>JARFIY010000270.1:10000000-10600000 GCA_036346155.1 Sinelater perroti | reverse complement strand
CCACTAAGGCCACTAGTTCAGTATTAATCTGTTTGAAAATAAAACAAAGAGAGAAGAACGTCTGCGACTGAGTACTTGTTTTAAATGAAGTGTTGATCTAATTATTCTGTTTGGACGCCATCGACCGAGTTATCTTACCATATAATGCGACATTAAGCTGTTTTTCCTTTCAACAGACCAGAATTGGTCACACTTTCTACTGATCCTAGTCACAACGAATAGCAAGTCGTTCTTGAGGACAAAAATTGAGACCGAGGTGAGTGTCGCTGTCCTTTTGTTTAGGCGATTTTCATTCTTTAAAGAGCATCAGGAGTGAGTGGGGCGATTGAGACAGATGAAATATTGCAGTAGTTATGCGGCTGCTCGATCTTTCATATGTCAGAGGAATGAAGATAATGCTGCCCGGAGACTCGCTGAGAATATTCCATTTCTCTGCAAAATGTCTCGATCGATTTCAAGTGGCCCTTGTATAAGGAAGGGAACTTCGTTCTTAGAACGCTTCTCATTCTTGTAGAGATGACGTGCTTGGACCATCCTCTCATCATGAGAATAAGTATTTTTCTTGGAACATGAGAATGCTGCAAAATACTTCTTTAGACGCGTTTCGTATTGACGTTCAATACTTTCTGAGAACAGCAAAACTTCCATTCCGATACTACAGTGTTGAACCGCTTCAGCAAATAACGATTTTTGTTCCTTCCATTATTTGTATAGGGCAAAAGGTTTTCCCCTAGTCATTCACCTTTTATCTAAGCCAAACAAAGGCGAGAATTTTTAGATTTCTTATTTGTGTGATTACAAAAATAACGCTACTTTCTCTTTGTTTGCTGAACTCCCTAACAGTCATGACTCACTCAACATTTCTATTGCATCAGAACCTCCGATTTTTGGCATTAATGAGCACTTTTACTAATTCGGACCGCACTTTTCATTAATTACATTGTCATTGATATTGTCACTTTCTTTCGAATCGGCGATTTCCATAATACTTTCCTGCATTAATGGAATTCCGCGTCTTTTCCATCATTAGGCGACCCAGTTTGCGAAGCCCGATAAAAGTGGCCTTGACAAAGATGGGATAAGTAAATTGCTGTCGTGACGTCGGATTATTAATAGATCTGTGTGGTAATCGTTAATCATAATCTTATCTGTTTGTTAAGCAAAACGTGGAAAGATTCATTTTTTGCGTGATACGAGGCCTGTTAATAAAGTATTTAAATTGGGTTCCTTTCTTAGGGTATTTGAACTCGAATTATTTTCTTTTTCTGTTGCCAACTCGCTCCAATCTCAATTGCAAGTAAGTGTTGATAGTTTAAATTAATTTTTTAGTCCTTATCACGAAATTGTATCGGTTTTAATCTTTGATGATAATTATTTCTCTATTTAAATCAATTTCTACTTACAATTTCGAGAAAAGGGAGAGCTTTTCTTTCACATGGAATGACCTTGAAAGGTTATAAAGGAAATCACATCCAAGTTGGACACATTCCATCAAGTGGGAAAATTGAAGGTCAAAAAACGGCTACAGTACAAGGATTCGTTAAAAAAATCGATGATTTCGGTGTCAGCAGATCACCAAATGAAAGTCTGAAAATGGGGATGATATAGGGATCTACTGAAAGTGGACCTTTGGTATAATAATGTGACTGGTAAAGTCGTACAGTTACAAAAAATACAATCATAGACATACACACTAGACATAGTGAACCGGTTTCAAAGAAGGTGAAAGTTAATCGATTGACTGAAATGACAAAAGAATTTATTTTACCTGATTACATGGAAAAAAAAGAATTTTTGGATAAGCTAAAGGTGTAATTTAAAGACTTTTGGTGAGACCTAAGACACTGAACTGAAAATTAAAACACTGGACTGATTTCTATAAAAAATATGGTTCCGATTTTTGGATGCGACAACTTTGAATTAGCAGGATTTGGTTCCCGAAATTGTTGGCCGCAGAAAGATTTCTGGCGAATGAAAAGACATACGAGGCTGTAGACAACTATTTTAACAAGGTCACTTCTAGAACGAAAGCGAGAAGTTGGAAAAACGTTAGACGTCGTCTAAATTTAGTAGTTGGAATCTGAATGTAAAACCGCCCTTAGCACTCCTAGGACTAACTCAAAATTACAGATTTTTATCCTTCCGCATTCATCAATATCATAAAAACATTTGAATTGTGAGAAACAAAAGCGACTTATAGAACAACATGTCACTTAACTGTGTAAATGCGAATGATCTCACCACAACTGTCGATTCCAAACTTCCGGAACAATTTGGTTGCTCTTGTGATGCAGATTAGAGTAGACAAATACTACAATTATCCAAAACCCATATTGTAAATCTAGCCGGTGGGTTTTTCCATTACAATCGCAGTGTAGTGTTTGCCAGGTTTGTAATAGGAACTGCAGCTGCTTTCACATTTTTGTAGTGAAAAACTAGCTCATACATTCAACAATATTTTAATCATCTGTTGATTATGACGCGGATGAAATGTAAAGTCTAATTGCAGATATAAATTTTTTGCACTTTATTTTGTGGTAATTGGCAATTCTAAATGATTGAAAATAGGGCTGGATGACGCGTTGTTACCTATTTGATGTTTCGCAACATCACAACTTGAAAAGTATTATTAGTTATGGTTGGTTTCACCTAAACACATTGATTTTCCTTAAAAAAATCACTAAAACTTTCATTTATTTTACCTTTCGGTTGTGCTAATTGGTTTTGGGCGGTGTTATATGGAAACTCATCAAATGATTTAGTGAGCTTTTTATTAGTCATCAAATTGGTGGCTCTTTTTCAACGTGGAACATTTGTTCATCAAACGTTACTAGGCAAGCCAGCATTAGTCGACCAACAGATTTAAGGGCGCCGCTAAAGCTTCTGTGCCATTTCTAGATTCCAAAGGCGATAACACCTGTGGTAGGGTACGGGTCGAGCCCAGCGGGAATAAAACAACTGAAGGTTATGTTAATTGTTTTAGTTCACTGTTTAGAGGTTAGGGATACGATCGTTGGTTAGATGCAGGTAGGAATTAAACAAGGCGGGCTAATAAAATATGTGCAGACCGTCATCAGACGACAGGTGGTGGATGATGTAATTAACGGCAATAAGTACAATTTCTTGGAAGTGCGCGATTGCAGCTCCGCGGTGCACGGAAGAGTATGCTTGATATGTTAGGAAATTGCCATGACAACAATAATGAGGTCAGATTTTAAAACTTCTCTCTGAAGCAAGCTTTAATATTGTAACGTTTTATTCTGGAATATTCTCATAGTGTTGAAACCTTTTGATACAACCTGGAAATTTCCACATTGTTCGAGTCTGCGCATGTGTATAAGCACCCGCGGGGTCTCAACGGCAGCTGCCCGGACAAAAATAAATGGTCATAGATTGTTATTGCTTGTAATAGTATATATTTTCACGGTCATAGTGTCAGTGCACTATATTTTCTTACCATTTTTTGTATACCCTATCAAAATCGACCTAAAAAGACATATATGAGTTGTCTTCGTGATTTGGCATCGTTTGTTTTGCGTATGAAACATTGAAAGAGACTTTACCGTAGTGTTTCTATAAGAACATCTCATGCCCTCAGATCTAGAAATCTGATAGAACAGACATCAAATTTTCTGATAGTTTTTATCAAGTTCCTTACAGTAAGAGACGTCAATGAATTTTGTTATTTCATTACTGAATTTTTTAAATCTTGTATACCTAATCAATCTTCCTTCGTAGTGTTGAAACAACCAGAGCCGATTACAGTAGTTCACGCAGATTCGTAGCGGACTACTATCTACAGTTTTCTTCCTCTACGAAAACGTCGGGGTGAAAATTAGCCCCATGTGGGATCCATTCGTGATCCGATTTATGATATGGCGCTGCATTTTTTGCATATTTTTTTTTAGAGAACACAAAATCTATTCTCTCTTATAAGGCTAATCTAATGGTGTTTCTTCTTCACAGCTACTGAATGCTCGTGTGGATTTTCAGCGGACCAATGTTAAAGTTTTGTTTTTCCACAAAATCGTCTCCGTCTGGCATTCTTTTGTGATCTTGAGATTTGGGAAATCGCAACACTGTGCAACATTGTGATCTAAGTTCAGTAACAGAAAGCACATAAGAGAGTTTCCATATTCTTTATACCTTTTATTAAATTGCACTAAATATTTGAATAACGTTGCTGTAGCTCTTTGGTTTGGGGAATCACGAGATCGCACGATGAAAAATTGAGAGCATGGCGCCCTTGGATGGTTCAGTGCCAACCAAATTGATTGGAATTAGGATCAAAATTATAACCTTTGGTCAAGAAGAACAAGAACTTTCTAGATTCAAGATTAGTGAAGATGGAACTTTTGCAAGGATCCACTAATCCAAGAGATTTGCAGTGGAAAATCTAGTCCAGGAAATCTAAGAATTAGGAGAGCGTAGAGTATCCCAGCAGAAGTCGGAAATCGCTCTGGAACAACTCGTGAACCATTAAGCCATCTATGGATTAACTGACAAGATTATAGAATACTACTTGGAAAACGATGATTAAGAATTGATTGAAGAACAGGTAAAAGCTCAAATGTTCAATAAACTCATTTTAGATGTGAAAAGGAATGTTCAAAAGGCCCTTAACAAAGTATCAGATGGAAAAGTAGGCTCACCAAGAAGTATCCATGGCAAGAGCCCATTAGTATGAACATGTAAGAAATCCAAACTTACGAAAATCAGCGCTACGTAGTTTATTGAGGAATACACAATGTGCTTACCATGGTGCTCGCAATATAAAAAGATCGATGAAGATCAAGACATGCTAATTACCATGAAGTAATTTGAGTCCTTCAGAAATGATTAGATAACTATATAATTCTAGATTTATGCGAGGAAATTATTGGTATGGTGGTAAAGTCAGCACAGCCGAAGAATAAGAACTTAAGTAAACTGTGTGATTAGTCAAAATCACATCTTCGGGCATTAAGGATTTTGGGAATGGAAACTAAGAACAGCGTTGCTTTTTGGTAACTACTGGTTGAATCTAGTCTTCGAGAGGATATTAAAGTTTGGCATTTTTCGAAGACCTTTAGATAACCAAAATACGCTTGAATAAATACACGGTGTTCATTTTTTGGAGAGTCTGATTACAGAAAGAAGATTACTGATTATTCAGTTAGTAAGGATGATGATGATTCCTTATCTATAGCATCATTCTCAGAAAAAGGAACTAAAGAGTAAGTTTCCAACTTGCGGATTGTGTAGTGGGAAGCATTGGAGTCAAGGTTGCAGAACTTCAAGAAATTGAACGTTGAGATAAAAAGTCAAAATTAAACTCTTCTCATCACAAATGAAATGTTTAAGGTGCAAGTGTGGATATTATGCAATTTGTCTGGAGGAATGGAACTGTTAATTTAAAGTCATTTCTCAAGTTTACTTAAACAGTCTTAATTGTACCAAGAAGGTAATCTGACAAACTCTGCGAGTCGAAATAAGACAACAATAGGACCTACAAAGTTTGGACATCACTTGATACTAGATTATAAAGTACATAGTTGTTAGATTGGGCTGTAAAACGAATTGGGCTCAAGTCTCATAATGAAGGAGAAAAGATCCATGAACAGAAACAGAAAGCCTACAATTTAACAGTTCAGAACACCAACAATAATTTCTCCATGGATTTAGACCATAAATTAATGTACTGAAGATGGATCAGGATGTTCGGAAGCAGAAATACTGATCATAGTGGACAATGATAGGTAAACTACAATCAAATAATTATATGGAGAAGGCAAACAATTATGGAGTCTAGAAGTTCTTAGTATCAAGGATCCAATCGATGTTAAAACGAAAAGTGAAGACGAGCTCGAAGCACAGTATCATTTTCACAACAATCTGTATCACTAAAGAAGGAAGATATTCCATTGTGGATTCAACCTTGTGGGGCCTTATCTGCTCAAAGAAATCAACTGGGAAGATGTAAAGCAAAAATTTTGTCTTCTTCCAATTGCAGTTAGTGTGTGGATTCTCGGAGTGAATAATCTGTTCTTTGAATGAATTAAGAGGATAGTAACAAGATGGAAAGAAACCTGTCTCATTGACGCTCCAGCTATGTTTCGGCAGAATGGGAACTTTTTCAATTTCCAAGATTGTAACTTGAGGATACGCGGTTCTAAAATTCGTTGAAGTAAGTTCAACAAGTCTATAAGGAATTAAGATTTAGAAATTAATTAGCAAATGACCTTATAAATCAGAAGAATACAAGTTGGGCAAAGTGATAATTGTAGGGACCAATAATAAGAAGAGAATTGTTCCAGAATTAGTAAGAATTGAAAGGTTGGTTGTTGAGCGAGGTGCGCATTGTAAGTGGTGGCCCAGTTCGTCATCTCTACAAGTTAGAAGTTCATAATTCATTTGATATATTGAGTTCACTTTTCAATTTTACGAAGTGATCTGGAAAAGGAAGTGCAACCCTGGAACAGACTTTCCATCGAGGTTCCAGTAAGGTTCTAGGATTAATTACTAAATTATTGGAGTCATTCAGATGGGAGTATGTAGGAAGGTCACTTTCCAATTTTTACTGCTACTCGGAAGTGAATTCCTCTCGATGCCGATTTGATCTTTCGAGAATGAGAAATCACGTCAGATGCTATTGCGATGGTAGATGTCCCATCAGTCAGGAGGTTTGAAAACCTCCAGGTAATAAGCCTGGTTGACTGTTTGATCTTTAGGTAACCAATAGCTTTGAGCTATTTGTTAACTGGAGCTCGTCGAGTGCGCGATTTTTTGGGGTTTGTTTTCTAGATCATTCCGAAACGCCCAGGTTCATCACCAGCGATTGCATTTTTTTTATTATAACTATGTAATTTTGAATGATTTCCAATTCCCAATTAAGCTTTAATTAAAATTTGAATCCCATAGTATAAATTTCAGGGATAAATGAAGAGAAGCGAACAGCAAATTTGTAAATATTCGTATGGTTATTTTTATGCGACCTTACGTAACGATCTTTATTATTACGTCAGTAATTATATTCAAATTGATTCCTTGATGCTATTTGCCATTTGGCACATTAGGAAAAAACATTTTTTCTATGGTACTACATCTGTTCGACATGCAAGAACTCGATTATGCACCCCAGCGGCGAAACGGCGTTATTAAACTCAATTTGCAGGTTTGTAGAACCGAGACTAGCAGATATCCCGTAAGTGCTGCGTTCAAAGGTCTACGAATGGGAGTGGCATCAATTAGCCACACGTTACTTTACGTAACAAATGAACTGTTCGTGTTACAACCACGTGCTCTTCAAAAGAAAAACATAATTAGTTATCGCGGTGTCCATCGTTCAGTTAGGATGTTTCGGGGATTTTTAACTAGCGGTATTGATAGACTCATGTTTAGCACTCACATCCAATAGATAATTGGAAATTGGCACAATTATAGTCGTGTGACTGTATTACGCGGGCAGCGCAATAAATTCCTGACTCATCTGGATAAAACAGATGCATCTCCATTGTCGTGACATCATCGCAGTTGTCTTGGCGACACATTTCCAAACATTGCATATTTTATTATCTGACTGCCTTCAATTCAGTTAGTATGGTTCGCCTAACCTCTAAACAGCGAACTAAAAAAAATATCATAACCTTCAGTTATTTAATTCGTCATGGTAGGCCCGACTACCGCAGGAGCTACCGCTTTCGGATAATGCCAGCAAATTATCCATTTCAACAGTTGTGGCTAACGTCTAATCTAGGACCACAGATTCTGAAAGTTATAAACGGCCTATATTAACTGGTTTGTTATATGGGCATTACCAAGGAAGGATATAAATGAATGTCACATGTTATTCTTTTTTTTATGAAAACCGGTACATTGTGACATAACCAACCATAATTCATAATCTAATTTCCAAGTTGTGAATTATCTAGGGCCATAAATGGCATAAATGTGAAAACCAGTGCAGTTGCTATTACAAATCTAGCACATGCAATTGTTGTAATGTAATGCGAAAGTTTTTGGAACCACCTGTAAAATCTAGAGAATCTTTAGAAGTGACCCGCGTGTATTTAAATTAATCTGTAGTTTAAATTTTGGATGATTAAAATTTTTCTCAATTGTGGTTTTTGAGGCATGGAAGAAATTTTGCACCACAAAAGTAAGTTAATAAATTCTTTCCGAATTTGAGATCGACAGTGAATGCCGTTGGATCATCGTAGTTACACAGAGCAACTAAGCCAGATGCAATATATTTTTTAAGAGTTATGCAAGTGAGTAGATATATTATGAATGATAATTGGAAACTCGAACAGGACATTAGTACATCAGTGTGAATTGTTTAGGGACTTTTTTAAGAACATAAAGGGTGTAGAAAGATACCAGTGAAGAATGCTAGAATAAAATTAGTTCGTATTATGGTTTGCGTGACCTATTTACGGCAATTGTTTAGGCTTGGTAGGTTTGAAAATTAAATGAAATACCCCCTCCTCTTTAAATCTTTTTCGTTTTCTCATCTCTTGTTGACTGTGGGCGTACTTATTCAATTTCTTTCAAACTGTCTGGCTTCGAGCCAAAACCTCCCAAGACCAGTTAGCTCTTTGGGTGGACGACCTTTTTTCTTTCAGTAGATCCAGAGTTCAATAATTGTGGTAACTATGATCATAGTTATTTTTTGATAAAATTAATTTTGGCCTTTACAATTGATTAGTAGGTAATCATTTCACTTATGTGAATATATGAAATTAGAGAAAGAAAAAACCTTACTAGACAATATCATAAATATTAAACGACTTCCTATAGTTTATCGTTACAATGGTCGACTTCAGGAAATCCAGACTTTCTTAAAGAACTGGGACCCAGGCGCGGCGAATGTTCTATGAAAGCACAGCCGCCAAAGGCTCTGGACGATTCTTAATAGTTCTGACGCCGGTCACGAAGGAAAGTTCCAGCAACTTGCCCAACGCGTTGACCCCGGCCGCGAGAATTCTAGAATCAAACGCGCAACTTCGTAAAAATTATATAAAGCGCAGTCAAAAAACGCTTGCATCAAATGTTCCGAGGAGCACATTGATAAAAGGACATATAAATAATTTGTAGTAGTATGTTAGAATTGATTCCAATAGGCATATCAAGGCCAAATCACAGGAACCATCTTTGGAATTGCTTTAAAACGTCTAATATCCCCGTAACTGCAAAAAATCTTTAATTCAGCTATTGTGGATAAAAAAGCCGACAAAGTAGCCGAAAGGACGAAAGGTCTTGTGCTGGTCAAAACAAAGTATAAAGTTCATTAAAGATCAAAAAGCATTTTTGGCTATTCTCTTGATCCTTTCATAAGTCACTAGATAAAAGATAACCAAATCCAATATATACAAATTTGTAAAGTGACACCAATATGATGCAGCGTTCATCCAAGGTTTAAATTTTTGCTAGATGATCAAACCCCAACACAATCAATGAAGTGGTAGGTTATTTTTCAACGTTTCTATTTTAGTATACTCTAAATGCAACCCAGGGACTAAGAAATTGCATTCGGGAAAAGTTTTCATGTACCCTTCTGTCGATTGATGTAATAATTGGAAAAATAGTGAGAGATTTTTGGAAGAAATTTGCGAAGAGTTTGAAATAAAATCAAACCAAAGTTAAATTAACTTACATTAGACGGAGGGGGAGTGTTCACGATCACTTTTTTCTGGAACCGATGATAGACGTAGTCGACTGTAGAGGTATAGTTTTGAGCCATTCCAATAAGTCTAGGGATTTTTTAAAGACCAACGCAATGAGGATTCAAAGAGATTAATGGTGATCACTGTCTGTTTCGGAAGAAGAAATGAGAGATTGATCTAAGTAGTGTTGACCACAACACTTCATAGATGATTGTAGGACCAATTAAGACATTATTGAGAAATGTAAGCACCTACTAATAGTGTCGAAAGAGAGAGAGTTTGGTCTTTTACATGCTGGTGTCCATACACCTAAGGAGGGCAAATTTCATTTAAATGTGATGTAACGAGTAATGTATAAATATGTAACCTAAATACCTATCCTACTAAAGTGCCTGCCCCACTAGCAAGGATTACAAATAAAACCAATTTAAAAAAACAATAATATTTGGATCAGAAATAATAAAAAAAGAGATAACTGATTTCCTGGATGTGCCATTTCAAATGGATCTACCCCACTGAAAATTTACATTTAAGGAAACAAGACAAGTCATAATGAAGGAAATCAATATAAAAAAAGGCACTTGGATTTGATCTCACAAGAACTATCAAATAAATGTTAGAAACTTATAACCTTCATCTTCAATGCCCTAGTGCGGACAAGCTACGGCCCTAGCACCTGGAAGATTGTTCTAATAACTATGCTCCTCAAACCCAGGAAATATCAGATATCTCCTTCTACAGGCCTATAAGCCTACTTCCAGTGCTTTCCAGTCTTTGAGAAATTATAGCTCAAGAGACCCAAAATGGAAATAGACGAGAAGAAAGCAATTCCAGACCATCAGTTTGGATTCCGCAACAAGCACGGAACTGTAAAGCAAGACTAGTTAATGAAATTGACAAGGATATGAACGTTAAGTGTGGTACACTCGGTTACCACTCAAACTAAAGAAGCTCATCTCCCATCCCCACTATCAACTATCCAAATCGTGAGATATATACTTCTTGAAATAAGGCAATGGATATACGGATGTACATCCTATACGTTCAGGAGTTCCGTAAGGACCAATATTGTACCTTTTCTATACAGCTGACCTGTTTAATACAATAATCCACTACGGTAGCAATATATGCGGATGGCATTCCATGTTCACCGCACATTGGCCTCAAGAAATCTACTAATCAATACGGACAAACTTCTGCACTGGTTAAAAATGTGGTGAATTAAGGCTATTCAAGTGACATTACATTCCGCAGAGAAATATGCCATCCTGTAAAGATCATCGACTGGAAGTTTCCACAAGAAGACGATGCCAAATATCTCGGCATGCATTTAGACACCTAACATGGAAAAACACATATTCATCAAAAGTCAAGTGTATTGGCTCATCGGCAGAAGATTAAAACTATCCCTAGATAATAAATTGCTACCATATAAAATCATTCTGTAAATATGATATCTAACTATGGGAACCGCTAGTAATTTTGCAATCCTGCAGAGGTTCCAAAACAAAGTACTACGTGCTATCGTGGATGCACTATACTACGTTTCCAAAAACGTCATCTGATATGATGTCTCACTAAAAGATATTAAGACAATAAACTTATTTAGACAAATACATTCTAGATTTAGATTTAGATTAAATTTTATTTATTTTTGTTATTCACTGGAATAATACTCTACGTGCCATTCATTCTGTTCTCATAACAAATGCTTATTGCCCATTGGGCAGTTTGCAGAACTCACTAGCAGTTAATAAAAAATATATAAGACGGAAATGTGACCCTGATAAACCTACAAAGATAAACAGATAGACTTATGATATATTGCAGATACTATATTAGGGTTCAGTTCAAGAAATACTTTCTCCCCTCCCTCCGTATTCTCTTTCTTACCCCTCTCCTTCCGTATCTTCTTCTTTCTCATCCTCTCCCCCTCTCTTCTTCACACCCACTTTCTCTTTTCCTCTTTTTTCTCTCGCTCTGTTCTCTCTCTCATTCTCTCCTCCCAATCTCTCTTTCTCTCGCTCTATTTTATCTCCCCCACTACTCTCGTTTTCTCTTCTCTTTTGTTCTCTCTCTCGCTTTCTCTTATATTTTGCTATCTCTGAATTTCTCTTTCACTCTCTTTCCTCTCCTCCCTTCTCTCTCTGTTTTTACTGTCTTTCGCTTATCTCCGTTTCTCACTTCTCCGCCCTCTCCCCTTCATTTCCCTAGACATATAATTTAATCATTTAATAAACGAATATACAACAGCGAAGACTAACGGACCCTTTCTCTTGCAGGTGGAAAGGAAGCATTTACAAACTGGTCTGGCTCGACCTACTTCTGTTCCTCAGCCTCTATTACGCTTTGAACCTCACCTACAGATTCGTGCTGGACCAGCATCAAAAAGCGTAAGTTGTATATCACGTAGAGAAACCTGAGTCAACTATTTTCTATTTTTTGTTGCAGCATATTCGAAAACATAGTCCAGTACTGCAATGAGTACATGAGCCTCATCCCTCTGTCGTTCGTTCTCGGATTCTACGTCTCCATCGTGATGCAGAGGTGGTGGAACCAGTACACATCCATCCCCTTCCCGGATCCCCTAGCCGTCTTTGTGAGCGCCACCGTGCATGGTCAAGTTAGTGTAACCTTTTCCTCCACACTTAAACCAACACGCGCGAGCATGACGTCACCGCAATGAACGCAGATTTCCACATGATATAACAATGCACGGTTTTGTTTAATTCTGGGGTTTATGTCGTCTTGGAAGCAGCCGGGGAGATAATTGGAGAGCGAAATTTTTATTTCATAATTAGAGGGGCGAAAGCGAATTGCAATTTTAACTTGTTTACTTTGAAAGTTTGCAAACAATTCGTTACATTCGGTGCAATTAGGTAATAATAGACCAAAAGCCACTAATGACAAAATGAAAGCGTTGGTCACAACTCGAAATATCGATGTGTAACGTGAAGTGACACGATTTGTTCCGCACAATTAATCAAAAATGGGATTGTTTCCATGTGAAAATGATGGTTGGAAAGTTCTCTCCCGAACCAAATATTCTAAAAGACGAAGTTTCCTTTTGGAAAAAAACGCATCTTCTCAACAGTTGTACTACCCTTTGCATTGATGACATAACGTCAAGGCTGCGAACACAGATGCATAAATTTTGGCCACGGCCTCTGATATATAAACCGATATGTGCGGTTTGATGTTTCGGCCTTGATTTTTCATGTTGTAATTAAAATTTATGTTAATGTGGCTGGCTAAGCAAGCTTGAACGTTGTGAAACAGATGGGATTTCGCATTAGTTACATAAAGGGAGTTTTTGCACGTTTGCTGCATGTGTTGTTTTGATGAAGTGCACGACGATTTGGGTTATAACATCAAGCTGACCTTATTTTTTTATTAGTGATTTTGGGCAATTTTCTTGGACTATCAATTATGTCAAAAGTGGAAGACAATGAATGGGGGATTAAAGCCGAAATATTGATGAGAATGGATTAGGAGTTAAAGAAGGAATACTTGAAAGAAGTAGTTGAGGGAAGTGAAATCAGCGACACTTGTGGTGACAGAGAGCTATGATTTTACCTTATTGCATCTCGGTGGATCTACTATACACTTTGGGTGTTTTTGGTGGTACTAGACGTATCGGAATTGTCAGCAGTGACTATTTAGAATCCGATAGATCTATTGAAGATGAACATTCCCCAAATAACGTTATTTTAATCGAAATAGACAAGTAAGACTAAAAAATACTTTCCTTTTCAACTCACATCGACAATTGCATGTGTCGACATTTATCAGAGAAAAGAGAAAGACATCTCAGTAACTGACAGTCGAGATTAGTAGGTTGTTCACAATCAACAATTATAATTTATATCGAAATTTTCTTTTCAGAAATAAATCGTTTGAATGTAGTTAGTCCGTAGGTTGATTCATGCTGACATATATCAACCGTAGCTATCCATTGACACAAATTATTTAAAAGTTTACTACTGAAAACAAAAACATGCTTTTTAACCAACTGTATAGTTCTGCAATAAATTAAATTGTCCAATTAGTTAGCCTTAATTCGTCATTAACAGGACAATTGCATGACTGATCGCTCAACGTTGCAAAAAATTGACTTTCCCAAGGATATATGAGTAATTGGTGTTATTGATATTAATTGGAGCCGTTTAAATGCATATGAAGCGAAACAAAACGCTATCTGTAACGTTATGTTGAAGGAACTTTTCCTTGTAGTACAAAGACTCCTTTTTTTATCTAAATTGAAATGTTATCTGAGCTTACTTTTCTTTATATGTGACAGTTCCATTACCACAACAGGCAGGATGATAACACGGAATATAACAATACATGGAACCATCAGAAAGTATTCAAATAAAACACGCTATGGGTTATATGAAAATCGATAAAATTGCAATTTAGACAGGAAAAATTGTCTTCAGACCGAGCACAGTACATTACTAATTCTAAATACTGAACGAACCTTCGTTTTGGACACACCATCATATGAAATTGATTTAGACGGACTTGATGGACGGGGGGGGGGGGTAAATTTTCAAGTAATGGAGAGCAAAAACAAAAGTGAGTCTGAATTCTAGAAACTTTCCCAAGCCATCTCACATCTATTAAAGACGCCAATATATATAGACAGTTTTCCTATAAGCTTCATTAGGAATAGTAGTCAGTGCAAATAAAAAAAAATACGGAAATAAATTCAATTTTCAAACGCCATTTTGGCCATGTAGGAGTGAGGATGGATTGATTGATCAGACATTCATCGTATTTTTGGTTGGGCTATCAAATGATGAATGGATCAAAAAGTACAGAGGTTACTCCTCGATGAGGGGGGGGGGAGTGTCTCATTAAACCCCACCCAACAAACTACAGAGGATATTAGGCTGCAACGTTCCTACTCTTGTAGCTGTCAAGAGTCAAGAACTATAGAATACAATCCTTACCAAAGAATAAGATAGAAGGCAGGAGAAGAATTTCACAAGAAAGCACTCGATGTAGAGAGTTGCTTTAAAGGGTCATGTCCCCTTTCTTCTTGCTATAAAAATGAATTTATTCTCATTATCCATTCTTCTAGGAGGTCATTAATTATCATCATGATATTGAAGAAAGTTAGAGACAAGAGAGAACCTTAGAGGGCAGCGTTGAGTATTAGGCTTCTTTTGTTTCACAATCGTCCGATAGTTAAATCTATAAAGGCTAGTTTTAGTATGCAAAAACAGTCAATCGTACTAAGCAGGGTTTTTTAATAAACATTCAACAAGATCGGCATCTGCCTTTATGAAAAGTAAAAAATTGTAACGACCAGCAAAAAAATTGTACTATCAATCTTATAACGAGGGGAGGGGTATCATAAAAGATTTTTGAAGCATCACTGGATGCATTTGAAAGACAACAGGCAGTGTGAGTCACCCCACCAAACAGGTTGGGGCTGGAAATTCCAGAAAAAAGGTTAACATCTCTAACTGCACCTAACGGTAGTTGCAAATTCCACCTCGATCATCTACACTGTATGTAATATGCTAGAACATTAGTTACGCATGCCATTGGTTTTTATGATGACAATTATGGTTTTGATTATTCGACAAATAGGCTGGATGGCGTGGAATATTTTTGAACAATTTGGACATAAAAATCACAGTTTATCTACAGCTTCCTTCCAATAATGACCACATTATCTTGAGCAATATGGTAAAGAGTACTTCTTCTGGCTTAATTGGAGTTTAAGTAAGCACATACCTGAAAAAGAGGGATTTTTTGCTACGGTGAGCAATTCACGGCTGTTGGCGCTCTTTAATTATTCATCGTTTTGAATATTTTTCCTCTCTCAATTAACGTTTTTCCTTTTTTGTCCTCAATTTTATACAACTTTCATTAAACTTTCTTGTTGTTACAATAATAGTTCTTCAGATAGGGTCAGAACCAAACCCCCCATGTATTCACTTCCAACTGATCTTGACCTCATTCCGTTTTCTAGGATGAGCGGGGCAGAGTGATGCGAAGGACGATCATGCGCTACGTGTGCGTGTGCGTCACCATGATGTTCACCATGATCTCGCCGCGCGTGAAGAAACGCTTCCCCACGATGGGCCACTTTGTGGAAGCGGGTCTTCTGCAGCCCAGCGAGAAGGAGATCATCGAGGACCTCAACAACAAGTTTCCTAAGTACTCCAAGCATTGGTCGGTTTCTGCCCAAAAGCAAGCGCAAGACATTTTGGTAACGAAACTGTTCTTGCAGGATGCCGATAGTTTGGGCAGCCGGAATAATAACGCGCGCCAGGAAGGAGGGGCGAGTCCGCGACGACTTCGCCGTGAAGACGATGATCGACGAACTGAACAAATTCAGGGGACAGTGCGGCCTCTTGTTAAGCTACGACACCATCAGCGTTCCTTTAGTATACACGCAGGTGAGAATTTTAGCAATTAAAACGTCAGCGTGATGTCCAAAACTTTTAGGTGGTAACCCTGGCCGTGTATAGCTACTTCTTAACCAATCTCATGGGGCATCAATGGGTCGACTCAAAGAAATTCAAAGTAGACTTGTACTTCCCGGTTTTCTCCACCTTGCAATTCTTTTTCTACATGGGGTGGTTGAAAGTCGCAGAATCGTTGATTAACCCCTTTGGGGATGATGATGATGATTTTGAAGTTAACTGGATGATTGATAGAAACTTGCAGGTACATGGTATGAAATTTACAAAAGCAAAGTAATGAAATAAGGTTTGTAGGTATCATATTTGATAGTCGATGAAATGCACCATGAACATCCAGAACTTGTCAGAGATCAATATTGGGACGAAGTGTTTCCACAAGAGTTGCCTTATACTTTAGCATCAGAGCCGTTTCGTGAACAGCACCCACTACCTTCAACTGCTAACATTGCAGTCAAAATAACGAGTCGGAGCTTTTTATACCATCATCGTTCAAAGGTGATGAAAAATTCGACGACATGCAATATGATGACATGCATAGTGCTATTAATTTCACTGCCAAACCTGGCAGCTTGAAACGCTCTGGCAGTTCTAGGGCGTCTAACGTCGGCAGCTCTGTACCAGGTAGACCTGGACAACACAAAGTTTGCATTGTTGCTTGTAATATAGCATGTTGCAGATGCTATGCAGAGAGTAAACTCGGTGGCTGGAAGATTGAAGCGGTTGTTCTCTAAGGAAGACAGTCATACAGAAAACAAGCTTGACCACTCAGTATCGTCAGTTGAATTGGCGCAAAGCGCCACTGCTGCGCTGAATCCCAAGAAGCAATATGGAAGCATGCGCATCACCGATCAAGTCATTGAAGAGGTAACTGATGATGAAATAAATACTGGTGGTGATTGAAAAATAATTTAAACTTGCAGGTCGATGAGCAAATGACCATAACGTCACAAAAGAGCGCCCATGATACTCGACCGACTGTGCAAGAGATTTTTGGACCACCAACACCTTCTGAACCTGTCCCTGTACCGACCTCAAAGTCGGCGTAAGTTACTCAATTTAAATTAAACGTTTCTTTAAATTTCGATTGTGCGATAGGCCATTTGAATTTCCTACTACAAACGCTCCTCTGTCACATCACATCTCAAAATCGGCGCCGAGCCAGGTGGCCGAGTCACCAAGAGATATTGATTTCATCGACCATATCAGCATCGGTTCTGCAGATGCTGATGGCTACGAAGATGAATTCACGCGGCTAAAGAATCTCAGAGAACAGGAAAGGCGGAGCAGAGTAGCCCTGAATTTAGCAAGATCGCTGAGCAATAGGAGCGAACCAAACGACATGGAACTACTGTTGTTAGAGCGGAGGCAGTCTGGTCCCCAAGTGACGCCGTTTAGCTCTATGCAGATGGATGTATGACCCCAAAGAAACCTCTAGTGTAGTCAAACTAGTTGCACGCTCATTCATTTCAACCAAAACAGTAACATGCATGTTGCCTTAATAATTTGTACATACATAGGGCTGTAGTTGAGAATGTACCAGTATTACTTTTATACTAAGGAACATAACATCATTATAGGGTGCTTGAAGAATAAACCTAATGTGATTGTGATATGACCAAATCATTCCTGCTTGTACTTTACATTTCGAAGTGTGATAAGCAAGCATTATAGGAAATCTAATTTATTTGAAACTGCTGGCATGCTTGTAATTTAATTTTATGCTTAGGACGTGCTTTTATTACTGTTGTATGTGAAGTTGTAGAAAGTTATCTGTTAAGGTACTAGATGTTAGCATAATTTCAAATAATATTGTAGGTCAAGTGTAAATATTAGTTTGTAATCGATCGAATACAGCAATATATGAAATTTATTTGTTATATTCTGTATAGAAATGTTCCAGTTCTGTTAGCAAATATATGTTTTTGCTACAGTAAAAAATTGTCTTTATGAATGTCGATGCTTTCACATGTTTTCTATTGAAAGGCCAAGCATTTTATATCCTACAACAACCAATTCTAGGCTAGTTGATCTAATGTATGATAAGACGACGTTTTTGGCACTTCGCTCTTTTTACAATAGAAATTTTTAGCAGCGAGGGAAAATGGGGTGGTATTTGTGTAATGAAAGCCATATTCAGAGTTTAATTTACAATAATCAATGTCTTGAGAAGAAATATCCTTTAAAATGAACTTATCTTTTATATATATATATATATATATATATATATATATATATATATATATATATATATATATATATATATATATATATATATATATATATATATATATATATATATAATCTAGAAACCTTTGCCCTAAGGTATAAGGTGATATTCCTGCATGTACGGTCAGTTAAGATCTTGTTCGGCATAATTAGGAGTTGGTAAACGGTATCGCCCTAATTCGTTTGTGAGTCAATAGAAGGAACTTTTGCCCTTGACGCTTTGTCACCAAAAATTCAGTTGGCATTGATTCCTTGCTAAAGAAATGCATAAAGCGCTACGAATGTCATGTACACGTCGCGCTAGGAGGCCGCGTTTCTCTGTACCCAGCTGAAAGGTTCTAAAATATCCATTTAACAACTGCTAATTACATAAACAAGCTAAAAAAATTCATCAGCAGGTGGGTCCAGCTATATGAGACAAAAATGGTCTTAACGAATAGGCAAAGTGTCTAAAGTTGGAAAATAGATTGTGAACTTGTTTTCGCGAAACTTGGGCTTAACATTGCGTCAAGGAGTAGTAAAATTGTGTAGATATATCGTACATAGCTATCCGAACCCATCTCCATATGCATTATATCAAATGCCGTAGTTCAGTGAAGAAATCTTTGTTAGGCGGCGAACATCATGTGACGAAACGACTTTCTTGAGCAAAGGGCAATATCGACCGAGATTGGAGCAATGTAATTTTTACGGACGAAGCTTCTGTTTGGGGATGTGTTATCGTCCCACGAGCCTGGTCAACCTCAACTAACACGTTGATATAATGGACTGTTAAGCACCCAGTAAAAGTGTATTTTTGGGGCTGCTTCTCAAAACCGGCTTTCGGAACTTTGCATTTATTTACGTATAATCTAAATGCTCAAAAATATTGGTTCAAGAAAAACGAGGACTGAAGTCTGCAGGAGGACAACGACCCCAAACACCGCAGCAAGCTTTGCATTGAGTGGAAAGAGGAGTCTGGCATCGTTACACTTGATTGGCCGTCGCAGTCGTCTGGTGCAAATCCAATTTAAAATGTGTGGGCAACATCAGCCACGAGTTTCGTGACTTTGAAGCAGTCCTTGCCGGGTAAATACGCCATCAGTTTGATCAAAAGCATGATTCGAAGATGCCAGGCAATTATGGACGCCGATGGGGATTGGACACATTATTGATACAATAGCATCTTTGTTCTGATGGAGTACAACGTATCCATGTATTTGAAAATGTTTTTAAATACTATTTTCTCCCCATTACTTAACTGACTGTAAGGTAATGTGATGTGGTAGATAACTGTTGCTGCCATTATTGGACTAACTACTGACGTCATTAGGCTAACTGTAAGTAACCTCTTGATAGTTATTAATGTTACCTTTGTTGTTGCATGGTTTTCAGTTGTATAATCTTTAAAATCAGAAAAACAAAAACTAAATAATAGAAGAACATAAACGTCCAGCAACTGGACATGCCTAGGAAAATTTCAAGGCTGACTTCTGGAGAGCAGAGGTTTTATAGAATTTGTAGGAACTACCATTCAAGACCATACAAAAAGGCTGCGAAAATTTACAGACTTAAAAATAATTTTAACAGAAACGCGTTCTATTTATCTAGATCTTGGTTTCTTGCTTTTAAAAGCCAAACATAGTATCATACAACAAAACAGCAGGACATTAATAACTGACAAATTACGTCAGCAGTGATCTTTACCATTATCTACTTTATATAATCATGTAAGTACAAAAGCTAACGCCTGTCACGAATTTGCTTCTGAAGGTGTCTATTATAGTGATGAATGAAAATGGCTGAATTAGTAGAAGTAGGTGGTTTTATGGAATGGTGGTATTACTACCGTGAAAGAATTTTTTTCAGAAAATTCTTAGTGCATGAATGTATATTATATATATGCCTCCAATACTTTGTAGAGTTAAATAAACAGAAACAGAATTGGGGACACTCGAGTAGTAAAACCACAACTTATAGATTAATGTGGCTCAAAACAATTGAATAATATTGGATATGTCTATGCCATTCATCTTTAATCAGGAGAAAAGAGACTAATGAGTAGTATATACTTCTTTATGTCATATCTTGTTAGAGCATTATATTTCAAAGTGGAATACTGCTAGTCGACATCCCTAGAGGTGTCTAAAAAGGCGTATAAAATAATTTCGAAGAGAAGACTAAAAATATTGCTAAAGAAAGCCAATGGTTATTTTAAGTCAACTAGAAGCACGCAATCGCTGTCTTTAGACAATTTAAAATGTAAGAAAGCGGAGAGGTATTGAAAAGAGATAAGCTCAAAATGGGGTGATGGGGATATCGGCTAATAAAGCTCTCAAAGCGACTCTTAAAAGTGAGCACAAGTAGAAGGAGACAGAGAGGTTAGACAAGAGAGAGAGTGATGAAGCTGTAAAACTTTTCAAGCAAAAATAATGACTAGGAATAAAAACAAGTGAAATAACGCTAAAAGGTAGAAGAAACTCCATATGAGGTTACAAGATTGCGCCCCTGTTAATCAGGCAAAGCAATCTCTCCTTAATACTTAATATAGATTTTATACAACACATCTTCACATAACAAATTCATTATAATTTTAAATGTCTTCCTTACTACACACTGTTTTTTTAACAGCTCGAGTTTTAATGCCCTCGTCACAAACTCAAATCCACGGTACTTGTAGAACAAGGTAAGGACTATAAAGAGGATAAACCACCATAATAAATCTTTTCACACCCACATTGACAAAAGTTGACATTTGTAAGCTTTGATGAGGCAAAAATAAGATTACAAGTGTGAGAAATAGTGCAATTTTTACTAGTGGAGGAAATACTAGACGGTTTTCGCTATGGGCCCTCATAGAGCTTATTTCAAGGTTATATAACAGCACGATGGTTGCTCGCCTTGTATAGTCATCATTTTGAACCATCCTATCAAGGCATCACGGAGATTTTCGATGCATCACCAACTAGAAGATCCCATATCTTCCATCTCTTCTGATCATTATCTTCACTAATTACATTTGTAGTAACTTGATTTGTACTATTTCATCGGTGTTTTGAAATCGATCTTCATATGGTGCTTATAAAAATGTTTACCTGCTGTACACTAATTCAACTGAATTCATCTATGAGATGAAGGTTCTACGTGGGTAGACTTTTCAACAGATTCTGTTCTATACCTTGGCAAATGGATTAGTCACCCAAAAAGTATTACAAATCAGAATTATATACAGTGGGATTATCTAGTCTATGTTTCACTATTTGGAAAACTAAAGCTAAAGACGAGAGGACAGCTAATAACAAGAATTCAGAAACAGAATTTGTTATTTTACTGGTATTTCTAAGGAGACATATTGTTGAGGCTCATTATGCATACAAGAACATAGCGCATGTATGACCTTGAGGATGCCCGGTCCTCTAGTAAGGTCCTAGAATTTAAAAGACTTCGGCTTCTTTTAATGAGCACAGCATGCATGATTAGTCGCGCCTATTAATTTGATTTACATTTTCCGTATTAATTTAATTGGGAAGTTGCTCTAATAAAGAGTAATCAATTTTTTTTATATAGATGAGATATGAGTGAAAATAGGAAGTACATTGCTAGTACATAATCTGATCCATCTTCTGGTGGAGGTGCAATCTTGAAAGATTGGAGCCTTGAATATCAAGAGAGCCTCAGTCGTAAATCCCTGGTAAACATCCTATAGTATAAAATAGGCCTTCTCTTTTTCTGTATTTTTTGGTTTTCAAGATTTCGAATTTTATTCATCGTTTCCCTAGGGTTTACCTTATAGACAGTTATCTATTTCCTCACATAATTTATTTTATGCACACATCTCTTCATTAGGGGGGGGGGGGAGGTACATATTCCTCATTTTTATAATTGTGATGTGTCCTACAGTTTTCTTTACACCGTCTTATCATATGTTGTAATCGAATGGTATTTATGACATAATAGGATAATCATTTTCTTAACTTACCATCACTCCAACTTTCTTCAGTTTCTTCTTTTTATTTGTTATTCTTATAATCGCTTGTCATTTTCATTGAATTGGTGCTAAAACTCTTGCCTCCCCACAATTTTCTTCCATTCTGTTCCCTCCAATTCCTCTTGCAGTAATAAACCGCTATCTTTTTAAATCTTGTTCAGAAGCGCTGATCTAGCGCTTCCTTGATCTTATCTTCTCAGACTGGTCGTCATTTTCTTCTTCTAATCTATCCTCTAATTAATCTTCGTGTCAGTTTTTTGGCAAAACTCTTTCAACTCCAGATGAGTATGGATGCGCCATATTATGTTTTTCTGGATTAGTCCAAAAATTTTCCTTCTATTTCCAGGCCTATTTTCATTTTTATTTGTTTATTATATAATCTCTCTACTATTGATTTATGTACATTTTGTCTTTTTGATTACTTCATAGCTTTGCCAACTTTTTCTTTTTTGAGGTTAGCAATTGTATTAATTCCCATTGTTCATTCACTCGTTTCTATTTTATTTTTAATTGTGTATTACCATAGCAACATATGTAATGCATATTAGCAGTTCTGTAATAGTTGCACTTTCATGTTTTTGTTGCAATGGCTGTGCAAATTGTTTACGTCAGCTTTGCATGTTTAGTTTTTGGATGAATTTTTGTTTTTATCCAAGGGGGCAGTTGGTAGCACTGCTCCCCAATCAAGTTACGTGGCTTGTTTTGCTTTCTTTGGTGCCATGCTTAGTTTAATTAAGAAAGTACGCTGACATTTTTGTGCTGTTTTGAGTGCTTTGATAAATAAAATTATAGTTTAGTTCTTCAAAGAAGAAAGGGCCCACAATTTCACACCCTTTATCTTTTTATAATTCAAGTGGGTGGAAACTACTTATAGACTTCTCAAAGCGAAATATGCAAGGTGTGCTATCAATCAAAACAAAATCTGTATGGATTCGTCCTAGTAACTTCTGTGTATTTCAAAAAGGCCCACCAAAACATAAAGGCTCTTCTAGATAATGTGAACCTTTAATAGCAGTTTATGGGGCTGTTAAATACAAATAAGAAATGAATGGCATCAAACTTTTAAGCACAATGACCACAGTTTTTTTTGGAACACAAAGGCTCATATCACAAATATAGTAAAAGAATATTTCAAGGAAGAAAAGGCGATGTGTCTCTTCATGTCACTGTCATTATATTTCACCATATCAAGCCAAAGCCTTCACACTTCTCTTCATCCATAGAACAATAAAGTAGATACAGTAACAAGTTCTAATCTTAAATTAATTCAAAAATAACAATGTAAAGAAAATACAAAGTTATACACACCAAACCAAAAGGGTATGGGGGAGTGTTTATCTCTAAAAATAATTGTTAACCCAGATTATTGGAATTGTCAGCAAATGCTTGAAGGAAGTGACTTGGGACCCAATGGTCGATCTTAGTTTTTGGAAACTGAAATAGTTTTAACCTGCAATATGATAAAAAAATATCCCTGAAGTTAAAAAGCAACCTAAGAAACCATATAATCGCCAGTTTTTATTTGTTACTTCATTTTCCAGTTTATCAAAGAAAAATAGTGGATTAAATTGTTTTCTGTGAAACCAAATGGAGCAGAGAGGCGAGTATGACAGGTGAGGTTATAAAAGAAATCAAAGACGTAATATATGAGAGAGAAGTGAGAGAAAATTGAAAAGCTCGCTCCAGGAATGCAGTCAAGTATGGAGGACTTTGGAAATTTGTCTTGATATTCCAAAGTAGAAGTTAAAAAAGAAATAATGATAACATGTCTATTTCTTGGGCAAATCTCGTTTTGGTTGCCAATTGACCTTTATCATGGAGTACTCATTGTATTTTTACTTTACAAACGGATTGGAAAATACTACATGTACAATAAAACCCAGAAACCAAGACATCGTCTCTTTAATGGAACTACTATAGTCCCCAAGGTCTAATAAAACAAATTGGATGATGAATAACGTGAGAGAATTAGAGAACGTTGATCTGTTAGAAGGCTCAAATGAAACAAAAAATAGCGCAATAACGTACAGGACGTAATGTTATCGTGGAAGATTCTCAAAGCAGTACAATTCCATCAACTATCACTCATTAGCACTCACCATATGCTTTTCCTGAATGATAACAAGGAACTGTCTATAACTTCAATTAACACGAGAGTCGATTGAGCAACCATTCCGTTCATTATTTCCAAATTCATGTTGAAATTTATACTTCCAAGTGGTTATTTTCAATACAGAGAACGATGTGCCGAAGACCAACATTTTTACCTGGAAGCTTGTCAGTATCAACATAATGTTTAGAATAACGAAGGCTTAATCGAGTGCATATCCTTCAGTTGTTTACGACTTACTTTCCATTATCTACGAGACAAATCATGGATACGATCTGCAAAAGTGGTGAGCTTAGAAGAGAATAAGGTAAAGCTTTATCTAGACAGGTGACTCCTGAATAAATGGAAGAAATGTAATTCAAGTGAGCTAAGTTTGGTTATTACGGTGGGAGAGAAGTTATCACTCAGTCATACTCCACTAGAGTAGAAGTCATGTTAGAAGAGTTTCGCCTTCATACTGGAAAGTTAATCGGTAATAACTGTGATGCTCTCTAATTGCACTTTCCAATATTTTGGTCTGTTTAATATTTATCAAATTTAGAAGAAGAGTTTTTTTGTGCACACCTGGTGATATTGAACTGAAGAGAAGCCTGATAAATTACTCCAGACTCATCTTCACCACTGAATTCGTTATTTATTAATTACCAGCTGGGACCTCGCAGGCTTCGTCGACGAAGCCTGATCTAGACGCCAGGCAGTGGTGTAGAATGTTCCACATGTTTCTGCGACAATAATCAAAATATTTAAGTAATTCAAAAACGGTTAAAGTTAGAAGGCTGATTTTTTGCACCGAATTAGCAAATATAGTTGTGAATGTGGTGTGCAAGTTTCAAGGAAATCGGTTGAAGCGTCTAGGAGGAGATAGAATTATAAGTTTAGAAAGAAAGAAAGTTAGGGAGATAAGACAATTATATTATAAGAAGATTCTATCTTTATTATTATTCAGTACGACTTAATGTAACCTAATTAAGCACTGCAATCATATAATAACTGGCTAACTCTTCTCTTTTGCCTTCAGGCTTTAAATATGGAAAAGAATCTATGCAGAAGCATTATGGCTTGTTAAGGTCCGATACTGACGAAACTTATGCACAAACCCTATAAAAACACGAGTAAGACAAAAACAGGACGCTTTAACAAATCTTATCAATTGTGTGGTTAGCGGTTAGGAATGCTATCAAAGTTGTAAAGATGAATTCTGAGACACTAAACACCAGTTAGTCATAGTTGCTCTTACATGTAATATGTAACCACTGATTTAGAGTTTAGTGAGGTGAGTACCAGAATTCATTTATCAATAAATATGAAATTGTTATTAGATCGATCATTTTTGTTCATATTTGAGCTTGGTGTCTGTATTGGTCTATTTTTATATACCACAAAAGCTTAACAACAAAAATTCGTACAGAACGGTTAGCACTACTACAAAGACATTGAAATGAATATATTGATCAAAATAATCAGATTTGGTCTAAATCTGTAGTCATTCATTAAATGCACTGGAATTCTCTTCCTTGCAAGATACATCAAATTATCTGCCCCTGCTTTGAGTTTTTTATTTGGTGACTACCTATTGAAAGATCCTTGACTAATCTCTTTCATTACACTCACTTATTTGAGACACAGAAGCTATGGATATGTTCAAACTATATGTCGCTATATTCACCACTAGCGACTAAATTGTTTTAAAATGCAATTTTTAAAAGCCTACCTTTTCAAATCTTATGAAATATCACAGCAGCTAACCATACGTCCTAAATAAAACACTTATTCTCCCCTATATCACCATTTGCTTTTAGTGTCAGAGCAATAACCAGAGTCGCCCTGTGGTAATTAAGGATTACAGACAGACAGTAATCCCGTCATTTACACGTCTTCCCAAGAAAGACCAAACATTGCTGCAATATCTACCAAAATTGGAACTGTCACTCGAGACTGACGTTTAATAACAATGTGGTCAAGGTACACCGTATCTTATCTGAGTATAATATTTGTATAGTTATCTTCAGACCATCAAAGAGGCACTCACAATGTCCACAATTAGATAGAAGAACAAATGCGATGCATGAAGACATTGCTACGCGAATTATCACTTCAGATCAATGTTTTACTTCAAGTTTGGACTGCTGTTTGATAACAATATGGTCAAAGTCCATCGTAACCTTACCAGAGTAACAGAACAGGGTGTATATTCATACCTTTTGTCAAAAGTTGACTTTAGACTAGTAAAGACCATCAAAGAGGTACCAACAATGCCCATAATTAGTTAGAAGAGCAAATGAAATGTATGAAGACTGCTGCATGAAGAAAACACTGGAGTGTATGATGTTGAGACATCAAATTGCGTAAGCTCAAACATACTCTACTCATTGACGAGAGCTAGGTGCAGTTATGAATTAAAAGCGGGATACTTTTGCTAATAAAAGGTTTAAAAAATTAAACTACAAGGGGAATGAAGGATGATGTCAAATTTATAGAAACTTCATTGATCACAATTTGCCTGATTAGAATAACATACACAACCATCACTTACTACATGCAGAAAATATAAAATTTT
This sequence comes from Sinelater perroti, assembly GCA_036346155.1. Taxonomy (NCBI): domain Eukaryota; kingdom Metazoa; phylum Arthropoda; class Insecta; order Coleoptera; family Elateridae; genus Sinelater; species Sinelater perroti. The sequence continues at coordinate 10,573,053 of JARFIY010000270.1, read as the reverse complement.
ACTGTGGTTATCATTTCCATAGTTTGGAGGAGAATCGTAGGTAGCGCTCTTCTCAATGGTTAGTCTGAAATAATTAAGAGCAGCAAAAATGTTATTAGAATAACTCCAAGAAAGTTCTGCAAACAAACAAAAAGCTCAACCTTCTACCCTCCGTTCGTGGATATGTCATTCCATATAGCTTGAATAGTAGATTTAGGATTTTCAGGATCAACTTCAAAAATCTATACTTCAGAAAGAAAAGCGTGTATATAGTTAAACATTTCATCTCTTGCAATGGTTATGCAACCAGCGCAATGTGATAATATAAATATATTCCTGAAACTGACCAACCAAAAAAAAAAAAAAAAACATCCAAAGGAAACCAACAACAAAATCTTGTGTGCCAGATGGACGACTACAATGAAACAAATCGTTTAGGAATGTCTCTCTTGAATTTCTTGACTCCCCATTTATAAAAGTTTTGTTAATTTGGTTTCATTTCTAGAAAATCTTGTAGTTCTGTTACTGTCCGATTACAGAAAATCAAAAAATTCGATTAAAACTACTTATCCTTGACAATACGCACTATTGGGGGCGACTCAGGTTGAAATTATTTCCTTCAAGACGAAACCCAAAGGGATACTCCTATCTTGAAATGACTACTGACTCACCTTAAATTCTAAATTTTGAGAAACAAAAAACCTTAAGGGAGAAAATCCAAAAATGACTCGGATAGGTACTGATGCTGGTCAACAGACAGAACAACTTTTAATGTTTTGTTTTCTATTTTTCTTTTTAAACGAATCATTTAATTTTTCTTCACTACTTTTCCAATTTTTATTTTAGGTGAATAGCTACAATTGTGATCTTATAATGATAAAGAAAGACCTCCCTTGCAAGGATAATATGTCATGTAATTTAATTTTACTAAATCAAGATACAGCTTCTGGTGCAAACTTTATAAATTGTTGGCTTCGCTAAGGTAGTAAGTCCAACCAGTTTTGCTTCTCCAGTTGGTGGGGGAAATGTGTAACCGACATAAATAAGGCTATGCTTTTTACTTGAACTTTTCGCCAGTGTGATAGTTCTCTATCTCTTTCTTACACTTGCTTTCTTGCAGTCTTGACAATCCACCTTAGCGTTATTGATCAAAACACTCCTTCCCGACTCGTCAAATAGTACAACCACAATGTTAATTTTAATTTGCATAAATTATCCGTTTGACATACACGTAAAACATCGGAGATAAACTTGGCTGGCCGCAGCGCTGTTAAACTGGACACCTTAATATAAGCTAGCTTCACAATCACCAGTATTGCAATTGTTGCAGGTAATGTCGATTCAAATTAACACATTTTCACATTCAGAAAAAGTAAATGGTGACAATATTGCTCACATCACGGAGATTTGATTTGAATTTTTGTTTAAATAAATTTCACTTGCATCAATCTTCGTGATTTATCAGTAGCCGGCACTATACTAAAGCTTTTATTTATTTTTTTTAATCCACTACACTCGTCCGAGATTTCCGAAAGATCACATTATTGTACTGTTAACTCCACGACTTTAAACAATTGAAAACATTTCAAGTATCGGAAGCCCTAAGCTACACTGTTACCAGCCGACAGGAATATAATTCATAAAAAGGAATTCAAGTATATTTAAACTGCATCATGCACAATTACTGGTTAATTAATATAAGAAATAACTATGGAGTATAGCTTAGCCATTTAAATGGTGTAAAAGCTTTTCACAAGAAAATTTAACAGACTTTCAAGTAACTTCTGTTAATAATAAACGTACAAACAATATAATTCCCTAAGCATCTCAAAAATCAATGGGATATTCAACTTTTGTTACATCGAATTTATATTTATACATTTTTATGAATATAAGATAAGAAATAGTTACGGATAAATGTAAAATAAAGCCAGCACAGTATCACTTTATCTTAAGTGGAACAGATATGCTTGCAGGTCTTGCCCGTCTTCTTGATAACCTGCAGAACTTCGTCTGCGGTCAGCGTCGCAGTCACTTTCACCTTCTGCTCGGGCAAGCTAATGTCGACCTTTTCGATTCCGTTACCTGCAAAAGCACCATCAGACACACTAACAGAAGCCCTGCGCAGTACCTTTCATCTTGTCCAGCACCCTCTGCACTGCTCCGCAACACCCTTCGCAGGTCATTTCGACGTGAAACTCGTGTACTTGCGGCTAAAATCAATGAACGAGTCCATGAAGCTGGCATAACACCTGGAGTAGGGCTTACCTTGGCCATTTTAGTTCAATCTATTTTGCCTGCGGTTTTTCACGCGACGAATGCATCAACTGTGTTTAATGTTGCCCCAGTTGTCCTCTTGCCATAAGGAACGCAAATTTCAGCTGCCCAGATTCGATAACTAATCAAACTATGACGTTGTCGGTTTACTTTCTACAACCCATTTTAGATATGTAGGCGATTTTTATCACCCTCAAGTTGACTAAAGCGACTTTTGTGAACGATCGCGCTGTTTCCGCAAATCGTGCATTTGAAATTTAAATTTCGATTTATAACCCACTTCCTGCATAATTATCGCAGTTATATACAGGGTAAGTCAAATTTATCGGTCGATTAATAAGGCTAAAAAAACATTTAATTGAAATATGATGTATAAACATTTAAATTTGGTTAAACTATAATAAGGCGCCATCTATTGTTTTTCTTAAAATTTAGAAAGCAAAGCAAGGCTTTATCCGAATTGTTCTACAAGCTGCAATTTAACATAAGTTAGATGTGCTCTCATAAAGATGGTTAATCACAAATTTCTTTCCTTTTTCTATGGGCTCACCTTTTACTATTTCTGTTCTACATCCTTTTTCTTTGGAGGTTGGGGCCAACAACAATCATCTTCATTTTTTCGCCTTTTCTATCATTGCAGTCAGTTACAATTGATTTTTACAGAAAGGAGACTAAATTATGTACGGCATACAAGCCGTCTTTTTCAATTCTGAGAAAATTCCTCTTCTAAACAGGATTCTCCTCTACTACTGTTTTATGTATCAGACTGATAAGTTCCATTATCCTGAGTATACCTTTTTGGTTTTCTGGGGCTTCTGCAAGGAATGTGATTTTAACTCAAAAATTCTATACTTGGAGGCTACCATATACAACAGGTGCTCCAAAATTGACACAACCTTGAGACACCTTCAAGAATAATACCACTTGTCTTTGCACTGGCGCAGATCTTGGAAACTCGAGTAGGACCCTATAGTTGTTTTAAGGGGCTTCTGTTGTAAAATCTATTTTTTACTTCTCGTTACATGGAAGGAAAACCCAAGAGCTGAAGGCACATTTGTAACTTTTTTTTCACTTACTAGGTGTAGTTCGATTAATTTTTGTTTATTAATCCTCATATGTTTAGTGCAAAGTGATCTTGATGTTTGTGCTCCGCTGATGGATTAGAATTTTCATTAGTTGAATCGACTCAGGCTCCTGTGCTATTCATCAATTTAGAATTATATCATCTCTTGGTGGCAAATCTGCTATAAGGCAGTCTTGTAGGCATCTTCTACCATAGGATCATCTGAATCTTCCCTTTTGATTATGTCAGGGTTTATGTTTGTAGTCAAGAGGTCAGAGGTTTTAGCTACAAACCCGCCCATGCCCCATTCAGTTCTATTTCATATACAAACCGTTATTTTTTTTAAATTTTTGTCTGCATTCACGATTCTATTAATAAAAAATATTGTTTTTTAATTTTTAAATTTAGGTTTTAATTTGACCAATTACAATAGGACCTAACTTTGCTTTTATCTTATTGAAGTTGAGCGCATGGTAGCACCCGATTTCTTTTTGTGGAAACTTTGTATCCTAAGTGTTGTTCCATCTATAGGAATATCAAATAATTATTCATAAACTTTTTAATTATTGTTTATTAAACCAAAGCTTAAACCACTGTATTGAATTTGGTGATGGTCCCCAACATGACTTTATGGACTTAGTATAGAAGATATTTGCTGAAAAATCAATTTCTGATATTTACATCGAAGAATTGAAGCATATGCAATAAAATTGGGCATTGCGACAGATTTTGAAGTCACTTAATGGCATTATGTAAAAATTGGAAACCAAGAGCTATTTCCTGTTAAATCAGGATTATGCTCTATTTAGTTTCAAATCTAGCACAGATGATTGACACATTCAATCTGGATGTATATAAAATGTGCATCAAAAAGCCCATTTATATCTCTTATTGCTATTTGTTGATGACAAGCATTATTTAAAAATAACATAATGGTGAGACTTTAACAACCTGCAAACTGAGAGGTTGAGACTCTCATATGTTCATCCTCTTGACCTAATCATCGTACATAATCTGATATGGAGCGATGTGGTAATCACTGTGCTACAGGTACCCAATTATTTTTAGTGACTTTAAATCGCCCCCTCCCCCCAGGTATCAGAGCTCCAGAAATTAACTGGGGGTTTGTCCATACCGCAATCCAGTATCTTAACTGCGCAACCATGCTAACGCTTATTCAAATGGCATACTGAATATTATAAAATGGCTATTTGCGACATCAATCCAAACAAAGTTAGATCTAAAAAAATAGAATGACATGTCCACCATTAAGATACAAAAATACACTCCAGTTCCGAAATAAAACAACAAGGCGATGCTGAATCCAGTCTATATTATTTCGAATATAGAAGCTAGCTTCAATAAACTATACAGTATATTAATTATAAATTCTTAAAGCCGAAAAACCAATACATTGAAATTAGAAAATTATGAAACTCTAACGCTACACTTTATACTGAAAAGGTAGAAATAAGTATGAACTCACTGTCAACACTTACTGGTTGTAGTACATTCGGAAATGCATTGAACTTATTTATGTACAGCTCTGTTGGATGTCAACTTATTGATACCGTAGCAACTGCAGCCTGCGGGAATCTGATTTAAAATGCAATAAAATTGAGTAAAACTGCGTCTTTCGCCTGTTACATAGGAATTTCTATTGATAAAAGCTACCTCCGATTTTCTTCGAACGCCTACAACTGGACTGTAAAATTAAACGTACGCCGATTCGGTTTAAATAAAATGGCCCTTTGGGAGAAGAAATAATCTCACAATTTGCATAGGTTATTAAGGAGCAGTTCATTGTCGCTTAGTTATTGGTGCCTGTTTCCAGGTCGGGGTCCGCTTCTGTGTTGACGTGGTGGCCGGTTATTGTAATTACTGTTGTTGTTCTGATAATAAGGTGGAGGTGGCTGGTTGGTAGGAGGTCGCAATTGTCCTCGATGCTTCTGCACTTCTTCCGGCTGCGTAGGCTGGGGCTGGACAGGCGGCTCTTCCACGCCGTTGCCGGGCGGGGGGACGTTTGGGTTTCCCTGCTGCTGGTATGTCTGGAAGTTGGGCGGCAAGGGAATCGGGGGCGGAGGAGCCTGCACATAACTTGTGTTAGTGAAGGTCTGTGTCGGCAGGGTGTCTGGCGTATCCAGCTCGGAGTCCTGCAAGAAGAAAAAGCTGCCTGGTCCTAGGACCTCGCTGATGGGCCTCGGAGGCTGCTGATAGTAAAGTTGTTGCTCTGGGGGTAACTGCTCCATTGGGGGTTCTACCTGGGGCGGCATCGGTGGCCTATTCGTTTCTACAGTAATGGTCTCCACCATGGGAGGCATGACTTCCTGCGGCTGTGGCAGAATTTCAGGACACACAGGGTTGCAGTTGTGTTCGACGCCCTCCACGTTTTCTACTACTTCTTCATATTCGGTTGCCTGAAATCGGAAAATGATGTACAATTCATAAACCAGCAAGCAAATGCTGGAACTTACCACAGCCTGATCCAAATATCCACTTTCGTGAATTTTTCCAATCACTTCTTTGATTTGACAATAAGAACCGCCAAACACTTCCTTCTGCTTGCCATCGACTACAGCCAACAGGTGCTCTGCAGCTGCTTGCACTTGATTAGCAAAAGCAGTGGGGTCGCCAGGCTCGTGCTTAGGAGTTACAGTGGGGTAGAGATCATCTAATAATCTGCAATTGTTAACCATAAGTCACTATTGAGCATACCAATGAGCTGTTAATTTTAGATTGTACTTCTGATGTCCAAATTAATAACATTTCCGCAAGCCAAAAAATCGAAAATTTCAAGTACTGAGTGGCAAGATTTAATAGCATCAAATTCAATTTAGTAAATATAATTCTAATAATCTGCAATTGTTAACCATAAGTCACTATTGAGCATACCAATGAGCTGTTAATTTTAGATTGTACTTCTGATGTCCAAATTAATAACATTTCCGCAAGCCAAAAAATCGAAAATTTCAAGTACTGAGTGGCAAGATTTAATAGCATCAAATTCAATTTAGTAAATATAATTCGCCCCTCATTGTGGCTATAAGTACTCATAGAACATTGTAAATAGGCCCAAAGTAACTACACTTAAAGCTGAGGTAAGATATTTTTTATGTATTGTCAATAATAAGCATTCAAAAAAGTACTAAACGTTCCCTTTTTACACCAAGGAACAAAAAAATGCTCCCAAATGGCGATCAAAAATATCCAGACACTGTGAACGTGGCCTATGCGTCAATTATCAGGCAGCCAATCTTGAACTTTTAGCCACTCTAGTGAAGTGATTCTGAAGCAGAAATGTGAAGGTATAACAAAATCATGGTCAGATAGCCATGTATAATGGCAGAAAGAGACCACTTAGTATGTGTTGAAGTGGAGAAACGGAGTTTTGCAGTGCTACTGTCAAGTTTGCATGACTATATTTCGAGATTAATGGAGTTTCATTATCAAACAGCATACTAAGCGTCGCCTACAGTGGTGCAAAAAATAACACTACTAGATTGTGAATGACTGAAAATGTATGATACCAAGCAGCAAATCAACCTTCATCATATCGTAGTCTGGTTAATGATTTAGGTCTGATAAAAATTCCTAAAGAGCCCACCAAATATGTAGTGAAATTTGAGAGTCAGGGGAAGTAGCGTTATAATAAGAAAGTTTTTTTTTTTATAAAATAAAGTTTTCTTCTGTATACGATAGAAGAACAAGTCAGTGAGGATAAATGCCTGTATCAACAATAGCAATTTGCAGACAATAACAAAAAGATTGGTCGGCCTAGCTTAGACCTTTGCTGCAGACCCAACCATTCCTAGCACAAAATGCTCTGAAGACATTTCAACAATCATTGAAAGCATTCCCTATTGAGTAGGGTTATCGTAAGTAAAAGGAACATTGCATATTCAATGCTCTAGTTCAAGTAAGGAGCGTCAGCCCAATTTGGCCTTTTTCAGTTTTTGTGGAAAATTTAACATTTGCTTTAGAGGTAAACTTGATTTTGTAAATTAACTGTTGATTCTCAACTACAAGTATTTAACATAGTAACGGATGCATCGGCAGTTCTTAGTGTCTGTTGTTTGATCTTATTTATCTTTTATTTAGCATAGATTATATAAAGCTGGTAAGTAAAATAAAGATCTGCATGCTTTCAACAATAAGATAGATTCGTCAATCATTTTTACTTATTTTCAAAATTTGTACAGAAATTTAATTACTCAGGGTCGACTGCTAACTGAAAAGAAATTGATCGCTACATTGTATGAAAGTGATGAAAATGTGGGTGAAGATAAAAAAAACATTCGAAAGGTGAATTTTCAAGATTTACAATGAACAGAAGGGAAGTGATGACAATGCCTTCAAGAGTGAATCATTCAAAAACCAAGCGGAATGCTACATAAATTTTGATTTCGATTATACAGTTATTTGTATTGTGATTACTTCCACTAATGTGAAAGCTATCTATATTTTTGGAGATTTATAGAAACTGAGTCGTTGACCAAGTCTGTACTTCCATGGGTCTTTTAATTACTAACGGAAGAAATTGACTGCTAAGTGACTATCAACTATGTATACAGTGAAACGGATATTTGATGACAAAACCACCAGGACTCTTCATAGACAGAAAGATAAACTTGACCCAATTAAGGATCTGTAAGAACGTATCAAATCAATACAAACTCGTTGAAATATCTTCATCACAGTAATCTCACCACTGATGAGCAACTAGTTCCTTTAAGAAGTCGAGTGTCTTTCCAGCAAATCTACCCTACAAATATGTATGGTATGAAAATGTGATTGATTTCTGATAATGGAACTCGCGATCCATTACAAAACATACGATATTTGAGAAAAGATCATAAAAGTTCAGAAAACTTGATTTTTTCAGAATAAATATAAATGTTACGTTCAACAACTTCAGCAGCTACGAACTTATACCCAGATTGCTGTCCAAAGACCTAATTAGTGCAAGTACACCCAGGAAAAACAAAAGCTGCATATTATTCAAATGGGATACCAAAAATAATGTTTCATCTTCAAAAGACATTAGCTTTGATGTACCTGAGAAAAATTGCTGTATTGTACTGTTATCCACAATACACAAAAAATTACACTATTGATAAGGAAAATAAAAAATCAAAAATTAATATTATATATGGTGAGACTCTAATGCTCCGCATGAGAGCATGGCCTATGAACATAAACATATGTTTCGCCTTCTCTGTCTGGCACCATCTCTGATGCGGGGTGATGTGGCAAGCACCACATCTTAGACGACCGCTATTATTATCCCTTGTTTGAGTGAATGCAAATACTTATTTGTAGTAACCGAACTCAGCTACCATACTAGCGTAACACGTAATAGATATTCACACAAAGAAAAGTCAAAAATCTTGATCAAATGGTACACGTACATTCAGTGAAATTATAAAACTAATAGGCATTTAGGCATTTTTTCAATCTAGTTGATGCCTGCGGGTTTTCTTTTGTCACTTGGAAAAATCCCAATTGGCATTTACGCAAAAAACAAAGACTTCGCAACGTTTACTTACAAGAAACAGGAACAGAACTAATAATGGACTATATTAGTGTAGTTAAGCAGCCTATGTAAAGCTCACACTTCGTTGACCCAAATTACATTGAAACAAGTACCAGCATTAGCAGCAGTCTATTCTACAAATAAACGAAAACATATTAATCATGGCCACATTCTTCAAAGGAAATGAAATTTTATATCTTAACATTAAATTTCAGAGCTTGAAGTCAGATTTGGGTAAAAATGAATCCAACCAACTGAAGAAGTAGGAAAAACAGTGTATAGAATCATGGCGATTTCAATTTGCAATTTTTAAGAATGGTTTTACTTGAATGAAGCAGACTAAGAGTATGTCATGTGTATCAAACCAATTTTCCTGATGGTCGCCTAAATTGGGATCTGCATAATGTGGAATGATTCACAAACTTGACCATTGCCGTATATTAGTACACACGAACTGGAAATCTAGAAAGTAAGAGTGACGTTGTTCAGCATTTGTTTCACAACAAATTAGTCTAAAGGCAATATCTTTCATCTGAAGACTAAGAGAAAATTTCGGGATAAATAAATTTTAGTATGCTCTGAATCCGCCCAGGGGTCCAATTCTGTAAATAGAAGGCAATATCAAATTTTCATTTTCTTACAAATCATACAAATAGCCCATAAAATTTATTTTCAGTAATTATTGACGGCTTAGCAAATCAATATATTCTAAAAAAATTATAACAATTTAATAGTCAATATTGGGTTACACTTTAAAGTGGGATGGGCAGATTGGGTCCCAAATCGAAAATTCGGGTACCCAGACGAAACTTATGTCAATCGAAAGTCCAAAGTGTCCTGAGCAACATTGTCCAAGGAACCAACCTGGTACAAAGATAATAAGCCTTAGAACTTAGAAAAAATAGGCCTTAGCATCAGTACGGAGTCTTAAAAAATGGTTTCCGTGTCTAATAGGATTTATCACAATCACAATCTAAAACTGAATCTGACCTTAGAACTTAACCTGACATAGTGGGACTACAAAGTGCCGCACAATGACAAATGAGGATTTCAACAAGAGCCTAGAACCTCGCGACACCAAATTCGGTGAGTTTCAGAGGGTACCAAGAAAGCGATTTGAGATATAGGCTTTAGGACTTTCAGAAAAAAAAAGGTCTATGACCAGACCATGTTTCGAAATCATATTAGAACTTTTTCGTTTAATAATGTTCTAAGTGACGCCAAGTCAAGCCGCAGTGGTTGTAGATCCTCAATGTGATTTAACAATTGGTCATTGTTACCAGGGCTTTTTATTCCGCTTTAGTCTCGTCTTATATTCCAGTTTTCTTACGCGGGGGCCCAGCGTCCATAGGGTTTTGCCCATCCTCCTTCCAAACTTCGTTTGCATTTGGACAATTTTACATCTTTATCACAGTTACTATAGAAACACTTAGAAAACGCTATCTTATTTTAATAAGTTGTTGTAGTCCGGTTTGCAGGGACCACTAGCATATTGCAGACGAACTACTTAATACACCAATATAAAATTTCGTCTAAATAGATATCCAACAACTACCTCTGTGCTAATACCCTGATAATTAAATAGGGTAAAATACGAACAGGCAAACTCCTTGATCGATAGTCATCAACGCAAGGTCACATTAAAAGAAAAAGGTGTGGGAATAAGGCGCCAACAAAAATATTCTGTCATTACAAAGATTAAATAAAAAACAGATCCAATCAAAAAGGTGGAGTATATGCAAGCTTATCCTCAAATATGACCTTCTGAAGAGTACCATACTTATGAAAATTGAGTACAGAAAATGGATCCCACATGATATCAAAGATCAAATTGGATTTTGGGAAAAGATATGCTACAAGAATTTCCTGAAGTACCACTGTTGGTCATCAATAAAAATTGAACGGGTCTATGCACCCAATTTTAACAAAGCTGCACCAAGTTCGTTATATTCCAGGCAAGGCACGTATGTCAAAAAAAGATTGCCAATCATGATCATAGATATTTATGATATTGCTTCTTTTTATGGGTTATGTCTTGAATTTAATGTTGAGGACATGTTTAGTTACGCCTACTTTATACATAGGAGAAATGTTAAATACAGGGACAAACTTCTGTAAGTGAATCCTGATAGGAAAAGGAATAAAAAGGATCACGTCTTCTTTAAAATGTTAGTCACCTCAATTACAATGTGTTTATATGTATTTTTTTATTTTCAAATCTGTTGCTGTGTTGTTAACATATCATCCATATCAGGAACAAACAGAGATAATTCACAAGTACGAATAAGATACAAATGAAAATGATCAAAGAGACTATCCAGATAACTACTTAGCGGTGTAGTGTATGCCAAGCGACTGTGTCGAGTATACCACACGAGAAACGTTACTATCTTCATTTACAATGTGTGCAGAGGCTATCGCAACGGGATTTTCTTTTAAGAGAAAGTTTTTATCGTTGATAGTTCACTGATAGTTCTACCATCAATCCTCTTAATAAATGAAACAACCTTTACATAATCTGTGAGTTAAGCAGACCCCCTTGGAATGGTTTGAGCTTTGGAGATTACCTAGTTGAACCATACATTCTTTCATAACGCTTCAATAGTTCAGTGTATCTGCAACTCCTATGAGGCACTCTGTCTTTATTAGTTGAAGATATGCTTGTGAGCACGATTGATTATGTGGCTGATGCATAATGGAACTCCACCTCACTACAATGCAATATGTCCATAACAGCTTCCCCGTAAAATGCATTGGACGACATTTGGTAGCATGGCTTGCTCAATCATTGGACTTCGAAAAAGTTTTAAGAGATGGGTCAGTTCATAATGAGACGCATTCACGGTTACGTTGAAACCAACAAGAGAGGGGGGATCCACCAAACACCTATTCTAAGTTATCAGAAATAAATGACATAATGTTATACAATATATAATATATGGTCCTGTAGTCCTGACTCACTGTGTATTTCTGAACACATTCATAGGGACTTATTTTGTTCTTTTTTTATTAGAGATAATCTCCTGAAATATATCCCTATAGCTACCGTTTATCCTGTATAACCATTCGTGGCAATCAAGGAATAGCTTTTGGTTTGTTTCATCTTCGTTGGTCATTCACCTCTTTAGAGAAATTGTTAAATCATTTCTGTTTCTAATTTATAACTTTAATAACAGTAGTCACTAATATTTGTATTTTATAGCTTTGAATTTTGCCTCTGTTAGTAATTTTTGGTTTTGTGGTTAAATTATTTGCTGTTAATATATCAGATAATAGTCACTGGATATAGTTACATGAGTAATTGCATAGTCAGGGTCGTGTTGAATTGTCCAGAAAAGCATAATATTGTGGGCAAATCATTAATTACCCACTATGCATGTATTCATTAAGTAATTATCTCTCTATCCATGCTAAACACGCGTGGGACGGAGGATATTGACAGTAAGCTGTCCTTGTACTTTGGGCACTTTAATGTAAATATGAATGTACATAATATTGAATAGTAGAAGACTCTATGCGTACTTAAATAGTCCCTTTAGGCTATTTTGTCTTTTACAACAAAAACTACTTCACAACTTAGTTCTGCAAGGTACGTTTGTATACCATGAAGGATAGTTAACGGATCAAAACCTTTGCACTACATTGAAGGACTAAGAAATCTACCACAGCAACATCCAACTGAAGCTCATATAGCCAAGTGGTGGCCAAAAATAGCAGATTCTAATGTATATACTATTACTGGATAATTTTGTCCTTTCCCTCTATTCTAAATAAAGAGCAAAGAATCAACATTAATTTCTGTGTTAAAAGCAGCAGAAGTGCTATGGCAACGCTTCAATTGTTTAAAATCCTTTATGGAAACAATTGTTTACCATGAATATAAGTGATGTGACATTGGCGATTCAGAAAAGGCAAAGGATGTGGATTATAAATATTCGATCAATTAAAATCATGACCAAAGGTAATGCAGAAAATTTAAAAAAAATCTTCAGTGAACGGAACTTGGAATACATAAGAACAAACATTGAATTTTAACAGAATTCGAAGTTTGTTCCACTTTAATTGATAAATGACCAAAAATTCGCCACGTTTGCCCCCGGCATATCAATTATTTTCTATTCCTTAACCTGCATTTGGTAATAAAAAATCGTTTTGCATCAATTAGTCCTTTAATGATTAACAACGGGGTATTTCCATACCATTCTAAGCAGTGACAAAAAAAAACCATTTGATGCATTTCTTGTAAGTGCAAAAAGTATATATATTTTTTTGTCATATTCGTTATACCTAGTGTATCAAATAATTACTTAAATGTTTTTTTTTTTTTTTTGAAGAAAAAATCATGAGATGCCTACTGACAAGCTTTTTAGACAAACATCAGTATGATTTCACTGCAGGCTATACATTCAAAGTAAACAAAATGAGTGTTCTGGCCTTACTTGACATGAAGGCTGCCTATAATAAACACTCAATACCCAGGAATTGCCAACGGTCGCAAAAAAAAAACTCCAACAAATATTAGAGGGTGCAAGTTTTTTCGTTTTCTGAGTAGCTTTGCTTTGACTTTAAAATGCTAGGTTCTTCCAAAAGCTTTGCATCACTTGCGAAACATTGATTTTTGTGTTTATAGTGTAGTAACAAGCTGCATTTTCGGATTTTAGATGATTTTAGACTAAATTGAACTCTGGGTTTTGATGTGCTATTGCCGGAAGTGGGGACTTTAGTCAAGAGATACTGCAAAGCAAATCTGCAATATTTTGGTGACTTGGGCTTCAGTGAGTTCATGAGGGGTTTCTTGTGCACAAAGCCAAGTTGTTGGAGATGCTCGTGAACTTGTTTTGCCAACCCCAAAAACTAATCCCAAATATTGAGTGCTCGACGAAGGCTCATCTTCCAATATTTCAAACAAGTCTTCATTGTCCAACGTTATGGCTGACAAGAACAAGACTGATCTTCGAAACTCTAATTGCCACCATCTAGAAACAGTAGAGTAGTAGATACTTCCTTTGCCTTGCTTCCAGCGCATCAAAACCGAAAATTCAATTTTGTCCAAAACCATCTAAAATCTAAAGATGCAACTTATTACTACATTATTAACACAAAAATCAATGTTTCGCAAGCGTTGAAAAGCTTTTGGAATAACCTAGTAATTTAAAATCATAATATATGAATAATCTACGAGGTTGAAGGTTAAGATGTGATATCAGATTGTATGATCTAAAATTGGTTTAATTTTTTTCTTCAAATATGATAATCTGGGCAACTTTTTGTAGTAAATCAAGAAAATTTTCTTCGAGCTATCAAAACATCTCCAGCTATAGACCCTAAACAATTATGACAGGAGCTTGCATAAGCTAGGCAAAGTCAAAAGATAATGCAGAGAAGGGCTCCACTCTTTAACAGCAAGAGTAAACTAAATACCAAGCACTCAAGATCTTTGATTCTTTCTCCAAAATGTTATTATTGACAAAAAGTGGGCCCATCTTTGTAATTCAAATAGATCAAAATCAACGATTAAGTAGAGAACAAGCTGTAGAAGAACCTATTGTAAAACGTAAGAGTTTTGAGACCAAAATATTGCCTTGCGTCTGATGGAATTACGCAGATTCCTGAATGTTGGACCATCACCGAGCTTAATTGTCAACAATTTGACTAGCTTGAAATAACAATAACCCAGTATGGTCCATTGAAGTCATGTTCCAGATGAATAACACAACCACATATGGCTCAAAGAACCTGACAGAAATTGGAGGAACTTGATGGAATTGAACTGTTACTCTATCCCTTCTATAGTTCTAACTAGACTCCACTGAATTACCATCTGTTTCAGTTAATGGCTCATTTCCTAGCCAGAGAAGGGCATCGTCAATCATAATGTTCTTTCTATTTTAATTTTCAGGGAGCTGTCAATTCCTTTTCAGAAACAAGAAGATAGTTTATAGTTGATAAACAACCATATCATCCCCAACACCTTCAAAACAAGTGAAGTGGGTATCACTCAAATGATGTCACAGAAATCTTAAGAGGTGATAATCTGAGGGGCAAACCCACACCAAGTGTGATAAGATATCTTAGTCCAGGTCTGTTGTAGCAGTGTGCGATCGCGTCGGGTTCTGAAGCAAAATGACTCTTCTGCTCCCCTTCTGTGTTCAGCAGATTGATTACCATACTATTTCACCAGGTATGCCAGGGATCCCACTATATACACAGCAATATTCGGTTATGTAGTACTAGTTAATTGTTTTTCTGGATAAATATACAATTTTCGTTTTTCTGGATTTCAATAGAGAATTGGAAGAGCAACAATATAGCACATTTTGGGGAACCCAATGGCTTTCTTCCCCAGCTTATGTAAGCTTAACATGTTAGTTTGAGTTTCCTCACAAGCTTTATGTGCTAAAGCAATCTTCTTCCTGTTCCTCATCTTTAGCTCTTTCTCTGTATAGGACGTTGCATTCATGCAGGTCAAACTTCCACTCTTAAATGGTTGGACTTAAATCTTGCAAGACTGTAAAAAACAGCATCCACTAATGTAGCATAAATCATTTCCCTGGATTCACCGGCATTTTTTTATAGTTGAAACGTAAGGAGACAGTTGTAAATTTGCTCGTCATAAGAGATTGTCTCCACTACTAATTTTTAGGTTATGTTAGTAAAACAAGTACCTCTTATAGTGTATTATAAAGCTGACAGATGGCGCTTTACTATAAATTTAAATAGGTACTCCCATAGATTGAACGGGTGGGGGGGGGCGTTAGAGAATTAAGTTGCACACTTAATAGAGAAACCAAGATTAAAAAGATTCATAGTGAATGGTACTATTAACCTTCAAATGGCATAATCGCTCTCATAGCAGTTATTTAAAATAAGCAAGCTTCTTGATAGTTTTATTAATATATTTGTTCAATTTACGTATGTTGCTTACATCGGCACTTTGTTATGGTCATAAATTATGATATGACAGGCATTGGCAGAACGCTGTTTGAATATATGCAACTATTTGGAGCCTTTTTGATCAGAACTTCAAATTCAAAGCCATAAAATGTATCTGGCTTCCCCATGTTACCATCATCAACACTAGCGCCTTTTGACATGGCACCAACCAATTCAATCATTTAAGAAATTGTGATAGACAAATATATCAAACTCAGATTAATCCCCGAGAATGTATTTAGTCTTGTTAACGAGAATAAAAAATATTTAAGCTGCCAGCACAAAAACTCAAAGACAAGTTTGGCACTATTTTATCGGACCCCAAAGCTATACTTTGCACTCTGAAATTAGATAGGATTCACATATTTACTAAACAATATCTAAATTGTATAAAGATCTCGACAAGTACAAATGTCTATGAACATCACAAGAGCTTATACAAATTTACAGAGTAATCGAAAGTAATACAAATAAACACAACTGAGCTTGTACTATGCGATGAAATAATCTGATAAACAGAGAAATGTTTGTAATCCTAGCATCACACAAAATTTGTCAACATTAATATGAGAGATTTACCATTGGAATAACAATCAATATTGCGTTAGAAATTTTTTTAAAAAGTCTCAGCGTATCTAGGTAAAGTATTGATTGATGGCAGTCTTCCAAGCTGCCAAATTAAGTTAAAAATTGCTCACTTGAGATCGGCCTCGGCGAGGGTCGCAGCCCCATTCCGGCCCAGCAGGAAGTCTTCCCGGACATTCTCCTGCCCCATTTGGTTGAGCGCGTCCTGGACGAGCAAAACCTCACGGATCTACAAAATACACATTGTCAGTATTATGCAGTGGCCTCGCCTAGCATGCAAACCTTGGCCAGCTCGGCCTGGCTCTTCGCCGCCGCCTCCTTGCGGGCCTGCTTCTTGGCTTCCTTTTCGGACACAGAGGCGATGCCTAGGAACTGTTTGCAGAGGTCGCGGGCGAATTCGAGGGTTTGTACTACTTCTTCGTACTTCGCTACGGCAGTCTTCTGATCCTGGTTCAGGTCCTTCCCCGAGTTCTGCAGCTCCCGGTAGGACTCGAGCTTGGCCTGAAACACGCGAGTAAGTTATGGCCGCCGGGCGCGCTGCGCCACTCACTTTTCGCTTCTCCAAGTTCCGTATCTTGTGCTCTATGACGGTGATCGCCTGCCGCATGGGCGTAACTGCGTTCCCGGAGGAGTCCGCTAGGGCCGTATCCGAATTAATTTGCTTGTCAATTTTGACGTTCGCCGCCGAAGGCATCTTGGGCTTGGAGCACTAGGTAAGACACTGCGATGCGAGCTCGGGCGCCTGCGTTTCGCCGGCGGTCGCCTGATAGACTGAGGTGGGACGCAACGCCAGAAACCGGTGCGATTTCGCCGCGAAGCTGCGACTTTCCATCAAACGGCTGATCGCGAGCTCGGCGGAAACGCCGGTTGCCAGACTGTCGCCGGAAATGCACCACATGACAGCCCCGGGCGGGAGATCCAAAATGGCCATGTATAGGGTGCTTCGAAGCGAAAAGCAATTTTTACTCACCTCGTATGTTTTAAGTTAATTTTTCAATCAATTCATGAAATCAAACAATTACATCACACAATTTCACTTTATAATATACGATATCGCAAGCTCGTTTCAAAAATACAAAAAACGTATGAAGGCACACAAAATATCCTATGGATATTTGTAACAAGTACAAGCGATATTGAAAAATGCATTTCATCTACACTAGAAGTTGTCGTATCGACGAAACAATGGAAGAGAAATGCAATAAAAATCGCTGTAGTATAGCCATTAAGAGGCAGGTAGGTTCAAAACAAAATTCAATAAATATTTATCACCATACCTCGCCTTCCTATTTTCCAACTGAAGTTGGCTATGTGGATATGTTCCAAATGTAGTCTACATCTGTGAAAGTTTAAAAAATTTAAAAACATTTGAATGTCAGTTTCCCCCAACTCATCCAAAAAATATGTACAAAGTTTCATTCAAATCCAATAGACAGATAGATAGAGAGGAGAAAAGGAAAGGAAGAAAGTGAGGAAAGTCTCGTTGGAGCAAAGTTTCGTTGAACTTTATCACCTAAATATAAAGGCGGTTGCAGCGCTCTGTTCTGGAATGCCAGCAATCTTAATATAAAATGTGAGGGCGATAACAGACCGCTAATCAATCATGAAAAATGCTGCAAAGACATCCACCGTTTTCCAACTTAGCACCATCATGTTTGATTCAAAGTAACATAAGATGGACTGCAGAACAATAGGACGACATTGTACTTCTTATTCTAATGAATAATCATGTAAACATTCAAAAATACAAAAAAAACAACAAATAAATAACATCACATAAGCTTTTAAGTTCCTACAAGTGACAAGAATTTCCTTTGATGCTCATGGTCAGGCTAAATGTCCTAGATTTTTAGTTTGAAATTAACATTTCTTGTGGATATACGCAAATTGTTGCCTTGAAAGTTCTACTCAACAATTGAATGCTATTGAATGGATTTTATAAAAAAAAAAGAATAAGTGAAAATAAAGATAGATAATTTTGAATATATTATACCTTGGAGACTTCAATGCAGGACAGACAACAAACCCACAAACAAAATGTCTATTGGGCTTTACTGTAGATATCAATTTGGCCATCACTATTTCTTCTGACACTATAACTCTTGGCGATTATTAGAACAGACCAATCTAACCTGATCAGCTATATTCTGATCATAAGGTCACACATTAAAAATACCAAAATTACACCCAGAGCAGGTCGCGATCCACCAATCGTATCCTTGTACGAACAAAACTTTCTTCAAGCTTTATTTCTGTCTGCAAACATACATCAAGCACGAAAGATCAAAATGCGGATTAATGAGTCAGCTAAAAATGCAAACTGGAGTGATCCCCAAATGAAAAATTATTTCATTACTTTATACTACTTCCTGCTTTTGGATATTCTAAACTCTTCAAAAGTGTAAGACACTTGGCAAACAACAGTACGCAGAGGGGCATTAAAAATTCCAGTAAAAATATTAATGAAACATAAAGAAGTTGTTACATACATAAACCTGTTCAATGGGAATTTATAGGAAGAAGAAACAAGCAAAAAATAGAAAAAAAGTCATGGGAAAAACCATCAAAGCAAAAGTAACTTTCATCTGCAACAATCTCCAACAAAATGTTACAACTTCAGAACGGTTACCCCACCCCACACTCCAACAACCGTTAGAGTGAAAAACTCCATTTCTGAAACAAATTTCCCAGAAAACTGAAGGGTTTAACACAACGTCATTCTTATGTTCTAGAAGAAATAGGATATGATTCTTCTGACATTTTATTTACTTAATCAAGAGCATCAGAAAAAGGTGCATTCTTTCCACCATCCCTCCCTATCAATATGAAAAAGATCTTAAAGGATTAAAAAGAGGATTATCAAAAGGGGAAAAAGAAAGGTCAGTAGTTTGAGTTATCCTTATGCTCACCAAAGTATTAAAGACCATAACAAGTGCTCCAAATACGGAATAACTATGGTCTGGTTATCAAGAAACTTAAAATTTAAACAACTCACAAAATTCAAAATGGTTCCTAAAACTTAGTTCTTAGATTTATGTATTATTTTAAACATGGGGAGATAATCACAACTTTGAAGATTACCAAGCTCACCAAGATCTACAAGGTCATAGCATAACGTTTAGAGTATTAAAAGACAAGAAACCAATTCAATTTTATTTGAATTTCTTCAGATACATAGCAGGAAAAAGAGGCTCCATGGAAGGAAGATCAACAAATGTAGACCTCACTAAACGTAAAAGTTGATGCCACCAGGAGGGAGAAAATTCTTTATGGTTTTAATAGATTTTGCAAAAGCGACAAAGAAGAGGCGGCACTTTACTTCTTTTAGTCTTGGTTCTTTCATCCACTCAAGGAAGGCATTTGTAACTCCTACTGGACATGTCTCTAGATAGTAGATCGTAAAATGCCCTTACCAACTACTGGCAATTAGGAATCAAACATAGTAGATCCCATAAACCAGCAGAATTACTTGCAGGTGTCCATATTTAAATTAGTTTGCTGAGGCATTTATACTTTGCTTCAACTTGCTTTACTTGTTATTTCTTCTATTAGGTCTCTCTTGGCCTATCTTTTCTTCTACCAAGGCTATTAGAGTATTCAAGGACTAGGAGACTTTTTTACTCTTTCTTCTTCTCTTGAAACGGGGTGGTGGAGGCCAAACCTAATGATTCGATAGGAAGTCTTTGGAAGCAAGCAAGCGGGATGATTTGAAAGCACGCCATTTTGACATTTGCATTTGTTTGGAGAAGGTATCTTGCCAGTGAAGAAACCACCATGGAAGCCAATTTTATGGTTGTAGTTTCCTAAATGCGGGGAAAAAAATTGGAGACATCATCTGGAGGTGTACAGGGACTCAGAGTACTCCAACTCTATCTCATGAATTATTAAGCAAATAACTGAAAATAATTGGTCAAACTTTAGAAGTTGTAAAGAAAAGGCACATGATGTCAGGATAGAGGTCAATAAATAGGAAGCAGTAGAAACACTGAAGTATGATGTTGATTCACAAACTGAGGATCTTTTATTTAAAAAAGCAACGAAATTAATTAATGCTCAGGTTAAATGGACATCAGAAATAAAATGAGCTTGGGGGGGAGGGGGTTGGTTGTAAATTTCAAATGTAAATCCTTTTGAAGAACTGGAAATTTTGGTGTGACCAGAAATGTTTCAAGTATCCAGAATTATATAAAAAAAAAACTCAAATGGTGAAGATTATAAAAAAATTAACCACAAGAATAGTATGAAAAAATAAATAAGAGAAGAGAAAAGGCACATACCGACTGAAGAGCTGAAGAGCATCTGGTTTTACTACTTTCATAACTAATACCGATAGGAAGAGAACTACCATACCTCTACTGGACTTTCTCTTGTTTCACACTTAAGAAGGTAAAGATAGTATGGTTCCTTAAAGAGGCCAAAGAAGTCATCAGATCTAAAAATACATAAAACAATGCAGAAAGTAAAAGAAAATAGTAAAGGCTACTAAAGACTATCTTTCGCATAGCTGGGAAAAAAATAGAAGAGCCTATGCTACATCTAGGAAATGTGTAGACGAAGATGGAATTCTGGAAGCTATGGAAATTGGCAAAACTAGTGAAAATATGAGTTAAATCTTTCTAAAGCTGCAATAGTTGCTGTCCCAAAGAAAACGGTAACATAAAGGTAGGGTTGAGCCACTGCACAGTACAAAAAAGATAAACATTCAAGCTTGTAGATATTGTAAATCAGGCTAGTACACTAGTAGCACGTCTATCTTATCATTATAGGAGTACAAGAGTTCAGTATTGATATAACAAATTTCGACCGCAGGAATTGCAAATCTGATAACCTGTGGGAGGTGCTACCAAAGGAATTGTTAAATTTCCATAAATATGTTATATCTGTAGTTCATCTGACTTATTCAAGTAAGAGGTTAAACTATAATTAATGGAACTACCTTTAAAGTTCCACCACCGTGGAAGGTGAATGGTATTCATGCCAGCTATCAGCTAATTCTTTTTCAAAGCAGCACTGGAAGTAGTGGACTGTTGAAGTTCAAAATACAACAAAATCCAAGGGAAATGAAGTAAGGAAGGGAACTTTTCCATGAAATAAAACGTAGTGGCAGAGCTCAAGAGTACAAAACACAAAAAACAACTAGAAAATTCAGGTGTTAGGGTTAAAACCACATAAGACACTGAAGCCTGGTGGTACTGTACTTTACCTCTTGGAAACATTAAATGGGCTGTTAGTTACTTGATGCTTTTCAAAGGTCTAGAAAAAACAAAAGTAATTTTGATTAACAAAAGACACATGACTTAAGGAGCGAACAAAAGCAAATGGATGATACAGAAATACTGATTATAATACCATCGAATTTCTCATGGGATAGGTGTGAAAAAAAAATGCCAAATATAAATCAGATGTATATATTGTTAGTATTATGCTAAGTAATGTAAATACAAACTTTTATATAGATGGTAATTAAGAGAAAAGAGGGAGAGCATGGACATACAAGATGGTATTCTTAAAAATTTACCAACACCATAAGTTTTTGCCAGTTGTGTCTGATGCAGTTTTCAACAAACTTTGGGATATGAAGAGATTATTTGTACCACATTAGATATTAATAAGAGAAACCCTCCAAAATTAAATTGGTATCTATGAACGTTAAACTTTGTATTTGTATATGAATAGAAAAAAATCATTGTGGGCTGATGTCACTCGACTTAATAATGTCATTGATTAATAATTTTTGGCCACATGGTGCTTGTTTTTAACCTGAATTATAAATATTTACGTTTCTTCAAAGTTCAACTTATCATAGATTCTCTTTTGTTATTGTGCAATTTCAGGTGCCTTTTTTTATGGTTTCTATTTTATAGTTCTTTAGAATTTCCTTTATCTCTATGGCTCTGATAGCAAACAAAAACCTTGCTAACTACAGCTGATTATATTTCTTGTATGTATCTGTTAAATTGATTTCTATCATTTCTGTTCTAGAGTAGCCATTCATTGTAAGGCTTGTTTTGGGTATATGATTCACTTAAGAACCATAAATAAATAAAAATCCACAACACCAAACATGGTGCAGCTAAAACCAAGATAATTTCTCATCACTTTCCCTTCTATAAACATATTATTACAATGGTACATAATACATATCTTACCCTAACACACAATGTGTTTGTGATAAATGCTGTAATTAGTGTATATATAAAAATACGTTTAAAATCAATCTTGAACATCCAGCTTGTAGTCAAGGAAATAATGAAGAGATGAAAAATCAGAAATTGGTTTTGAATACAGCCTACTACTATGATACAACACTTTTATAGGCATAACTGTCTGTAAAAGTGTTGAGTTTTAAACATAATTGAGTTGGTACTTCACTAATCCACATAGTCGACCATATTAGTAAGCATTCTCATATCTTCTCTATTACAATTTGGTGGTGATGTACTTTCTTCATTACACACATTTTCCTGCT
This sequence comes from Sinelater perroti, assembly GCA_036346155.1. NCBI lineage: Eukaryota > Metazoa > Arthropoda > Insecta > Coleoptera > Elateridae > Sinelater > Sinelater perroti. The sequence continues at coordinate 10,550,214 of JARFIY010000270.1, read as the reverse complement.
TCTATAGTTACCTGGAACAGGATAATTCACATGAATATCATAGCTGATGAAACAATTATGAGCAACATTTACCCTCCATGATAGAGTTGTAATGTTGTGGATAATTATTTTTGTCTAGGCGATAAAAAATTCATCATTTGTCGGTGATTGTTGTATTCTTCCATATTCCTATTAATTTTTTTTATGTACTTTATCAATATCAAAAAAACCTAAACAAATGTTTACCCATCATCGATATCTAAATAAAAACAGATTCTATACCCTGTTTATTGGCAAAACTTAAGTTAGATGTTTCTTGGGGGGTGGAAGAGATAGCTATGGATGGTGAGCCTTGTTAGCAACATGTATATTCTATTAGAAATGAGGATTAATCAATAAGAAGTTAAAATTAGCCTTCGGATTAGCATAGTTGAATTAAAAGAAAGAAATGCATGTCTGTTTGAGTCCAAGACTCATCTCCAGTGCTTCATTAAAAGTTCAATAGCACATCAAGTCTATCTTGATTGACAACAGCAATCGAATATAGTAATAAAACCTAAATTGTGCAGATCAAGTAATAGAAAGTATCTGTCTCTCAAGATTTTACTTAAATAATCTTGATCACAGTGTAAATCAAATCGACCATTTGCATATCCTAAATAGAAGTAGAATATACGATGTTTTTACAAAAAATATCTGACATGGTGAATTAGAAGGCTCTATTGGACCGTAAAGTGAGTGGGAGTGTAGTAAAGAAGAAAGATCTCAAGTTAAAGATAGTATAACTTAATAAAAGCATCTAGAGAAAACTCCACATTTACTGTCACCAATATTCTGTGAAAAGTGTTGGCCCTCAATTAAGGACCCACCATTCTGAACTTTCATTAAACCTCTACAGAGTGGTAGAAAGCGCTCTGGCGAAACAAAAGCAAGATTTAATACTGACTGGATAACTTAAATACAACACCGAATGAACACCCACTTCAACTTCAAGTATTAAATATTGACATTGAAGAACCGAGGAATGTTAGATGGCCTAGGACTATAGGTATATTGTAGATATTGTTTTTTGCGTATATCCAGGATAATACTGAATAGAGACATGTGAAAAGATTAAGTGTGTCTTCACTTTTATCTGAGTTGACATGCTCATAAAAATGTTACTTCCCTCCTTCAATTAATAGAGTACCCTTCATATCCACTATTCAGGTATCACTAAACCCTTGTAGAGTAACAAAAAGCTCTTTGGTCAGGTAAAAGTAGGATGCAGTACTAAATGGACAACACTGAATAAACATCCATTTCAACCCCAAGTAGTACATATCAACAATGAAGCAGAAAGGAGCGTTATTTTGCATAAAACTTTATATGAACACAAACCATTAAATGCACACAAAACATCTTCAAGAAAATATTGCCTTTTGCGTGTGCTGCCCAAAGCATATAAAATAATAATGGTTAGAGATGTATGTCATAAAGTAGAAGAAGTGTTCATTTGTTAAACAAAAAGCACCTGATACTACAAACTCATGAAACAATTCAAAGTATACTTATATATACTATGTTAATAAAGGCTTTATTAAGCTAGGAATGTAGAGTGAAAAATTGTTAAAGATGACCTCAAGTAGAATATACTGCAACTAATAAGGACATTACAGAGAACTCTTCATTAAGAAAGTACTTTTTGTGTCTACTGTTCTAAATTTTCACCAAAACCCTGTAGAGTAATAGAAAACACTCCGGTCAGACAAGGGCAGGATTTGGTATTGACTGAACAACTAGAACATCTGCTTAAGAAATAAATATAGACAACGAAGCATTGCGGAGTATTACATCCGATAGGGCGGCATAATAGGGGTACGTAAGTCGCCAAATGCACGTAACCATCCTCGAGATGTTGGCGTTTGCGTATGCCACCTATAGCAAACAGGATAATGTCTAGAAACATGTCAAAAGGTAACATGTGTATTTGACAAACCCGAGATTATAAGCTTGTGAAACAATTCAAAGTACACTTAATGTTAACAAAGGCTATATTAGGCTACAATGTGCTTAGGGTGTAGAGTGATGAAGAGTTAAAAACGACTTCAATATAGAGATACTATAATAATAGTTCCCCGTAATAGGCCTTGAAGGCCCTTTGGGGTCGTAACACGATAGGTCTGCTACGTACTGACACCGTATTATTACACTAAAGTTTGACCTCTAGGTACTCATTTATTGCAGCCCGAGTCAAGCTGGGCCCTAAAAAAATAATAAAAAATTAGAGATACTACAACCAATAAAAAATATCTAGAGGACACTCCACAGTTACTCCCACCGAAACTTTATAAATTTTGATCCTCACCAAGGCAGTATTTCAGTGACTACTGTCAAACCAACCCTAGAAATTTCAAAACTCTAGTGGATGTATAGTGAAGATGCTGTGGATTTTTGCAAAAAAAAAATGCACTAAAGTTTTTCTGAATCTACCCTTGTAATATTAGAAATGCTATGATCAAGTAAAAGCAATAATTTTCTGTTTAGTAGTCAGATATCAATGAAGCACTAGGAGCTACATGACACAGGGTGGTATACAGGTATGTTATAGACTGCTACAACCCTGTATGAATATTCAAAAATAATTGGAATTCTAACACTACACACAGGCCTGTTGTAATTAACATATCGTTAGGTATCGGTATAACTTAAGGTTTCTTATGTTCACTAAAGTGGCGTATATGTTCCCATAGTTCTCAGATTTTGAAAACGTAACTCTCAAAAACAAAGCGTCTGCATTAAATTTTTGTTTTATGTTGGGGAAAATTGCAGCTCAGACCGATGTAAAAATGAGGAAAACTAAATTCCTGAAGAAACAGAATAGTTATCAACAAATTTTATCAAATTTGGAAATAAGACTACAATGTTTGCGTTTCCAATAATCTTCTTAATATTGTTACCATACTTTGTCATCTGGTGGATTATTTTTAAATATATAAATTAAAAAGAAAATTTTTCTTCATAAATGTCATTTAGTATTTCCAATTATTAAAACAACTGAAAACATATACAACCCAGAAGGGACATTCTCAAAAACAGCGAACATGATCTTTCACCGACTATAAAAGTAATAAACTTCATAAAACATATTTACGTATAAATTATACATGTTTAAAGTGTAGCGGAGATGAATTAATGTACAGTGTATGGGGTCTGGCATTACAGACGATTAATTTAGCGCAGAGGTACCCAAATGAGACTCGCTCTGTAATTCATAATCAGTAAGAGGATTGTATAACTAAACGATAGGCAAAGATAGCAAACATAATGTCATTACATAAATCTGCTCAGCTTGGTGGATTTCGCTGGCTCTTGAGGGAGCCAAAGCCAACCAGCGACTCACTCAGTTGGGCATCTCTAATTTAGAATTATCAAAAGATGTCAAGCCAATTAGGAATATTCTTTTTTTATTTGAGTAGATGTGTTCTAAAATTACTCTGTACAAGAACAAAATGTAATCAAATATATTCAAATTAATCAATAGACAATATCACTTTTGTACTGGGCACAGTAAAATGCACAGCATGAAATGGCAATTAATACAATGCTAATAAAAAAACATGTACGCTATTCAATAGATGAATTATTGTTTCTAGTATATTATTTAATTACACTATAATACGCTTTCATATAAACTCTCGATACCATACTATACAATTTTGATGTTTGTTGAAAAACGTCCACTCACAACGCTCAGTATTATTATTGGAATCACTGCATCGAACTTTTAAACCGATAACTATGCTCTAAACTGTCCACCTCCGCCCACGAACCGCGCACATCGTTGAAGAGCTACAACAGAAACGGCGGTCAGTGGATTATGCCAACCTACACACACCGCAATGAATTACTTGTGTTAGCCAGTGTTCGTCAGCTAGAAGTTCATTGAGTATAGACGTGGTGTCCTTGTGTGGGTCTGTTGTTCGCTTTTCCGCAACCCGCTTAGCACACTCAATGTACATCAGATACTTCTGATGCGTGATCTTATGGAACAGCTCCACGCGAGTTGTGCACATTCTGCACATAAGAAAGTCCTGCAAAGCAAGCCTATATAGTAGGGTATTGTGTGGGGATCTGTGCATACCTTTTCAATAGTTTGGGGGTTGGGCTGGCAGCCCTCCAGTGTGGTGGAGTTGTACGGCTGCCCATACATCAGAACCCGAACTGCCACACCTGGCTTCAGGCACGCCGCGCATGGCCTGAGCTGGATGTCGGCTGCACTGAGCTCGCGAATTACGTTAAAACATGGCCACGTGGTGACTGCTATCTGGACGGGATTTGGCCACCGCAATAAATTCGCCATTTTGTGTTTCTTACTGTCTGTGATGTCATCTATTGTCTTTACATTTGTAAGAAAATATTCATCTGCAACAATTTCAATACAGTAACAACTAAGCTGTTCGTGTGCATTTCGTACCCTGCTCCTGAAAAATTTCCGTGAGGAAGTTGCTGTCAAGGGCTTGGGAAATCAGCGTCTGAATGTACACTTCAAAGTTATCCTGGTAGACCTCGCTTTCTTTCATGGCTTTCTCCAGGAAGTCATGATCGATGACGATCATGTCGTTACGTAAAAACTCCACGATGGTTTCCAAGTGGCCCTGAGACTTGTATCGGACTGGTATTGTGATGTACTGCTTTTTGCTCTCTGGCGTCCATGACGTATACTGCAAGCAATTTGGTTAATTTAAGCCTCCACAAGTTTCAACTCGTACTCACTGTTGATATATTTCTGTACAGCGTCTGGCCATTATGTTCAAAAGGCTCATACTTCTGCAACAGAGTCTTACCGTCCACCCTCCAGATGGCAGGCCATTCCTGGTTCAGTTCAGACTTGATCACGACAAACTCTCCTGGCTGCAAAGACAAAAAATCGTTAATTGTTGCTTTCATGATTTCGGGGCTGTATACACTAATTAGAAGTTGAACTAACCTGATGTTGTTTTTCCCTCAGTCGGTTTGACTGTATGAGAAAAATAACGTGTTAAAATATTACAGCAAGTAAAAAATTCAAGTTATTCTATCAGATTTGCTTGAGAAAATAATTTTTGATAGAGAAAAGATACCGGTGTATGCCACTATGTGGTAATGCTGGCAACACTACACAAACAACTTCGTAAGATTTCATAACCTTAGTATATCAGTTTTATGGTTGTGTTTGTGTTGATGATGTGGTGGTATCTATCTTGCTAAGTGGTGCTCATTATTGTTTTTGTGTACCGTTGCAATAATGTCAGTACTACAAAATCATAGTAGACCAAGAAACATTCAGCTATAAAGAAAACAAGCAAATTTTGGCATAGAGATGGAGCAAAGGAAAGCCAAAGTTTTCCAAGACATTTAAAGAGGCAAGTCGATGTTTTGAGCTGTCTCAAAACAGGTTATGAAACTTCGGTAACATGAAGCATAATATGACTTCTACAGCTCTGATAGTCATTATAAAAAATGCGTTCCAAAGTTGTTTTACATAGTATATTATGCGTTTGTAAATGCTTCTTATTCTAACAAATCATTGGGTCTTCATGAAACCCTAAACAGAAGACTATATTACGTCAGATGCAATACAAATTTAATTATATGGGTTTCAAAAGACATGAAAGCTAAATAAGTGGGTTTCTCTCAAACTTTAACTGCTCATCCTTGACAATGTGACATAAACCCAAAACATTGTGAATTATGTATTAACATTGCAATGGAAAATGGATGCAATATAGTAATATAAAGCGTTCTTACAACTGACTGACAACACCATAATTGTTTACATAGATTTTCTGTTAAATGAAGAAACCATTACATCACACAGTCAACATTAGTTAACAAAAAGAGAGTTCTCTTTCACAAAGATAACGCTGAGCCACATGCAACAAGAATGATGAAGGAAACGATTACCAAACTTTGTTCAGAACTTTTATCTCATCCATTCTATTCCTCTATTATCAAGCTTTTAGAAAAACATTTTTCTGCAAGGAACAACCATTTATGTAATTGGAAGTACCAATTTTTAGGCATTAGAGAGAAAAAAATAGAACAAATGAGTAGGAAAGTTACTAAACTAATAAAATGAGGAATCATTAGGCCCACTTCATTTCCAGTAATAAAAATGGTAATTTCAATCTGATACTTATATGGTACACTTGTAATAAAACTCCAAATATAATTCTGGTTGAATCTACCAAATCCCAATAATCTCAACGACTGTCAGTTAAATACACGCTATGTTTTTTTTTGTAACCCTATGACACTAACCTAAAATACAAAAATGACATTTTTGCTTGATTTTGTCTTAAACTGATAACTTTAACTCTCCCCCCATAATATGGATTTGTTCTTATCCGATAAACAAACAGTAATAATAGCGATTTATGTTCCATTGCAACCTCCTCATCCTTCCTAGTGTTGAACCATCAATTTAGTCATTCATAACTCCTATGTTCGAGGGTGTAAACAGCCATCGCTCGTCCAAGTTTCCACAGAGCTTAAGGTAAATTCATATCGGCGATAATCGTAGTTACACTCCTAAATGTTTAGGTAATTTCGATTTAAGTTGTTCTTTCTTTACAAGGTAGGAAGACTATCTATTTCAGCATTACTAAAAATAATTCTCATGAACGAGTGTAATGTTCTTGTTCCTACAAACTTGGGAATTAAATTTTCCCAATCTAGTTTATCGTTTTCTCACTTTGGCTTACACAGTTCATGAAAGTGAGAAATGATTCCTGGTCTCCTTTGCAAGGAATTTTGCATTTTTTAGCTTGCCTTCATTTAGATAAGGTGGCAGGCTGTAGATTTTAGTGTTTTTCATCCGAGCCTTTGGTTTTCTGTAATGTTTTTGATCCCTTGCCATATGAGCCAATTCAGCAAAGCAAAGTTGTTTTTTTTTATCTTCTAAACTCTCAATTGAGCTTCAGGTGAAGTCCTGGTAACCAGCAAAGTATATAACACAAGATTCTGGAAAGTTTCAAAGGACTAAAATTAGGCTTGCCGATTCTTTCTTTACTCCCATATCTTTTTTCATTAAATAGAATCTGCAAAACGTTTTGAACTACAAAAACAACAATTAAAACACACGTTCATTATTGTTTAAGCGTCCATTTCCATTTTATTATTATTTCTGACAAATTCTTTGTCATCATTTTGAGTCTTCTTCAATCTTCATTTGGAGACATAAAAACTCCAAAAGGCTTTAACAGAGCACCTAAATTATTCCTGTTTGTAACTCTAGCTGAGGCTACTGAACTGTAATCTGACCAAAGATTAATCTTTAAACGGACCCTATCGTTTTTTTTAACTTTAATAAGTCAAAATACGATTCTAACTATGACTACAACTACATCAGATGGATGGGGTGGATGTGGAAGAATTTCAAACTTCGATTTAATCAATTTTTGTTCAGTAATACGTTTTAAATGCGCTAGTACGATATTGCAGTGAAATGGCCCTTTTTTGGTCATTCTAATAGTCGCTGTCTTCAATGTTTCCAAAAATAGAGTGTAGTATGTGCCTGTGATAGTTTTTTTCTTCTCAAAGGAGTCAAACAAACTTTCATATTTTAAGAAAATGGCGCAATTACCTTCCAGCGAATAAGCTTTTTTCACATTTCTCATTTTGTACAATCCATTATTTAGATTGTTATTGTGTTTCCAGTATATAGTGGTGAGATGAATCCAACTATCGTACATGATCACAGCACTTCACAATAATACGTTACATTTTCTTAAACACTTGCCGATGTTCTCATATGAATCCGCTTTTTCTTCAAAGTAAGTAGACGCGGCACTCATTTTGCTTAATTTTTTTCATATGCAATTCATTATGCAAAATGAAGTAAATTCACTTAGTTTAGATATCCGTGATCTCTGCTAACCCATGCATTTTCACTCGTTTGTTGGCCACATCCATATCACGGATTTTGAAATCATTTCTGATGTAATAGTTATTTGTGGACGTGTAAGATGTAGTGACCTTTGGTATTCATTTTGCTGTTTGAAACTGTTCATCCAAAGTCAAACAGTTTGATAGGAAAGCTATAAGTCACGCAACATAGGCGAAATCATTTTATAAATTTGCTTCATTGTTTTCCCCTCAAAATCAGGAACTAAATAATCAGATTTTAAACATTTTCCACTATTACTCCAAATGCTTATATTTAAGTAATTTCCAGAAAGTGAATCAGTGCCAAAATGATTTATAAGATACGCACATATAAAAAGAAAACTTTATGACCATACGTACAGTCGTTAATGTCACCCTCCATAAAAATATGAACCAAGTTACTCATCAAACTATACGTACTCTCTGTAAATGGCAGTATGATACAATAAGCATACTTTTTTGGCTCAAATAAATCGTATTTTCTTTTTGGGTCCTCTAAAAAGATGAATCCTTAAAAAAATATGATATGAAATTTTTAAGTCGAATAACTTAAATCAGGTAAAATTTGTAGAACCGAGTAAAAAACGACCCGCTCGCTTACATGTTGTACTTTACTGCCTTCAATAACACTCAAAAAAGTTACGTTGAACTGCATATGACAAGTTCCTGTTTGGTCCATATAGTAATAGTAAGGGATCACGGCCCGGGAACTGAGAGGTTAAGGCTCTCATATATTCACCCTCTCTGCCGGGTCATCGCGCACCATCTCTGATGGTGCCTTAGATGACCGCCATTATTACCATTTGTTCGAGTAAATGCAGGTACCCAGTTATTTTCACCCGCCTGGCATCAGAAAGCTCCGAGAATAAAACCCGGGTCCATACTTAATAAAAATAGAAATCACATCTGCTCTAAAAAAATTAGAGTTGTCATTTCTACTAACACGTCAGATACACCAATAAATAATATGTATAGCAAAATTTAAGGCTGTTATAATAATTTCTGAAATATTTTAACGTTTTACTTTTCTCAATCCACCAATTCTATCGCATCCTTAGCTCTTGACGATATCTGCTTAAGTTTCCATCAGATGAAAATAAAGTAAACTGAAAGAATACTGAAAATGTTGTATAGTAGAATTTGATGTTTAAGGATGATAGTGTCGCGTTTCTGTCAGAAGTCAATATAATCAAGCAACTAGAAATCGGCGACACATTCACCACATTAAAAAACTCGGCAGCATTTTTTAAGCAAACAAGTCATTCAGTACATATGCGTCGTGACTGAGAGACATGTGAATCAAAACAGCATTCCACATTTCAAACCACTTGATCATCTGAGCTCTGAAATTTTCTGGCTCTATATTTTGACATGGGAATCGTGAAGAATTCTTTATTGAAGGACTACTGGTTCATTAACAACATCAATTATACGCCATTTTTGACGACACAATGATTGGGGATCAATATTTGGAGATATCGAGAAGTTTGTACTTTATTAGTGACCAGGAGAGATATTTCATAAAATAATATTGATCCTTCTATTTATTTTGAGCTCGTTAAACTAAAAAACAAACTTATTGAAAACTGGAAAAAGTAGATTAACTTTGGGAATAATATTTTGGTTTTGGAGTTTTGAGTAGCAGCAGTTACTACCATGTCGGAAATGTGCTGAAAAAAAATTCACACAAGTTACACTTTATCCAACTTAATAATGGCAAACAAACGAATCGCATTCGATGCTTTGAGGAACTTGAAGATGTTAAATCTCTGTTCATTATTTCATTAGCAGAAGGCTATGGAGGTATGATAATAAACAATTGTTACAAATACAGCATGGATCCGGAAACGTTGTTTTAGTCTCTGATCACAACAGTTTTGCCCACGAATCGAAAAAATGACAGGCTATGAAATGGCAGCACATTGGAAGCTTTCCTTAAGAAGCCACCGACAAATCGTTTATTCAAAAACCAGTAGGATCTGGAGGAGGTTCTATTGATGAATTGGTTATCTCTTCATGAGAGCGCCATGGAAAAGTGAGACAACGCGTTGTTGCTCAGAGTTGAAAAATAAAATATAAAATAAAGAAATCATTGATTTGTAGGCAAGAATGTAATAAAATAGAAGGTAAGAAAGGCGCCTCCCTTGCGTTGGATTATAACCATACTGTAGGTACTGTTGATGATCATACATTGAAATTGACGTTAAAAGGGCTGACTTAAATATTTACTTAGTGCACCAAGATATTAAAAATAGAATTTCCAATTATAATAGGCCCCATATAGTTTGACTTATTGATATAAATAACCATACTATCTTACGAAGTACCAAAAGTAAATTCTTAACTCAAAAAACCAACACAAAAATTGTAAAGGGAGTACAAATAAGTCTCCGCCGTTTTGAGGCTGTCCATAAATCAACCCAATTTTTGGTACCTCCATATGATGTGAAGTGTTGCTCAAATAGGCCATGTGTCATTGATCGAAACAAGTGATAATCGGAAGAGTCTGGTAAATACGGCGGGTGGGGTAGGACTTCCCAATTGAGCGTTTCTAAGTAGGTTTTCACCGGCGTCGCAACATGTTGACGAGTATTATCATGCAAGAGAATAATTTTGTCGTGTCTGGAATAGTAGTGGGCACGTTTTCCTTGAATGCTCGGCTCAATCTCATCAATTGTGTTCGGTAGAGAGCCCCAGTAATGGTTTCGTTCGGTTTGAGCAACTCATAATACACAACACCAAGCTGATCCCACCAAATACGCAGCATGAGTTTTTTCCATGAATATTCGGCTTGGTTGTCGATGTTGAAGCATGGCCACGTGCTCCCCATGATTTCTTCTTTTTTGGATTATCAATAGTGACTATACGATGCAAAAAACCCTTTCGTTTATGCTTGGCAAGCAGCATTTCACATGTGCAAAATCGGCGTTCAACATTTCTCGGCTTCAGTTCATATGGAACCCAATTTCCTTGCTTTTGAATCATTCTCAACGATTTTAAACGATGTAAAGTAGTAAAGTTGCTTGTTGAGTCACTCCTAATGTAAGTGCAAGTTCTTTTTGCATTTGGCAGGAATCTTCCTCCAATAATGCTTCCAATTCCGCGTCTTCATACACTTTCGGCCTTCCGCTACGTTCTTTGTCTTCGACGTCAAACTCACCGTTCTTAAACTTATGAAACCACTCACGACAACTTCTTTCACTTAAAGCAGCCTCACCATATGCTTCTACAAGCAATCGATCCGCCTCAGTTGCAGATTTCTTCAAATTAAAGAAATAAATCACAAGTTCCCGCAAATGACGCTAACGTTTTAAGGTTATGGTGTTGCCAGATGTCCAACCTTAGGATAGGACGTTTTACATCTGACAATTTCAATCATAATTTACTGGTGGGGCCATCTTTTGTCAAACGGCGGAGACTTATTTGTACTCCCTTTATCATTCTCAAATACATAAAAGACTACTTTCTGTAAGTGAATTATCAGGGAGAGCCTTATATTCCATGTATAAAAAAACTATTTTTAAATAAAGCATCACAATGTTAGGAAAAAAAAGCTTTATCCTTTATGAACATAAAAAATATTTCTTCATTAATGTATAGGTAAGTACCACTATCAGAAAGCATTTGGTAGAATGAACATATCTTCTTGGTGTTCTTAAGAATATCTTAGATATTCCATTATTTATTAAAAATCATATCTACTTCACTAGTACAGTAACAATCAGTATGAAAATACAGGACTATTACAAATGACTTATCAAGTTTTAACTGTATTTAATAAAATATTGCACATAAAGTTTATATAAAACTAAAGGAAACTCTCCAAGTTCCATTACAAATGCTTGGTGTGTGCACATTCCTTCACATTTCCTCATTAACAGTAGTCAAAGCAACAATTATGCAATACTGGAGTTCATCTAAAGTAGCTGATTCTATTTAAATGAACTATTACTTCGACACTGAACACTAGAAAAATTGTAACATTGTGCCTTTTGATGTGTTCTGTACATGTATTTTTTATGCAAATGATCGGTTTAAAAGATAATCGCTGTAACAAAATTTTCCAAGTCATTGCCTGTGGAATAGTAAGTTCATGACTGCACAATTTGCTAACTCTTCCTGACTTTCATAAACTAAGTTTCATAAGAAACGCTTGGTCATCCAATGCTTTTACCTTTCCCTATAATACAATACTCCTGGTGATCCGATGGTTGTTTCATACTTCTTAAAAATGCTCATTGCGTGGTAATAACAAATAAAACTCTTCTTATATTCGGCATACTCACCATTTTTAAAACAGAGCATGCTACCATCTGATCTACCACAAAAAAGTAAGCATGAAGAATTTAAGTCTATGGAGTTCTTTTTAGTAAAATGATTAGCACAAAAATTAAACTACCATGGCATGACGCATGCGTCCTAATGAAAGTCAATTTATTAACTTGCGCTTGGTGCCATTTTGCACGCGCTTCCCTCACAATACCATTCAAATCGGTTGCTTCTTCGATTCACAGCATGTGTTTTTCCTTGGTGCTTTAACAATATAATTATTATAATCAAGGCTATGTAATAAAGGTAATAGAATCAAAATTTGTACTGGTATTGTGTTTGGACAAAGGAAGAGGTGATAATAGAAGGATTCATCAAATGCCAAGTATGATAATATACCTGCTCTTATCTCCCAAGATTTTTAAAAATGCAATTCAATAAATTGCTTGCCATAAATGGGCTGCATAACATTTTTTATATATAAGAATAATTACCATGTGCCTAATAAATCTATGCCAATAGTGGCGCTACCCAAAAACAATTCAATTGATTTAGGTAGAAATTATGTAACATATAGAAGTGTTACCAATGTGAACACACGTGATATGTCTCTAAAAATGTCCCACTCGAGTGAAAAATAATCAATTTTCGAAAAAGTACAAATTGTGAAAATGTGATTCATGAGCGCCAAAGATCTAAATGTGACTGTCTGAATGAGGAAGAGAGAATAAATCGCAAAATTGAATCGAAATACCATAATTCAGTAGATAACTTTACTTTTTAACGTTTTAATAACATCTATTATAGTTTAACATACCCTTTCTATGAGAAAACAATGGCCATAATCCAAGAAAAGTCAATGTAACTGTAACCTTTATTAAACAGACATTTGATTTTGATTTGTGAAGAACTCCCATATGACCCTTATGTTTTTGTTTTCTTTTGTGTTTAGAAAACCATGAGATCAACTTTAAATATCAAAGAATTTTTTATTGCTTACAATGAGTTCTGTATATATTGTCAATATTATTATCTTTGTCTCTAGTGCCAACAACAAATGTTATTGTACTCTTGTCACGAAGGTTAACCCCGTGAATATTCTGCATCTCTTCTATCAAAAATATTAATCTCAGGATCACCCTGAATTTACAATTCCCTAGAAAAAAGAAAATATTGAGGCAAACTTCTGGAAGTTCTTGAAAATTTCAGGAATTCATCCTTGTTCATTAAAACTATTCTTCATCTTGACCTTGAAGACAACTGGTGAGTAATAATAATCACCAAGATTTGCACATAATTAACTATCTGTAACTTTCAAGTACAACAGAACGATTTTCATCCTATTCTACAGAAGAAACAAAGATCGTCCTCATTTGTGTTGAAAGGCGTCTTCAAATACTTGGAGATATCTGATAACAACGCAACATACAATTGGAAAATGATATTCCATTGAGAAGAGACATTGACGTAATTATTATTAATTGCGAAATATAATTTGTAATCCAATCTCTTTATCAGATACAAAGTACAAGAGAAAAGTGGAGGATCTCAAATGAGAAACTTCACATAATTGTTTGCAATGATGATGTTCAAACGATGGCCCATCCTTGTCACCAGTTTTTCTCCCAAGCACCGCCGCCTCCATCGCAATTTTCTGTATCTTGATTTTCATTTACAACTGGAAGAAAAAAATCGCATTGTATCTGGGAAAGTAACTGAGGACAATGTTGTTTAGTTTGTCTTGGAAATTCAATCACTCAATCCATATGACTTTCTGCCACACAAAACATTGAAACTATGTTTCATCACCCAAACATTCATGTTGGGGCCAACATCTCTGTCAAGGCAAAACCCATGGGGTACTTCCTTGATGCCCTCTTTCCAAATGCACCAAACAACTTTCTGTTCGTTTGTAATTCAAAGATAACGAAATGATGGAGTTGGCATATATAGGTATCTTCTTGACTTGAAACTCCTACCACAAATAACAAACTGTGCACCAAGTATTATGACTTGGGCGCAACTCCATTGAATTCCTTGTTAGAAGAAATTGGAATTAGGTGTATTGATTTTATATTCTTTGAGAAGCCTACTCTAGTCATCAAATTAAGGCGTAGTCTAAAGTTTTAACATTGCTATATATTACCACACATTCGTAACGTTTAATCTTTCATTATGAAAAGACGATGATTGTCTGAGTGTTTTAAATAAGTCATATTGATTGAAGCTAGGAAGTATGTATATATCAGTGAAATGTAGTAGCATATTCAAACAGTAAAAGATTGTCGTCCTCAGAAATTGACATTCTTCTAATAGAATGTTTTAGTCCTGTCATGTTAAAAATATTTATTATATTCTTGTAAAAAGAATCATAGAAGTGAAGGAAATTAACCCACTAGCACCCAATCTATTTATTTAGGTATTCACTTAGCAATGGAAGCCTGAAAGACTCCCTAGCGATTATATATGTGGCTTGTCCGGAAAGTAGCGGGAATAAATTTCTAGCCAACCAGAAGAGCTAGTAGGGCATGGTTTTCGGCGGGGAGAGGGGGAAGTGACACGTCACGGATTCGACTTGCAGCATACGTTAGAGCAACGTTATGCAGTGAAGTTTGTGTCAAACTCAAAAAATTCGGCATCAAGACTTTGAACCTGATAAGGAGAGTTTATGGGGAGGAAACTATGACAAAAAATGGATGGTTTAAAAATGACACAAAATGTTTCGTGAAGGGAGAGGAGCCGTGGAAGACAAAGTACGCAAAGGACGTCCATCAACAAACTGTAGTTAAGAAATTTGGGTGAAAGTGAAACAATTTCTGGACTCTGATCAGCGTTCAAGTGTTCGATTGACAGCACAGAAGTTGAATTCTGAAGGTTTTGCTCCAAGAACAAAAGGATTTGCGTGTGTTGATCTGCCGAGAACTGTTAGAACATGTTGCGTCTGACTTTTGACTTTTTGGACACAGTGATAACCGGCGATGAAACATGAGTGTTCGAGTACGATCCCGAGACCAACAGACAAAGTCTTGAGTGACACATAATTGGATCTCCTCGCCTGAAAAAGGCCTGCATGAGCAAGTCAAAGATGAAACCAATGCTCATCGTCTTCTTTGACAATTGCAAAATTTTACGTTGATGTGGTCGAATGCCTGTGAAAAAGGGTCGTTCGCGTTTGAAAAAAGATCGCCAACACCTGGACCCTCCAGTACGACGATGCGCCCAGCTACACGTCGCTGCTCGTGAAGGAATTCTTGGGCAAGCACAACGTGGCAACATTGCCCCAACAGCTGTACAGCCCGGACTTGGTCCCGCTCGACTTCTCTCTGTTCCCAAAACTCAAATCCAACTTGAAAGGAACCTGTTTTCTGTCGACAGAGAGGGTCAAAACCACTGTGAACAAAGCTATAACCAGCATTTCAGTTTCTGTATTCCAGAAAGCCTTTAAAGTATAGCAAGCACACTGGAAACGCTGTGTAGATGCAGGAGGAAACTATTTTAAAGAAATAAACGATTATCTGCAATACTTTTGTTTTTATTGAATTATTCTCAATACTTTCCAGACAAACCTCATATACCTTAGATCCACACACTAACAAGTTAATGGAGATTATGACAAAGACAACTTCATCTGATGTAACATCCCAAATTCATCTGACGTGCATGTTGATTAATCTATAACATCATTTTGTGACGATTTCATTGAAGTGCTAGTGCTGAAGACAACCTGGATCTAAAGAAGAATAAACTATAAAAACAAATCAAAACATAAAAAGGAAAAACTGGATAAATATTATGTTTTAATTTTACAAGCCAAATGCAATCATTTCTATCATGCTTTTGATTTTATTATCACATAATACGAAACTATAAGGGAAAAAGTTGTAGAACAAATAATACAAACATTGAAAACAAAATAAGCATTCAATAATATGGTGTAGCAGTATATATTAGTAAAGGCTAATAGGCGGTTTCCTATACCCGGACATGTGACTTCTCAGGATTATAAGATAATGGGTGATCTTTACTAATTAGGCTGAACACAATGGCACCAAGCATTTTGACCTACGAGGTCGGAAACAGGTCAAAAAGTGACCTCGTAGGTCAAAATGCTTGGTGCCATTGTGTTCAGCGTGTCCTAATTAGTAAAGATCAACCCTTATCTTACAACCCCGAGAAGTCACATGTCCGGGTATAGGAAACCGTCTATTAGCCTTTTCCTAACGCAGAATAATCAACATTATTTTTGTTTCATTTGATAAAATTCCTTCATTTATTGAAATATTTCTGATGTCTGGATATCGTAAACAAAAAACTAGGCTGGGGCGTAGATAAGAATATCTGGACTGATAATGTTAATGGACAAAGCTATGATAAAATATTTCCACTATCAAAAAGATAAACAAATTTATAATTTAATCATCGGAATACCATTATGAGACCTATCGATTAAAATCAGACAATAGCACAGAAGAACATCTACATCTTGGAGCAACAGTTGTATTGTTAGAATTAATACAATAGTCAAATAATTATATTATCTGCTTTGATATATTTTTATTGATTTAAAACTATTGATAAAAGTGAAAAATTTATAGAAAATAGAAAAAGTTACAAGAGACAATAGATTACAAATACCTTAGTAAAACAGATGAAAAAAATAACAGAGGAAGCTATGACCCCCACGGATTTGATACAAATAAAATTCTGATAATTAAATGGAAGGACCACTTAAATAATGAAGGTTGAGGTAAATCAGTTTCATTTTATATTCTTTGTTCTTATAACAAAGTTGAGGGTGAAGTTGATCTTCGTAATCAGCCAATAATACCATGTGGTAATGCATGGTGCAAGGTGGTAGAAGGTGTTCTCTACACACATATGTACGACTAACACATAAAAGCTATACATGCTCTGTTGTGAAGAGATAATGGATCAGTTTATGTTCACATAGTATGTAATCTTTGTGAAATAAACCAATCATGTGAACAAGCATTGCAATTGGCAGCTTAAGAAAAAAAAACAAATTTGTTGTGTTTGTGACACTGTGTATTGGGCAAGAATTAAGTCATTTTATATCCATTAATGGTGATGACCTACCAAGTATACCCATCAATTGAATTATGTAATTTTTGCCATTCAAAAAAATGGACCATCTTGTGCATATATCTTTTTACCACCACAAACAAAATTTGTTCACACATTAAAATAAAGAAACAGATGCCAGTTACCTTAAAAGGACTATCCTCATTTACGTTTGGGACAACATTGTTCTGCTGCGCCACAGCTGCTGCTATGTTGTCCTCCAAAGTTGGAGCTACATTTTGCTTTGGAGGCGGTTTATTAACTAAAAACCAGCAATTATTAATGATCCATCACTAAAGCAAGTTGTGCTTATTTACTAGGGGGCTTTTGCTGCTTCTTATTCTGTCCTGGCATCGTATCACTGGTGTACCCGTCTAACTCCTGAATGCCCGCTCCCTGAGCTGCTGCAGTAATAAGATTGCGTGACGTCCTTTTTCTCCCTCCTAATAGAAAATAAGAATATATTAGAAACAAGCAATAGTATGATTCTAGTCACAAAAGTTTCTGCATTTAACCGTTCTTTGTTTCATTAATTGCAAAAAGTAGTAGTTTATCATCCTTGAACTTTCACAATTTCATTCTTTCTCTTTATAGTAAATACACTCAATGTTTAAACAGTGAAATTTTCTATATATAATGTTCAAGACGAGGCAATGTTTTATTATGGCTCGAATGGACTGAACTGAATTAGAACTTTTGTTCCTTTTTAATTTTGTGATAATGGGATAAATTGATAATTCATTGACAATCAATAGATGAGCCTTTCAATACAATGGAAAGGCGAATTTTCAATTCCGTGAAAGGATGTGCCACAAATGAGTACAACTAAAAAATAAAGTAAAATAAAGTGTTGATAAAACAGACATCAAAGATGTTGTATGGAGGGGAGGGTTTATCCACCTTCCCTCCAGAATTTTTATACATCAGGAAGTGGGAAATTCAAGATCTCTTCAATTTCTCGGATTAATTAAATGGTGTGTAAGATTACATTCACTTCTTCCCACGGGAGCAAACATCCTTTACTAAAAGATGTGTTCGAGAACCACTGTACATCAGCTTCCACTAAATTTTTTCATGTTCCTCCAGAGCAAGAAAACCATAATTGATCTCTACCCACTGGTGAAATAGAAAAATTAGTTCTCTAGAAGAATAGTAATGACCCAACAAAACATTTAAGAAGATTAAGGGCTGCTCATCAGAAAGAAAACCCAACGAGCAATGGAACAGAACTATTTTCTAAGAAACTTGGAATACAACTAACAAATTACATAAGTTGATAGTGACTTTAGAAAGTGAAGTGCACACCTAAAAAAATCAATGGACCTCTAGAACACATCCAGATTCTAAAGAGGATTATAAGAATGTCATTGAGATTACTGGGAGATAACCTTCCACTAAAGGAAAATCAAACACATTCAATTCAACAGCGTGATATAAAAAAGTTCAATTGCATTTAATGTAATAAAGAACAGAAGATAAAAACAAAAATTAGTCTTATCAAAAAATAACACAAAATCAAATAAACATTTTCCAATTTTCTTCGGAAAAGCTCAAAATTAACCTATGTTTTACAGCTAATACAACTAGACAAAAAAGCGCGAAGTTGTTAAAAATATGATGCGACTTCTAAGTTATTTAAATAATTTATCAAGAGAAGTGTGCAGCGTGGTCCCGTGGTTGAGGGACGGGCTGCGATGCTGACGGGTGGCCTACTCAGTCACTAAAAATAATTGAGTACCTGCGTTCATTCGAACAAGGGGTAATAATGGCGGTCGTCTTAGGCGCGGTGCTTGCCACATCCCCCGCATCAGAGATGGTGCGCGACGACCGAGCAGAGAGAGCGAACGTATGAGAGCCTTAACCTCTCAGTTCGCAGGCCGTGCTCCCACGTGGGGCGTAGAGCCTTACCATTATTATTATTATGAGTGTTTTATTACCCCCTCTCAAACGAAAATTTTCTATCGCTTGCGGTTCCGGAAATATAATACCTCGGCCGCGCCTGCCGCCAAGCCAGATTTTGTCCTTCGTAGGCGTTCGGGTCGGCACGGAAAGGCACGAACAATGTGTGACAGCAGCAGCACTCATAATTTTTTTTATATATATATATAATTATCAAGAGAAGTAGTTCTAGGACTTTTTGACAAACCAAAGAATGGGAATAAAAAATAATTACTAAAATAAAGATTTAGTCGTTTAAATTTTACAACTAAAGCCTAGAATACCAAAAGGTCTAAAAATGGAAAAATGGATAGTTTCATTCAGTTTGGTATAATCGTTGAATATTTAGTAAAAGTACTGGATGAACAATCAATGGCTAATGGATAGCAAAGCTCACCCTTCCAAAAAACCTATCGCCCTTTTCGACCTGATTAGTTGGGCAAGTGAAAGTTCTGGTACAATTATACATTCCACTAGTTGATGTTGCATAACTAAAAGATAAATTTCAGCATGATGGAAGGAACATTATTTCAGCACTTGAAAATAAAGGGAAACAAAAACGCGTTACTTGTTCATCAATAGAATATAACAAAGTCGATTTCAAAGGTATAAATTTTGGATCAGCGGTGGACAGAACTCGAGCAGAATCGACTATGCATCAGAACTCTCTTCTCTCATCACATAAAAAGTTAGAAAAAGTAGAAACCCCATAGAAAAAAAGTTATGGGAAATCCCATCATTAACCCCTTCACCTCTCAGAAAAAAACCAAGATAATTGATTCAAAATTCACTCATAGAATCAGCAAAACATTGCCACCACCAATACGTTAATCAACTAGCTTCCTATCATCCTGGTGAAAGTCACAAATTCAAAGAAAATTTTTTTTAGTAAATGCAAGATTGGGCACTGGAGATAAAACAATGATGGAACAAAATGTTAGTGGTCCCGTCGGTTTAAAAGAAAACTGTTAAAATTACTTCGCAAAAGTTACCAGGCATAATGTCATTTCTATCAAAGTAGTTGGATAGATGCTTCAAGGCTGTTTGGTCCAAGGAAGATTTTAGAGGACCCAAGTAAAAATTTACGTATAGCACATTATTTTTCGCTTAAAATGGATAAAGATGGAATTAAGGTTTGCACATTTTGTCTCTTTGTCTAAAACCCTAAAACAAACTTGAAGTCCTACATAAAAAGCATTTAATGTAAGTAATTTAAGCACAATGATGTTGAATAAATGAAGACTACTGGCAATAGATAGGAAACTAGACTTCCATGGAAAGATCTCACATGCAAACTAAAAAAACCTAAGATTATTTAGTACAGATTAAATAAAAGAGCAAAGGAATAGTTCCTACTATATTTTTTTGCTTACTACCACCAAAAGTTGATTTTTGACATAACTGCAAACAGTACAATAGGAGAGTCACTTAACGAGTTTCTCTTAACTGGTCCTAATTTACCAAATATTTTCTTCAATTCTAGGAAAAAATATTAGGTAATAAAAATGTTCAAGAAAACTCCATGTGAATTATTCAAAGATAAGTAACTGGCAAAATTGTTGTGGATTTTTATGATAAAAGGCTCTTCCAATTGAATTATAAGAAAAATGACAAAATTTAAAATTCTTAGAAGAAAAGATGAATGCAACTAATTTGGTTAGAATTGCCAAGCAACCTTCTATTTGCCTATCATTGCTACACCGAGACTTTAGTCAAGGAAGTATCAACTATGAACTTTGTTAACATGTACGTATAACATCCTATAAAAGTTATAGATTAAAAACAATGCAATCAATCCCCTTCCTATCAAAATAAGACAATTACCTGTAGTACAATTGAATTATGTTGTCCTTTTTGTACGCTAGGGTAGATTTCTTTGGGTCCCATAATGTAGCTGAGGTATTGCTATGAAAATATAGAATAATAAAACTAATTTCCTGTGGACACTAAAAGATGTCAAGGAACATGTAAAAAGTTTGAATAAGAATATAATTCCATCAGCCAACGCAATTAAAGAGATAACATGGAAATGTACAGTCTGTATGAATGAAATCCCCAAGAAAGAGTTCTGTTTCATTCCCAACCACTTTCTCACCTTTGAGGGATGTAATATAATGAAAATATTTTTTGATGGTAATAATTTTCATTTAATAGAATTCATGAATCTTAAAAAGATTCCAGACGAAATACACCCATACTCTGCCAAACAAGAGATTAGAAAAACTATACCACTTTAGTTAGAGATATTGTGTTAATAATTGATAATTAAGTACTAAGAAATAATTCAAATCATCACAAATATCTACCAGTAGATCAAAACGACCTAAAATAGAAGGTGAAGATTTCTATTTCAAAGTTTCATAAAGAAAGACTAAATTCAAACTAATAACGTTTTTAAGTGTTACTATTGGCATTGCAGCCAATTAGATTCAATTTTTATAGTTCATCATATCCATTAGTATTATAAAAAAGGAAAGTTAAAATAACCGAAAAAATTAGCAACCCAACAATGACGAAATGTTTATCTTGCTGCTATATTAAAAAAGAGGGACCATAAATTTTCTATTCTATAAAAAAAGAACGTATAACAAGAAATTACAAATAAAGGGTGAAGTCAAATAAGGCACTGACAAAAAAGGATGATAGTATAGCATGAAGACTCTTTATCTTGCCTGAATATCTAATTTCAAAGAACAATGATCTCAGGCAATTCGAAAATCAAACAAATATTTCTTACCAAAGTTGTGATGATAAAATTAAGGGCTCTAGTACACAATTATTCTTTATACAGCTTGCTACAGAATGTCATTTCAGTCTGTAAAAAACAAAAAAAAGCTCTATATTAGTCATCAAGGATATAAGTACTGGACAAAATACTGAAAAAACTTGTAGAAGTTGGAACATCTTGTATTAATAAGGTGTTAGCCTTTAGCATGCAAGATAGCTTAAATTCTGGACCATAGACCATACAAGTCCTAAATAGTGGTGAGTGGAATTAGAAGCCGTTCTTCATGCAGCACAGCCTCCAGTTCAGGTAAAGACAAAGGAGGTGGAAATCAACGCTGAACCCTGCTTTCCAAAACAGCCCACAGAGACTCAATATTAAGGCCTGGGGTCTGGACAGACCAAGGAGGGTGTTGAACAACCTCATCAGCATGCTCTTGAAACCACTCTTAAACAGGGCCAGCGGTGTGAATGAGGGCATTATCATCCTGGAAAGCGGCATTCCCGTTTGAAAATAAAGTTTGCACCATTAAGTGGACTTGGTTACTCAAGAGTTCTCTATACATTGCTGCTGTGACCTGACCATGTGATGTGACAAAGGGGGCTGCTAAATACCATGATATAGCGCCCCAGACCATAATAAAGCAGCCACCACCTTGAAACTCCGTCAAGTCAGACACACCAGTCACTCACCACACCTACTATTAGTGCACAGTCTATACTACCTGCAACAAACAAGAGATGGTTGATTTACACAATGCCGTGTTCTCAGGCATAGTGAAAGTATGTCCCACTTCTGACAAGTGTTTCCATTATTTTGTCCAATACCTGTATTTGTATCACATGGAAAGATAAAGCCAAGAAAAATCAAATAGAAAAGTGAAGTTCTCAGTGAATTTGGTTGCAATTATATGCCTAATTGTGTAAGGGCTACAGAGTAGACAGTTACTAATATTGCTGGATCTCTAGTGTTATTATTATTTGCACATCTATCTATCTAACTATTTTTTCTATTATAAACCATGGTTTGTAAAGAAAAATACAAGTGAACCCACAGATCTTGCAAAAATACAACCACCATAATCATAAATGGTAAGGGGAAAGAAATTTCTTCTCTTCAATAATAATCCAGAGAGTAAACCTTAATCTTTAGTAAGTTACATAACTTTGAACTTTTAGCAAAGTATCAATACTAATTCATATATAAAACTTTCAAAACTGGTGCAGAAAGGAAAATATGATGTAACAGCTAGACATTAAATCTAGAAGAGCCAGTTTTAACTCATCTTCCAATGTATGCATTATGTAATAAATAAATAAAAAACAGTTTCATTTGCAGTACATAGTAATATGACAGTTTTAAATCAGAATATTGTACACTAACCTTGCTTTGATTTCCTCCCCCTTTTCATGGAAACTTCCTCTTCACCATCATCCCGCGCCTGCGGAGTCCATGCAGGATCCGAATCAGAATCAACAAACTCTGGCGGTTCTTCTAAATCTTCATCACCAGTTTGCTTTGCCATCAACTGTTGAATGTTACTCTTCTCTTTCGCTGCCCTCTTGCTAGATTCCCGCCTTTGAAGAGGCTCAACAAGCGCCCCTGTTAAACAGACACAAAAATGACTGGCATTTAAAAGCATCCATCATGCCTACCCTTATTCTCCTGTTCCTCCCTCTCTTTCTGCTTAAGAAGCGCAGCTTGCCTCGCTCGCTTTCTTTCTGTGCGACCGCCTGCTTTCGGAGGCCTTCCTTTCCTCGTGTTTTTTTCTTTAGGGGTTTCAGTTTTGATAATAGGCGCAACTTTCCTGTTGAATAAGTCGTCGTCGGAGCTGAACCCGTCATCGGAACTGTCAAAGCAGTTCTTTTTACGTTCCTTGGGTAGAGGAAAATATCTGGGGTCATCCTGAGGATCGCCCTGAGAGAGACGAGTGGGTGGCGCAGGAGGCTGCGGCGCAGCCACCACACCATTAGTCTCTTGCTTAATGTCAGTTTGCTGCAAGGGTTTAGCACGTGACCAAGTCTGCTTGCGACCTCCTCGAGTAGGAGGTGGCGGCGAGCTGTCCCTCTCCCCTTGTAAAAACTTCAAGTAGCTATTCATAAAGCCAGCTCCTGGGCCTGTTGGCTTATCAGACTTGTTTATCTGATTTGGAATTGATAAGGGACGTACTATTGCAGACGATGGCTGTGTCGCAGTAGAAGTTGTAGTACCAGCACCTTCCGACAGAAAATTTAACTCTTCTTCTATATTAGGCACCACAACTTTAGGCTGGTCATCCTGCTGGGGAAACTGGGCGGCAGGTGCTGCAGGTTGTGAGGGCTGTTCATTGTAGGTAGAAAGAGGCGTGAGCTCAACTGAGGAAGGAAACTCAGCAGGATGAGGCGCAAAGTGTAGAGGAGCAAAGTACGGTAAGGGTGGAGGCGGATGATGGGAGTGAGGATGAGGCACCATAAGTCCTTGATGCTGCTGATGGATGGCTTGTGTGCTGAAAATTTTTGAAGGAGGTGGTGGCAAATTCCATCGATCGAAGTCAAAATAAG
This sequence comes from Sinelater perroti, assembly GCA_036346155.1. Taxonomy (NCBI): domain Eukaryota; kingdom Metazoa; phylum Arthropoda; class Insecta; order Coleoptera; family Elateridae; genus Sinelater; species Sinelater perroti. The sequence continues at coordinate 10,525,773 of JARFIY010000270.1, read as the reverse complement.
CACCATTTTGTTGCTGTTGATTTGCCGTGGAGCTATGTGCAGGAGGAGGTATGCGCCCTATTAAAAAAAAATTAGTTCTTTGTTTTGTTTAATCATTTCAAATAATTCACCTGTGAAGTATTCTGTCATAGGTGGGCCTGGAATTTCATTAACAGTTGGATTCACCTTGCTGTCACTGCTTTTTCTCCTTTTAGCTGGAGGCTTCACTTCTTGCTTTATTTCAGGCTGCTGTACCTGACAACTCTGTTGATGCTGCAAGTTTTTTACAATGCTCATTGGGTCACCTCGACAGCTAGAGAGATCTTGCAGTGTAACTTGATGTCCAGCTTCAAAGTATGTTTGTTGTCGCTCTGAAACGCTCAAAGGGACGGTCCTCTGTTGATCACCTCTATTGGCGAGCTCTACCTGTCTAGGTGGCACTTCAACGGTATTAACCGAGTTATAATTGGTGACTGGAGTTGCAGATTGTGCTTGAAATTTCCTCTGCTGTTGTTGCTGAGCTTGCCTTTCTTCCCAGCAGTTTTGAGTTGGTTGAGCAGTTTGTTGCTGCTGCTGTGCTGTACGTTCATAGCGATCTGGATAGCTTTTATCTGTATTAAGGGCACGTGTAATTACTGACGGATACGCTACATTGCTGGCCTGAGAATTTGGTCGTGAAACGGACACATCCAAAGGTGAAGGCGGTGTAACCTGATTGGAATTTTGCTGTGGAGAAGATATTGAGTTCATTGGACTATTATACATGGGATATGCAGGACTGGGAGCATGACCTAACGGAGAAGCCTGAGAGTGAGCCTGCAAAGGGCTTGGCCTCCTCGGCACAACAACATTACAATCTGGTCCATTAGAATTGGCATAGTCTGATCCACTTTTAGGCCTTTGGAATTCTGAGTCCGTATTGTTCCCAGGCTGGTAGTGCCTGTAATTAGTAGAGTGCTGGAACTGCGGTCGTTTAGCTGAAGAATTGCTGCCGGTGTAATTTAAGCGACCTGGCGCATCCATAATAGAAAAACTGATAGGAGACGACTGGCTCTGGTTTTCTTCTGGCTGTGCCGCTCGTGGACGTTCTGACTGATTAGTCAACTCAGGATAAATTTTTGTTTGCGCCTTGGTTTGGATCTGAGGTGTTGCCTGTTTGGTTGGTGGAGCTGCAAAAGGTTTCTCACCGGGCCGAGCAGGCGTTGGCGAGCTGAGAAAAACCGCGCGAGTCGGAGCTTGAGGCACACGATATTCCTTGGAGGCAGGAGTGTTAGGAGGCGAAGACACTATACAGGATTGCTGCATGTTGGAAGAGTTCGTAGTAACAAAGGACTTGTTAGCATTGGGGGTGTCAGTGCCAGCAAACGTCGTTGGCACCTGGAAGAAGGCGCCCGTATTGGGCTGCGAGGCCGCCGGTTTTGCCGAGGTGTTGGAGACCTGGGGGCTCTGCGCCCTCGCGGTCGAATTTTTCGCATTTGCCACGGCCAACTGGGAGTTCAAGTGGTTAAGGCTCTGGGCGGCGGCGAAGTGCGCATTGAAGTTCTCGTAGCTCGGCGTCTTGCTTGCTGTCGTGCTCGGCACCACGCTCTCGTGCGGCAGGATTCCAAAAGGGCTATTTTGCTGCCATGCGCCTGCACCCTGCTCAAAAAAGGTCTAGAAGCAGACGAGAAACACAAATTATCATTACAAAACAAAAAAGTGATAAAAGGACATACCTGGGGTTGATGATATTCTCCTTCACCTGTCTGCTTCGAAGCAGCAGCAGCTTGCGCTTGCACCAGCGCTTGCCTGTGCTGAGTGACCTGCGTAACATAGTGGGCCGGTGGCTTGGCGCCAGCATGGTGAAATAGAGGGCTGAAAACTGTTTCATAACCCACAGGTGGAGGAGAAAGAAATCCCCCAGGCAACAGCTGCGCTGTCGTGGTGGGAGGCGCCCCGGTGGGCGCGCTGGGAGTGAGATGATGGTGCAACTCCCCACCCCCTGCGCTTGCTTGTACGCCTGCTAGTCGGTTATAAGAAGCGTATGCTGACCATGGTCCCACAGGATCCATTTCTAGGAGGCACACTATCTATTCTAAGCCATGTAGCCATCCCATCTGCAAAAGAATTTTCTAGATAAGTTCTTATTTTGATAGTTTTAAAATTAGATGCCCCGTCATTAACCTATTTCTTTTACAATTATATTTTGTTATGGACTTAATTGACCCTTAAAATTATTCTATACTTTATACCATATTATCATGACTATTTCACATTTATTATTTTTCTGCTTCGACTATCTTCAATATTGTTAAAAATACATGATTCATCTATCTAACCTTTCTAACTTCTTAGTCTTATCTACAATGACCTCTACTGCCTATGCAATATCATGGTATCTTTTTATGAAACTTTCTTAAACACAATTTTTATCTGACTGCGTTAAATGTTCATTTCCTCTTATCACTTCAGTTGACATTTCAATAGCAAATTGATTACTGCCTTCCTAATATAGTTTATAATGCAGCACTTTCAATCTCAATTTTAAGTTTTTCTAATTTTTGTTTTGTTTCGTCAAGTTTTAGAAAGTACAGTACTAGAAACTAATCGATTACAGCCTATTTCGCTTTTAAGACTACATAAACAGAAATACAGTTAGTAGCAAAAGAGTGCCTAGTCGATATTCCAGATAGATAGGATGATGTACACGTGTGCCATAAACAAATAAATTTTTTGAAATATACACTAATACGCTTTGCACGTTTAAAATGGTATTGCTTTACAATTGGTGCTGTTTTTGCAAAGAGATTTGAAACGATGTTCCTGTGTCATCACATTAAAGGATCAATTACTGTAGCAAACTACGATCGCTGCTTATAAGAAGGAACATCGAAAAACAATTCTCGTAGATAAGCAAATTTAAAGAGAGAGGAAAGAAATATTATATTTACTAATGAGGAGCCCTTTTCAGCTTGTCTTGGTCTATACGTCTGTACGTTAAGGTAATTTCAGTGAATGGAGATTTGGAACTTTGCACATGCAGAAAAGAATCTTTCTTTTATGAAGCCCAACAACTGTAACCGTTATCGTTGATAAAATAAACGTACCTCCTCTTCCATATGATAGAAAAACGTATACTTTGACGCGTAACCAATATATACCAATGAATACAAACCAATACAATGACATTACAAAGTAAAAAACAGAAACAGCAATGTTTAAGAGATAGAAATGCAGGAGAAAGTCACTTTGGCATTAAAACACGTATTACATTGTTCCGATAAGCATTAAAAAAAATCATCCCCATTGTCGAAGGGTTTGCCCTTCTTGAAAAGCCAGAACAAATGAGTCGCAAGGTGACAGTTCACAGGTACAGGGTGGATGCTGAAAAGAACCATGTTCCTCGCATAGGCACAGGTATAGCAAATATAAACCTATGCGCTGTTAGCATATATGGGACCCATTGTGAACAGACTTGCAACTTGTTCACAATATTTTGAACTGTGGCAAGTGATGCCAAATTTGGTTGCAATTGAATGTAGGTATAGAAGATTATTATATTAAATGAAACATGCGTATCAAAATCCTTCACTGTTACAGTGATGAATGGCTTGCCTGTTTCCCGCACTACCACCACAAATCCATAGTACATAAAGGTAACTATAGTAAATGCTTTGTATAGTACTCTGAAATAATCCTGAAATGGTAGGAGACAAATTGAAGTTATACCCAAAATTCAGTTTATCATAGACATGCCAGTATTATGACATACAATAAAATTCCTAGCAAATCATGTCCTTTTCCCTTATTCAGTGTTATCCAGGTGTAGAATATGTTAAGTAATTTCTATAAAAATTCGGTTAGATGGGTAGAAATTTGCTCCTGCTTTTCTCTTGGTTATTGGATAGACTTTAACTTAAAAAAGACTAATTCAACTCAATAAATTCGAAAGCCTTTACTCGAGAACAGATAAAAAAAATCTAGATCTTATCTGGCCTATCTTGAGGAGGTTTTGGAGACAGTACTTTTGAAGATACGATATTGTAAATTGTACCCCCCCCCCCCAAAAAAAAAACCTTCTTTTTGATCACACGTATCAAATAATCATTCCTCACAGATCATAAATATTTGCAAAACATTCATTAATGTTCGTATCTTCCTTCGTCGAATCGAACAATTATAACCAATTCTCTATATTCACTATCGGCCCCTCAATTATAACTTACCACAGAACTGTGATATTAATTTACACCAACTTATTTAAGTTTATAATTATCATTGCTTTTATTTAACAATACAAATTATCATTTTATTGTTTTTTCTCCGTAGGGAGCTCTCATAAATCTCGAAAAACAGCAGGACATCAATTCATTCATTCCTCGTTTCTAAGAACATGTTCTCAAAGTTTTTGAAGTGTAGGCACGATATTGCGGCATTAGCTCTCGTCTCATCGTAGCCGACATTTCTCGATAAATTATGATTTCGTCCGAGTTCAGTCTTTACGTCACAGGCACACCTCAACCTACCAAGAAAACGTCCATCTTCGAGAATCCAAAAAGTCCAGTCTATACGCGTGTGCCCGTCAACACTTGCTAAAGTCGCAATGGAGGGATATCATTTAGAGTGACGATTCCAACTTATTTCTATTTAGAACCAAGCTTAACATTACCAAGAATGTTTGGAACATAATTTCGCGTTACATATATACATCAACACAATTTGATTTTCTCGAAGTAGCATCCATGGCCTGGTAACGATTAAAGAAGTTCCACGACATTATCTGAGGTATTGTGTAGCACATGGTAATACAAACCAAAGCTACATTAGCTATAGTCAAGTTTTAGTTGCGTTTGTGTATAAAAAATGTAATAAGGCAGAAACAAAGAAATAAGCACAACATATTTACTTGAGAGGTTGAGGCTTTGAGGATAGTTAAAGGAGAAAAATTTTAGTGAAGATTCTATGTTTTTTTTCTGTCAACTCGGCGTCATCTTTTTTAGTTTAAGGTTTGCCATTTTTTGCTATGGAATCATATTCAATTGAAAACTGCGTTAAAGTGATCAAACAACACTACAAAAGTGATAAAAAAATAAAAAACACCTATCGAGCTCTCCGTGATTATTTCGGTCGTCAAGACCGTCCAAATGAGACCAACCATCGGTCGTTCGGTGCGAAAATTCGAGGCTACTGGTTCTGTTGGTGGTGTCAAAGAGTGGATGGCCCAAAGGTGTTTGCACAACGGCAAGTATCGTTGCGGGTAAAGACAACGTGAAAGAAGACCCAAAACTCTCAATAACTCGTCGATCGCAATAATTGGGCACTTTGGAGACCAGTTTGCGCCGTATTATGCACAAGATCCAATTGACTCAAGAACTCAAGCTAATTGACTATTTTAACCGACATATGTTCTCTGACTGGCCCCTACAACATCGTGCAATCGATCCGAATTTTTCATCGAAAATCATCTTCAGGGATGAAGCTCATTTCACATTCAATGAGACGGTGAACAAGCAAAACTGTCGCATTTGGGCCAATAAAAATCCACAAGAATATCAAAAACAACTAATGCTTCTTCAAATAAAAACTGTTCCGTGTGTTCTGTGGTCAAAAGGCGTCATTGGGCCATTTTTCCGAAAAATAGGCTGGACAAGCGATTACTGTGAATTCTGAGCAATTCTGCGGCATGATTAATGACTATTTCTTCCCAAAACTTAATAAAACCAACAAATGATGTTCACTTTCAACAAGACGGCACAACATGCCACACAACACATGCGAATATAGTTATTGCAGTCAAAGTTCGGTGAACGTCTAAATTTGGAGAAATGGAAATGTTAATTGGGCTGCTTGTTGATGCGATTTGACGCCTTTTTTGTGGGGATATTTGAAAAGTAAAGTCTTACGTCAATAAACCAGCTACCATCCAAGATCTCAAGAATAACATAATTGCCCAGATAAATGCCATCGAAGCGACCCTGTTATCAAAAATTTCGACCATCGTATCAACGTCTGTAAAGCCAGTCATGAATATTTGAGTGATATCACTGTTCATAAATACATAAATGGCATACAATGTTTAAAATAAAATACCCTACTTCATTATATAATTATTATTGTAGTTTCAATAAGCATTTACTTTCCTACGCCTACTTTGGCGGACCCTTATATGCGTCACCATATATAACAGAACACATATTTAATTTTTACAATTTTCCACTTTAGTCGTAAAGAAAATTGACATAACTGTCATGTAAAAGACAAAAATCCGTACCATGAGATAAGGTAGTAAATGGCATTCTGCATTTTGCTTTTTCAGAAGAGTGTTTAGTCTGAATTGGCAGACGAATTCCACACCATATAAATATTAATTATGGTATACACAAAACACCACCAACCGGCTTAAGTCGAGATGAAGAATAATAGCGATCAAAGTGATCCATTGGTTTTTGTTTCTATATGAGATTTGAGAAACTAAAAAAGTGAAATTTCTCAACAGCTCAGGAATATAACATATTTTTTTGGACTTCAGCAAATGGCAGTAAGTAGCGTTTATTTAAAGGAAAAAGATACCAAATACTTGAACTATAAAAATCTCTATTCTATTGGACATATACTAATTAGACGCATTGCCTCATTGCCGAACATCACTATGGTCATCTTTGAAATACTACTTATGTACAACTCTGCATCGACACCAAACTTTCGTCGACACTTCAAAGCAATTTTGAAAATTTTTCTGGAATGATCATTAGAACTCATATTATCCTTGACGTTATACATATTTCATCACTGATCCCAAATATAGTCTTATCTTATTTATAACCTCCTCACGTCAAAACTTTCCTGCTTCTCTATCGAAGTTCACTTGGTTCATTATGCTTCTTATAACCAACCAACAACGTTTGTAATGTTACTGTCAAGTTTTGTTCTAAAAAAAGTTTGATCTATTTGACATTGGCCTTTTCTTCACGACAATACATTATTTTATTAGCGTTCAAATTTTTGTATTTCCAGAAGCTCAATTATATTTTTCTGTGCAGTCTTGTGTGTTTAATTGCGATTACCATCATTCACAAATCATCATTTTCGAACGACAATAAGCCTTGTGCCGCATCAGGGTTTAATGTCTCCCAGACGTCAAAAATATGAGTGGAATTTACGATCGTTTCGCATTATATTTAATTAGTTTGTATTTAATTAGAGTTAAAAGTAAAGGATGTTCAAGTGTCCTTGCAAAACCGACGAGAATAAAAGGAATTTTGCAAACAAATTAGAGTATTAGGAATCTTCTCTTGCATAACCTAAGCAAAAGAAAGAGAACGATCAGGCTCAAAGTTTAAAATCGACGCCCTTTATTTTCCAAGTTGTTTTTAGAGAGTCATCGATCACGTAAGTTGCAAATATGTAACACCTCCAAAAAAACTGTTTTCAAAACCTTAACCCGAGCGGAAACACTGTGAGAATTGTGCATATAAAGAAGTCCACCTTGAATTTTCCTCCAAATTCTTCAACCTTCATCTTTATTCAATTTTTCGGTATGATGGTAATTTATCCGTTTGCTATTCTTATAAAAATTCAAATCTTTACTAGTTTTTTTCATTATTTGGTAGTTCCATTTAAATTGGTGAGTCATGTAATGCGAAGACTGAAAAATGATATGATCTAACATTCCAAAGTGTTGATTTGCGCGACGACGCAGCCTCATGCAAGGCCGCCCATCTATTAATTTAAACAATAACTTTAAGTTGCGACACCCTCAAGTTCTTGATGATCAACTTCGATTAGTCTTATCGTTGCCAAACAAATCTATGCGTGCAATGGGAAATAACCAACTTAAGTATTTAAGAACGTAAGTCGTAACTCACAGGTTACCATTTAAATTTCACAAGCTGATACAGCGCTAATAATAGGTTGCTACACGAATCTTATCCTCTAGTGTAAAGTTTGCATTAAGGCAGCACCTGCCAAAAATACGTTCTTGCCTAAATGTTTCAGTTGATGTACTCAAACAGTTGCTTTGGTTGTTTATTGGGAGGCGATTCATACTGGTGAGGCAATTAAAGCGAAAGAAGTTTCTTCCTTGTTACTCTAATTTGAAGTAACTAATAGTAAAACAGTTTAAAGTAACTTTTTTGGTTCCTATGTGAAATATTTGTTGCACTCTGTCGTTGATTTGAGGTACTAAACGCTTTTAGTTGTATTTTACGCCGTTCCGTACTTTGGCATCTTTTTTAGGAACGTAAGCGTTGTTATAGACTTGAGTTTGCATAAATACAAACAACTAGACGTCGAAGATTTTATAATAAACTGGCATATGGTTTATTTTGTAATTACCAGAGAATAAGCATTAGAGCTATAGCGATATCGATAGACAAATTTCCTAGTGATACATAGTTCAAGAGCGAGAAAATGGTGAAACTGATGGAAATTCTGACATTGTTTAGTTTTCCAGATACTAACATTTCTAGATGAAGTGTTGAGCGACCTAAAAAGCGCAAACATCAAAGTTTTTCCAGACAAATATGTGGAAAAATAAGCTTTTCGCAATACATTTTCCAAGAAGTTAAAATATTTCCCAATATTGAGTTAGATTATTGAAGAATAATTATATTTCACGCATTACGCCCCTAAAACAGCAAATTATTGGAGGACAATTTTTCACTACACATAAATCAACCAAGAGTAGATGCATCAATGATAAGATTGACAGAACGTTCGAACCAGAAACAATACAAGCCTTAGGTGTGTATCAAAACAATTAGAGTGGATGCATCTGGGTGAATTAGTTGTCAAAACACTAAAGAAACTACTAATGAACTACTTGAGAGAACATGGAGTGCACATTATGAAACTGTAAGAAGAGGAAGAAACAGCTTTTCCAACTAAAAAAGTATAGAAAGGAAACAACCCAATCATTCACACATTTTCCTATTCAAACGCATCAATGATACGGTTCGTAGGACATGCCCTATTTCTCTTTTCTCGATTCAAAATATACACTGTGAAGGTAGAAACTTCTACTGAAGAATATATGAGGGAAAACAGTTGTCAAAACAGAAATCAAGGGATTGTAAAACAGACCATGGAGTACACGCCTATGGATCAGTAGAAAAGGAGGAAATTCTCACAGTGAAAAACTTTATAGTTGCTATAATTCTTGTTTCTCTATCAAAAAAAAAAAGAAAGAGATAAACTCATGAAAGGTAAGGTTCACAGAACGTTCGAACTAGAAACAATGTCCCAGAAGGCATGGATCAGAACAAATGAGAGCAGATAGACTATTTTAATACTTTTCTGCTGATGAAATAATTCAAAGATCATAGATCAGTACGGAAGAGAAGAACTGGCTTTCCTACAAATTTTGCGAATAAAAAGTAAAATGGAGTAAATTGGTGTAAATTGGAACAAATAAATAACTACTTCGCAGTTCAAATTTGAAAGTCAAAACCTCTATTGCGCAAAGAAATTTGGAAAAAAGGGAATTTGATGCAAGGAACCACGTGTTTCAGTATTTTCTTTTATTCTACTAATAAACTACTTGAAATAATATGCGATTCCTGTAGAACAGCAAGGGAGAGGAGAATCGCCGTTTCTACATGATTGAAAATGGTATGGAGAAGAAAAAGAAAATCTAATTTAGATACTCAAAAGATGGTAGCAATATTTGAAAGAGTATATTTTAATACTTTCACTTGTTCTACTGATAAAATAATTGAAAGAAATGGTTTTCCAACAATTCTTAAGAATGAACAAAATATGAGGGAGACAACATGTACAAACTTAAAACCTTTATACTTCTTATACGAAAACGTCCGTCTCCTTATAAACCAACCAAGACACATACAGACGCATTTATGACAAGATCAGAAGGTATTGATCAAATAATGAGAGTGGGTGTATTTTTGGTTCAAAATATATGAGGTAATAATAGAAACCACTACTAAGAAATGCCTGACTAAAGTAGTTGTTAAAACACTCAACAAAGAATTTGAAGAAAAGAACCACAACGTGAATTTTGATACTTTCATTTGTTCTGCTGACTAAATACTTGCAAGATCACCGAGTGCAAACCTAAAATTTTACAATTGCAATAATTCTTGGCAAGGGGAAGGGAGTATTCCTTCATGAAAACTAATTAAGACGCTCAAATACAGAATTAGAGCAAATGAGTGGATGTATTTCTCAATCTACATGATAAAGGTGGGAATCTCTATTGAGAAATATATGAGGAAAAATTATCAAAACACACATTAATAAACTAAACTCAAAAAGCAATGAAGTATCTTTTAATACTTTTCTACTAATGAAATAATTGAAAGAACATGGAGTACATGTCCACGGAGCAGTGAGAAAGCGAAGAGCTAGCTTTTCCCAATTGATAATATATACAAACTAAAAACCGTTTTAATCTTGAAGGAAAATGTCTGTGTCCATATAAAACGACCAAAAGAGCTACTTTTATACAGTGCAAAGGATGTTCGAGCAACAAAAAATAGGAAATAAAGAGTGAAAATCAAAAGTGAAAAAAGAATTTATTTAGGAATTTCCTTCTATTCTACTAACAGAATATTTGAAATAAGATGGACGGTTTGCGGAAAAGCAAGGAAAGGAATAATCGCCTTTCTCACACATCTTACCATTGAAAATATGGAAAAAAAATCATTTCCAATTTCGAAAACGCAGAAAAAGTATTTTTTTTAAATTGGCCTGTAGATGACCATCTCATGACCAGTACTAGTCAAAGACTATGATAGATAAGGTGAAGTCATACTATGAAATAGGCAGAAAGAGCAAAACTGATCTTAGATAAAATTAAGATCATATTCAGAGTTGAATTCCATATAACAAATTGTGGGCCAACTGAAAACAGTCAACAAACGTTACACCAATCCATTTAAACATAAAACGCCATCAAAAACAAAAACTTGTTTTAGAGTTAGCAAGGCAATTTCTGAAGAATATGAAATTGTTGTAATGGATGGAGATTTGGTAAAACACTACAACATCAATAAACATCCTTATAATTTCCACGTCCTTCACCTTCTGAAACATCAACCTAAATCAAAGAGATGCGAATTTAACCAACTCCACAGAATTTTTAATAAAACGCTCAACTATAGTATTAAACATTTCCGTAACGAAAATTATAGTCCAACTTTTCTTTCTCGGTTTTAGTCAAAAAATACCTTTGGCATGAGTTTCAAATTAATGAAGATTGGTCCTACAAGTAACGATAACAGTGCTAAATAGCCACATCATCTCGGGCAGTAATACAGGCTTGTGTTCATCATGCTACGTTACACTGTCTCCAGTATGGTATCAATCTTGTATGTGCAGTAGCTAACTGTGCACAATTACGTCTATAATATGCAATAGAGAAAAGGTTTGAGAATCTTGCTGGGCAGGATAGTTGGCGATCTCCACGAAGAGCATAATAGAGCGCTATTTATTCTCCGGCTGATCTTCTCAAGACACTAGGAGAGGCATACATGGTAGTGTAGTAGTTAAAGCAAAATCCAGGCCAAAATTGGTCTATTTGTTCCCCATGGGTGATGTGATTTCTTTCATTACTGTCAAACTGACATGGATGTGTAGCAAAGGCTGACCAAAACCTAGTTTGTGTGTTTGTAAACATTCAGTTGACTCCTATTGATAACTTTCTCTCCTATATGACCCTTCACTTCCTCATAGGCCCACGGTGCGCTCTCTTCTCAAAAGCGGTTATCATTGCACAAACAGAGCACATAAAGTCTCCATAAGTAAACAACACTAAATCTTACCTTAGAGCAGATTACAGTTTGGAGCATATAGGATACGCCATCTTAAAAAAATCAGGATAATTATTAATATTGTTTGCATTAAAATTGGTATTATCTTTCAGGTAATTTTTCGGTCCGTGTGTATTGGAAGTGTTACCAACCTTTCAATGTCACGAAGAAACACCACAGCGCCATCTAAAAACAAACTAACATGCCGATACCAAGCTACCCTTTAAAGAACTGTTTGGCACAATAAAGTTTATTATAAATGAGTCCATGCTCTATCATAGCGTAATAGCAAAAACCTTAACGATATTCCAAGCTATTCGGAACCTGCAGCTGCATTTTAACAGCCGACTTTCACAAATAAGCCTCCCCCCTACCCTAATTAAAACTGACGCGATTCTTCAATTAATTTTTATTATTGCAATTTAAAATGCAACAATAACTTGCTTAGGTTGCTAATTTGAATCGCATGGGAATTTTGGCATGCCGACAAATAAATGTGATAAATGACTTAACGTCATCTATATTACAATCCGAGAATTGCAGCTTTGAAGTAGATAATCAGTCCCAAAAACTCAATTTTGATTACTCACATCCCAGTTGGATGCTGCTGCATATTTAATCGCGATAATAAATACGGTATACTTCGTTAGTATTAACTGACACAATAGAGGATTGGATGTTGACATAACGTAGATGGATTTGTAGATCAGCAAACTTTGCTATCATCCGTCCGATGCTTTGTTTTGCACGCCGAGTTTCCTTTACATGAAAATTCAGAGGTTATGTTGTGGAAAATCGGCCGAGCTCAAGTCGCAGCGAGCGTGAACGATGATCTGCTTAGAAAAAAGTTACCTTGGATGGAACCCGTAATAAAACCCGCGCGCGCTGGAAGTCCCAGCGAAATGTCAAAAGAATCACAAAGGTCGTGTGGAGCCCAGCGCAGCCTGCGCTTTCCGGGAGCAGCGGCGGGCAAGAGCCCGTCCGAGCGCTCAAATAATGACCCAGTAACCAACCGAGGCGGGATGGATGTGACCTCTGACTGGCGAGCAGCCGACCGCTGGTCCAGCTCGCGGCGCGATGAGCGCGGCCGCCGCACCGCGGGCCCGCCGCGGCCGGCATCCCACGCCCGCGGGCACTTACTTCTCAACAGCTGCGCTCCTCGCTGCGAACGTGCCGTCCCGATCATATATTCGGTAAATATGGCTCCATAGCGCCGCGGAAAAAAGATCCTCTCAGTCACAAACACTCGAGCGGCAGCTCGTGGGCATCGCGGCAGCGACACGGACGCGCAGCAGATGCGGGGCCGCCAGCCGAGCCTGTCCGGGCAGTCCTCCAGTTTTCGCGGGTTCTCTGGTCGCGCGGCCGTGCGTGCACCACAAACAATACACTCGGAGCACACTACACCAAACTTTGGGCAGCCATTTTAAAATTTCGTCAACAATGACGGCGCCATCTTTAGGCGCATCCGAGCGGCCGCTTCGGCGCCAAAACAAATCGCAAGGTCGCCGCGCGCGCTGCTCGCCGAATTGCGTTAAAATAGCCCGCAACGGTAAATCGAACGGTGCCGGCCGCGCGGAGTTCCGGCGCGAGTGCAGTTACTCTTCTCATTACCCTAGCCGGCTCTGTTTACATAACAAATCGCAACCTACCGTGCAAGCAGTGAACTTACATCAAGAAAATTGCGTTGTGTGTAAGGTTAATGAAGAATCCGCATCACGATCGGGGATTCCCAACAGCTAACCCACTTCGTGATCAAAATGTCAAAAAACTGACATCTATGATGTATTGTTGTGACCAAGAGGTGGCACTAACAGCATTTTAACACGTACATTGTGTTTTGCTGATGTGTCAGTATTTGCTTGCCTACATCGGTAGTTCACTTAAGAACTCGACTCGCTCAATTGAAGAAATTACATACCACAACGATCACTTTAACTAAATGAAACTATCATATATGAATAAGGTGGTTATTCTTTCTAAAGGACATTAATGAAAAGAGTCCAATAGAACCACATTAGGGTGAGGAAATTAAAAAAAAAATTAATGAATGTTTCGTTCATAAGCTATTTTGAAAACGTAAAGATTTCAAGAAGTTTCCATAAGATTTTGCAAATAGAAATGCAAGCGACGGTTAATGGATCATTACCATACTCCAAAATAGACCAATTTATGTCTATAAGATTACCCTGATGGTGGGATTACTTCAGAACCCTGTTGAGATCAGTACAATTGTACATCCTAGCCATCTGCTAATGAGTGCTTATGTTCTTAAAACGATTATAGTGACTCCATAATCAATTGGAGGATGCAATTGGGATTTCTGATCTGTCCAAAAAGTATCAAACTATATAACTACTACAATTGTGCACTCTATCCACCTACCAACTAGTATTGATGTTTATAAAAAAAAATTACGACCTCAAAATCAAATGCAGACTGATGATTAGGTCGGTGGTCTGTTGTTCGCAAAGTGTTAAACCATATAACTACGACGATTCTACATCTTATTCATCTAAAAATGAGTACTTGTGCTCACAAGACAATTACTGCGACCCTAAACTAAAGGCTACAGTTGAATAATGTGGTCGGTCCAGAAATGTGTCGTACTATATAACTACTGCAGTTGTACACCTTATCCATCTGCTAGTGAGTTATGGTTATAATATGATTAGAGTAACTGCAAAATAAATAGCAAGATGCAAATGGGCTTTGTGCTCTGTTCTAAAAGTATCAAAGCATATAACCACTACACTTGTTGACTCTGTTTTTCTACCAATGAGTGCTATGTTCACAAGACGATTATAGTGACCCCCACATCAATTGAAGGGTGCAGATTAACTACCACAATTGTGTACCATATCCATTCTGTGAGTAATTATTCAAAACATTCTGCAAAGTTGTGTGGTGGAATTACAAATCAGCGACATATTTCTCGGATTCCTTTAGAACCCTGTTTGAGACTATTACAATTGTAGACCCTTTCTATTCATCTGTGAGTACTTATGTTTATAAGATATTACAACCACCCAAAAATTAATTCGAGGTTCTAGATGAAATACGTGGTATATCTGAAAAGTATCAAAATATACACTTACTACAATTGTATATCCTAAATATCTACCAATAAGTACTTATTTGGCAATAAGATGATTGCAGTGGCCCAAGAAACAATTGGAGGGTGCAGATGGGATTTGTGATCTATTCCAAAAGTATTAAACTATTTACCAATGAGTTATGTTCATAAGATGATTGTAGTAACCCCAAAAACAATTGTCCCAAAAGTACAGTTGCAGCGAATCTCAAATCAATTTGAAGCTGCAGATGGGATATGTGGTCTGCCGATGAGTACTTGTATCCATAAGATATACAGTGACCCCAAAATCGATTGGAGGATACAGATGGGATACGTGTTTTACCCTGAAAGTATTAAACTATACAGTTATTAGAATCGTACACCCTATACATCTAGTAGTGGTACAATATCAATTTGCGGCAGTAGATTGGCTAAGTGGTCTTTCCAAAAGTATGTAACTTTTTGGTACATCCAGGAGTTGTAGGGTCGCAAATCTGAACAGCAGAGTGGCTGAGTCACCTGCGCGATTCAATGTTTCAACAAAAAATTCTGCACGAAACGTGATAAACAGGTGGGTGTATATTCGTAATAAAGCTGCCAATAATCAGTTGCTCAGAGCTTTAACCATCTCTGAATCATTTGCACTATGCATGTATTTGCGCTGTACCCATTGAATTGTACCTGAAAGCCCTATGAATTACTTGAACGGTTTCTGAATTCGAATGTCCAGTTTCGCACAAAAATGCGTCGTTCGCACATTAGTTGAACTAATTCATCGGCATCTGACTCCTAACTTACTTGACCAGCCCTTGCTTACGCATGCATTATGGTTGCGACTGCGCAAAAGTTTTCGTTGTTGACGTTGCTTGATACTTTTGGGACAGACCTCGTACGAATTAAAAATTTACCCTAAATGGAGATCTGTTAAAGACATTTAAAAATTTCTAAAGAAGAATTGTGATTGATTGGTTAAGTATTAATAGTGATTTTGATTTGTTTTAAAAATAATTGTTTCCTGTTCCATGATCGTTTCCATGAGTAAGTGATATGGTTTCCTATGCAGCCACATATCCCTTAGTCCAGGTAATTAAGTCAAGACTACCCCCCCTCCCGCTTCGACGTATACACTTTCATGCCTATGAGACATGACTACAGTTAGCAGGAATAAATGCAGAGTATGATGGCTACATTTATCTATGCCAGGAGTAATAGCTGACCCAGAGAGTTAGTCCATGAACAATTTTTTTCATCTAAATCATATTGTAACTAGATAATCAGTTAGATGTCTTAGATTCCTCTCATTTACAACCTAGAGATGCGTATAATGTATACCATCTGATGATCTTTATTTTTCCTTATTAGCTTTGTTTACAAAAAGGTATTTGATAATATATAATTAGCTGAAATATGAAAATTATAATGGAATTCAAAAGAAAGAATGGCCAAATCCATATTTTATGATTATTCTCGATGTTGCTAGTTTATAGATTAATCGTTTTTCCCACCAAGAGAGGATAATAGGGAAAATAAAGATGAAAGAAATAAATACGATCAAGATACACATATTGCAAGATCCGCAAGTAAGAGAGAAGTACACAGAACAGGTCAGGAAGGGGATACAAGAAGTGGAACAAGAGATAGCGGAAACGAACATTGAAGTGATGTGGGAAAAATTTAAAGAAATCATCTACAAGGCAGGAGCAAAAGTCTGCGGGTTAACCTCAACAGGAGGAATGAAGAGGAGAAAAAGTTGGTGAAGCGAAGAAATTAAAAACACCATTAAAATAGAAAAGAAAGCGTGGAAAAACTATTTACAAAGGAAGAGCGATGAAGCGTATGAGAGCTATAAGGCAGCGAGAAAAATAGTAAAGGAAAAGTTCAAAATAGTTAAAGCTAAGGAATGGGAAGAATTTGGGACGAATACGGAAAAGGACAAAGAGGCAAACCAAAAGCTATTCTATAGGGTACTGAAGAACATGAGAAATAAAGAAAGAAAAATCGGGACGAAACAGGTTACGGACAGGGAGTTATGGAAAGTTGGAAGCAATATTTCCAGGATATGTTAGAGGGAGAAGAGATAACAGAGGAGAAAACGTAAGAAGGAGCACAAATTCATGAGCAGACAGGCGAATCAAATAAGGGACGGCATTAGTTTAGAAAAAGTTAAAAAGGCAATAGAAAAGTTGAGGAACGGGAAAGCTCCAGGAGTAGATGGACTAAAAGCAGAACTACTAAAGCGAATGGGTGAAGAAGGAATGGTGTTACTACAAAGAACATTAAACCAAACAGTACCTAAGGAGTAGAAAATTGGAATAATAGGTATCTATTTTCAAAAAGGTAATATGAAAGACTGCGCAAATTATGGAGGGGTGTCGCTTCTATGTACAACATGCAAGGTATATGAGATGATCTTTGAAGAAAGATTAAGGAAGGAAGTAGAAGACCATGTGTTTACACTAAGAAACATAACAGAGAAATATATATATATATATATATAAAGAATTCGATAAGGTGGTGAGAAAGAAGATATGGGGCATACTGGAGAGAAAAGGCACAGCAAAAGATTTAACAGAAGCTATAAAATCATTATACCGTAAAACGGAGAATATAGTAAGGAAGAACAATATGGAAATAAACAAATTCAGAACCACACAAGGAGTGAGACAGGGCGGAAACCTTAGCCCACTGCTCTTCATAATTTTAATGAACGAAATAATCACAAAAGTAAATAGCAAAAGCAAGAAGTTGACGGTAGGATACTATAAAATGAAGCCAGTAGAAGTGAGTGAATGCGTGTTTTCAGACGATATTGCAATATTGGCAGATACGGAAACAAGGTTACAATTTATTGTGGATTTATGGGTGAAAGAGTTGGCCAAACAGGGAATGAAAATAAATATAAGCAAGACAAAGGCAGTAGTGATAAATAATAATGAGCGAGAAATAAGCATAAAAATAAATAATCAGGCAGTGGAACAAATAAAAAGCCTAAAGTATGTAAAACAAAAATGTCAATTTATAAAACCATATATTTGCCGACGCTACTGTATGGATGTGAAACATGGGTACTGACAGAGAGACAACTTAAAAAGATTCAGGTGTTAGAAATGAAGTATCTCAGAAAAGTAGCTAAGGTTACGTTAATGGATAAAATAAGAAATGAAGAAATAAGGAAAAGATTGGATACTGAAAGTGTCAAGATCATAGAGAGAGCACAGCTAAGGTGGTGGGGGCACATGAAAAGATTGAACTAAGAAAGACAAGTTAGGAAAATATGGGAGACAAAATTCATTGGAAAGAGAAAGAAAGGCAGACCAAAAATGATGTGGGATGGAGAGGTGGCGAAGATAATGAAGTCAAGAGGAATCTCATGGAAGCAGGCTGAAATTTCAGCAAGGGACAGGGCTAGGTGGAGAACAATGATAAAATGGTAGGGAAATAAGTGTGAGTGAAGGGGAGTTCAGTTGTTCAACATCCCTGATAGGCTTGGGGTTAGAAAGAGGAGAAATGTGGAGTGTGTAAGGGAAGGGTTAGTGAAGTGATAAATGACAGAAGCATCACAAATAGAGTGGAGTTTAGTTATAGGGACAGAGCAAGATAGGATTTGATGCAAATGTAGAATTATTAAAAATTTTTATCTCACACGGAAAGATGAAATTATTTTAAGTTATTGTAAATGAGGTGTTTAGATTGATTTTTAAAAGAAAGGTGTATTTTATCCTCTACACCTAACGGTAGGAGAGGTACAGATTATATACATTTTTCCCATTCAATGCCATCATTTATCTGCCCATTGTTTATGTCTTCATAATGGTTACATTAAAATTATAAAAAATCATTCTCGAAAGTTGCATAGTCAGTCTTTCCATCACGTAAAGGTGATTTGAGAATTTTTATTACTACTATAAATTGGTAAAGGTGCTAGGGTTAGATATCAATTGAAACTAAAATTAAATCAAGATCTTCAACTGTAACTCTTGAAGTTTGTGGAGTATCTACCATTCTTGAAGCTGTAAGAAATTAAGGAACAATAGTCCAGTTGGAAGATGCCAATCTTGCTAAGGTTAGAGTGCCCTTTTTTGGAATGCCGTTAAATTTTAAAAGCATTGAGGAGTAAGTAAAAACAAATTTATTTTTCTAAAACAAGAAACCTGAAAATAAATAAAACGTAATTTGTATTTCTCACATTTGTATTTTATTCACTTATTTTTACAGTCACCACAGAAGAAAAACTGCTATTGCCAATCATGTATGTTACAAGAGAACATTAACAATGAGTCAAGTTATTAATGTTACATCACATGTGTAAATCTCCACTGGGTATATTAAACTCTTACATAAATATATGCTCCTTTATGAAAATGATCTGAACAATGAATGCATCTTTGGTTAACATGAACACTCAGTCGTGCCACATGAGTTACGATTTCATAATGACTTGCACTATCCATTCTAACCTACAAATGAAAGCTCGAAAAGTATTCAACGTTGCATACAAAGTCGTAGTAAGAATTCATGAGTTTTACAGCCATCGGATCCGCCGTGCGGATAAAATAAGCTCTGTATTCATATTGCTAGTTTGAAATGAAGTTACAAAAGCTTGGGACGTCTCTAGACTCAATAAATGGCAAGAATAATGCAAGACCGTCCAGATTGCCACCGAGCGACTACACTTTATGTCTATCACAAGAATGACAAACCACAGGAACAAAGACAGCAGAGTACCCTAAGAATTACAAAAATAACAGTCATACTATACAGTTAGATCCTACGCCTAGTGTTATCAGATCGGCCAATAAAAATACTCTAAATAAATATCTCTTTCATATCAAAAAAACGCAGCGCAATTTACGGAATTTGTACATCATTGCAAAAATAAGGGCCTTACAACTAAATGTAAATATCACCGCAGCTAACGTTAATTAATATCATAATGGTAGTCAAAATAAAGAATGAGATTTTAGACTAGATACGTTGTGCTTCACGTGTGCACTGACGGCGAAGAGATCCCGTGGGTCACTGAGTTCTCAAGCACCACATCCAGCTCATCCAGCGGCAGCAGAATTTGCCTCAAGAAGGTCAGAAGGCCTCTGTTACGCAAGAATGAGTTCTCTTCATACATATCTAATGTAGCTCTGCATATAGCCATTGGTAGGAGCATCCTATGTAACAAGTGCTCTCTAGAAGGAAATTCACATTAGCAATTTCAATGACGATAAAATTTTCTAATTACCTAACACTCAAGCAAATAAAAAGCTGAAACTTTCCATCCTTCCCTAGCGCTTGGCTGGTCGACTGTATTTCATCCACTAGGTGACAATAACATCGCCAAACGGCTACCGTCTCTTGATGGTTTCTTTCTAGACTCGAGCTGCGGCTACCTGAACTTTGTTCCAATAAGTCCATTTCAAATTGCTCTTTTACTCGTACTAAAACAAAAGCTGATGACATCGCATGTCTTTTTTGCATTCTTGCTCACCAAAATAGTCCCATAGGTAATGATTGCGAGCAAAAAGGCGCGCAGATTTAAAACCAAGCAGAAAAACTAGCTCTAAGCAATGCACTAGTCCAGAATCTCCACACAATAAAGCAGTTAGGGTGGTGTGTCTTTCAGAACCGCGTCGGTAGTGCCACTTCACAATGCGGTTTACGCAGTCCCCTTCAAAGAGAAAATTACAATTGATTTGAATTGCACCAGGGAAGTTTTTATACCTAGCATGTGCTGTATCTGGGAAGGTTTCAATTCGATTGGTCTCGGAGGTCCTGGAGACCTACAGCGAGGTAACGTGTGGCCCCCACCTCCACTGGTGTGAGCATTGGAAATTTCCTCTGCTTGCATCTGACGCGGTAGCAGGTTTCCGACCAACAGCCTTTCCGTGGACCCATCATCCACGCCCTTGCCCAACCATCGACCACAAGGAAATCTAAAGCACCAGCTGCTACAGCATTCAAAGATCGATATTACATGACATACTTGTAAGTGTGGCCTGTTATTTCATTGCGAACAAGAATGTACTCTATCATCCACTTTGCTGAAAGGCCGGTGTTGTCATGGCCAATCCTCATTGTTGTTAAGACTCCCAAATTTTGATGCTAGAAATATTAGGAAATGGGCTGTTGTAGTGAGCATAAATGACAATGTGATGCTTACTCTGAACTCAAAATTAAGAGCCGACTTTGGTACAGGTACTCGTAACGTTTCGGACAGCGTTCCCGACAGCACAACCCACACATTTGCAGACGTCATGGTTCCCTTTCTACTTGGGACTATCACTATATGGTATGTTATCACTGAAATAAGAAATGCCAACCTTATTGTGGTTGCTATTCAATTTTTTGAATGTAGCTACATGTTTGTTTAATTTGTTTTAATACTGGAATATTGCAAGGATAGTTATAGTAAACAAAAATCAAAATATTGCTGTACTCTAAATTTTCAAGCTCTAAAAATAGTTGAGGGTATTTTATATTATACATATCAATTATTAGTTGAACAAAGTAATGAGTCATGTCGTTGTTCAGCAGACTGTAAGCAAATGTAGTCCACATTTCTCTTATGATTACTTCTTATTTCTTCTTCTGATGTAAAGTTTTACAAAATATTTTAGTAGATGATCTTTCTTGTTTTTATGTAATACTTTTTCAGGAAGAAACTTTAACTTTTTGGGTGTAAAATAGCAGTAAATTTAGACAAAAAACTCATATAATTTACTTTAAATGATTTTCGCAAAAATGACATTTGAATAACAATGTTCTACTATGTGGGCAGTAGGGTCTATTTTGCTAGCTAACAATTCCCAGTCAAAATAAGTTGCATATTTCGCCTTCAAAAAGGTTGACATTGTCTTCGAAGCCACCTTATACAAGATAGACCAAACGTTCTGTTGCGATTTTTTCCCTTATTCCCCTTTGGCGATTGCTTTTTCCTTTATTAAAAAATTTATTTTCGACAGTTTATGGCATTTTCTGAAAATTTTACTACGAATTATTGATGTCTCAAATAAAAAAAGAAGTCCGTTGGGACTTTGCTTATTTGAAGCTGAAGTGTAAGAAGATTAAGCAAATTGCGCAATTTTACAGAATCTATCAAAACGTGGTGTGCAGTCAAGGGATTGAAGAAATAGGCAACAACATGGATTGGAATAGACTAGGATGGCCAAGACCACAACTGCCGAAGCTGTCAGCACATCATGACTACTGAGAACACTTTAAATTTGTCTATGAAGGTCTTAAGTGTTCGATATTCAATGCATCTTCTATCAAATGAGTTGAAATTTGAAGTTAATTTAAAGAGGAAGAACAATCACCAAAGAGGGTAACAAAAATGTTTTAACAAGACAGCCTATCTAAATATTTGGCACTGTTAGTCACTTAATGTGTTTCGAATTTAATTGTGTCTATATAATGATTAGAGGTATGGAGGTTAATTTATCTTAACCCAATAAACTGAAGTAAACAAGTTGATGTAATGCTAATAAGTCGGTGAACAGTATGTAGGTAGTTTACCCTAATACATTCAAGCGATGATACAAAATACATTTGCAATAATATCTTGGTTCACACTTGATGTAAACATTATATGACTTGGACTTTGTGTGTCGTGATTGTATTTTCACACGTATAAGATTTTTGATTTCTTTGCAAGTGCAATATTGAAGATATAATTCCGATTTCGACGATTTGGCAATGTGTTCAATCACATAGGATTTGCATCGTTTGATTAGATACGAACCCAATGTGAAACACATAATATTGTGTTGGTCAAGTTTTGGCAAATCCATCAGAACACTTTGGTCAAAAGTTTTCCAGGTGTTTTTAGATTTTTTCCGACCCAATTCCAGCGCTGTGTCTTTCAACTTGCACTCTGTGTTGATTCGCTCGGCTACAAATAACCAATATCTCGATCGGATTCGATTGGTTTGAAAAATTCGTTATAAGCTGCCGCAATTTTCCAATCATCCATTGTCGAGTCGATCATCGATTTGAATCGTTTGTTGGCCAAAAGTTTGAATCGTTCACTACCTCGATTTGTATCGGTATGTGTATGGTATGTCACTTTTCTCGTTTCGTTGGCTTCCATTGATATTAGCTGGGCTTGTTTTGGTGGAACACAAGCGGGCATCGCAATTCTGTAGTTGTCTCTCAGAATTTTTGAATCTCTAAAACCGCGGTCTACGATGAAAAAAATCATCACTGCTTTTGAACACTCGTTTAAAGTCTTTCGAGTATGATTTCATCCATAATCGTAGCACCGTTTTGCTTTGCTCCACAAAGCCCGAAGACGCCCAAAATTAAGCCGTCAGCGCAAATTGCGATCATTGGTTTTTTCAGATGAACCGAATAAGTCTTTAGTTGGAATTCATTGTTATTGCTCTTTTGGATGTAAGCATAGGTGCCGTCTCACATCGTTGCAATATCACCGGAATCACAATGAAGAGCACTCACCATCGTTGACTGATGGGATTCGATGAGTTTACGGGTCCACTTTCTAGGACTTAATAAATGTCCGACCATATTGTTTTTGAGTTCTTTTCTCACTGATCTGACAATCTTTTTAATAGCGCTCTGATATCCGAAGAAATTGGGTGAGTTCTCTATTGGTTTCTCCAGTTCTAAGTTTTATCAAATAAATTGCCAAAGCTTGTTGTGTCGTCCGGTTTTTAGTATTATTCAAATTGTCAATGCATTCACAGTGAATATGATCGAATTGCGCTTTAGTCAAACCGGTGAAAATCTTAGTCTTCATCGCGATCGAACGGTTCGGCTGGCGAAGAAATTGGAGTTTTACAAATCAGGTTGACAAACCAGTCATATTCTTCGCCTTCTTATCAATTTTCGACAACGAAAATGTAGGGAAGTCCGAAAATGAGGACCAACTTGTTTAAATCTTTTGTAAATAATGTTTATTTTGTCTGTATAATACGGCAATTTTCATTTATGTTACAAAATAAATATTTTTTGAATTATATCTCAGTTTATTTTAATTTTTTCAACACAAATTGTATTAAGTTTTTCTTAGTTAATTACGCTTGAATATATTTTCTCTGATATGGGGAGTAGACATATTCTCTTGAAAATAGGTTACCATATTCATTTTATCTTAATATTAGAATTTTGATTTGGAGCCCCTGAGCATGTGATTAGGCTTGATAGTAATTATTTACATTATTTTCATCACACAACATTGAATGAAATCCATTTTTAGCATATATATATATATATATATATATATATATATATATATATATATATATATATCCGGCAGTTCCTGTGTGGAATTGTTGCCGCTCTTTCGAGCTCTTCTGACTTTTAAATTAGTGGAGTGGTTCGTCACACATTTTTAGCATAATTTTCGTTAAAAATAGCATAAACTTTGACGCCACCTAGCGGTCGTATAAAAATTAGAAGCACTTTTTCCCTTGGCCAAAACACGTCTCCTGACAGTATTTTTTGACCATGAAAGTTTCATCTCCAATTTCACTGTGGACCGCGGTCATCTGGCGCCCGAAAGTTCGAATTTCCCCCATAGAGGTAAAGGTTAAGACATTTACATTTTAATTTTTTATAAAAAATTGTACGCATCGATTTTCATAACATTCTGTGATTGGTAGCAGGTCATCATGGGTCATCGAAGAAAAATTCCATATTCAAAATCGAAAACGCAATGTAAAATGGGCCCTTGTCCTTTATCAACGATAACTTATCTGAACACCAACAGGTCTTTCTTTAAACCTTCAGCGAGGAATGAGAAATATAAATTTATAGGCAACTGATCATCCAATAAAGTTTACGATTTGTTCCTACATAACGCACAAAATGATCAAATTTATAATAGAATAGACAAAAGCTGTCAGTGTGAGTAGTGGAACGACATCAACTCACAGGCAATAACAAATTTTTTGTACTACTTTTATGAAATGGGGTTACTTACATATTCAAAGTTGAAGTGATTGACAGTATTCTATCAAATTTGAAATATTGCTAACCCTGTAGTGGTTTTCAATAAATAACAAAGAAGCTAGTGGTGATCAATTACATAATATAAATCTCTGAAAAAATGAATTTGAAGATTTTTAACATTTTTATAAAATACTTGATGAATTTTTGTATAGATGAGATAATGGACTCATTAAAAAGACGATTACTTTTCGTCAATACATTTCAGAAAAACCTTACAAAGAAATGTCTTGATGTTAAACAACAATGTGCTAAGGCAGGGCGAGAAGTATTTTAGCGAAAGACGTGCATTCATTGCTGATGATTACTATACGTCAGTAGAGCTGGCAAAACACTCATCAGAGACGAGTACACATTTTATCGAAAGAATGAGAAAGACTAAGAAATGAGGCGAAAAATAAAAAACAATTAGAAAAGGAAACGACTGGAACATACAATGAGAAGGTAAATGATAAATAAACGAGGTAAGCCTTTGTTGTCAATAAGACCCATTACAAAAATAACTTCTATGGGAAAAATGTATTGGTTTATTTGATCTAGAAAAATAATAAAGAGGACGAGAAAATAAACTAATGAATTCAAACAGATTGACCAAATTGAGCAAAAAATCACAACAAAATGAGAAAAGGAAGATGTGGGACAACACAATAAAAGAGATGAAGAAAATTGCATTAAATAGAAAGCATTAGAAGAATTGAGTGGACAGATAAAAAGAACTCAAATATGACACCCGAATGGGTGCAAGGAAGGGATAAAAGATTTATCTGATCATAAATCTATTTAGTCCAATGCAAAGAAATGAGAAAGTCTGTGAAATAACATCACAAAGTTATAAAGGAGTTAATTTGCACTACTACCATTGTCATTGCGTTTGTTATTTACAATAATAGAACAAAAAAAACAAACTATTCATTAGTGCATTCAGAGATTTTTTAGTGGAGAGCTTATGCATTGTTTGCAGTTAATAATCAAGAATGCTTACCCTAAAAGAGAAACTTCGTCCAACAAAAAAGAAAAATATGAAAACGTTATGTAATCTACACAAAAAAATCTGTAGCAATTGGGATTGTTTAGTGCTTCATATTTACTGACAATGTCCCTATTGTATCTACCAACTTATAACTATTTTTATTAATCAGCACAATCAGGCCTAAATGCCTATGGCTTTGGATTCTTTTCTCCAGTTTTCTCTCTTGTATTAGTACTTCTTAATTCTTAATTTTGTTGTACTCGTTTACATTTGACCTTTCTGATTTTTTCCATTTATAGTTGTGTATATTATTTGTGGTATATTACTACTGTAAGGCTGATTAGTTTTGTTTACTTTTATTTCAAGGGTCTTCAAGGTATTTTTGTTTTTGAGCACATCTAAATCCTCCCGATAAATGTCCTATTTCAATCAATATACTCTACTTTCTATATACTCCATAATCCTAACTAAGTCTATAATTTACTGTTTAAATTTCATTTCTTTAAGCGAGTCGCCTTTCAATTGTTAATTGTACAACATGGTTTCACATCACAGAAAGCTTTAAGCAATTTAACGGAAAAGAAACGCGAATTAAAAGCCAAGCTATAGAAATGTAAAGTAGTGTACAACTGAAGTGTTAAATGTGTTACAAAAAATGAATAACCGATGAAGATCTTAATAGGATTAGTCAATGTAAATAATTAAATTCAGAAAGTTTCATAGATGTGACAACGCTTGACCGCACATTAAACTCGACTGCGATAAGAGTGCACGTGTATGAAATATTCCAGTTTGTGACAACTCCTACACAAAACTGATAAAATGGAAACAAGTGATAAAAATGTCTTCAAATGGCCCTGGGATGAATTTTATGACACCTTATGAAAAATATGGTGCTGAATCAGCAACTACAAATGCCAACAGTGACTATTGCATACAAATACCAATAAACTACTCTAACTAAATAATAAATCAAACTTCATTTTATAGATTCAAGAGACAAGAATAGCAAACAGCCACTTACTCTAATGACTCTAAACTCAATCTTGGTAACATCAGCACAAGTTAGTAGTCTCGATTCAACCTACAACGTCAAACACCAACTGCTTGTTGTCAAAATAACGTTAGAGAAATCACCCCATCAAGTGATAATGAAACTCTTAGTGAAAACAAAGCTAAAACAGTCAAATCCTCTTAGCAAGTTGCTGGGACTAATCAAAACAATAAATTGTCAAAAACGATTTAACATCACAAGTTAAAACTCCAAACAGATTTGAATCTCATGCGTAAAGACAAAATAAATCACATCTATCAAATAAAACAAGGAAAAAGCATACAGAGTACGGGATCTACAGTATTTAATAGAATTTGAAAACATTACAGAAGAATTAAAAGGAAAAGGACACCAAGTAAAAAACACAATTAACATAAGATATAGAGTCGTAAGCAAGCACGTTTTTGAGTTACATGATCTCCAGCAATCTACAGCCTTCCATGAATATAACTTTATTTCCTAATAGTAGGTGACTGAAATGCCAAACATACAATATGGGGGTCTAGATTATTCACACCAAAAGGAAGGAACTTGCTGAAAATTGTGCTACAAAATCACTTAAAATCTCATCTACCATACCATTGAATCAAAATTCGACCTAAGCTCCAACTACAGCCTAATTATTATAACTATTAGAAACACCATTATCCAGGAAGCATTCCTACCCAGATTATGTAATAATAAAACAGAGTGGACAATTTTAAGAAGATATGATATATTGTTCAATCTGAACAAATATATGAAGGATAAAAATTGAAAGTAGCTATTCACTACCTACACTTATTCTAGAAGCAGCTTGGTGAGCATGCTTACTAATAACATACAGAAATTATCAAATTCTGATATACATTAAAGAGCTTGTTACTAAAAAACGCAGTGTGTGGCGTGAACAGCAATTAAGCAAAAATCCAATAAACAAAACTATCCTCAACAGAGTTATTTCATAATCTCAATAGAACGATCAAAACTTATAATATAATATTGAACTCTTTATGGAAACCCCCTGCGAGTTGTCACTACAAATGAAAAGAAAATAAAGCTACTAAATTCCCACAAGACACTAAGTTTGGATCTTATAGAAGACAAAGTCTTAAAAAATCTCCCAAGGAAAGGAATCATATATTATTAAGTATTATATATAATAGCATTTTGCGCAATAAATATTTACACAAATAATAATGCTACTCAAACCCAGCCAATCATCAACTGGAAGCCTCGTTCACATTATGTCTAAAGTTTTTGAATGGTTAATCATACATAGAATAGAAGAAATCTGCCTCTGCATGAACGGAAGAATTCCAAATAAAAAAAGGTGTAAAACAAGGAGACTCAATCTCTCCCTCTCTATTCAACTTAGTACTAGAAAGCATTATAAGGAACGTGAAACTAGACAAAAAAAGTATTATTACCGACGACATCCAAATAGTAGCGTATGCGGATGACATAACAATAGTGGCAAATTCGAGACAGAAACTAATAAAAGCAATAGAAAAAATAGAGGAAGAAGCCAGACAATATGGAATGGAAATAAATCAGAGTAAAACAAAATATATGAAAGTAGGAAGAGAAGAAAGGGACACACAAAAATACCTTAAAACGCAGAGGCACAATTTCGAAACTGTTACCTATTTCAACTATCTGGGAACGACGATATAACAATCAGGCAAAGATCGGATAAAAGAAAGAATCCTCAAAGGAAACCAAGCCTATGAAAGAAACATGAACCTTCTGAAAAGCAAAGCAATCACCAAGAAAACTAAGATAAAAATGTATATGGCATTAATAAGACCAATACTGACGTACGCCCTAGAAACACCAATAATAAGCAAAAAAGAAGAAGAAGACTTGAGAATAGCGGAAAGAAAAATAATGAGAACAATATTAGGACCAAATATAACAGCAACTGGAGAAAGAAGACTAAAAACCAATAAAGAAATAGAAGACGAACTCAGAGGAGAAACTAGATTTATAAAGGCACAACGTTTAAAATGGGCGGGGCACATCATGAGGAGGACCCCGACGGAGACGCTAAGGAGAATAACACAATGGACCCCACTAGGTCCAAGGAAAAGGGGAAGACCCAAAAAAGGATGGCTAAAACAAGTAGAAGAAGACATAAGTACATTGGGAATAACAGACTGGAAACTGAAATGCAAGGAAAGAACGGAGTGGAAGAAAATAACTTGACCAGGACACACAAGGATTTGTAATCAACCAAAGGAAAGAGGAGTAATCCCCCTCATAAATAGGATTTCAAGGCGCAACTATGCGTCAGCCATAATCTTAAGATTGCACGGCTTGATGATGATGATGATGCCTCTGCATGATCTTATTCTCCATTATCAATTTGGTTTTCAAGAGGCACATTCCACAATCCAGCAGGGCCATCGCATTGTAAATATCCAATAGGCATTCCATAGGGTTTGGTACAAAGGTACGATCTACAAAATAAAATAATATATTTCTCTTCAGCTACTTCTCATACTAAAATCCTACCTAGAAGAAAGATCGTTAGTTCCAAATAAGATTTGAAAGCGAGTTCTCAACATACCATTACATTAAATCAGATGGACCTCAGCGAAGTGTCATAGGTCCTCTCTCTTTTATACTTACTTTACACTACAAATATAACAACTACCCATAATACATTAATCATAAGTTTTGCCGATGACACCTTTATCATATCATCTGACAAAAACCCTATACAGAGCGTCAACTAAACAACAACTTGAGACGTGGCTTAAAAAATAAAAAATTAATGTCAATGCCAACAAATTAGTTGAATTAATTTTACCACAAAAAAAATATCAGTCTGCGAGTCACCATTATAAATAATCCTATAGTGATAAATACTCAAGTAAAATGCCTTAGTCTTCATCTCGATTGGAGAACCCAATCAAAGCTAAGAGACGACAGGTAGACCATAAAATTCAAAGCATGAACTGGCTAAATAATAAAAAACAAAATTGTCATCTATAAAAAAGTAATAACACCTATATGAACATTAAATTCAATTATAGGGATACAGCAAGACTTTAACTAAAACAATCCTGCAAGTCTTTCAATAAAAAACACTCTTGAATGTTAATAAATGCCCTATGGTTTGT
Source organism: Sinelater perroti (assembly GCA_036346155.1). Taxonomy (NCBI): domain Eukaryota; kingdom Metazoa; phylum Arthropoda; class Insecta; order Coleoptera; family Elateridae; genus Sinelater; species Sinelater perroti. The sequence continues at coordinate 10,495,886 of JARFIY010000270.1, read as the reverse complement.
TTCAAATCTAACTATACGAAATAATCTTGGAATTCTATTTTAATTTCATTTATATATTTTATTTCTTCGTCCCCAAGACTTCTTGTCTTCATCTTCATATGTTTTTTTAAGCAGCTGGGTTATATTAGAAGTTTTTTTGTTACTAAGATTACTTCAAAGTGTTACGCCCATATTCCAGTTTTTCCTTCAAATCAATGGATAGTTTTTTTTTTGTTTTTTATTGTCACCAATATATTTAGTAGACTTATTTTTCTCACTTTAAATTATTGCAAAATGTTTATAATTATTTTTGTTATATGTAACCCATATCTTATTTGTTCTTATTTCTTCTTCTACATATATTGTGTCTCATTTGTTTCATTCTAGTATTGTTTCTCTTTATCCTTTAAATAAACTTGTATTAATTTCTGTTTATTAGTCTTTTTATTTTTATTGCTTCTTTATCTTCCTTGTTAAACCAATTCCATTGTTTCTAGTTGTCTTCATATTTGCTGACCTCAAATATTTCTGTTTTCCAGGTCTTCGTTACATTTCTAGAATTCCTTTATAATTTGGGTCTGCTACCCCCCCCCCCCCCACATAAACCACACTTTGCACAAATTGTATTCTATTAATAAATAAGGACCTCCTTGATTACATATTTTTTATCTAAGTTTTTTCATGTAGTTTTACGAACACTGTTACTGTTCAAGTAGGTGTTTTTTGTCATTTGTTTAAAGCTGCTTGTTTTTATCTGTTCATATTTATTTAGTCAAGTAAGCTTTATTTCTTTCTTCTTGACAACTTTTTGTATTTAGATTTCCTATTATCAATTTCATATCAAAGTTTGTAATTTGTTTGTTGCTTTTTGCTAGTTTCTCTCCGTTTTCCATTTCTTCCTCTGCGTCATTTTTGAATATTTAAGATATTGATTTTCTTGTACCTTAACATCCTAGATCCATCTTAAAAAAAAAACCTATCGAAAATTTATCAGTTTCATACAACTGAATCTTCAGGTACCTCCATAAGTAAGAGGTGATTATGCCGGAAAATAAAACATCCTCAAAGATAAAGCGGCAATTTCAATGTTGTTAGGCTAAATGCCGATTTTCCATTGCCATTCCATAGAAGGCTTATAGACACATCTTTTACGATGCACTTACCGATTTAATGTGACGGAATTATCAGAAAAAGTAAAAACTTAAATTTTTAACATTAAGTCTAGGGGAAAGTTTTAACTTTGACGCCATTTTTTGACCATCTTTTATCAATATTGTCAAATGGGTTTTTCGGATGTTATTTAGGTGAGCATAGGGATGATTTTAGAAAAACTTGGTTGAATGACCAAAAATGGTTTGGATGGTAGTGGACGTCAAAGTAAAAAACTATTCTCCCATAAGACAATAATGTAGTACACCCAAGTGATTGCTCATTGTATTGTGCAAACAAAGGACAACTAGTTGACTCTTTGAAATGTATTTAATAATCAATGTATTGAAAATTCGGATGATGAAAATAAATCATGTTGTTTGACTTATCTGAAAATCAATAAATTGTTTATTCGATAAAATATCGAGTTTATTCTTTCTTATTCAGTAGAACTCGGTGCCTGTACGTGCAAATTAAGTTAAAATTAATGTTTTTATTTTCTTTTTGTAGATAGTCTGTCGCATCAATATCAGTAAGTTTTTGTCGATCAACTTAAAAAGAATATTTTTTTCATAATTTAACAAAGGTTTACAAATGTTCTAATGAACTTCAATGCAAAATTGTATGCTTGCAACATCATTATATATGAGCTCCTCCAGCTTCTGCCAAATATATTGGATCAATTCAATGCATTCATCAGTTAGCAAAGTGGTTTCTGTTGATGATAGTGGTAGAACAACTTATTGCATGAAGCACTCATGGAATACCAGTAAATCTGCTATTTCCAAGGAATTTTTTCAACTATGCAAACAAGTCGTAATTACAAGAGCTTGTCAAAAGAATAAAGAGGATGTTCCAAGAATTTCCAATCCTATTTTCATAACAACTTTCAGGAAATGTAGACTTTGTGCTGTGCAGACAGATGTAGGTCGTGCTCAATCAAATTTCAATAGTACATTGCGTTATTTTCATCTAGATACAGCATGACTAATGACGTCACTATTACTAGACACCTCAATAAGCATAACCTTTATCCTATCAATTTCTGTAAAATTGGACACAATGCTCTTTGGTAGTATCATTCATTTAATTGGCGTTTTAAGTCTCATAGGCTCATCGTCCAAGTCTTGTCAATGGCGACAAAATGCTGTGGAAATGCATCCTATTCATTATGGTACTAGCTACTGCAAACTGGTGTTATTTCTGTACTTCCATGAGATAATGTTTTTCATGGGGAACTTGTTCTTTAAGATGTACTATGATGAATAATCAACCCAACTTCTATAAATAATTCTTGAACAATCCATTAATAGCAAGGGGACTTCACACTCATTCTACATTATCAAAAATGGATGGGCAAACTGTGTAAACCAAATGTGCTGACAATAGCGCCTCATTATTGTAGAATTCAAAAGAGGTCTTGATGATATTCTCATGTATTTTTACACTAGGCCATCTAGATGTTTGTCTACAATTTGGATAATGTTGCCACTACTTATTTATAACATTATTTGCCATTATGATTTTCAATTTTTTTCAAAGAAATTATTTTATTGTCCTAGGACAAAATTTATTCCAAACTTATCATTTCATTTAAGAGACGTGCTATAAACATAAAAGCAAACTTACCAGTCGTAGGGTAGGTACTTGTAAAGCAAAAATAATCTACAGCATTCAAAGACAGCAAGTGGTAGAGAAACTGCTCCCTCTCCTCCTCGCACCGCAGAAACGCGGACCTTTTGTACTGACTACGTAGTAGGCCTTGATCCGACAACAGTGTATTCAGGTGCTTGGACAGCTGCTTCTTCTCCAAGGCCAACCGGACCCAGGCACGAGCCATACCCACCCCAGTCTTCACATCGGACATCGCTTGAACGTTCCTGCAAATATTTTAAAGGTAAACTCTTCATTGTTACAAGTTGTAAAATATACAATATTATAACTAAACCTGCAACAAGCCAACTATTGTTTGGTTTGATTTGGATTGATAGACCTATCAGAATTACTTCAGAAATGTGGCCTCAACAAAATTATGTAACTTTTTGTGTATAAAAAGCTATACAAACACTTCAAACACCAACAATAGTAGAATAAACTCTGGTCACAAAGGTGTTCTTTAAATCATTTAGAAGTCAAAAAACAATTTGTGTGAAATGAGAGCTTACCCACGAGTATCTTTAATGTTAACAAATGTGATATCCTAGACAAAAAATTATATTTAAATAATATTGCTTCATACATTTTTATTTGAGAAGAGAAAACCCTTCAATAAGATGTTGTTTAGTCTAATTTACCTCGGAATAACAATCACTTATAAGTCACTGATAAGTAATGGTTGTTCTATATACTACCCAGAAAGGTTAGCAATTTGGTTAATTAGAGGTGGAGAACATCCAAGTGTTACATGCCTTAATTTATATAAGAAAAAACATTTATTAATTTTGGACATGGATGTGACTGGCATGGCGTTTAGATGATTTTTAAAAAAAGAACTTGCACTAGTACGTCACACTTTTTGCAGGGCTAAATTCAAAATAGAATGTGGTAAAGCAAACAATAAGGCTTTGTACTCTGCACAGAGAAATAGTACGCGAAATTAAAGGTCAAGGCTTCCACATATTCACTTAATATGTGGTGATGTAAACACCTCTTGTTCAAATTGAACGGAAGTACTAAATTATTTTTAGCGACTGAACATCTGGTATTCAAGATCAAAAATGAACCACAAGCTGGCAGTTAAGAGACTACTGGAGTAACTTCATAAATGATTTCATGTTCAATAAAGTGGTAAAGGAAGAAAGTCTGTATTGTTTGTATTATGGTAAGGCTTTCAAGTGTTCACTTATTATTACCCCTTGTTTGAAGAGAATGCAAGTACTCAATTATTTTTAGTGACCCAGTAGACCATCCATCAGGCATCAGAGAACTTCAGGAATAAATCTGGCTCTGTCCACACCGCAGCCCCCACCTCAACAACGCAATCATGCTAGAATTTGTATTATTTATTAAAAAAATTTATAAGCAATTTCTCATAACATTTAAATATGTGATTCTTCATTGGCTTTCGTTTATAAATTTTTGCAACGTTTAATATTTTATTATTGATAGAAAACATCTGTGTACTTACACCATATCGAAAAGAAGCGACTCCGGGAAAGGCGGCAGTTCGGTTTTCATGTTTTTGGTTTCAACGCTTGGACTGCTCCAGTTTTCTAGGCGTAGAGCAAGCCGCGATATCTCCACTGTAACAGAGAGTAGATGTTTCTTTAAATACAAATTGAACTACATTGATACAACAAAGTTTATTATTTATTCTTATATGACTCCTCTCACAACAGAGGCATATTTCAAAATGTTGATGTGAATATTTGATCTATAGTATATGGGACTTGATGGTAACGATAATCTGCAACTAAAATGTTTTGTTATATGGAACGTATTTATCACAATTTTAAGATTACGATATTTGTACTTAATTGTCGATTGTTACATGACTAATACCATAATAATATTAAAAGACTGTCACACATGTGATGCATAAAATGGTGATAGAAGCAAGCGGTCTGTTTGGTACATTTAACTAATAAGTGACAATTGGAAGAACGACTTTGATTCTAAAATATATATTTCACTTGTATAATAATCATTTTCATGAAGGAAGGGAAGACGGAAGAAGAAGGACGTTCTGGCCACAAAACTTAAGGAGATGGTATAGCTGCATATCCCTACAACTATTCTAGGCAGTGTTATCTCTGATAGGAGGTATGATGCGTAAAAAGAAGAAGAATGCGGATTTGAGTTGATAATCCTCATATTGAACTTGATCTTCATCTTATACGGTTCCTTTCGGAATAGTTTATTTAAGAGGTAAAAGGAAAGGTATTTGCAATTGCTATAAGTTTTCCCCTTCATTTTAAATTTGAGGTGGGACACGATTGTTCTCTTAGCAAAAATCAGATTTGATTTCTTCACCTCTACAAGTGATTTAATTTTAAGTTTCTAATTTGGCAATTTAATTACAGTTCACCCTAATTCGTTTTTTAGTTTTGGACGTATATAGGAGAAATTAACATACCGACTGAATTCGATATAATAAAGAGGTCCTATAAGTAACAAATCTTCAAACAATAACTCTGTAAACGTGAATATTTCTGTTCCACCATATTATGTGATGGGTTAATTTATTATTCTTACTTATTTAATAAATAGGTAGAGATGTTTTGTAAGTTTTTTGGATTTTTTTACATCATTTCCGCAAAACACACTTTATGGAAGATAACGAAGATCTCCCAGAAGCTGATTTGGTTATGTTGTCCATTCAAGGCACCATGAGGATGACCATCAGGATAAGTTGGATAAAACTTGTGTTTGCCCGTATTCTATCTCGTGGTTAGGATTTTCCAAAGTATGCTCAGCAACTGCTGATTTATCGGGTTGATTAAGGCGTAGGTGACGTTTATGTTCCTTTATCCTGGTGGTAATCGTTCGGCCTGTAGTCCCAATGTAGTCTTGCTCATATGAGCAAGGTATGCAGTATACCCCTGGTGTATCCTGTGAGTTTCTTATATCTTTGGCTGGTCTAAGCAAATCCCGTATTTTGGTGGTGGTAGTGTAGATGTTTTCCACCTTGTGTTTATTGAGAATTTTTCCTATCCGTTTTTTTGTTGTTTAAAAAGATTCAGGCCTGAAAGGGTTAAGTCATCTGGCAATTTCTACATAAATATTATCTCATGGCTATGGAGCATACATATAAAATCTGACAATTAAAACATGTGCTATATATGTCATTATTAAATATTACGGTCATCTTCGAGTACTACCCTTGGAAAAGTATGCATCAACTCCAGCATCTAGTCTACCTTTTAAAGCAATTTTGCAACTCTTTCTGGAATGACAATTAACATTGTTGGTTACATTAGGTCTCATCACCAAAAACAGCCCAAGACATCTTTTGTTTTTATTCATCAATTTTTGTATACATCTTTTTATGTCGTTATTTATTTTTATATTGATGTTTATTTTGTCCACTATGTTTTTGGACTAAATTGTCTATAACGCCACTTCTACTCCTGCCAGGTTTACAAAAAACTTATTATTTGTTCATTGCTTTAATTCAACCTCCAACATTCTCACGACATCACACAAAGACATGCAACAATAATGAATGCTACTTAGCAAAGCATTGCCACATGTCAACATTAATGGAGCTGTTAAATAATACTATATATCAAGGTTATAAAACTTTATCCAATTTGTACAATGGTGGCAAGTCCATATACTTAATTGTTAGTTCTGCTTATTGACAAACAATATAAGTGAAATTAAGCCTTTTCAGTTCAATTACTTAATGACCCATTTCGTTTATTTCTTTTGCTAATGGCTACACCTAAATTATATAGTCTATATTATATCACTTTAATCTTCTTTACCTTGTCCTGTAAAATACCTCAAAACGCAAAACATGATCAGCAATTGCTATTCTTTTTTTGTTTGGAGCTATGACCTTTTTAATAAACGTTTTGTGCTTAATGGTTTAGTAAGGCACCTGTTTTTATCTCTCATCACACAGGTATTAAATGAAGCATTGGTGTGGTGATAGGATAGTAGCAAAGGATACCAGTGGTTAATAATCAATAAAATGTGGTTCACCTCTAATGCAATTTAGTACGTGCATTTAGTGCACTTTGCTACAGTGCAGCTAGCCCTGTCTGGAACCTCATGCTCAGTCAAATGTAGATTTACTTCAACTAGCTGATTAACAATGGAGGGTTGTCCTTGGGAGGGGTTAATTTTAAGGTTAAAATCTTTATTATTGATTGTTGATGCTATCCTAAGTGGCAGCATGTATGTAACTTCATTATGTTTTCAGTTCTGACTTTTTAAATTGTATAATAATAATTGTTGTATATAAGAGGCTTGATTGTAAATGGTGTAGAAAAGATGGTTACCATCAATTGAACTTAACTCTAGGATGTACTCATGAAGCTGATGTATGGATCCAAGTATCCCCACTATCAAAATATACTATATGTATTTGATTGATACTTTGTATACAATTGCAGCAACACAATATATTATTAAGCAGTGACATATTGTGTTTATTAATTTTCATTATGTTCAATTTTTTTGGTACAATTTAGGTTATGATTATGAAATGCAAAATAATCGTTTGGCACAAACATTTTAGATTTCAAAATTTGATATTAAATTATTCATTTAATTTTAATTCATATAAATATATTAACAAGTACTTACCTGGTGATAAATATTGATTGTCAATTTTTGCCAAATGCTTGTGCTGCTCTTGGTATGCAAGCAGATACGACCAGAGAGCAGACTTGCCCCTTTTACGCTGCAAACCATGAGACCATACTCTTTCTAAAAAATCACACAATGAAGCCACCAGTGTGCTTTCTTCTACCGCTCCAGAATTATCAGCTGCATTGTTGCTAGACAATGTTACGCCCTCAGCTCCAAGTTTGGCAAGCAACATACGTTTCGTCTTAGACTTGCAGTCCTAAAACAAAACCTTGTATTCATTTCAAAACTAGAAAAGAAACAACTCACTTTTAACAGCTTCTCCACAAAGGTCCAATTAGCTTGTGCCAGAAGAGCAGGAGATATATCCTCACTTTTGCTCGACATCTTGCCTGCATTTTTATCCATTCCCAAACCACCGCCTTTAATGGTGAAATGTGGCCCTTTCTTAAGAGCATTTGCTCTGGGTATACTGCCCTTATTCACAACTGGGGTTTTGTTAAGTATCTCTTTGTCTAGCAGAGGAAAGTATCTGGAGACATTTGGTTTTACATTCAATATCTCCTTAGGCATCGGAGACTCAAAATCAGGGTTAGCCATACGATAATCCAGCAATTTCTGTGTTTCGTGTGCACTGGTGCAGGGTTCGTATGTTAGCGACCTCATCAAATTTTCACCCCCATAACGCTGTTTCAAGTACTTAATTCTGTTATCAAAAATAACTAAATTATTGTCAATTTCACCCCATATCGATAATATCTTATTGTCTATCATGGTGGCAAACATCTGTGTTTCTAAAAACCGCCACAGAAACAACCTGTGCTGCTCGGGCTGATCTGAGAGAAATGAGGCCTTATCAAAATTCTGAACAGAATCCCGGTTGTTGAACCAATCCTCTTTGTCTTGCTAGTAATAGAATAAACGTTTGCAGCTGTTGAAATTGCTTAAAAAGTGATGTCTTACCTGATTCGGGAGGATGATAAAATTCTCATAGGTCTGAAAGATGTGCACAAATCTGTTGAGGAAAATTTCTCGTATGCTATTGTTGAAGCGTAGGTCTTCCACGTATGAGTCCGAAGGCTGAGCCGAATCGTTTTGGTCAAGAGTGACTCCTGTCCTCCTAACGATGTCTGCTATTCTTTGCAGTGCTTCTGAACGAGCTGAGCCTGGGGGTGATGGTGGTCTATCACATTCTAATGTGTCATGGATAGAGAGCTTTCGTCTGTTTTGAGGTCTGCCAGGAAGGGTGCAGCTTCTCGACATCATGTCCTGCAAGAATGTTATTTGGTAATAACTTATTAACTCAATATTTTAACATTAATTGACTAATTCGTAGTAAGTTGCAAATTATTCCTCCTAATAAGGCAATTAATCATATTAGCGCCTCCATTTTCGCAATGTTATTCAAAATAATTATAATACATTAGAAAACAAACGTTCGTCTCTAACATAAAGCTTTAAATTACTTGGTTTTTCGACTATTTGTATTTTTTAAAATTGTAAAATTCCAAATTTTTATAATATTCAGTAACTAAGCCTTTCAAAAGTGACCTGAATATAACAGTAAATTATGATCTGAAGAATTATATAAAACTAATAGAATAAAATAGGGTAGGCATGTAGAATGCATAGGAAAAATCCTAGTAAAAATATTCATAGAAATTACAGAAGAAACGTGAAAAAGGATAGATAAAAGGTGAAATGAGATGTCAGGTCAAGTCGAGTAAGGTAGGGCAGCATCAGGTAAAAAGCAATATAAATTTAAATGTAGAAAAGTACAAAACATTTAACTAATTTTATCTTGTTTACAATTGAAAAACAATAATTATCAGCATGACAACACTCAATGATAAAACAGAAACTATGAGGCAATGGTATTTCAACAATAACATTACAGAAATGGATTGGATGGTTTAGAATATCTTCAAAATAAACTGTAACGTTAGCTTAGCTCTAAACCCCCAGTTCGGGTTACTATTGAAATAAAGATTGGCATTAGTTCATATTAATGTCAATTGCTGGAATTTGTGGTAAGTTTGATGTCAGTTTTATACGAGTATTTTTGATTAGACTTTGCATATACATACCTGCCAAGAGCGGTTGCTTTCTGCATTTGGTACATGAATCGCATGTTTATCCAGAGCAGCCCAAATTTCAGCATTAAACGCATCCAAGTGGGGGAAAGCAGACATTTCTTCAGGGAGTTGTACCTTGCATTTGTCTATGTCCACATAGCACAAGCTGGCCTCTGAAGCCATCTTTATGTTGTCGGAAGAAGCATGGAGTCCTAAAAAAAATAGGGCCTAATATAAGTTTTTGAAAATGTTGCAATATTATAAATATTTTTTACAAGTAATACACTAATTTCTATTTAACATCGTGGTTCTAATTATTAGAAAATGTTTTACATAGTTTGGTTATTAATTTGTTGCATATTGTATATGGGAGAATTAATAATGATCTGTTCCGTCTAATTCACCTTATGCTAGAGATGAATGATCTATAAAATATTTTATATTTTAAGTCTCCTCAAAGTTCAATGCATTTGCCCCAACGTTTTTCTCGTTTCGCGATTTCTTTATGGAAGTGAAAACCCTTGTTTATGTTTGGTATCACCTTTTCAATTAACCAGAAGGTTTTGAGTTTCAGAAACAAATAGTAATTTAACAAAGCTACATTTGGTGAATAGGGTGGATGCAAAATAATTTCAAACCTTAGTTCAGTCGATAGTGATATTAGCTTTTTGCGATAGTGCTATGAGATAGTAAATGTCTAGAACAAGAAGAACTTATTAATATAGATTAATATCATTGTAATAATATAGATGCCAAAGGAACAAAGGGAAAGCCCTTATATAAAACAAACATTTAAGACTGATGAAATAATTTTTGGTTGATTACCAAATCAGAAAATTAATGGTCAAAATAGATTTAAGAAATTGATGACTACCTTAAAAAAAGAAATTGGTCACATAGTAAATACTATTAATTGAAGTGACAGTGAACGCATGGAAATTACAACTGTTGGAAATATTTTGCATAGAAAAAACACACCAGGGTTGAACACGATGGTGGATTAACAGAAATCCAATTCTAAAATATTACGATACCAAAGATGGCAACAGAAAGATACATGAGGAATCAGAAAGCTTGCAAATAATTATAAAATTGCTAGATTCCTAATAAAAGGCAAAAACAAAACGAATGAGAATAAGGAGTTACTAAAATAAAAAAAAAAACGTTAACATTGCAAAAGGAAAAATAGAAGAGTAAAAAAAAGCAGAGACAAAACCTAAGATGACGGTAATAATGATAGTCGAATTAAAGGAACTAAAAGAACACATTCAAGATGAACACCACTACAAAAGATAATAACATTTCAAAGTCTAAATTAAAACAAAGAAAAAAAACTTAGTACTTAAGGATCGGAAGTGCATAGAAAATATTTAAAAACAGAATTAGAAGGGTTTTGTAATAGAAATGCAAATACAAAAGATATGAAAATGATAACAGGATAATAGTAAATAATGAAACTGAAAAAGAGAAGGTTCAAAGTTATATAATTTGGAGCTAATGTGCACAAGAAAAAGAGATGTAAAAAGAGCTTAGAAAAGTAGCAAAGAAACGAGTGAATATAAAACTGTCAATAGAGAAAGAGCAAACCAAAATGTAAAAAATATCCTTGAAGTGCCAAAAAAGTAGAGGTAAGAAAGATGGAGAGGAAAAACAGGAGTTATTAAGAAAAGAATAACAAAAAAAAACAATTAGCTATAGCAACGTGCAATGTAACGAGTTTCAAGGAAATGGCTGTGAAAAAATATGTAAAATTGGTTAGAAACAAGTAGATATATTACCACTACAAGATACAAATAAAAAAGAGAAGAAATGCAGATAGTGTATGCAAGAGGGGAAAGGGAGGGAAGGCTAAAATAATTAGAACAGGCTTTATGGGACATTGTGACTTAAAAGATCACTTAATAGGCTTTAAAAGAAAAGGTTAAATACATATATTGCAGATATGGACAAAAAAAGTGAAGCATTAGAGGCAGAGTTATATAATACACATCTTGATGGGATATGGGTATAAAAGTAAAAGGCTGTATTTCCAAAATGATAATAATAAATTGATAGGAAAACCCCAGAGTAGTTAAAACCTAATCGAAATTCTTTAAAAAAAGGATTAAATGATAATAATGAAAAAGAAAAGAATCAAGTAGACAATAGATTGAAAAGCCTAAATTAAAGAAACTCTCAAATGGAAAGAAGTATTGTCAATAAATCAAAATATAAAAAACGATATGTCAACAGAAAAGGCTAGAATACAAGTAGATTTGCTTACACATGGAAAAGAAAAGATATAAAATTCCTCGAAGATGCTATGGGAAAGTAAAATATTGTTAAAGTAATGGTCGTAAACTTTAATTTTTTCATTTTTAAAAAAGGCATAAAAAGAGAGTTATGAGTTTGTAACAAGAGAGTCCCGAGTAAAATAAACAGAAGTCAAACAATAGGAAAATATAACAAATATATAATCAATTCAAGATGGTAAAGCAAGAAGATTCAATTGAGTAAAAAGAATGGGTTATGTATTGCAGATAAAGAAAGGAAAAATGCTAAAGAAGGTTCTAACTTGCACTATAGATGGTAAAAGAAAAAAGGATAGATGTAGGTCAAGATAAAAATAGAAGCGCAGGAAGAACTACATCACCTATGTAGTAGTTGAAAATAAGAGACCCAGAAAGGAAGGAGTAGGACAAACCTGTTTATATAAAAGAAAGGCAAAACTAACAATTCGAAAATTTGCGTTATTATATTCATATTGATAAAAATGATTTTATTTAACTCAAACAACCATTCTAATTACATTATGTTGGGTGGAGAAACAAAGTGATATTTATGGCTGCCATAGTAAAATTACAATTCAAAAGCGATCAAAAACAATTAATTGGTTGAAAAACTGAAATATGAACTTGATAATAAAAAATATTTAAAAATATATTTCTAATAACCAAGTTCAATCCTCAATAATTCATAAGCAAAATGTTATATGTGTAATAAGACAAAAAACCTCATTCTGGTGATAACGATGAAGATTTTGATACTTGATAATATTTTCGTGACATTGTATCAACTATGTCAGTTACAAAAGAAAATTTCTTTAAGGTTATATGAATGGTCAAGAATATGCAGACTAGTTCTAGAAAGAGCCAAATTTCCTAACAACTGAAAGTTATTTACCCTAAAATCAACTACAGTTGTAATCGCGTACCATAAATTCAGCCAAAAATAAATTCTAAATGAGTATCGCTCGTTCTCTCTTTCTCCCCCTCCTGCCGCTCTAACAAAATAAAAAAACGGTGCAATGTTTTGAAAGCTAAAAAAATATAGGGGTTTGATCACGCTATCCTTTAACAATTGTTGGAGGAGAAAGCCAAAAAATGCTGCCACCTATAGTACATGTCAAAAGGTTGATACGTTTGTTTACGTCCACAAAGAAGACCAGTTTCAGGTTGGTCGGTAATTAGTCCCATGTTTGCACAAAAAAGGAGTCTGAATCCTATCGACGTTCGAAAAGGAGTAACACCTGTAAAAATTACCACATGCTGTAATGCCATTGTTTTAACAATCTACTTGCAGCCAGGTCTGTTCATCATCTGGAACATCAAATCATTAGAGAAGTGGATCCTGAGATAAAAGATAGAAGGTATTCACTCATTACTTCTAACCCCCTCTTTTATTATAGCTCTTGGAACGTTGTCCACGAAGAGAGGTGAGGTTGTTAGACTGGCAAGTAACGTCTCATTTATTTAATTAATTTTGCATCGTAACACAGTCTACTTATACCAACCAAAAATAGTTTTGGTTTAGCAACTTTATATAAAATTTACCAACCAATTGTATGTAGTATATTTTGGGGAGTTTTGTAGCGTCTTTAACAAAGTTCCTCATGCACAAATGTTTAGACTTGAAATTGAAGCTGATAGTAACACATTCAAGTCATAGTTTTTATGTCATATTTGGTGAAAGTACCTCGAACAAACGCGTGTATAACTTTGGTTTGGTCATTTCTGTAATAGCAATATCGACCTCGAAAATTGGTCCCGTTTAAGATAACTCTTGGCTGTTAATTAGCATTAGCTGCAAGAATGCTGCTGCATGAATGCTTACCTTAAGTTCATTGTGATAGAAAATAAGTGGTGCTGTTATGCCACCATTAAGCACAAAAGGCCTTAAATAAAAAAATTAGTGATAAATACGGCCAAAATGAGAATCGTATTTGCAAGTCAAGATGTGTGTTTGGTAACAACCAAGCCAGAGCATGAATTACGAAAGAAGTTGTAGCTACTAGCCAGGCGAGATTAAGAAAAGTGGTCTAAGGAGGAGGCGGGGGTACTCAACTAAGCGAGACGGTATCTCACTCAGCATGAAGGAGCCCGAGGCGTAACATTTGTGCTGCTAGGAGGGCGGATCGTGGGCGATGATAGAACAAAAACCACGTTTATGATTATGTGAGAAGAGCTCTACCAGGAACGAGTCAAGCCTATCAGATTGGAGGACTATTTTACAGTGGAAACTGAAACATGTAGCTAGACAAAGAGCAGTCATCTCAGGATGCACTGCAATATCAGACAGCAAGTCAGCGATACTTGCTCTAAGAAGCATGAAGTTGCCCACAAATTTGCAAGTTGAAGTTTTAAGCCTTGCAAACACGTTCAAAGTCAAGATCACAAGATCATATTTCATTTAAATCAGAAAGCAAACGTGCAGACTATCTGACTAAAGAGGCTGTAACAAGAGCAAGATCATCAATTTTCGCGATGATCGACGGAGTACACCATTCGGCTTATTGCTGGGCATAGCACCTTCCGGTCTTAGTTCCAAAAGCTGGTGGAGTACCAAGGCAGATATGCCATACACATCCTGCTGACTTACAACATGAGAAAGGAAACTAGTACCAGAGCAGAGAGGGTTCTCATCAAGAGCGGGCAGAGATAGTCATAAATGCAAAACGAGGTCAAGAGATTATGCATACATGCAAATTTGTAATGGGTATGTAGAGTTGAGCAAATTAGTGGAAGTGCACGGTGAGAACAGATCGAGACTGCTGTGTAGGTTAAGGTAAATTGTAAATTAGTCTGTTTTCTTACATAGAATTGTAACTGTTAAAAAACCTAGGAAATATCAGCGATTTTTAATCATCTGTTCTAACTCAGATTTTTGTAGTTTTTATGTCTTGTACTATCACAAATTCCGAAGCAGATAAATTTGCAGCCACAATAGATTAAGGAATACAAGGTTATAAAGAAAAGTTTAAATTACCAATGTTACAGCCTAGCTGATTTGCCCTTAGCAAAGATCGTCTTTTCTGAGTACTAAATAACATCCTGCAAGTCAGGAGTTTAACAACAAAGCAGAGTTTTATCAGCAATTCTGCAAAGCTGTGACCAACAAGTTACTTAAAGATTAGGTCATATTTCGTTTAAAATTGTTTAACATCTTCAGATAAAATAAGGAATCAAAACTGATTAAAAAACTAAATTATCTACTTTTAAAGCTACTTAATATATTTTATGTTTATTTAATAATTTGTTGAGCAGCTGACACTAAAGGGTTTGGGTATTTTTTAATTGATCTGGAGAATATACAAGAGAAGAGATATTAAGTCCTGATACAACTTTTAGTGCCATTAGGAATGCTCTCTCTAAGCTTTCTTGTAATCTATTTAATTGCCAAATTTACAATTCAATAAACTGGGTAATTAGTGGTAATTAATTCATATGCACTTTCACAAAACAACAATATACTGCTTTGGTTACGCAACCAACACCTCATTGTCTATTCATGCCTATATTCCTAACGATCATTTCAGCCTTGCTGCTTGCAAATTGTTAATATGAAGTTCATTAGGGAAAAATTCTCTGAACATATAAAATTCCCGTGCTGCACTTACTTACCCATGACCTAATGTACAATTTTAGTGGTTTTTGTTTGTTGTTGCAATGTATTATTTATCATTTGCGATACAATAATATTTGTTAATTATTACATTTCTTCCTGCCAAATATCTCCGACATGAAGCTTAGATGATGTCACTCGTTTACTTCCCGATAGCAAATTAAATAAAAATGGATAACAATAAATTTTGAAATACAGTAACAGAGAGGTTGACAAAAACATGAAAATCCAAGAGATATAATTTGTAAAATTTGTCTAAAACTTTGCCAACTTACCCATCACAAAAGGTACAGGAGCATCTAAGAAATGTTCTAATGATGCCGGCAAAATTGGCACATACACATGTGGCCAGGTAAATGGGAACAAAAGGGTCGTTATTCCCTCGGCCACCACCATAAGTCTTTGGCAATCTGTAACAGCATACGAGATAACCTAATAAAATCAACAAAGAAATGTGTTCGCACCTGCGCTTCTTAGTAACACTTGGTTTTCCAGTAGGAGGCAAGTGAAGAGCTGGACTACGATGTCTACACCGAGCCATTGGAACATACATCGTAGTGAAAAGTCAAAATGAGGTAGTTCTAGAGGAAACACAGGGCACTGTAAGATTGCATTGGCCAACGGCAGCTGCGGGTCTGACGGTGGCAGATGCACCAGAATGCTTTTTCCTGGTGTTGGAAGTTGAACCTTAATTTCAAAGTTAAAAATAATTCTTTACAAAACCAACACAGATACTTACTTCATATAAAATATTAAAAACGTAACTGTCTATACTCAAACTATTTTGTGGCGTTTGGCGTCTTGGTACACATCTGCAAGTTCAATATTATTATATGTCGCGAAACAGAAAAACCTTAAAATATTACCTGTAAAGGTTCTCAAGAAATGTTTTAGCAGCATGAACATAAGGTGTTTGAGTTATCATGGCAATGCTTTTCGAAACAAATAATTTATCTTTAGAAATATCATAATATGTAAGAGAAGCACCACCAGGTGTAGGAGTACTTAATTTAAAATGTTTCGGTAACGAACGTGTCTGCGGGCCCTGCTGTATACCTTGTACTGATTTAACTTTCAAACAGCTAGACAATTCTGTTACATACATCGCCTGCAAGAAAGTCGTAAGTTTGTTTTTACCTAAAATGATCATTGGTAGTACCTGTAGCGTCTGCATAGCATTGCAAATGTCACGGTTGCGAACCTCTTCATAAAATACCAAACTGAAACCATAGCAGCGCTTGCCATCTTCGCGTGTAATCAGAAACGAATGGAAATTTGGGGATTGCGTTACTGAATGCTTTTGAGTTCGAAATCTCAGCCCGCTAGGAAGACAAAGCTGCAACCACAAAATTACTATCATGCAAAATATGCCAAACGTCATGGTACCATGCACACTGCTGAAGGGTCAAATGGGTTCGAAGAGACGTTCTCAGGGTAATGGGCCAGCACTTTGTTCTTGTAGGATCGCTCTAGCGGAGAGGCATGCAGGTTGTCCCCTGTAACAGCCACACTGCATTGTTGGAGGCCACCATATGGCTCTACGTACCGGAAAACTTGTCCGGCTCCAGGCCGGAATTGAAATCCAGGCCGCAGATCACGAAGTATTCTGCGAATCTGCTCATCTCCAATATGTACAACTTAACCTTAAAGCAAGAAATCAAGGAACTTCCGTCGACCGCTCTTTGTATCACATTTAAAACGCCAGACCGCCGCAGATTTCGTACATGCGAACGCTCATCGTTGCGAGGAAAACACGCATACTTTCCGCTCTAATTGTCGCTCACTTGACAAGCAGCCATTTTGAGAGCGCAATGTTTATTTTTTCAACCATGCCTAATGTCATTTTCATGAAGGTGCGACGCTCGAACTAAACGGCACTTTCTATTAGTTCAAATTTATTACTTTTTTTATCTGAGTAGGCCGGTACTAAATTACTTTAGTATAAATAGCACATAGGAAGATGTTTTAAAAGCACAATTCTTATAACAGATTAAGTGTTATGTTGCTTATAAATAAAATTATATTACACTGAGTTAGCCATGACCGCCTTAAGAAAGTTAGTTAATCTAAATTATTCAATAAAATGAAACAGTGAAATAGCCAATGAGAAACGTGCTGAGGCCGCATTGACCAATAATAGGTATGGTTAACGTTGTTGCCATTTTCTGTTCGAGAAATTATTTATGTTACATAATATTTATATATGTGGTGCTTGTATTTACTACAAAGGAACTACTATGTATAGGTTATGTTTACGTTCCGCCGATATTGGTATACCTGAATAAACCAAACACAAAATTGCCCTTATGCAAGAAAATCTCTCGGCGTTATTGAAGTGGTCGGCTATATCTATCGGCAAATTACTTTTCCATCGTTTATAAAGTTGTAGAGATTAACAACCATTCGACTGGGGCGCGGGCTACCGCGCTTGTTCCACAATGCAGCCGTCATCCGCCGTCGCGCAGCCCGTGCCGCTCTTGGGCCAGCTGAACAAGTCCGACAAAGCTCCAGACCATGGCACAGGGTACATGAACAGTTTCATGAAGTTTCTGCGTGGCGAGACGGAGCGCTCGCCGCCGCCGCCGTCGCGTGCCGGCCGCAAGCCAAACGGCTCCCCGAATGCGGCAGTCGACGTTCCGAAGGAGCGAAAGAGGGGGCGGCCACCTAAAGAGAAATCGGAGGGCAGAGGTAACGAAATGTTTGTTTAATTTACCATTAATTCTGACTCCCGAAACGTGCGCAGAACCTCTCCAGAGGAGGGAATTGAGCAAGAGGGCAGCGAAGGAGAAGAGCTACATCCAGCAGATGATGGCGAAGCAGAGCGGGGACGATGATGTGGAAGACTTGTTGGATTATGCCGATTCTGATTCAGATCCCGCATGGACACCATACACAAAAGACTACATGGAAGAAGAGGTGCCACAAAAAAGAGGGAGAAGATCAGGACAAAAGCGAGTAGAAGAAGAACAGGAGGAGGAGGAGGAGGAGGAGGAGGAAAGAGAAGAAGAAGTTGAAGAGGAGGAAGATAGAGAAGATGATGCAGAAAGAGAGGTGTATGAAGAGGAGGTAGATGAGGAAGAGGATGAGGTGGAGGAAGAGGAGGAAGACCAACAAAAAGGTTAGTAATTAAAGGGTTTTTAAAGCCAGAGATTAATCATTGTTTTTATTTGACCTTTTGTTATAGAAATGGCGGGGATGTAGTAGATATGCATCTTATTTGATTTCTATTTTTTTTTATAAACTGTTCTTCAAAGCCAGCTGTTGGCAAATACAGAGCACATCTGTTTTAGAGAATTTCTCTCATGTATTTAATGCTATAAAATTGTGGTGGATTTCCATTCCTAAAGAGAGTTTGGTAGATATTACCAGTTTATTTAATGTTCCTAGAAGACTATAAAATCGCCATTTTATGTGAATATTTTGTCCTTCTGCCCATCTGGCTATCGGCCTATTTAAACGACTTATTTATCGGCCTAAATTTAAACTTTGTGAACATAATTTCCGGTAGGGCACCATCTTGTACTTCAAATGTCATTTTAACTGCCTTAAACTTTATTACTTAAGATTGTTATTAAGTTTTTTCTCTTTACATATTTCTTTATATCCTAGCATATGTTCAGATTTGGAAGGTTTTTAAAACCGTTATCCCTGCTGATACTATTCTCACATGTTACTAGTTGAGATGATCTGGTGTTGCTTTTTAGAGCAAGCACTATATTAGTTTTTTTTTTATCATGTTGGTTTCAGTATCTGGAATATCAACCGCTCAAATATCTTCATATCCTTGTCTAGCTGACAATTACTCTGCTAGTATAAATTATTAAAATATTAAGTTAAGCTATTGTCTTATGCAACAGGTTTATAATAGGTTTATTAACTTACAACACCGGCTTCATGCTCTTCGTTGTCAGTTTGGACAAGTCACTGATGGAGTTCAAAGGATTAAAGAGCTGCTGCTGCTGTTGGATATACTGAGAGGTATAGCTCCTGTGGACAATTTTTTAGTAATACCATCAATAACAGTCTTTATATAAAATACAAATAAGTTAAAATTGCCTTTTGAAGGGCTGTAGAACAGTAATTCAATGAGAAAACTGCAGATTGACCTGTTCTAGGTAGTATAACAAACTTATGTACACAGTGTTTTATAAGTTTTACTCTTAATGGGACTTTACTATATTGTGAGTAGTGTAAGCAATTCTAAAAATTTGACTGCCGTAAATTTGTATGCATTGTTTGAATAATACGACATTGAGGACACCGCCACTGTAATTAGTGCAAAACTTTTCCTAAAAAGCTTGAATTGTTAAAGGAGCAGCAGAACCGAAATAATTTGTCCTACTGCGGACTCTAGTGAGGAACGAAATATCAAGTGTAGTTAAAGAAGAAAGCAGTCTGTTTTTCAAGTGTTGTGAGTGGTGCTGGTAACTTCTAGTGATGATCTGCTTAAAGAAAACCCTCTAGGAATATTGTAATTTCTTTGCAGGATTCTGAGCTTGTAAAGGAATATTACATTCACTACATATTATGCAGGTTTTCATCTCTACAAGAAGTCATCTCTCAATTTTTGGGCATGTTCTGTAGTTGTACATTAAGTGTGCAGATGATTATCATTCAGTAAACTGCGCTAAAGTTTGACTTACCATTCATGGGGAGAACATTGTCCTTTGTACCATTACAGAGAAATTTGACCTGCCCAAGAACTAATGTCGAACTGACAAGTCGGTTGTTAACGCAATGCTTTGGAGCAGCAGCAGCTTTAATATAGGTAGAAATAAATAACAAAAGAATTAATTCAATTAATGTGTCTGATATAAGTAAAAGATGAATATTACGTAGGGTTGGAACGTAACTTAGACAATATCCCAAGTAAAGTATGTCTAAAATAAGAATTATTGATTACAGAAATGTTCATAAGGGAACATGGGAGATACCAGGGTCATGAAGAACTAATTGAATAGATCATGTATTGATAAAAAAGAGCTATGTAAAGTATGTTTCAGATATTAGGAGTTGCAGAGGCGTCGATACGGAATCCGATCATTATTTGGCTTAAGTGAAAGTGAACCATGAAATGAAAAAGACAAGGGTGTTGATGAATTAAAAAAAGAAAAAGTTGTATTGTAAGATTAGAGAGGAACGTGATCAAAAGGTAGAATCGGTAACAATTGAAGAAATTTGGAAAAACAGAAAAAAGCAGCAAGCAATACATTAACGATAAGAATAACAAAAAAGGAAAATAAATGGTTGAATGCAGAATGTGAGCAAGAATTGCGAAAGAAATAAAACGCAAGGGAGAGTGTTACAAATAGAAGGGAAGGAATGAGGGAAAATACCACGACCAAAAAAAGAAAACGAAGAAATCACTAAGGAAGACCAAAAAAATTATAAAGGAGAAGCACTAAAGGAAATTGGTCGGTAGTACATCAGATTTTCACGCTTAGGGAAGTTTCAATTATTAATGAAAGATCAATGGAAGGGTAGACCACTAAGATTACTACAATAAATAGAGATTTGAAAAAATGAAATCCGTGATTGGAAGGCGAAGATAAACAATAGAAAAGAATGAAAAAAAATACGAAGCCATAGGCGTAAAAAGCCTGTGAATGTTCTATATATATATATGTCAGTCCTAATATGTATTTGGGGGAGGAGGGCAGCAAAACCACTAGTTGTATTGTTGATAGCTTTTTTAGCATTTAGGGCTTTAAACGTTGATCTGAGGTACCGCATAAATTTCATTGTTTACTCTGCAATTTAATTAGCCTATTTGTTTGACTTTCTCATCTGTTTTGGCCATGTGTAAAAAATCTAATAATTGTGTTAATCAGTACTGGGAATTAAATTTTTTCAATTTACTGTTAGTGAAAGTTGATATTTGCTAAGTGTTGACTATTGTTACAAACTAATCAAGATATAGAGCTAACAATGCCAGATCCTATTGTGACTGATATGAGATTAAGATCAAGATCAAGTGGCATATTTTGGAAGTGAGAGGGAATTTACTGGGGCCAGGGCTGATATTGTGAATTTTTATTTTTTTATACTGTAACCTTCCCCACACATAACTATTAGATATCACTAGTACATATATAGAGTTTTGTGGGGAAGGCATAAAAATGTTTACTGTAAAATTTATTGCCACATGACAACGGCTTAACGTGTATTTCTCTGTTGTCTTCATCGTTTTTTGCACGAGCTTGACATTCTTTTATATTGACTAATCCATCAGTTTAAATTTTTTATCATCCTTTTGTCAATTTAAACCTGTATTGCTACAAATTCAGAATCTACAACAAAATTTTCGAAAAGCCGTCAATGAGTTCCATTATTTACATTTGCGGGTAATGGGATGCAGTGACGAGGGTAATGGTGCTCAACTTAAATTTCTCATTTATGAATGTCGAAATGAGAAACAAATAGTGCCCGTGTCTCAGGACAACTAAATCTGATGATCTTCAGTTTCAGAATATGAAGGGTTGGTTTCAGGAAAATTTTCCTTTCGATATTCTTTTTTTATCACACCTTTGTTATTGTTTTGATCTTTAGTTTCTGTAATACTTTCAGATATTTTCTTCTGTTCTAAGCTTTTCTTCATTTTTACATTTTTTCCTTTTCGTTTAGCTTTTTTGTTTGCGCTCATCCTTCTTTTTCCTTACCTTAAGCACCTTTTTGCATGGTGTGACAGTTAGAATAGTAGAGTGCTGCTTTTGGTCTGCTGCAACAGGGAGAAGTGGCTAGGGCAATGTAGCTTGCAAAATCTTCGATTGATCTCTTGGCATTGTGACGTCCACCTCAGACAAGAGAGGGTTCAAGAGCCGTAGAGTTGGCTCAGTTGGAGTAGCAGGAAACTCGTATTTAAAATTATTGGGATTACATATGGATATTTTTTATGAAAAGGTCATACTTTCAGAATATACTCGTTTAAAGGGCCTAAAAAATCATTCATTGGCTGCAGCTGGCAGGACGTGTGTGGTGGATCGCTATTTTGTTCTTTTTTTGTGAAGTTGTAAGCTGAAAGCGAGATGTGACTGTCTAGGAGTAACAGAATTTTATTTTTGTTTTAGGTTTTTATAAACTGTTTGAAAAAATCTAATGAACAGCTCCTCCATCATCTAGCCAAACTTCGAACTTTCTCCAGGGCATCCTCGAATCTGAGCCTTTTTCATTTTTTGCTCCGGAAAAATAAACATTGGAGGATTGAAGTTACTGATTGCGTTTATTGCACAACATAATGTCCTTCTCTTGGGGGCAACTGTTACTAGAACCTTCATAACGATGGTCACTCATTTCGTCAACATTCTAAGATTCAGTGGATGAAATTTCTCTTTGCTCATCACTGTTGACAAGTTTTTATAAAATTTTTCAGCTTTTGCCTTTGTGAAGCTTTGAATCCGACCGAGCCTCGTTGCTTCTGTCTTATGGAGACTTATGCTACCATGTCTCTGCATGAATCCAGCAGCAGTCATTCCTTAGTTCATGTTTTTCTTATTCAGAGTCAAATACTGACAGTCTTCCCATTTTAGGTCCTCTAAAAAGTCGAATCATCACTATTTTGGAAAAGAAGTTCAATTATTTGTACAATCACAAAATCATAAATAAAATTGATTTGATACCCTATTTGTCTGTTAAAGGGCTAAGGTTTTCCCACTTTCGCCATTGTTTCTGGTTTTGTGTAGTCTATTCAATTTGATTCGTCATATGTTTTAATCTTTGTTGAACTTTTTTCTTGAATTGCTTCAATTTTTTTTTCTTTCAAATTTTCTTAAATCTTTTCTAATTTTCGTTTTTGTCAGCTTGTTCAGTTTGCTATGTTCTATTATATTTCTATCCCCTGGCAATGTTTTAACCTTTTATCTTTTCTGTATTAGATTTATGGTTCTCGGAGGGAATTTTTCTGCGTTTCTTAATTTCTGATTTATTGTGCTTACTTTTTTTCTTCAATTATTAAAGACTCCAGAGTTTTGTATTATTTCTTGAACTGTAGAATCAGCTGAATGTAAAATATTTTCTTTTTGAGAAATATGTTATATGCATATAATGAGATATTAAATAATAAATTTTAGTATTTAAGAAATATATTAGCTAGACTGAATATTGATTGTAGAGAAACCATCCAGATTCAATTTTTAGAGGATATGGCGGAAAGACCATAAAAATGCATCGAATTCAATAAATTGGAATCAGGACTATAGCTACTTATGGGTTTATGAAGAAAAATTATAAAGATATAAACAAAATCTTTCGAAGAATTACAACATATTTGATCTCTTAGAGGATGTTCATTAAAAACACATTTTTTTTGAAAAGTTTCTTAGGCAGCGTCTGTCTGCTGCAGTGTGCAGCACAACAGGGGTCCCAAATAATGTAAGCGAATTATATTTTTAAACATTCAGTAGAGCGAAAATTTTTGTGACACCAATCCTAAGGATTTGAAGACCTTTTCGAGAGCTAAAGGAAACATTAAAGCGAAGCTAGACGTCAGGAGGACACCCAGACCGTTTTGATACGAGTCTTATATTATTAACAAAAGTGTTGAACTTGAATGGATCTGAATGTGATTCCTGTGGAACACCAAAACGGAGAAAAAGATCCCGAATAAAATATGATTTAATTTTAATAGATCGAGTTCTTCCAAGTAGGTAACTAGAAACCTACTTTAAAAAACTTCCTGGATTTCCACAAAGCTGAAATGTATGGAGACGTAATTTGTGACCTACCATATCAAAGAACTTGGGAAAAACTAAGCAGACGGTGTTAACTTGCTTCAGAAAATGGAAATTTGTTAAATCAGGGTACATTTGTGATTTTCTGCAAGAAAGTATGCCATCAAGGGCATTTCT
This sequence comes from Sinelater perroti, assembly GCA_036346155.1. Lineage (NCBI taxonomy): Eukaryota > Metazoa > Arthropoda > Insecta > Coleoptera > Elateridae > Sinelater > Sinelater perroti. Next base: position 10,471,702 of record JARFIY010000270.1, on the reverse strand, counting down.
ATCCACATTGCGAAGAAATGAGTGACCGAGATGAACAAAGGGCGTACTATAATTGAAGAAATTAGAGGAGGCGCTTATCACGTAACTCCCAATGAAAACCAAAGATTGGAGCGAATCAAAACAACTGGCCATACACATTAACGTTCCTAAAACTAGTCTGGAGGATTTTGACTGAGGATTTGTGTCGGGTCAAAAAATTTTGGTAAACTTGTCCTTCACAATTTGACAGAAAAACAAAGGCAAGTTTGAATCGACATATGTCATGATAATCTTCTTTGGTATAATCGTCGAACTCAACTATTGAAGCGGATTCGCGCCATGGGTGAAAATTCGGCACCTCTCTACCAACCTCTACCTAAAAACTGTTGGCTCAATGGCTAGGAGAGAGTGAGACTGCTTAACGAGAGGCAAGGTAAGAGTTCATGAAATCGCATTTTAGGATTTTTGCGAAGAGAAGACTACCGTCACTAAAGAGGTCTGTAAGTTAATCCTCAAGACATATCCCGGAATAGATGGAAAGATATGAAGTCCCCCATCATTATTTATGATAAAGCCAAATCACACAAAGCAAGCTTGTTACAGAGTATTTGATGGAGAAAAAGTGGGAGACTTGAGGTCCCCCCTTCCCCTTTATGTACCTGAAGTGCATCCCTGTGACTTCAACTGTTTTTCGCCTTTGAAAGCTCGCATATCTTGGATTCGCTACGAAAATTGGGATGTAGTTATTGAAGCAATGAACAAGGCGATGTTCGCAAAGTGGCCTCGTTAAGGGGGTTACTATGCTACTTAATTGCAAACGAGAAAAATTATATTTAATCGTCACCAAAAATCATCGATGTGACATTTCTAGTTAATGAATTATTAAAATTTTCATGAGTATATGATAGACTGGAATGGGGTAATATTAGTTTGGGCACTTTTTTTCTTTTGTCAGTTTTATAAAATCAGATGTATACCACCTTGGATAAAAGGATGAAAACATCTTAGAGGGAGTGCACACACAAAACCTTCATATAAAATGTTTTAAAAACTACAGAATCTTCAAGACGGCATTCATTTAATACAGACCAGTTCTGACAGAACAGGAAATTTGAGAGATTTATGAAAACATCCCCTGGAAAATCATTTTTTACTTAATTTTAGGTTTTGTTCAAATTGAGTGGAGGGTGGAATTTAACAATTGGAAAGTCAAACTTAGACAGAAACAAATTTATAAAGGTCGTAATTATTGAACTCGAAAAACCAAGCAACTGCTGTTACAGTAGACGGTTCTATATATCGCCTATCATAACAGCGGTGTCTGAAACGGTAGTTATCTTCATTGTGAGATGCTCTACAGATGGCCTTAGTTCAGGTACTGGTAAAATTCAAAAATTATTACTGACTAAAAGAACACCTTCCTCACATTTATAATTAAAAATTCTAATTTAGCATCTACAATAGTATCACAAAGGTTGCTTCTAGTTAATAACAGTTCGTAGGCTAACATAGAAAAAAAAATTTTTTTGATAAAATTGGATTTTATTATTCAATATAATTGCCTTCGAGGGCGATACACCGATTATAGCGATCATACAATTTTTCTATACCATTTTTAAAATATATTTTGTCTTTAGCCTCAAAATAAGCTTCTGTTTCGGCAATTACCTCTTCATCGGCACTAAATTTCTTTCCAGCGAGCATTCTCTTGAGGTCTGAGAACAGGAAAAAGTCGCTGGTGGCCAGATCTGGAGAATACGGTGGATGCGGAAGCAATTCGTAGCCTAATTCATGCAATTTTGCCATCATTTTCATTGACTTGTGGCACGTTGCATTGTCTTGATGAAACAGCACTTTTTCTTCTTCAAATGGGGCCGTTTTTTCGTGATTTCGTCCTTCAAACGCCCCAACAACGCTTTGTAATAATCGCTATTGATGGTCTGGCCCTTTTCAAGGTGATCAATAAATACCGATGCCATAAACCTTGCTAGCCGATTATTGCGTCTTTCCACTCTTTGGATTCGGTTCATCGCGTGCAGTCCACTCGGCTGACTGTCGATTTGACTCTGGAGTGTAGTGATGAAGCCATGTTTCATCCGTTGTCACATATCAACGAAAAATTCGTTATTATTACCGTTGAATATCGCTGAACATTGTTCTGAATCAACGACACGTTGAAACTTTTGCTGGATTGTGAGCTCGCCTGGCACTCACTTTGCACACAGTTTTTGCATGTCCAAATATTCATGCAAGATATGTCCAACACTGTATTTTGATATCTTCAGAGTCTCAGCTATCTCGCTTAACTTCAATTTACGGTCATTCATAATCATTTTGTAAACTTTTTTATGTTTTCGTCCGTTACAGCCTCTTTCGGGCGTCCACTGCGTGCATCGTCATCAGTGCTCATCTCGCCTCGTTTAAACTTGGAAAACCACTTCTCAACGGTTGATTTTCCTGGTGCACAGTCTAAATAATGCTTATCAAGCCAAGCCTTGGTTTCAACGGTATTTTTTTGCCAAAAGCAGTGTTTTATTAATACTGAAATTCCTTTTATCCATTTTTAAAATTAACAATAGTTGCTTCACTCAAAATACGATATCTCCTAAACTAATAGTCCGACAGTTGTCAAATTTATACACGAGTCTTTTGAAGGTTAGGGTTAACTAAAAAGCACATGGATTTAATACTACTAGCGCCGCTTATGTGTCAGCCTACGAACTTTTCAGCCCAACTGTTATAAGAATATTAGGGTTTATTAAAGGTACATTGATTGGAAGCTCATCTAACTTGAACCTGAGCTCTCTTATATTTTGTTAATATGAATTTATTGGTGACTTAGGTTTCTTGAAGGTAAATTTTTAATAATGTTCGGTACATTTTTTTTACATAACATGGTGAGGTTATGTTCTTCTTGTTGCTGTTGTTCGAGATCTTTACTAAGGCAAGGGTGTGATCAAAGCTTATTCTTATATTCTGGAGTAGATACTTGCTAAAATAAGACAGCTTCAGAGGGAGAAGAGCAGACAATTTTTAGAGAAGTTGGGGGAAGCAAGAGTAAATGATCTGTTAAGCCTGAAAAGTTTGATTATCCTGATATTTGTTAGTCTGTTAGATCATATTCGTTGACTCAATATTAGAACTGCTATCTTTTCCATTTCACCAAACGTTATTAAGTTTGCTGCCTCTCTAATAATGTTGTCAGTGTATCTTCAAAACTAAACCCAGCAGCAGACTTTTTTGGATTGATAGTTGCAAAGAATCTTTATGTTCTTCTGTATTTGAGCATCATTTTCTTTAGCGAAGGTAGCTCTCCAAAACCAGATTGGTAATCAGGACACAAAAATTAACCGTTTCTTTAGAGATGGAGCACAGAATCCACAACTTAAATTTCATCAGAAAATATATTAAGGAAGGTCGCTGTTCTTCATTTGTCTAGTGAATTTCACACCATATAAGATGGTTGTTATACAGGTACTTTCTAAACGCAATTGGCCAAATTTCCTGGAAATGTGTGGAAACACCTTGGAAAGCGTGTCACATGATGCAATTGTTTTTTTATTAATCAATAAAGCGCATTTCTCCTTGATGGGATACATTAATAAATAAAAATTTTGTTATTGGAGCAATAACAACCCATGAAATACACATGAAAGGTTCTCTACAGCAAACTTGTCACTGTTTGGTGTGTGGTGAGTAAAGTTGGTGTCAGTGTCTTACTTTTTCGAAGGAAGAGACCAATGTATTATTGTTATTTCTAATAGATATATGGAAATGATTCAACAACTTTTCAATGTTCTCCAACTAGAAAACGTTTGGTTTTAACAGGATGGAGTTACACCCCACACAACACAGCAAGAGCTTTACTTAAAACTTGCCCCATGTAACTTCTTCCCATGGGGATATCTCAAGGCTGAGGTTCATAAACATTGCCCTAGGGCTCTCCATATGTAGTAAAGGGTAACGAAGAACTTCAGAATACGACTTTAACAGTACATCAAAATGAGGGACACCACCTGATTGATATCCCCTTTAAATAAAACTTCCAGTTATGTAGTTTTATCTTGCAAAAATAGATTTTGCATAGCTCCTATCCTTTTTTTTTTATTTAACTTGAAAAAGAGCAAGAGAATTTTATACGTTTGTAGTACTATTATAAGTTAGTTAGGAATCTGTTACCAAGTCATAACCCTCTTCCAAGATCAATTATTTTTAGAAAAAGCGACATTCATTATTAAATACCGAAAAGTGGCTGTCTATTTAAAGAATTAGTGTTACCTGAAGACAAGTGCGCTAGTCATTACAGGGCCTAACACTTGTTTGTTGTTTACACCCTTCCCAATCTACTTATCTGAGAAATTTTGTTCAACGCCAAAGAAGAATTTTTTTAAATGATCCTAGTCAATTTGGATGTGATATAGGACTAGATGTTGAAAGCCTTTAATGTATTTAGAGGGACAACGAAACAGAAATGTATCTATTTTTTGACTAATTGAAAGTGAGATGCTTATCTCTAATATTGGTTTTAGTAATTCATGAATGAAGAAATTAATCTGAAGGACGACTGTTATGCATAGCTCAAGGATGACCTTTTGAAAAGACGATTGATTCACTTAGTTTTCTTGCTACTCATGCTACAAACACTATTTTGATCTTTTGTGTCCTTTTATTATATTATTCTTAAGTGGACCAAGGAAGTAGTTTGAGGCTATTGCTTATTTTGTTAGGAGAAATTCTCAATATTTTTGTTAAAAATTTGACATTACCTTTCTCTTGACCTTTGGCGTTGGGGAACCAGCTAATTTCCAAATTGCTTGCTTGTTTGTTTTTAGTTGCATAATGGCGAAATCAACTCTTTATCATTAGTAATTAGCAATTTCTAGTAGACTCCATCATTATTGATTACCAGATTTTGAAACTCTAAACATTTTTGTTTGTATTAACAGTTTTTAACTTTCTCGTTTTAATTGCAGAATCCAACGCCAGTCCTGTAGAAGAATCATAGAACACCACCTACCTGGTGTGACTTTTTTGAGGTGAAAGGACCCTTGCGCAGGCACTTTTGCCCATGGGTAGGAAACTCGTGTGAATACAAAATAACTATCTTAAGCGACGCATTGCAACTCTTTCTACCGTACCCTTAGGAAGGCGGCTTTTCTATCTTTCCGGCAGGATCGAGGGCGCCGTCGCGCGCTTTTCTACTAGAAATTATTTTTAATAGCCAAAACAGTCTATAGTGAGTGCGGACGTTTGAAAAGTTGTATTATTTAGACAACTTGTAGGTTATAGTGGAGCACTTCAGTTAATGTAAATATGTGGGCTGTCGGTATATACATGGATGTGTACTTAAAGACTACTTTGGCCACTGTATGCGCCATTACATATGCTGAGCGTCTTATTTACTCCTGCTGTCTGTTTTTAGCGCCGGTTGCTTTTATCTTTGCGTTTCAAGACTTGATTTAGTTTTAGGTGTATTAATGTTTTTCCAATTATGGATGGTTTTCCAAGCGGTGAAAACTGACACGCTTTATCTAAAGAGTCAAATTTAGTTTCATTTGCGACCATAAAATGAATCTCAAATCGCGATAGATGGAGCGTGTATCCTTTTGTATCTAGTTTTAGGGCGTGAAAGTGTTGAATAAAATTCCAACTTGTTTATACAGACTGAAATCGTTCGAATAAAATATCTGGCTGGCTGTTATGATGTTGTTTGTTGAGCAGAATGTCATTTTGTTGTTGCAAAGAACTGTGTAGCCTTCATTCTCATCTTCGGTTCACGTTATTTAATTTGTATCATACATTCGACCATTAGGACTTTTCTAGTTAATTTCTGAGTTAAGAGTATTGTATTTTAATCGATGTATGCTCTTTTTGCTGCGTATCATTATAAGTTCATGTATACTAGTTGTATGTTTAATTTTCTGAACATGAAAATTGGTTAAATATATTGATTATTTAATTTAATTTGCCTTTTGTTTGCAGTGCCTCACGAAAGAATATTACTGTTCAAATAGATCAAATACCTTGATGTTTAAGAGTTATGGTTTACTTAAATTATAATAAAAATAATGAGGTTTTGAACTCTTGTGAACTAGAGGGGCAATACTTCCATATGTGCAATTTTACTTCCTGATACTATCTTCCATGTGACAATCACATTGTTCAAATTAATGCAGGCAGATTCTCCATTGTTTTCGTGACCGCGTGAACTACCTGGGAGACATCTACCTTAGATGAAACCCAGGTCTACCTTCATCAAAGTCTGAACTGGCATTAAGAATTTGTCTTTTATGATGAATTATATGATTTATTGGTCGATCAAAGATAAGCAAGTGAGTGACATTTCATTTTAATCTGCTCTGATAAACAAGTCCAATTTTTGGGCCGTATTGGGGACAAATTTAATTTGGAAGCAAGTCACGACTTAAGAAGATTACAAAGGGCAATGTTGAAAAGTAGAAAGTCTAAATACCAATTAATGATGAGAAAAAAGGCTGAATATTAATGCATGCTAGGTTAGGAAAAACAGCTGTAAGAGTGAGAATTGCATGCAGTGATATAGATAAGAGTAGCAGAATTAAAAACCCAAGGTACAAGAAATTCATTGCATTGAATTCTGGATAGGCAACCCAACATACAGAAGAAAGCGCAGACGGTTGCAGATAACGTAGCAAGAAATCACAAAAGATGGATTGAGATGAATATCTCACAAACGAAGGGAAGAGAAAGAAAGAAGATGTAGACGAATTATTTAAGAGATCAAGGAAAAGAATTAGGATACCGACAAAAAGGACAAGAAAGCAAAGATAAAATGGAAAATCAAATAAAGGAAATGATGTCACAAATGAGGAATCTGGCGCAGGATATAAAAGAAATTAAAAAACGAACAACAAAATAATAAGGAAGAAACAAAGAAATTCCAAGAGGAGATCAGGCGTTTAAGGAAGGAACAAAGAGAATTTAAAGGCGAAATAAAAGAGTTAAAGGGAACCAACAAAAAAGCAATGAGGGAGATTGAAAATTTGAAAAAGAAAGTCGAGAGAGCAAATGAGAGAATGGAGAAAATGGAGGGAGATAGGAGGAGAAAGCACATAGTCATACAAGGGTTAAGAGGGACCACAAACAATACAAAAATGTTAAAGGAGGAAAGAAGGATTTATCGAGAATGCTTTTGGGAGTGACCTTAAAAGTGGAGATGGTTAGAAAATTAAGAGAGGACATGTGCCTGGTAGAATTGAGAAGTAAAAGTGATAAGAGTATGGTGATGCAATGTAAGAGTAAACTACTGAATCAAAGTCAGAAAGTGTATATAAAGGATGATTTAACGCAAAATGAAAGAAAGATCCAAAATACAATTAGGAAATAAGCAAAGGAGGAAGCAGCAAAAGGGAAAACAGTCAAGGTGGGATACCAGAAGATGATATGCGATCAGGAGTTATGGACCTGGATTACATACAAGACCAAACATGAGTAAAAAACTAATAAAAGAAAAAAGAACAGGGCAGGATAAATCGGTGACGACCAAGGCAAAGGATACAAGGACTAACGATTATGCATGGGACAGAATAGGAACATGGCAAAGAGAAAGAACTAATCCAGAAAATTAAGAAGTATAAAATGGAAATAATAGATCACAGAGACGAAGAGAAAAGGAGTAGGAGAATTAATAATAGAAGATTACGGGCTGTTATACAGTGGAGTAGACGAGCGAGAAAGAGCTACGGCAAGGGTAGGGTGCCTGATAAGTTCGAAATACATGACTAAATTAGTGGAGTGGAAAGCAGTGGGCAAAAGGGCAGTGAAAGTAACGTTTGCACGATGTAATCAGAAGAAATTGAACGTAATAATAGCATATGGACCGGGAGAAAGTGATGCGAAGAAAGAAAAGGCAAGAACTTCAAATGTTATATGAAGAATCAGACAACCCCACGATAATTATGGGAGACTTCAATGGAAGAATTGGAAATGAGATTTTAGGAAGGCAAGGGGTAATGGGAGGACATGGAGAGATTACAAGTAATATGAATGGAGAGAATTTAATTGATTTTTGTATACAGAACGGTCTGGTGATACAAAACTCTTTATATCAGCACAAGGACTGCCATAAATACACTAGAGAGGAACCAGGGAGAAATGAAAGATTAGTTATAGACTATATAATAACGGAAGAAATAAATAGATGAATGATAAAGGATGTGAGAGTTTACAGGGAAGCAGAATTATCGACTATTAATAGCAAAAATGGAAAATAAAAAAGAAAAGGATGAAAAAAGGATAATAAGGAAAATAAAGAAGAAAGAAATAAAGACGATCATTATACACAGATTGCAAGACCAGCAAGTAAAAAAGGAGTACACAGAACAGGTCAGGAAGGGGATACAAGAAGTGGAACAAGAGATAGCGGAAATGAACATTGAAGTGATGTGGGAAAAATTTAAAGAAATCATCTAGAAGGCAGGAGCAAAAGTCTGCGGGTTAACCTCAACAGGAGGAATGAAAACAAGTTGGTGGAGCGGAGAAATTAAAAACACCATTAAAATAAAAAAGAAAGCGTGGAAAAACTATTTACAAAGGAAGAGTGATGAAGCATATGAGAGCTATAAGGCAGCGAGAAAAATAGTAAAGGAAAAGGTCAAAATAGTTAAAGCTAAGGAATGGGAAGAATTTGGGACGAATACGGAAAAGGACAAAGAGGCAAACCAAAAGATATTCTATGGGGTTCTGAAGAACATGAGAAATAAAGGAAGAACAATCGGGACGAAACAGGTTATGGGCAGGGAGGGAAGGATTTTAATGGAGGAGGACAAAGTTATGGAAAAATGGAAGCAATATTTTCAGGATATGTTAAAGGGAGAAGAGATAACAAAGGAGAAAGCGGAACGAGCACAAAATGATGACAAAACCGGAAAAGAGAGAGAGAGAGAGAACAGACAGGCGAATCAAATAAGGGACGGCATTAGTTTAAAAGAAGTTAAAAGGCAATAGGAGAGTTAAGGAACGGGAAAGCTCCAGGAGTAGATGGACTAAAAAAAGCAGAACTACTAAAGGGAATGGGTGAAGAGGGAATGGTGTTACTACAAAGAATATTAAACCAAACAGCACCTAAGGGGTGGAAATTTGCAGTAATAGTATCTATTTTCAAAAAGGTAATATGAAAGACTGCGCAAATTATCGAGGGGTGTCGCTTCTATGTATAACATGCAAGGTATATGAGATGATCTTGGAAGAAAGATTAAGGAAGGAAGTAGAAGGAAAGTTACATAAAGCACAAAGTGGTTTCAGGCCCGGATATTGCACACAAGACCATATGTTTACACTAAGAAATATAACAGAAAATGCTACCATCTTCCATGTGGTGGTTTCAAATCATACAACTGCTGTAAGAACTTCAAGTAATTCAAATATTTTTTCTCACTTCTAATTTCTAGCAGATTTTTTTTTATTGACACTGTGAACCTTTGCGTTTCGGTGTTTGAGAAGGGAATGACTAAAATGGGATTTTTGTTTTGTTGCTGTTACTGTAGTTAACATGCTTGGGGTGATCTTGCAGTACAGACAGTTGATGCTTAAGCGAGTAAGGCTATTTAGACTTTCCGCTCATTGATGCCACAGTTCTGGGTTTTTAGTTTAAACTTCAGATCTGGGCTCCCCTGACAATATAAGTGGCTACTAACAGATAAAAGGCAGCATATAGTTTGCAATGTGGATTCAAACTTAATTTCAAACATACTGTAAACCTTCTATCGATTCCTCTTTGGTAGAACTTTTCAAGTGTGGTAAAAAACTAGGTCTAATCTGTTATAGAAGGTAACTTTAGAGAGTTTTGATGTTATGGGCTAATAATCATTGCCTTAAATTAGTTTGTTGAAGAAACTTTAAAAATCAACAGTTAGATGTATGTTTGGCATAAAATGGGACACTCCACAAAGTAAATAATTTGACCTACTGAAGTAATATGAGGAAATAATATAATTGGAATAAGTGAGATGTATGCATAGTTGGGGTCTATCTCAAAAATGATAAGTAGCATTAAAAAATAGTTGGTGTACTGCTCAATAGAGAGCTCTAAAAAAGTCTGCAGGGAACTATGGATAAATAAAGTTCTTCACAAGGACATAGAAGCTTCCAACCCATCACATAAGAACTAATCAGAGGCAGTTGGCGAGAAAATAATAATAATAAACTCAACTTTTGCAGGATGTTAAAGAAAAGTTAAAAAAATTATTTTCGATGTTGAAAATCAGACTTTCACAAGGCATTGCTGTTTCCTTAAGCTACAAGAAGGAACTTGGTAAATGACTCGAACACTTGTCAGACCTTCTACGAGAATGAATCAAATATAAATTGGATTTTTTTGAGCGGAGAGGGATGTGGCTTCCGAAGATTGTAGGGGATTCCCCCCATAGGGTATCTCGCACTATGTTTTTTTAGTCAATGTTACTATGCCAGAGCAAGAGGTACATTCATCCGTTGCGCAGCAGATTACTATCAAATTTCTCACGACAGAGGGTTAAAATCGTCCGAAATTTTTATAAGACTTAAGGTATAGTTAAGTAGATACAAGTATAGGCATGATAAGACAAAAATCAGTTGAAAACAAAGATCTCTAGTTTTCTAAGAATAAGAAAGTTGATTTGTACAGCATTCTCAAATCGATTAAGTCTTTAAAGATTATTTTGTCTAGCAAAGAAGTCCCCAAGACATGAGGCACATATAATTTTGTTTTTCTTCTAAGCAAGACGAGTATCGTAAAAATGACAAAGAAGATTTCTTTATTCACTATTATATTCTCGAAACTCAACAAGTTGGACAAGAAGACTATCAAAATTCCCTTAAAGCGAGAGTTAATTAATGATCCAATGAAGAAAAAAATCTTGCAGATTGACTTGCTGCTGCTATGTAAAAGAACAAATTAAAGAAAAAGAAAGGATGTACTTTTTCTGGGAAAAGTTCGATTTCGACTTTATCTATAACTACAAGAAATATATTTAGATTGAAGGTCGTTTCTGAGAATATAATATTATATACTTCGAAGGAGCAGAAGAAATCATGGCGAGACAATGCAGTGGCGAATATAATAGGTGTATAAATAAGTTCTCAGCTTTAGATTTCACAGGACACAAATCACCGTTTACACGTAACGTATTAGTCCGCCCTTTTGCGGTTTTAAAGCAATGACGTTTGATGCACATAACTTCAATAATCAGATGTCTTTACGATGACAATCACAAAAGAGCATATTCGATTTTCTATCCACTTCGCGTTTCATCTTAAGAAAAACTCTGCTGAAGCCACCGAAATGATTTGTGCTGCATATGGTGAGAATGCTGTAATCATGCGACGTGCAAAAAGTGGTACCAAAGATTTCGCGGGGGAGAGTTCAGTCTTGAAGATGAACCACGCGCTGGACGCCCTCAAACATTTGACACGGATGAGCTGCAGACGCGTTAGGCTGGGAACTTCTCCCACATGCGGCGTATAGCCCAGACATGCCCCCTTCCGATTACCATTTATTCCGGTCGTTACAGCATCACTTGGCTGATAGGCACTTCAAAACAGAAGAAGAAGTTCGAAAATGCATTGATAACTTTAACGTCTCGAAGTCGGTGAACTTCTATCACCAGGGAATTCGCAAGCTACCCGAAAGATGGCAAAGGGTCATCGATGCCAACGGAGAATACTTTGATACTTAAGCTTTTTTTGTTTGTTTTTAAATAGAACTTTAATTTTGCAGAAAAAAGCTGAGAACTTATTTATACACCTATTAAATCAGGTCTTGGTATGTTGCAGTTTTTTCTTCTTTGTATCTCCTTTTGTTTTTAACAAGCGTAGAAGCTTCGAGTTCTGAATAGTTTGGTCAATTCTTTGAACACGAATTATAAAACATTTACCATTACAAAAAACAAATTTAAACGCCAAAAATAAACCAGGTGCAGTTTTCCTCAAAATTTTTAATACCAGGTATTATTAGCATTTTTTAAAACATCGTCAACAAGGTTTTGGAAGAACACGACATGCAATTTTGGTTATATTACATTCCTGACGTTTCTTTCCCGTGTGCTACCATAGCGAATTTTGGGTTAGTATCGCGCTTCTTGCTTTTACTGATGTGCATTGCAATGGGTTCCTCATGACATGGCCCTTACTTTAAACTTTACATTTGGCTAAAGAACAATGATGTATGAACATGCAGAGCTGACTTAAAATGTCATTGGTTTTGAGTTAGTTTGTATGCTATGTATCTAATTTTTTATACTTATGTCCAAATATTCTTTGTGATCCTACTCTTGAGATGAGTAAAACTTCTGATGTAGTAATTTTTGAAGGTTTATGTTGATCTTCATATATGGAATTTCAACCGTATACTTTTAATTTCTGTTCTAAGTTGGATATTTTGCCTTCCACGTTTTTAAAGATTTGGCTTAGTAGATAATTTTGTTTTTTGACCGGTGTCTATTATAATCATTTTACTAAATTATAAATTTGGTTTTCTAGATTGGGAGAGGTTTCTGTACAAGTTGAGGGGGGGGGGGGTTCTGGTTTTCGCCAAAGCTTTTCCAACGTTGAATTTTTGAAGATGATAAAGAGGAGGTATAAAGTTGATCGAAATATCCGGCGCTTTTTCTTAGAACAGCGTCTAGTTAATATAGGATGACCCCTGAAAATATCCCTTTTGATATTATATTTGCTATAATTGGTCACATATCTTTTGGGCGAAGTTTTACTAGCAGTACTTTCATCCAATATAATAGGTATTATTAAGAAGAAAGTGTAGAAGTTCTGCTAAAGTACCTGCATTTGCAAATATGACTCAACTGTCGGTATTTTTGAATTATTGTTTCGAATGGTGTTCCTTCTTTAGTTGTTTGCAGAGCTCTCTCTCATCAGTCCATCAGCCCCATTTAAAATGGGATCTTTAGCAGAATCAACTTCCAAGTCATCACCATTTGATAGCGCATTGATTTTATTTTGGTTTTCAAGGTAAAATTTGTTTTTGTTGTTGTTACCTTACTTTAATTGCCGGTGCTGGTTTTGTATGCGAAGCAGATATCATCTCCACATCAATGGTCTATCTGATTTTACATACGATACCTATGTCACTTTTTAACAATTATAATTTTTCATAATACGTTTGGGTCGGTAATGTTACAGCCAATTTTGGTAATTGCAATGTTCTTCCTTTTGATTGCCAGAGGTGTCATTTTAAAGGTTATTTTATATTGTCTTCTGCTTAAGGGTGTATCGTAATATAATAGTAATATAATAAAGGCATTTTGCACTTCAATATTTTTGGTTTCTTCGCTTAGTAATAGAGCAAAAGACGAAATATTGCAATGATGCTTTTTATTCATTCCTAGTATGTGCACTCTTTGTTTTTGTATTTTAGCCTCCGTTTGGTTTAGTTCTCTTCACGGAGTGCCTTAATGTTTCTATCTATGTTAGGACGTTACTCGTTGTAGATTAAATATATCATGAAACAGAGTGTTCTTCTTTAGGCGAGTCATCTGTTTTAGTAGTGTTCCAGTTGTATTATTGAAATCCAGTATTCCCTGAAAGTGCTCCTGATTGGGCTTTGATGATATGTATTTTTCAACATTTTACCTGCTAAGGTGTATTTTGGCATGGTTTTATTGAAATGTTATCTTGGTTTCGTAGAAGTAGTTTAAATACATTATCAATTTTAGAATGTGCAATAAGACAACTTAAGGGTAGATGCAGATCAGCAACTTGAAGAACTTGAAGATGTTAGACATAAAAAGTTTACCACACATTTAATAGTCTTGCTGTGGATATTCAGTTCAAAGATGATTGAAATATAGTGGATAGTGAGTGGTGTTACACTAAGTCTAGGCTAATTTACTCAGTTAACATGCTTCTAATGCACGCTAGGCTTTCTCTACTTCCCTAGTTCTAAGGTATAGGTTTGAATTAATAAAAGAACCACTACCAGGATAAAGGTACCATGGGTCATCAAGTAGTGATTCATTTTTTCTTAAGTTTTAAATAAAATTCAATTATTGGAATCAAAAGTTTATTTAATTTATAACAAATGTACAAATTGTTTGTCTTCAGCCACAATGCAAGTCCTAACAGGTCGGCTGAAAAGTTCGTAGGCTGACACATAGATGATGTTACTAGAATTAAATCCATATGGTTTTTAGTTAGTACTAACTTTCAAACGATACGTGTATAAATTTGACAGCTGTCGGACAATTGGTTCGTGAGATATAGCATTGTGAGTGAAGCAACTTTTGTTATTGTAAAAAAGTGGATAAAAAAGAATTTTGTGTGTTAATGAAGCATTTCTTTATCATGAAAAAAAATACTGTTGAAGCCAAAGCTTGGCTTGATAAACATTATTCAGACTCTGCACCGGGAAAATCAACCGTTGAGAAGTGGTTTGCTAAATTTAAACAGAAGGCTACACCACGCAGTGGACGCCCAAAAGAGGCTGTAGCGGACGAAAACATAAAAAATGTTCACAAGTACCGAGATGGTATGGTGGTATTCAGAATACACAATCACGTGATCAACGATTGACACTTTAGTTCAGAATAAAATCAGGTTCGTCAGAAATAGTCAAATAATAAATCCAAGTCACACCGCAATCAAGTCCAATAAACAAAGCCAACGTTGTAAGCACAAATTCAACACGAATACAGAAAGATGCTCAGTAAACGAAGAAACGTAATGTACTGCAGTATTGCACATTGTGTCTATTGGCCACTATTTGGCTAGGATGGCGTCGCTATCCGTTTCACTCACACTAGTCGAAATGGCGTGTCTATCCGTCTCACTCATCTTGGTGAAAGTGGTGTCAATATCTATCTCGCTCACACTTGGCAAAATAGTATCACTATCCATCTCACTCAAACTTGTACTTTAAAACTGGGGACTTAGAGAAAGCGTGCATTAGAACCATGTTAACTGAGTAAAAAGAATTAGCTTGAGATCGGGTTTCTTTAGAAAACATTTTTTTTTCCTTATTTAAGAATTAATTTAGCAAGTATTATACCATTTTAGAATCTGGACTAAATGCGCCATCTTTTAAAGTCCCTTGCCAAAATAGGGTTGTACATTTTCTTTCAGCACAGTTAGTTAAAGTTGGGCGATGTAATAATTTTGAGTGCACGGTTGGGTAACAAAGTGATATTTTCTATAAACCTGAGGCAGTTGTGTTTTAATTTTAGACTGTTATTACAGAAGGGTTATTTAGGGTTACATCACACACAAAAAAATAAATAACAATAAAGATTTATAGTCATAGTACATGAAAGATCATCACAGGGTGTCAATATTTTCAATTTTTTTGAATGCCTATAATTTTAAAAGTACACGACTAAGATATTTTTTTTAAATTATTTTTCTGATAACTGTCACTACCTGGTCTATCACCCGTTTCCGGCTTGACGTTGATTTTTGGGACCCCCTGTATAATAAGTTATACAAATAATACTACGTCTAATACAGGAGCCAGCCCCTCTTCACGAATTCCAATATCATCTCAGGAACCTTTATTCTGTACAAGTTTGTTACTGCATTGTCAGTCAACTCTTTTTCAGACAACTCTGTTATGTTCTTCACGTTCTCCTTGCTAGCATATATGGGCCTCAACATGAACATGACGTGGAAAAACTGCGAGGTTTTTGCAGCGTAGTCTAATTCTTCCAGTAGCTTTTCAAAAGAAAAAGGAGTAATATCACACTTCAGCTTGGTTAAAGTTTCGACGAACTCGCCGTGGTACAACTCTATTAAGTGATCGTAATGAGCATCCAGCACTTCCTTGCGCACACTACTGAACAAGAAGAAAATGACATCGTCCGCGGGAGAGCCATAATCGATCATTTGGAAGTCGATCATCTTGTTCTTCACGGGCTTGTCCCCATCAAACTTCACCATGGTGTTGTTTATCCAGAAGTCGTTGTGGGTGATGGTGGCAAACGGTTCGGAGGGCGGCAGCTTCTTTTTCACGATCTTTACGCAGGCCTCGAGCGACTTCCTAACGGCTGGAATGAGAGGTCGGCATTCCTCGTTCTGTGCAGCCACGTCCATTATGAAATCGATGATCCCCATCAGGTCGTTCCGGATGTTGTCGAATATTTTGAAGGCGGGCAGGTTGGGTAATATCTTCTTCTTGAAGCCTTCGGGGTCTAGCAACTTCATCGCGACTGGGACGGCGTGGAACACGGCCAGGTCCTTCAGCAGTATCTTGGCGGTTTCCAGGTCGAAGCCTTGCAGCCGGTCCACCGTGACGAAGTTCTGCAGCTTCAGGTTCTCCAGCAGGATGACGGCGTTGTCGTCAACCTTGTCCGAGTCCTTGTTTAAATTGATGCGGGCCCCGTAGCACTCTGCGAAGCAGTCGATGACTTCCGACATCCCGTGCTTCCTCTGGAACTTCCTGAGGGCCGGCAGTACCGCCGTGTAGATGGCCGTTTCGGTCTTGAACGTCACGGCCGAGTTGAACATCTTCTGGATGAAGATGTTCGGGGGCAGCGCCTTGGCGACCAGGCTCAGCCGCTCTATTTTGCCGCTTTTCTTGTTCGTCAGCGTGATCTCGACCTGCAGCATCAGGCTGCCGTAGTTTTCGCCGGGCGCCGTCAGCCTCCTCGTCGTGTACTCTATGTCGTGGCCGTTGCAGTCGTAGTACGACCGCAACAGCTCCTCGAAGTCCTGTATTTTGTAGTCCTGCTTCATGACCTCGGCGCAGTGCTCGTTACAATTGCCCCTGCTCGCGTGTTGCACTCGTTTATATCAACTCCCCACGAAGCTATATCAGGATGATTAGGCAGAGGCAGTTTTATGGAACACAAGTAGCTGATAACCGAACAATGTCTTTAATTTAAAAGGAGAACGACAGATATATATATATATATATATATATATATATATATATATATATTATATTTTTTTTGGTCGCAAGGTCGCAAAGCGGTCGCGAATCTAAATAGTTGAAGATACAAAAAATTCATGAGAACAAAAATTATTTGATAAACATGAATTTAAAGTAACAGTTGGTAAAATAGGAACTCGAAAAATAAAATTGAAGCCCAGCATTTTTGCCAGAATAACCGAAATAATAGGATAAGGAAAGTCGTGTGATGTTCACACCAGATTTTTTACTTTTGTTGCAAGAGACGAATTTTCGATGTTTTCCTATGATGACCCAAAGCTATTTACACTTTTTAATTTTTCTCCGCGGGAATCTGCGGCTGGTTTTGATATGCTGTGTTGTTTTTTAACCTTGCAGCACTTATGTTTGTTGTAACAGCGATTTCTTCATGGGTTTTTTTTATCCAGAATAACTCGATATAACCAGATCATGTCCGAGTGACGCAAAACCACAAACTTGTCAAAAGCAGTCGAACAGAGATAAGAATAAAAAAGTAATTGCGGTTACTTTATCTGCTTAATATTAATGAAAAAGTTTATCATATCTGAACAGAAAACGGGCTTTAATTTCAAGTTACTCCCATCAGAGAAATTTTATTATTAATGTGGTCATAATGGTTGCAGTTTTATACATATTGACTATTAACTACTACGATAATCTTCAAGAGATGATTCTTGATGGGAACAGTAACAAAAAAGCTCATATGATCAGATGTAGGAAACTGGATCATTGCATCATACTGCCGTTTATTTTTGGATAATTTGGTATTCGAATCTTGAATTGATTCATTCGTTCAAATATTCTGGCCTGTATACTAATAGGCTGCAATTACAAGTTACTCAAGTGTCTGTACATTAGGAATTTGCTTCGTATACATGGCGATCTAAATAGCTATTCTAAATTTGTCAGAAATAAATGGCAGTGGTTTCACAAAGTCAAAGGAGTCTATCTGTTGGAGAGATGGTTGACCTACTAGCGAACAGTGACACTGAAGTAAATTGCTGTCACTCTGCCGGTAGTACATATGTAAGTAATAAGGACAGAGTGTCCTCAAAGTAACATATGCACTGGTGTTGTGTGATATCGACTGGACTAACTAGCTGGTCACCAATATCTTCAAAAACATTGATGTTAAATTGTTACTGAGGAACTTTAAACCTATTTGGGGATTCTAAAGGGTTTTCCATCATGGGAGCTCTAACTTTAAATTTGTGTCTGAGATACTATTAAAATATTTTTTATTTAAAAGGGTATTCGATCACATTATGTATGGAATATGATATTGGCCAAATTTCCGCCGAGAGGTCCAATTTTCGATGACTCGACCGTATAATAAATCGGGCTCAATATGATGGCATTGGTTACGTTGACTTGTAAGGCACACGATCTCGTTGGCCAGTTGACGTCGCCGAAACCATGTCGTCGAATTTGTCGTGCAGAAGATCCATTATTGTATGCGATCTGTGGCACGTAGCGCCGTCTTGTTGGAACCACATGTCGTTGAGATCCATATGTTCCAATTTAGACCAAAAAAATTGGTTAACATCGACCTATACCTCTCGCCGATGACAGTTATGGTGGTGCCAGTTTCAGTTTGGAAGAAGTACAAGCCAATGACCCCGCTGGACCAAAATCCACACCAAACAGTGACTTTTTCTGGATGCATTTGCAACTGATGGGTCTCATGTAGATAAATGCAACAATTTTTCAATTTTGCCATTCATCCAAAAAACGGACTTCTAACTACTCCAGAGCCCAGTCAGCAAATACTCGACGCTGCCTAAGGTCGTTTAGCTTCAGTTCCTGGGTTACTTGAATTTTGTACAGGTGCAGGTCCAAGTCCCGACGCAAAATTCGCTAAATTGAGGTCTGCGAAAGGCCAAGTTTTTGGGCGCGACGAGGAATTGACTGCCTTGGGTTATCCTGCACACTCTCGTTCGCTGCAGCAATGTTTTCTGCAGATCTCACGTTTACACGACGTATGGGTGTTGTTTGTTTGTTTACTGAACCCGTTGATTCGAATTTGTCCACCGAAAGACAAATAGTTGACTCACCAGGACGATTGTGTGGACCGTAAAAATCGTAGCTCAAACTGGGCACTTATTTTGATACTAAAGTAAAGCACGTGTTGCTCAACACTGCAACTTTGTATGACGATTTGCCCAACATTAACATTTGACAGTTGTAGTTTTACCAACATGGCCGCTATACACTTTCAAAGTTTGAGAGCCCCTATTGAAAAACCCTTTATTTAGTTAATGGATGACTGTTATTAAGTTTGATAAGACCACTCCTATCAATAGTTCTATTTGTGAAGAGAACTGACGGCAGAAATCCGATAAGCCTAGTAGTCTGTTGCAAAAGAAAATCTATTTGGGTAGTCCTTGAAAACGTTACAAGTGATAGTAATGGTAGCGATTCTTCTGTAGAACATATATATGGAGCAGATATAGTGTTGTTTCAGGAGATACAAAAATATGTCACAAACTTTATGCTTGTTTCAGAAAGAATATTAGTAATTCAACTGCAAATTGAATATCTGAAATATTTTTTTTTATTTACTGCATATTTACAACTAGTCTAACTAGACTAATAAGCAAATGAGTTAATGTACATAGCATGTGGGGAGGAACGCCAAGAGTGACCTCCTGTTATTACAAGGTATACAAGTCTTATTACTAATTTGTTAGGTCACTAAACTTTGTCCGTTTCAGGCGTCTAACTGCGTTTGCATTATTTAATAAGTCTGTCACTAGAACACTAGGGTGATCACTAATACGATCGTTGTATCTGATGCAGCAAGCTTTGATGACATCTTTAATCCATGGGATCTTTAGATCATTATGTAATGTGCGGTTGCTCACATACTATTCGGCGTTTGCTATTGCGCGAAGTGTTTTGCTTTGAAATCGCTGTAATATCTCGATGTTCGATGACTTAGCAGATCCCCAAAACTGGATCCCATACGTCCAAATCGGTACTAATATGGTTTTATATAACAACACCTTGTTTGTTAAACTGAGCTGGGATTTTCGTCCGAGGAGCCAGAACATCTTCTTCACGCGGATATCTAATTCTTTTCGCTTAGTCTGTATATGTTTTTTCCAGTTTAGTTTGCTATCGAGATGGATACCGAGATATTTGATATCTTCTTTGTGTGGTATGTTAGTGCCGTTGAAGATTATAGGAGGTGGAACAACCTTGCGGAGGGTGAAGACCACTGAAGCCGATTTGTTTTCATTGATTTTGATGCGCCAGGTCTTTATCCAGTTTTCTAAAGCTTCCAGCGCATTTTGCAGGTATATTGATGCCTGAAGTGGATCTCTGTGTGAAGATAATACAGCCGTGTCGTCCGCAAACGTAGCAATTAAAACATTGCCGGTAACAGGAAGGTCTGCCGTAAACAACTGGTATAATGTCGGTCCCAGTACGCTACCTTGTGGTACACCTGCCTCGACTGAGTAGATTGGCGAGTGGCTGTCATTGATTTTGATCCGAAAGTATCTGTTTTCTAGATACGACTTGAAGAGCAGATAGTACTGT
Organism: Sinelater perroti; assembly: GCA_036346155.1. Taxonomy (NCBI): domain Eukaryota; kingdom Metazoa; phylum Arthropoda; class Insecta; order Coleoptera; family Elateridae; genus Sinelater; species Sinelater perroti. The sequence goes on along the minus strand of JARFIY010000270.1, from coordinate 10,451,289 downwards.
TGCGGTAGGGTTTGCTTGATCTTATATAGGAGGCCAGGGTGCCAAACTCGATCAAAAGCTTGGCCCACGTCTAAGAATGCTGATAGGCATAACCGTTTTTCCTCGCAGTCTTTTTCTACCTTATCCACTATCCTATGGACTTGTTCCAATGTTGAGTATTTTCTGCGGAAACCGAATTGATGTTCCGGAACTAAATGCAGTTCTTCTATAATGGGTTCAAGTCTTCTTAGTAGAATTCGCTCAAAGAGCTTAGAGAGGAGTGGTAACAGCGAAATCGGTCTATAAGAAGCTGGTAATTGAGCTGGTTTTCCTGGCTTTTGAATGACATTTACTTCGGCAAATTTCCATTGGATTGGGAAGTACTGAGTTCTTAAGATGGCATTATATATACGTGTCATAGCTGCTATCCCTTTTTTTTGGCAGTTGACAGAGTAATTCGGACGTAATTAGGTCATATCCCGGTGCTTTGCCAGTTTTTAAACATTTAACTTCTGTTTGGACTTCGTTGGGTGTACAGTGTCGAATGGGTAAATGGAGTTGGAGTGGTGATTTGAGGAATTTGAGGAATTCGAGAATTTCGTAATCATCTTGTGGAGTTCTGTCTGATTCGTGCGGTTGAAAGGTTGCAGCTAAGTGTTCGCCGAATACCACCGCTTTATTTTTGTCACATCGGGCCCAAGAGCCATCATTTTTACGAATAGGAGGGATAGGGATAATAGGCTTTTTCAAATTCCTAGTTGCGCGCCATAAGGAGTAGTCATGGTGTTGACTGGGGGATAAGTTTCGCACGTAATCATTGAACGTTTCGTTTTTCTGTTCCTTGATTAATCTTTTTAGTTGTGTGGTGAGAGTGTTTAGTATATTTTTGTCTCTTGGGTGTCTTGTTTGTTGCCAGATCCGTCTTGCTTTTCGTTTGTCGCTGATCTTTTGTCTAATTTCTAAGGAGTAGTTGTTAGTCTTTTGTTACATTTATGTTGTAGTTTTATGGGCGTAGCTGTCCAAGAAGCATATTGTAAGGTTTGTGTTAGTCGTTCTATTGCCGTTTCAATTTCATTTGAAGTGTTAAGTACTGCTGGAATCGATAGATGTTCATCAATATATTGTCGAAAAATGTCCCAATCCGTAAGACTGTTGTGTAGGCTGGGCCTTGCAGGCTTGTTGATTATGCAGCTACTCAACGTGCATATTATAGCAGAGTGATCCGAGTTTAGATCGTAATAGTCAGCAACATCGATGTAGTTGGGCGAGAAATTTTTTGTAATAAGGAAATCTAATGCATCCGGCAGTTTATTCAGATCGGTTGGCCAATATGTGGGTTTACCTGTGGCTACTGAATTATAATGATTATTTAAGATGGTTTTATATAGTTGCCTTCCCTTTGGGTTAATTAATCTGGAACCCCATAAGGGGTGTTTAGAGTTAAAACCACCACCTGCTATGAACCGGTCTCCTAGCGTCCTGAAGAAGTCTTCGAACTGGTTCTGCGTTATTGAATGCCGCGGAGGGCAATATACTGATGATACTGTTATGTCTCCAACGTGGTCTTTAATTTTGACATTTGTGGCTTGTATATGATATGTTTCAAATTTCTCCATTTCGTAGTGTGATAATTTGCTGCTGATTATAATTGCCGTTCCAGCGTGAGCTGTGTTGTCGGGATGACAGGTGTAATAAGTTCTGTAGTTGTGGATATTGAGGTAGTTGTAATTAGTAAAGTGTGCTTCAGATAACAAGAGCAGGTCGATTTTTTGGGTGTTTAGGAACGCTTCTACTTCTAAACGGCGTTGTAGAAGTCCATTATTGGGAGATTTTGGTTATCAGGCTAGTGAGTAGGTTGAGCATCATAGTATTTTGTTGCATTAACTGGCTAAACATGGTTTCAAATTTGGAAAGGAACTGAGACAGGGAGATGTCATTGCTGTTTTGATTTTGATTTTGAGTGTTGTATGAGTCTGACGTTGTTATGAAATTTTGTTGTCCAGCCACGGCTGCGGCATAGCTATATGTGTTTGGTTGAATTGTGGCCGCCTTTAGAGTTTGTGGTGCTTGCATCCTAGGGTTGGCGGTGTTGTTTCCTCTTTTTAACTGAAGTTGTTGGTAGATAGAGCATCCTTTATAGTTTGCTGGGTGGGCTCCATTGCACAATGCACATGTAGCAGGAGTGTCTTTTGGCTTTGTACACGTCAGGGTATTGTGGTTACCACCACACTTTACGCACGCGAATGGTTTTCTGCAGTAAGTTTTGCTGTGTCCGTATGCTTGACAACGAGTACACTGGATGATATTGGTTTTTTTCCTTGGCTCAATTATCATATTTAATAGAGATCTAAGTTCGTATATCTCTTTGTTGTTACTGGCAGGCTCGAGGTCAACAAAGAATAAAGGAAGTGGTGTTTTGTCTACCCTGTGTCTTATATTCATTAAATTGCGTACAGTATGTCCTTTCTCTTTCAATTCTTCTTTTATCAACGCGGTATCGACTGTTGGGTGAAGGTTTCTGATTACAACTCTAAATGCCCTTTCTTCTTGAATCTGATAAGTATGAAAAATAATTTTCTCGTCATCAAGGTGTCTCACAAGTTTTCGATATGTTTCAGGGTTATTAGTATTTATCTTGACGACGTTGTTTGCTAGTGTTTTTGAGTTGTATTGTTCAGTTTCTAATACTTTTGTCAGATTTGTAATCATTGCGTTATAATTTTCTACTCCGTGTATATAACTGGAGGGGGTTTCTTAACTGCAGCTTGTGGTTCGTCTCTAGTTGTTTCCATTACGTTATCTTCGTGTATGTCATTTAATAAATTAAATCTGTTGTTATCGATGATTTGGCTTTGTAATTCGAGGTTATTATCAGGGGAGCGTGGGCATCTTTTTCTCTTTTTCATTACTTGCCACTCATGAGAGCTCGTTTGGGGTTGGTCATCGTTTGTTGCGGTCATTTCAGGTGCTGAATGCTGGTTATTAGGATTTTGTGGCGGACAGTGCGTGGGTTGTGGAATATTAGTAGGATAAGATACATATGGAACATATGTTTGGCTTGATAATAATTGTTGTGTAGGAGGATTAGTGTAGGGCGTTAATGGCTGGTTTTGATATAATAAATGATGTTGAGAAATTGGAATTTGTTGTTGAGCAATAGGCATTTGTGGTTGAAACGGAAACATATTTAAAATAAATAAAATAAACTCACTGATTAATGCGGGTCACTGGCATTCGAGTGCATGCATAGATAACACGCGCGTCACAGACATATCCACTCATCTACGAGGCCAGCGGCCGAATCATATCTGAAATATAAGGTTCTGTTACGGATGTCAGGTAAAATAAAAAGGTAAATAAGTAAAACATTTTTTTTTTTTGAGAGCCATTTCATCTATGCTTCCGGTAGCACTACAGCACATGAAATTATTATTATTATCTGCTGTAAGAGGTTTAATTTAATGCATTGCCGGCCTTGTTCTTGAAGATTTAATGAAATTTACACCAGCAGTGAAAAGTGAAATTTTAAAATTAAATTCTTTGTTAAGTCAAGAAGATAATTTTTTTATGTGTACTTAGACTTATGAATGTTGACATTTTTATCTTTTCGAAATATGTGGTTTTATTGATAAGTTGTATTGTTTTTGAAGCTTGTAGCACTTATTGTGAATTTCTTCACGTATTTTTTAATCCAGAGTGACTAAACATAACTCAGCCATTTTCAACGGGCGTGAAACTATAAATACAAGGTGGTTCAAATATGACCGGAACTAATTTTTTTACAAAAAAAAATAAATAAATTGCTGAACACCCACTTGCACATGTCAATTTTCAACGTACTCTCCTCCGGAGTAAACAAACTTTTCTAACATTCTGGAAGCATACTGATGCCTTTTTCAAAAAAGGCTTTTGGTTTGCGGCGCACTCACCCCCCGAATAGTTTGGATGACGGCGTCGTTGTCCGCAAATCGCATGCCTCGCAAGTCTGACTTGAACCTTTCGAACAGGTAGAAATTACTTCGAGCCACATCGGGATTGTACGGTAGATGCGGCAGAAGGTTCCATTTCAATTTTCGGAGGATCCCGTTTTCCACTTGTCTTCCGCTTGGATCGGATCTTTTCCTTTACGTCTGTTGTCAGGAGGTTTGAGCAATAAGCTGCAGTGACTGTTCTGGAATTCGTCAGAAAGTCTACATGCATAACCCCTTGCCAATCCCAGAAGAACGTTGCCATCACTTTTTCTGCCGAACGGGTCCTTCGCACTCTCTTGGGTTTGGGAGAAGTGGTATGCCGCCACTCGCTTGATGACTGCTAGAACTCGGAAACAAAGTTGTGCGCTCATCGGTGGTCACTACAGATTTTTAAACTGCTATAGGAGACGACTACCAGCTTGCATGCGCACCATTTTGTTCACGTCTTTCAAAGTGTGTAGTAGCCACCGTGCATTCATCTTACGGTAGTACAGGTGGTTTTTCTCAATGTATTTACGATGTCCTTGATAGTGCTGCGCCTATTCTCACGAATAAGCAAATCTGCACAATCAATGTTTGATTCGGTAATGGATTTTCGCGGCCGACGATCATTCGATTCTTTGTCCAAGCGCCATCTGCCCTGTCTTAGCACTTACAGCACGCAAACACACTGGTCCGTGAAAGACACTCTTCCCATACTGTTGTTGGCGTCTGTAGTAAATTTTCTCCAAAGAGGAATTTGATCACAATGCGTTGTTCCAATAAGTTTGTAATACTGGATCATTACATCATATTACATTGCACCACACCTCCATATATTTTTGACAAATCTCTTCCATGGACCTCTCTGCAAGTACGATGAATTTCACTTATTCAAATATTGGGGCCTGTATACTATAGGGTAAAATTATATGTTGGTTAGGTGTCTACACGTCAGGTATTGGCTTAGTGTTCGCAGCGCTCCAAACATCTACTCTAAATTTGTCAGAAATGCAAACGTTCCGCAAAATCAAGAGGGTTTAATTCAGATCTATCTGTTGATAAGTTTGTCGTTGAACTTATAGAGAATGTTAACACTGTGAGCTGTCAACGTCACATCTGTAAGCAATAAGAACAGAGTGTCTCTTGGAAGTGCAGGTACACCGAGGCGTTGAGAAAGATTGATTGGTCTGATTAGATGGACATAAATATTTCCAATTTAACCACTCTTATGAGTATTTTATTTAGCGTGTAGCTTGATGATGTCATCCTTACCAAAGGTATCTTCCCCTGTAAAGAGGATAGACGACAGAAATCCTATAATTCTAGAGGTCTGTTACAAAAAAATGTGCTTGCGATAGTCCTCGAACACATTGCAAGTGATGGGAATGGTAACGGCTCTTACGTAGAATTCTCAAAACAGTCGCTTGGTAAGAAACTTTTACTAGGGCGTTAACATGGATCAAGCAATTGCACAATTGGAGAGCATAGGATTTACTATTTTGGAAATGAGCAGAACCGACATATATATGGAGGAAAAATGGTGTTGCAAAAGATACAAAAACATACCACAAAGTTTACGCCCCTTTATGGAAAGAATATTGGTCATTCAATAGAAAGAACTACTCTAAAATTACTGGCAGGTGTTCTAAAAAATTTAGTATTGAATTTTTTTTAGGGGGGGGGGGTCGTTTACTGTATTACCAAAGGATGGTGGAGCGAGGTCTGTAACGCTTAACAGCTAAACTGGCATGTTTCGTAGTATAAGAAAAACTTATGTCAATTTTTCTACGAGGACATATCTGAATGACCTCAGAAATGCAAGTAAAATACCACGATACACCTCATTGTCGAGTCAATGGATTCGTAACTTTACATTTGGTATCTGGGTTAGGAGAAGAGCCTAAAATTGTATTGGTGGTCACTTACGCCGAATTTATTAAATTATTTGGCGCAGAAGGCCCTAGACACTGATACAAGTGTTTAATTACATGTATTCTATAAGAAAAACACCCACCCTATGGTTGAAATAACTTTCATACTTTTTCTAAAAAATAAAATGCTAAATATGTAATTGATAACTACAGTATAAGTCTTATGTCACATCCTGCAACTATTTTTAAAAATAATCAATCAGAGAATCATTAAACTATAAAATTAGCATACAGAAACCCTGTTTATTATCAAAGTATTTTCTTAACGATGTAGACTTGTCAATTGCGACATTTTTGCAAGTTGCATTGATTATCAAAAAGCATCGGATAACGTATAATACAACAGACTTATTGAGATACTGGAGGAGAGTGGACTAAATGAACGAGTTCTAAAGTCGTCGCCATGTTGTACTGGTACCAAACATTTTCGGAGCATATTTTAATAAAACAAGGGGTTTAACAGGGTTGTCTGTTGTCGCCATGTTTAATGTATACTTGGAGAAAATTTTCTAAAAGGCTTTAAAAGATGTCAACGGCGGAATGGCGATTAATAGTGAGTATATAACATAAAAATTTGTCAATGATACAGTAGTATTTGCAGTTCACAGGAAAACAAAGTTATCGCTAGACAGAAGAACGAGGAACCAAATAGACTATGTTTTAATGGATATAAGATATAAAAACAGGATTATAGATATAGCGAGCTGTAGGAAGCGAACTGTGACTGTGAACACGAAAATAAGGTAAATAATCAGTCAAGAAAGAGAAGAAAAGGCGTTAGCAATTTAAAATTAAACTAGAACTAAGTATATCGAAGTCATAGAAGGGAAGCTATAAGAACAGGACCAACAAAAATAACGTGAAACCCATGATAAACAAGAGATTGAAAAGAATTTAAATGTTATAAGAGATGTAATCCTGCAAACCGCAATAGAAATAGCAAGTTGCAAAAAAAGGTAAAACAAAATAAATGGTTTTATGAGTGTGAACATAGGATTTGAAATAAAACAAGGATAAAAATGTTAACAGACGCAACGAAAGAAATCATACAGGATTTCAAAAAAAAGAACAAACGCAATATGTAGACAAAAAGAGAAAAAACATCAATAGGAAATACTAAAAGAAATAGAAGGAAATGGAGCCAAAAACAATATTAGAAAGATGAAGAAAGATAATTAATTGAGAATTAAAGAAAAATTCCGGAAAGATGGCGAAAATATTTTAATAAATTGTGAAGCCAAGCAAATAATTAAGAGGTAGAACAATTATAGGAAGACCGGGGACCAGAAGATAAAGTAGACTTACAAAAGAAGTAGCGAAAAAGCTAGATACGTGGGAAAGAAAAATCCTTAGGAAATTCTACAATCCGATAAATGAGAACGAAACTTGACGTATATTAACAAACCGAAAAATAAAAACAAGATATAAGAAACAAGTATTTCCGCTAAAATCAGCAAACGGATAAGTTGGCTTGGGCACGTCGAACGAACTAGATTCTCTAGAAAAGTTAAAAAATTCGAATTTGAAACTCAGAAGGTAGTTCCGCCTACAGGTCCTTTGCAAATTACGATCACTTTAGTAAACAACCTGTAAAACATATTTAAAACTTTTTGTGGTAGTAAATGGGCATTTTAATTTTTAAGAATGTATATAAGAGCGAGTCAAAAAAAAATCCTAGCTTCTAGTCGAAGTTAGCACTTAATTGAATCAGCTACACGGATGTAAAAGCTCAGGTGATGCTCTGACTTGGCCTTATGACTTTAGAGCATTCGAAACTCTGTAAGAGCTGTAGAAAATTCTCGGATTCTCACTAGACGAGTGGATGCACTGATTAGAGAGGATCGGCATGTGAGGATCGATGATTTGGTTGAGATGCAGGTTAAGACTCTCAAATTTGCGAGGAAGTAATCCAAGTGTAGAATTATCAAGTCCTTGTTAGAGCTGGACAATTTTTATTTAACACAGGCTTATAAGACGTGACTTAGTCTGGGCCAGACAATACAAACAGACCGTTAAGATCAATAAAAACAATTCTACGACCTTTGTACTGGTCATTTAAAACGTCTAGTGATAAGGTTTTGTAATATATTTGTGTTTATATCATGTTTATTTTATCTTCATTTGTTTGTGTAAACAAAGTTATGTTCTTTGAAGACAAATAATTTTAATTTTTCACTTGTCATATGTGATGTTTGATTAATTACAGATTAAATTTAACTTCTCTAAGCAACTTAATCCATTATGGTTATTAAATAAATGCCGACCCTTTTTTAAGTCGGATAATATCGCCAAAAAATACTTAGTAGTAAAGATTAACATTTTATTTTACCTCAACATAAAAAAGCCTTACAGTACAAAGATTAAATGTCCGATATATAGGGGTTGTGCAAAAGTTTTCTTTTAGAGGCTTAATTACTATAGCAAAAAGTTTTACTTTGTAATTGAGTTCCAGAAAGTACTCAAATACTAAACTTTACTTTAGCATAAAAACGAAAGCTTTTGCGCGGACTTAAACAATTGCTTCAATTCCGTAGCCACTTTTTTTTAGCGAAGTACAAGATAATTTCTCGGAATTTGCGAAAATACTGCTCCGTCGGTTTATCCGGCACGAAATCTTCGTCACTGTACTCAGTTATATCCTTGCCAATATCTGCGAATCCAAATATGGGGCGCAGCTTGATGAGGAGGTTGAGAAACTGGGTCTTAGCAGTTGTTGATATTTCTTCCTGCAAACTTTCATAGGTAAATTCTTCGGTACTGCACTTTAAACTGGCTAAAGTGTCTACAAAAGTGTTGTGGTATAATGATACCAAATCATCATAGTGTAGACTGAGCAGCTCTTCTTGTAAGCTTATCAATAAGAATACGAGAATGTCGTCTGCTGGACTCCCGTAGCTAACGTATTGAAAGTCTATCATTTTGGTAGCTTGCAGTTTGTTGCCGTTAAACTTCAACATGATGTTGTTGACCCAATAATCGTTATGTATGATGGTTGCTAACGGTTCTGACGGCATTGGTCGATTTGTCAGATAATGCATATTGTCTTTGCAGGTGTTTCTAACGGTAGAAATAAGTTCGAGACATTCTGGGTCATCTGCAGCAGTTGCCATGATGAAATCTATCATATCTTCCTGCATTTTTACTGAAACGTTACCGTATACTTCAATGGGTGCCAGATGGGGCAGCAGCTTCCTAAAAGCTTGGGGCCTGAGCATTTTTATGGCAACAGGGATGGCGTGAAAAACAGCCAAATCCTTTATCAACACCTCGGCCGTTTGTAAATCAAACCCTTTCATCTTGTCCCCAATTATGAACCCCTTGTTAGTCAAGTTTTCCAGTAGCACGACCGCATCATCGTCCGCTACCTCAGATTGCGTGTTCAAACTTATGCGCCCACCGTAATACTCTGGGAAGAAGTCGATGACCTCGGTCACGCCTTGATCTCTTTGGAAGCTCTTCAGGGCGGGCAGCACATCTCTATACATCTCGACTTCCTTCTTGAAGGTCAAGTGCGTCCTGAAGGTGTCGTTTAGCCACTTGTTAGGGGGCCGCAGCTTCGCCACGAGGTTCAGCCGCTCGTCGTCCTCGGCTGCGCTTTTCACCTTGACGTCGAGTTGCAGCATCAAGCTTCCGAAGTTCTGGCCGGCGGTGGTGCACTTCGTCGCCGTGTACCTCACGACCTCCACGTTGTTGTTGAAGCGGGGCTGCAGGAGGCCGGCGAGGTCCGGTATGCAATCGCCCATCTCCATTTCCTGACATAAAAATTACAATTAGCCACATAATCAAAGTGGCGTGCTATCTCACCGAATCTCCAATATTTATTTTAAGGCAAAGTGCAGGCGCTTCTTCCTAAAGCAGCTTATATTGCGCCATCTACTAATTACGGCCAGGACACGCAGTTAGTTATTTTTATTATATTATTTTTATCGTGACTATTTCGATAAAGTAGGAAGCTGTTGTTGCACCTCTATCTCCTGTAAAAACTTAAAGATTAGTAGTGCCTTTAATGATTACCCTAACTGTAATGTCTTGGTATGCAGATAAATAGTAAATAGAGCTAATAGATAGTACAAAGTCCGATCAAATGCATATTAGATAGAACAGTTAATACTTAAAGACATGAACAATTAATGTGGTTGCTTCAATAACAAACAATGTTTTCTGTTAAGAGTTTGCTCTATAAAACGAACTTTATAAACAATTTTATGATGGAAAATATACATGTACAAAGTTTGTGTCAAAAATATCTAGTTAATATAACAAAAGTAGTTTACACGGCCACGTTGTAATCTGCTAGCCTGTGAGAGTGTAATGCGCATGCGCGAGTGAGGACGTCACCATGTAGTGTGTAGTGCTCATTTGCAATGCGTGAACGAGCAGAGCAGTGTGTCAATAAAATTTTTGTGCCAAGTTGGAGCATTCACCCGCAAAAACTATTCGAATGATTCAGAAGACTTGGAAGTTAGTGTAGAACGATTAAAGGCGTAGTGCAAGTGATTTAGAGATAGCGAAAAAACTGTTGAAAGTAATCTGAGTTTTGGAAGATCAGCAACAAGCAGAATATTAGCAAATGTAAAACGTGCGGTCAACAAGGATCGGCTACTGATAGTCCGAGAATTCACATCCCTTGCAGATTTGTCCCTGGACTTCTAGCTGTCCCTAAAACTGAAATCACATTTGGAAGGAAAGAGATTTCAGAACGTCGAAATTTGTGGTTGGAGAGTTTATTGCTATTCTGAAAGCAGCAACACCCCTTATCTAGGTAATTTTTTTGGATAATTTCAAAAAAAGTTTTTATAAAAGATTATGTCGATTAGTTAAATCCGCATTTTTTTCTAGAATCCTATTGGACCATTCAACTATAGCTTGAATATAAAAAGATGTAGCCAGGAAGATTTCTCCTTTTGCGATATTGCTAGGGCTCGTAAGCAGCGAATGGAATATCATGCTGACAACTATATCAGGGTACTAGAGAGAGTTGTGAGGCTCTGGAAAGAAGAGCTGTTCACTCTGTGGGAGTACGTAATTCAATAGGACTTTGCTCAGGCTTACAAGGCGAGGAAGATGTGGTTTTACAATGGCACCATTAGTGATCCATTTGGGGCTCTTCGAAGTATATTTCATTTTTTTTTATCACAACACCAAGAATCTAAAGATTTTTATCGTAAAACTGATGATTCACAAATTGGCTTGCAGTTACTTCATGACCAGGCTCGAGTAGTTATAGTAACTGACCAAGACTACATTTTATAATTTTATTGATATTTCTTAATTTAGTCATCTTTTCGGATTTACTTTAGAACGCAGCAGTATACTTAAGTCAGAGACACATACGTGTCCACTTTACTGCCTAATACTTATATATAATAATTAACGACATTAATAATCGTGTTAATTTATTTAAAACTGAAGTATAGAAATCATGTGGTGCTATGATTTACAACAACGGTTTTATTAGCAATAATGACCAAAGTAACTTAACTAGATCTCACAACAACTTCTAAATCAGTTTAGAATCCTTAATAAAGAAGAAAAAAACTCACTCACCTAGATGTTACCACAGGTTTCGAGAACAGCACGGAAGTGACTTAGAGATTTGGTGCCACTAGTTATTTGTTGATCCCCACTAAGATACATCTACCGGTTTATGCATTTGTGTCCTTTTAAAGCAAATTGCAACACGACGACATGATTTTGATTATTATTGTAAATATTACTAACTGGACTTATGTAACTAGAAATTGTAATGCAAAAAAAAATTGGAAATAATTAATTACGTATGTGGGAATTGTAAGAGGCAACTATATAGAGGATGAGCTAAAACTAATGCAAAGTGATTTGTTACGTCCAACAATTTTAGATGTTTGGTGCCAACAAACTGTACGGTCCAAATGGTGTGAAGCGTTGTAATGCATTTATCACATATTTTGGACTTAATAATAATAATAATGATAATAAAAGAATATCTAGAGTTTTCTCTGAGAGTCGTAGCAAACACCTTAACATTAAACAGTATGATATGTTGATTTTAAATTTGCTAAGCCAAAGAAAATATTTTATCAGTAGAACTGATTCATTTGCCTTTCGAGAATGCTGCCAAAATAATATAGCCATGATGGTTTTGGAAACGTTCGACTGGCTTTAGTTTTTCCGTGTGTACGAAACCGTGCGGCGAGAGTTCCACATTCCGGAGGTCGTTTGTTGTAGGACCATTGCGTGTTCGGGAGCCGATATTTGCCGACGGAGAAACTCAGTCCGTTTTCTTTTGTACTTGACCCGGCGAGGAAAGTAGAATAATCCTATTGTAAACCTTGGACACGACCAGCTGAAGGATCCACATCAAGAAAGACGCTTCCGATCGGCCCCGCAGGAAAAGATTGGGGTAACTTGTCCTTTTTTCGCCCACACCCTTCTCTCCTCTTCCTCGACTCTCCCTAATTACAGTCCCGGGGAGCCGATTCCTTCAGCGCAGCATCCGCTTCCACGGTGAGTGTCTTCCAGCTTTTTGGTCTTTTGATTGAAATTCCTTTGTTTGAAATTAAAAATACAATACAGTCCGCTTAAACCTGAACATAAAAGGATATAAGATGATGGAAAAACCTAAGAGGTTAAAGTAAAACGAAATAAACAACGATTGATCAGAAGAAGACCAAAAAACAATAACTTTTTCAATGTCATCTGGACTTTATTGTCTCATTTTTTATAATTTCACTTATGCCATCAAATGTTGGTGGTTTTTGTTCCTGAAAAGGCATGATAGAATGGTCCTCCAATTTCCAAAATATTAAGTAATGTGATGTTTAACACACATTTTTTACTGTATTGGGAAAGTGGGGACAATTTGTACAATGCCCTCATACTCTTCTTACACTTAAGCACTGCCCATGTTGTGGATATAGTAATAATTAGCAAAGTAAGGGCTTTGGAACTATGCTACACATGTGTACATCTCACATATGTGCCAGGAGATACAGGGTTTTAAAGTGAGTCGTCTCGCCAAGTCAAAAATGGCAAATTTTAATTTTCAGCGATAACTTCCGTAGAAGTAAACATTTTTTATTCTGCTTTATATGTTTGTTCTCTTGTAAATGTTTGGAATTTTATTTTAACATTTTTATAATAATATAGATTTATACATTTTTGTCATTGAGGTAATTTTAATTTTAAACAATAGCAACACGTGGCTATAAACTCAATTATTTGAGATTAATTGGACTTACCTAACTAGCTATTTCAATTATGCAAATGCAAAATTCCGTAAACCGGAAATAATAAATTAAGTTTGTAGGAATTTTTAGTCAAGCTATATATAGAAGCTAATCTAAAAACAATGCTAAGCAATTTATTGCAACCAACAGTTTTACGTGTTTGGTGTCAACATTTATTACATACATTGGGCACCAACAATTTTTTTCGGAATAATTGTTTCAACTATTGCGATAAGATGCTCGGCGAGATAAATAAAATTATATTGTAATGCATTGAAGAAGAAGAAAGTTGTGAATAAACTTGCTTCCGACATTGGACTTCCCTTGGTTGCTTTACTGCGTGATATTTACTCGATCAGAGCCAGTTCTGGAGCCTACAGAAACCATCTAGTAAACATCTGAAAACTTCTGTATTGTTCGAGAGGTAGCATGCAAGGAAAGCTTTATGATCGCTGCTCGACTGTGATGACTTAGAAGCAACAAAACAGTCGATGCCCTTAAGTTGATTTTCCAAAGTTTATATATTATATAGACAAATTATATATCAATCGATGCACAAAAAGACCAAAAACAAGTTTTTAAAAATGTATTTACCAGCAAAACGGCACGAACTTTTTCCTCAGCCCTATATTTCAATTGACACTATAAGTTTCTTGATATCCCCCTTTTCAATTTTCCCATACACCGTTTTTCGGAATATAATCAGGTTACCCCCACACTCACTTTATATACTTTAAATTATTTGGCGAACATTTTCGGGAAAGCCACCATTCATACCCAGAAGTAGTATTGCGCATCTTCTTTCTATTTACGACAAAAGTTCCGTTCCTGGTTATTCAAGCATTAGAAGTGGTTTCTCTCTCTTGTGATTGATTGTAAAAACACCACAATTGCATAGGCGTAGTAATACGCATCCGATAATATATACAGTTGGATTGCAAATCCATTTATAAATTTCTTAGAGTTAAACTTTTCTATATTTAGTGTAAAGCTTTCGTGTTTAAATTTTCTTCAATTTCCCCATCTCAACCTCTGGTACTTTTTCAAGCTTCTGATATAAGTATCTTCGAAATTAGAGTAGCTTGGAAGAGGACGTTTAAGGGATTGAAGATCAATTGTTATCAGGAAACTCCAGGTGGAGATGGTCGAAGACGTAATCAGACATCCAAATCAAAAAGCTCTACAACTTCTAGTCAATCAAGATCTCCGCAGGCTCAAAAGAACGAAACCATTTGAGCTAGTGTAAGGTAAAGTGTATTACAACAGTGAAAAGCAAAGTATAGTGCAAAGTAGCCATGCCAGGGATGTATGCAAAATATTTCAGAAACCATCGTTGGAAACATCTGGACTAACAAGTATTTTATTAATTTAGGACATAAATAGAATGTTGGTTAATCTTAAAGATTATGTTGTATTGTTAAAATTAAAAAATGAATTTTCTATTTTATTTATTTACACATATAGTATTATTTCTAAAAGAGAAGGTTGGTAAATTACACCAAAGATTATCGTAGTGTGATAAATTATCGACGTTTCTTAATGATGAGGTCAGATATTCAGGTTTAAAGACGGGGACAGGCGGGGGAGGAGGGGTTATTTACATACCACGTTATTTCTTTGTAAATGTTTAGTAGTTGATCTTAATCTTTTTATACTAATGCTCTTATTGTGGCAACTGGTGGATATCTAACATTTTACGAAAGCCATTTTTCAAAAACAAAAATGTTTCTTTGCTTCTTATTCCGCCCCTTTATTCAGTTTATTTTTAATTAATTTTTTTATTTTTTAGATTTTTGGCTTTCTTCGAGTTATGACTCTTAATATTTTTAACTGGCATCTTTAGATGATTACAGTATTGGACTTATTGGCACATCTCCCTAGTTTAATTTCATAAGTCCATATTGGAATCTTCGTGGTTTTATAAAGTAGAAGCTGTTACCAGGCGTCGGCTTCAACTTACAATTAGAACTATATTTACAACCTTACAAACCTAACCTACTTAGCTAATTTACAAGACTTAACCTACAACTTAAAGTATGCGATGAAACGGGCCGCGAGCTAGGTATATCAGCGGGGCCGATGGCGGAGCCGGGCAGCGAGCAGCAGGGGCTGCAGCAGATCCGGGCGGCGGAGCCGGAAAGCGAGCAGCAGATCCAGGCGCCGGGACCGGAAAGCGAGCACCAGGTCCGGGCAGCAAGCAGCAAAAGAAGCCAAAAGGGACTCACCTGATTACAATTGATGGTTTCTTCTGGAGGGATTGACGACTGAGCGCGAATTCTTTGGTGCTCAGATTTTAAGGGCTCAGCCGTGCCCCACTCTGCTAGTGGGGTGCAGAGTTCAGGGTGGAAGCACGCTGAGCCCGCTGGGGAATGCAGGGCTTGTCCAGGATTGGTGGACGCCGGGGGCGCCTTTGCCCTGATTGGAAAATGCCGTGGCGGCTATGGTCGGTGGCGTTCGGGTCGACTCGGGACCGCTTAGCATGACGCGGCGCGGTAGGTCAAGAATCCCGATATTGCACACGACGCCACAAAGTCGGCCTCAGGTAACATTCCTGCACACGGCGCCACAAGGTCGGCCTCAGGCAGCATTCCTTTGTGATTACAAATTCCAAAGGAGGGCTTTGTGTTGTACGAAAAATTCCGGGCCAGGTAATATCAGCCCCGGCGAAATCGGGGCCAGGTAACAAAGCTTATTTTACAACTTTCTGTTCTAATAACCAATACATTTTTTTTGCTTCACATCTATTTATTTGCCTTCCTTTCTTAGTAATATGTTCTTTCCAATTTAGTGTGTCATCTAGGTGCAGACCTAAATATTTCACTGAGATTGCCTGAGGAATTTTTGTGTTGTTTATGATCATTTATTTTAATTTTTCATTTCTCAAGCCATACCTGGAGCTTGTTTAGATATTGTTGAAGAAGTGATGAGGTCTGGTTAATATTTCTGTGCTAAGTTTCTGCGAACGTTCCCTGTACGATACTATTGCTTTTTAGAAGACTAGAAGTAAACAAAAAATATAACAGCGCTCCTAAGACACTGCCTTGCGGGAGTCTTAAATTAGTGGGATGTACAGATGAGAGATTGTGATTTACTTTTGTACGGAACTTACCATCAGTTAAGTATGATTCGAGTAGTTTAAAAAAGAAGATAAACATCTTTTTATTTAATATCATAACCCAAAATGTCAGACTTTGTCAAAGGCCTTTAGGAATATTGGCGGGAGGTATTCTTATTTTCCAAAATTCTATTTAGTAATGAAATATGTATCACGATGGCACTGTTGAGTTGTAGAATGACCAAGTCTATAGGCAAACTGGTAATGGAGAATCAAAATAATGTGATCAATTCTTTTAAGCACAAATTTTTCTAAAAGCTTCCAAGAGATTTGAATGTCCTTAGTTGTGTGTCGACTTCATTATAAATGTCCATCAATAATGATCCCTTCTAAGTCTTTCGATGTATATTTTTAGTCAGCAGCTCCTATTTATGTTTGATAATATTGATAACATTTGGATAATTAACTTTTGAATGCGGAAACGCTTTACAATTTTATCGGCCCTTGTTTTTCGTTTAGTGAATTGGGCCATGTCCATTCTATTAGTATTCTGATTACTTCATTCGACTAAGTTTTAATTGACAGAATCTTCGTTTGATACTTCTGGGTATAACTTGGAAACACGCATTACTGTTGCTTTCATCGAATATGGATTTAGCCACCTCATTTAACTAGCCGGTTATAAATTAAACCTCTTCACCAATAATTTGAAGTTTGGATCATAGTTAACTATTCAAGAAATTTAACCTTGAATGACTAATCCTCTAATAGCTGCAAATCTGAGCCCTTCCTTCATACGATATTATTCAGCTAATGGTTCTTCCCTAGGATACCAAAATTTGAAATTATGTGAATAAGAACTGTCTGATCGTGTAAATATTGTCTAAATACCATTTCACCCAACGGAATTACCGAACGGATGGTTTTGTGTCGAATGGCTTTCTTTATTCAATTTACGATATTTGTTTCTACAATAAGGGAACGTAACTTGATTGTATACCATAGTATACTTTTCTTTAAAAGCTATCAAATAATTTTTCTATAGTAAGTGAGGTAAAAGTGGACATATTTTTTTTCTACCAAATAAAATAAACTTTATGACAGACAACATCGATTTTGTTTGATAATTGGCAAAATTGCAACGCTCTTTTACACCAAACAGTAAAGAGATGGGTAGCAAAATTTCAACGAGGACACAAAGCAACCAGCGAGAGGCAAGGGGTTGTCCGTTTATTATTTCCGACAGTTTCTACAAATCCTTTGTGGAATTTCTAACACTTCTCCCACGGAGAATGGTTATTTTGATATACGAACGTCGTTCTACTGGGGTCACATCCATCCTACTCGGCGATGGACTAATATGGCTTTCTGTGCAATTACAGATCACAGAGCTATCTTGTGTTGTGGGCACACACTATGAATGCATCTCTTACGTTTGAAAAAAGAAATAGTTGTTATGATACATGACCCAACCTATGTTATATTAATATTGGGCAGCTACCTAAAGCTGTTTAATTTTTTTTTTTTTTGGCACAAGATAGGCTTGGTATGGTAAAAAGTCAGAACAATCGTTATCAATTTTTTCAAATTATATATATATATATATATATATATATATATATATATATATATATATATATATATATATATATATATATATTAAATAGACACCTGTCTCAGGTTCAACATTTAAGCCAGACGAGCTTTTTTGTTATATCACAACAGTTGAAAGCTAAGGTCACTTAAAATAAAAGTTTATGTTTTAATAAAACTATGCCTAAAGGTTTCGTACCTGCTGATAATTGACTTTGGTTAACTGGCTTGTTATTTGTCTAATAGTTTTGTTTTCACCGATGGCATTTCGTATTTTTATCTTTTGTTGTGTTCGTCTCAGAATTGATTTCTTTATATCGTATTGTTTATTAAATTCACGTGTCTTTGTTTTCTCTGCTTTATTAGCAGTAGTAGACTGTAGCGCATGGTTATATTTTTTCGAACGAATTAAATTATGGTGACCAACCGTTTGATTTGTTTTACTTATTGAACCTTCCTTGTAGTGTAAAAATAGTAAATACAAATGATTTAGTATCACAGATTGTTGAGATTTTAAAATGATTGGGAAAGTTGTAGAGATCAAATATCAAACACTTAATAAGATAAAATGCTGAGTAAAGGTATGCAACCAATCATACTCTACTTACAGATTCCTTTTAGTATTTTATATAAAACATACCATGACTGAAAAAGCATTAAAAAGCCTTGCGATTTAAAAAATACTTATTAAAAATCATAAAACTAAAAAGTTTAGTCAATTTAAATAATCTTTAACCACCAAAAATTAATATCGGGAGTACCCACCCTGTACATGGTTGACGATTTGCATTTACCGCTCTGTTGAACTAAAGAGTCTGCATAAAATTCTATATAGGTGACCAAAACTGAGATTTAATGCGTTTGTCAAATGGTATGGCGGTGTTAAGTAATACTAAAGTTAATAAGTTAAGCCCGAGCAGAAGCTGGTAGCGTGTAGTTCTTTGTTGATTGGTTTAGGAGATTATTCCCAATAAAAAAGCAAGTTCAAATAAATATATGTTTAAATATACATGTATTACATAATAAACAGCAATAATGTTCTTTATGGCATCAGTCCTCCCTAAGAACATTTGTCTCATGTGTTTATACGTTTGTTTTCAATCACAGATCTGCTCCTAAGTGCTGTTAAAATGGTTCGTTATTCATGGCAACAAAAAGCAGAGACGATTTACATTCATGAATACCTGAATGGAAATGGTCAGGATGCCTCACGAATTTACCAAGAAACCTGTTCAAGAGCAAAACATTTACAATATTATTTTGTCATGGAAAGTGGTCGTTTGGTGGTAAGGATGAATATGAGCGATGGACGTAACACTTCAATTGACAGAACGTGTCTGCTTGAAAACTATTGCTATTATTTTCAACAGAAAGGCTTTATCGGTGTTTTTTGTAATAAACTACTATCATTATAGAATTTTTGTTTAGTTCTGTTACAGTTGAAGTAACTTTTGAGAGCCACCTGCATAGTCTGCTCAGTTATCTGACTTATATACTAATGTTTATCTGTGGGATTATTTGTTAATTTCTTATGCGCAGAAGAACAAGGCTACTGGGATGCAGCTCTAAGATTTGGATGAGTGTGTCAATGATACGATGTGTTCGTATTTGCGTTGGAGTCCATGGCTTGCCCAAAAAATTAGTGCCAAAGTGTAGTGCAATATAATTTAATGTGCTTGCAGACTCATTGTACATTTTTGGACAAATGTTCATAGACTTTTTTGTTGTTTTTCCTGTGGAAACACCTCTTGAAGCTTGTCCCCATAGTTCATATGCATTTTGTGTAAGCCTACAATTAGATTCTGTTTAATTTGGAAATTTGCTCTCATACCGATCAATTCCGTTTTTATGGCATGTGCACTCCAACCTCTATTCCTATCTCTTATGAATTTTTTCAAAAAGGTTATTGCGAATATATGCAGTTGTATTCACTCTTTTTTTTTACCACTGTAGGAGCATATTATTCCACGCACTGATTTGGAAAGGCGGCGTTTTTGAGGATCTACCAAGGTTTACAATAATTAATATTACAGGAATGGAACATAGAGTGGAAAAAATAGTGGCAGAAAGTGAACAGGCCCATTAAAGGGTAAAAATACGTAGAGAAGCGGATGAATGTCCATGAATTATTGCAACTGTAGAAAAAAAATAGGGCAAAATAACTGCCACAGACTGCAAACATTTGCATAGCAAATTTTCAAAACAAATTATACAGTTTGGACTTAAAAAATGAGAAAACTGATAAATAAGAAGCAAAGCAAAAGGAGTCGAATTTTAATTTAAACGGAAACTAGGGAAATAAAGAGCAATAAAATGTTTCTAACGTAAAATGATATTTACCCAAGAGAAGACAGATAAGAGAAAAAGAGGTGGAGAGAAGATGTCGGGTATGGAAAGCGAAGGTGACACTAAAGACAAATCAACCAAGAAAGAAGGTTGAGAAAGAAAGAAGGTTGAGAAAGAAAGAAAAGAGGAACTTTTAGGAAGCCAAGAAACACAGAAAGAACGCCGACAAAAAGTAAAGAGAGTTTTAAGATAAGTCATTAACATTAAATTATCAAAGGGAAGCTATGGAACAGAACAACTAAGAATTAATCAAATTCAATACACAAAGGAAAGCAAAATTCAATCCTAAAGAAGCTGTGTCAGGACTTAAAGGAAGAAAGTAATGAAATTCAAAAAGAACTATGGGATATAGTGAAAAGATAAGAGGAAGAAAAAAACGATGAATACGTAGAAGATAGGGAAAATTTTAAAGAAGGTAAAAAATTTGTAAGGGGGAAGATTAAAATGGCACATAAATTGGGCGAGTTGGAAAACAAGGATAAAGAAATTAAGACATCATTGTCTTTATCGTCACACATTTTTTCATCGCGCCTCCTTGCTTATCATTACTCTAATAAAATCATTTCTGTTCTTTCTTTTATTCTTTCTTTTAGTACCCATCATTCATTATTTATTTCTACATACCAATTTTATATCGTCCTTTACACTATCACCTCTTTCTTCAGAACTGATATTATGACTTTTAGAAAACGTTTTCAATTCGTTACGTTTATTTTTGGTCCGTTATTGCTACTTATTGAGTTTTGCTTTTTTGTCGAGCACTTTTTAATGTTGACTTACTGTTTTGCATTAACTCTCCAAATCAATGGACCTCCAAAATAAATTAGTTTCTTTTTTCTTTGGGTTTTAAGTAAGGCTAAACCATATTATGATGCAGAATAAGACCTTAGGTAGACAATCTAGTGAAAAGAAACGAATAGAGTCTGACATCTGAAACATAATCATTATCATAAAAAAATTCTAGATCCTTACATTGAACAACCTCTAAGCTCAATAAATGCAATCTTAAACTTTTGATTGCGCAGAAGTTTAGCATCCTGTTGAAGGTCTTGGTTATTCCAAAAATATTGTTTGGATAGCCTTCATTTTGATAGACCATAAGCAAGTGGCGACGTCGAAACTAACATTGGATTGAATTAAATGTCTTGTCGTCTTTCAGAGGTAAATTATACAAACATAGATGATGCGGCAGCACTACAGAAACTTCTTAAACTCAAGGAGCACATTGCCACACGCAAAAAGAAAGATGATGTCACATAGCGTTAGTAGTGGTGGGGATGCAATGAATTACCTTTGCTTTGGGGAAACTGGGAAATGGGCATCACCATAGCAGTAATTGCAGTAGAATACAAATGTCAGATTCTGCTTTACAAATCTAAAAAAAACAAACAATAAAACTTACCAAAACCTAAACCAAAAAACGTAAAAGCAATTAAAAAATGGATTTAGGCGGTCGAAGGAAACTCTTAAACAATCGCACTTGAAACATAGGAAAAATTTGTGATTATCAAATTAAGCGCATTTTTATAGTTTCGCAACTTTTAAATTTGACGAGCTGCTGCGACAAACGTGTTTATCTTACTTCATGCGGATCTCAATTTATCACTTAATTTGGAGATGATTTAGAGTGACAAGTAAATAGCATCGTATTTATCTTATCATTCTTTAAGTAAGTTTATTTTTACTAGTTATATAAATACCCGACTGTAGCAAGCAACAGTTAATCAAAAAATATAGTTTGACGTAGAGCACTTACAAATAACAAATAGCGTAAGCCAAGCACTCGAAGCCTGTACAGTTATCTCAACCATTCTCATTGGTAAGCTACCGAGTACTTTTTAAAAAATAGTCCGTCATAAGTTTTTTGTCTGTTTCAAAAGCGTTAAGACAAAATGCCAGAAAAAATACTCATACCGGATCTAGAGAAGTTGCTGCAACCCAACTTTGATGTGACCATACAAGTCATAGATTACACCACAAAAAGATTTACAGCCGCCGGCGACAACTATGGAAGTTTCATAGTCCGTTGCGATGTTAAATACAAGAAAGAAAAGTGTGACAAGGTGCAGAAGCTGCAGTTCGTGGTCAAAATGTCCCCGCCTAACGAATGGCTGAGGGTGATGTTCAAGACGCATGTAACATTTAGAAAAGAGATTGGCCTCTACACCGAGACGTTTCCAGCCCTCAGAGAATTTCAGAAAAAACAAGTAAACACTGAGCTCCTCGCGTGCTTTCCGAAGTGTTACGGGGCACGTCTAGCTAGCAACAACCCGACTTACAGCGACAGTGTTATTTTACTGGAAAACTTGAAGAATGAAGGGTTTTCGTCCTTCGACAGGCTAGTAGACTTCGGGTTGGAGGAAGCCAAGCTGGTGATGAAAAATCTAGCGGTTTTCCACGCCGTTCCAATAGCCATGAAGATGCTGGAACCGGAAACCTTCAGGAAGAAAGTTCTGCCCTACTTGGACTACGTTATGGTGTTTGATGACATTTCGGAAGAATCGGCCAGGCAAATAGTAAGTTTTGTGACGGACGCGGCGGCCGCGAACAAAGAATGCGTGCCTTTCTTACCTGCCATTGAAAAAAACCTGAGCACCGGCGTGCAAAATATAATAGCAAATAAGGCGCCGCCGCCCTCAGAACCTTTCGCGACTGTCATTCACAACGACCTCTGGATAACCAACACCATGATAAGGTACGAAAAGGGCAAGCCGGTAGAAAACAGGCTGATCGACTTCCAGCTCACCGCGTACGGGTCGCCCGGGAACGACATCGTATTTTTCCTTTTCAGCAGCGTGCAGAAGGACGTCTTGGAAGAGCACTACGACAGCCTGGTGAAAATGTACCACGCCACGTTCCTCGACACGTTGACTCGCCTGAAATGCGACACCGCGCCGTTCGGTTACGAAAAGTTGCTCAAAGAAATAGCCACCGCCGCGAAAACGACGCAGTTCCATCACGTGCTATCCATGATGCAATACATTCTACCAAAGAAGGGCTGCGTGAAAGATATTTTTGAGCTGTCTGAGAAATCTGTCTTCCACGACATCCAAATGTCGGACGAGTACATGGAAAGGGTCCCTGAAAAGATACTGTCCTTCGCTAAAAGGGGGTGGATTTAAAGTTATTTATAAATTACATATTATATTAGTGAACTGTAATAAAAAAATAAAAATGCAAATGTTATCAATTTTGTTTTCATTTTTTATTAAATAAATGATGCAACTGAGATTTACAATGCAGGCGATGTGCATCTTGCATGATAACTAAAGATTGCAAAATGAGTTGCGCAAATAAATATTTAGAAAGCTCAAAAATGTTTGCGTGTAATAAACATTGTAATATACATAGCAGAAGCTATGCCGATGCCATTTTTATTTTCAAATAAAGTAAAAGTAAATATTGGCCAGCGCGTGCTTATTTCGTGCCTTTTATTATTATGGTCGATTTTGAGTTCCTTCACTTATCTATGTTTACATTAAAATATAGTAAACTCGGAGTTAGTGTTTGATAAAATTATAAAATGCGTTGCAAAACAGAAGAATTAGAAGAGCGTTTCTTGTGGTATATCACGAATTTTCCCCATGTATATGTTTACATGCACTCTCTTGAAAATAAATACACCACCAAATCGTTGTTAGGATTAAATGCAACCTTACCGAAAGTCTAGCTAAGTATTAACTCAGTACTTTATTCGGTGATCATAAAATTATTATAACCACAGGCGCAATGAAAAAATAACATTTATGCTCACTCATCTCAACAAGCACTTCAAGATATACTAAAGTTATCTAAAAGGTAATGAAACCACCAACGACTAATTTTTTGGTAAGTACACTACTCTATTTAGCATTACATGTGGATAAATTGTATGGACTTTGAAAAAAGTTTTTACTTAGGCTCAAGAGAGATTACGTGGAAGATGCTAAAGTATTACGTCCTACCTGACAAATACGTGAGGATAAATAAACTACTGTATGCTATCTTCTCCGCAAGAACCAAATCATGGGAAATTATCAAGGAAAATCAGCATAATTAAAATTATCTACAACTTTTTTTTTATTATGGTATACTGTATCCTGAAAAATGTAGAGAACAAAAATCTGACATAAATTGGGGCACGTTCAATAAAATGGAAAACGTAGACGACATCTGTTCCTTCATATCAAATAAAAAACTAATGCAAAAAAACTAAACGGGAGTACCAACAAATGAAACGTTAAAAAATTACAAACATTAGTAGATAAATTCCTTAGACATATACATCTCGCATTTTGGCCAAAAAGAATAGCAAATTATCAGTTACGAGAAATCTCAAACGAGGAAATGATTGAAATAAAAATTAGAAAAAGAAGACGGGAATGGATAGGCCATACAATAAGAAAACAAAATAGTGATATTACAAAACAAGCTTTAGACTTCAATACATAAGGAAAATAGGAAGTACGAAGAATACATTAAAAAGGAATATTTTAAAAGACTTGCAACTATAGAATCTATCATGGCAACAAGTCAAATATATAGCCAATGACAAGAACAATTTGAGAAAATTGGTACAGAAATTATTAATAGTAACGGACCCAACCCACGATGGCCAGGACTAGCAACTCTGCCACCTACTGAACTTTTAAAATGCCATTTGCTTCTTAAAACGTTATAGGAAGAAGAAGGATACACTATTCTGTTCACTAAAATTTTTTTTTTATTAACTCCTTTGTTATACAATCTCTCCTAATTGAAAGGGACAACAAGTACTTAGCGTGACACATATAATAATAATGAATGCAAGCAGCAGTAGAAATTGCCAATTGCTTAAAGCATGTAGAGTAGGGCTACAATAAGCCACTCTTTATAAATTTCACTAGGCATAATATACAAGTGAGTGGTAGAGCTTACAACAATTTAGATTATCGGTTAAAGCGTGTTAGAAGTTCATTAGGTTTAAATCGTTTTAAACGTTTTGGTTTATGAGGTTCGTCCATCAAAGTGTTCACTAATTGATTGGGATGTGTCAGTAGTCGGTCTTTATATCTTTGGGCGCTTTTTTCTATTTCCTCTCTGATAGTGGGTATACGCAAATCACTTGAGATAACTTTATTTGGCACATACCACGGAGCACTAACTATAGCACGCAACACTTTATTTTGGAATTGTTCAATGATGGCTAGGTTGGAGTTGCTGGCTGTTCCCCACAGAGAAAGACCATACGTCCAGATAGGCTCCAGATAGGAGTTTGTTCTCCAATGATAGTCTAGACCCCCTTCCGATCATCCAATAGATTTTCCTGTATTGTAATCCAAGTTGTTTTCGTTTGTTGAAGTTCACTAAAAATGGCAAGAATTTTCAAATCTAAATTAAAGTCTATTTAGCTCAGACACGATAGTACAGAAATAGGCGCAACCTAGGACAGATTGTGATATATTATAAGTGTAGTCTTGTTCAGTTGTGCGACGTGAGTAAAGTGTAACATCAGTAGTCCTCCAATGACTTCGTTCAGTTTCGTAATGTGTTTAGGATGGAAAATTCTAGAGACCCTAACTTGTATGGAGATTTTTTGTTGCACACTATTTTTTGACCTCCAAAAGTACAGTTACGTTTGAAAAAATTTATAAGTCGCACTTAAAATATGTGCGTATATGCTGTTTTCCCGCAATAGTTGTTTCTGATGGCTATATAGATGGTCAAGGAACAAACAAAGAGCACGGACAGAGGTCTATAAAAAACTCTGCTCAGATATTAAGACAATAAGAAACCACTAAGTTATATAGGATTATTACCAGACCATAAAAGATAATCTCCCAGCTCAAGAATGGTTGCCGCAGAGCAGTATCTAAGATTCTCTTTTTCCCGAGACGTCCTAAGCCGGTTAACCAGAGAATTTTGGAGGTCACGAAGAAATCCGCATTCGACAGTGAAGAGAAAGCTGGAGAGTTAAATGCAGCCGAATCTTTCAAGTTATATTAAAAAAGGCATTGATAACTGGTGCTGAGCCGACTATGAGCAGACCAAGAGAGTAGAAAGGTCATTAGCAATATGCAACTGCAAGAACTACATCTATAATGGAACTTTCAAATCCAAATTGGGGCAAAATGAGCCATGCGAACAATTACAAGTGCGAAAGAATTTGTTTGTTCCTTTTGAATTTATAATAAAATTGAAAGTGATGACAAAACCTTAGTTTTGCTAGGTTAACCCCCCTCAAAATATTAATATTTTTCTGAGTAATTTTTTTGTGTTTTGAAGGTGTATCACAATGTACTACAAAAACCTGGGAAATATCACCAAAGACAAGGTAAACATATAGTGTCTGCAAGAGGAACAATTGCCTTTAAAAAGCTGTGACGTCTACTAATTAGTCATCTTTTTTCTACTTCTACTGAAGTAATTCGACTAACTAGAAGCTTATATTTTATAAAGAGAGTTACCAAGAAATTGTTTGTCAACCTATGGCTTTTCCTATCTTGACTTTCTTTAAAGAGCAGAACGTACCCATTCCTTAATAACCCTACGATCTTTCGATTACTCCCCTATTAAAGTAGGATATAATAAGGTGGAGTCTATTGTGTTACTCTGGAGTTTTGCGAAACGACGACAATGTAAAACGAATTTGGTGGGGGCTAGCTTAAACTACCAATTTAATTTTACTCGACTTGGTTACTTTCAATAAATATTTTTTATCTTTAAATATCTGGGCATTACAATATTGTGGTCACTATTTTATGTACATAGTATCAGTAACTGTTGATAGTAAAGAATATACCCAACATACCAAGGTAAAAAAATTACGAACAGAAAAGATAATAAGTCAAAATGGCAAGGCACAATATCATCTAAGTAATACGAGTTTGTGTTGGATATGAAGATGCATGCTCATGCGTCTTCCAGAATAAAGTTTAAAAAAAACAGTTGTAATTTCTTATGCAATTTAATAAAAGCTGTCGGTAGTTTGGACTGGAATATGAATTATTTAGGTAACGAGAGTCTGGAAAGAGGATAAGTAAGAAATTAGTGCAAGTCTATCCTCCAAAATGTATTAATTTCTTCATTATCATTTTGTTCATCATTTTCTGTTCTAGTGCTTTCATCAAGAAATGTGTCCAATACATCCAAAGAGTCTTCATCTAATTCGATGTCAGGAGGAGTTTCAAAATTTTGGCAGTTTGTTGAGTCACAATTTAGACAAACACTTGTACATTTATCCAAAATAAATCTAATAGAACAGAAAAAATAGTAGACAAACCCAATCTACTTCTTTTAAAGCAAACACTGGTCTAAGTATCTACAGTATTGTTTAATTTGTTATTTAAAAGAACATAGAGATACAGAGAGGAGTAGAACAGGAAGAATGTTTTAAAAGATCTAGCAATGTTTTGCCTATGCAGATGATGCTGCCATTATTTCTACAACAAAATGAGGACTCAGTGAAAGTGCAGGAAAATCGCAAGAAAAGTAGCCCTAGGAGTGCATGTATAAGGCATTTTCGAGAAAACGAAAGGAACAGGAACAAATAAAATTTAGTAGTGTGTAGTGCGTGAATATTTCGGTGTTATCTTTTATAGTGATGGAAAGAGTAAGAAAAAATTAAAGCACGAGTAATGGCTGGAAGCAGAAGTATTACAAGTTTGCTAAAATTATGTACTTACAAACCAACCAAGAAATAGAGATCTCCTATGCAAAACCTAATATATTAGCAACCCCAAAAGCACTCAGATTAAAATGGACGGGTCATATACTACCTGTAGTAGACCAAAAAAAGTGCTTCTGAGATAGGAAATAATAAAAGAAGAGGAATGTCAGAAAAATGGTTTTATGACATAGAAGAGGATATGAAACAGCTAGAAAGGAGAAACTTCAATAAATAGAGAAAAGTGAAAGTAGATCACCAAAGAGATTCTGGATCATAAAAGCATCTTAGGTAGGTAAACTAAAACGCAATTACTAATGTGTACTAATGTGCACTTACTTCCATCCCCTTCTTATTGAATGGTAGGTTTCCGGTCTTTTTAACAAGCGTCTGCTTTTCCCAGTTTGAAGGTGGTTTAAAGGAAGCTCTTTTACATTTTTTATGACATTAGCATTTTCCCTACTTCAAAACTAAGTAAAATAAAAACGAAACTCCAATTAAAAATTTATTTATTTGTGTGTGATATACAGTTGCGTAAATTACATTATCTAATTTTCCACGAAACCTAAATTCATATCACAATGACACCAATCTAAAGCGGCATGTGACTTCATACTTCTGTGTTATCAATTTTTATCACTAATGTTATCTTCAATAACTTAAAATAATTGGCAGATGTTAGAAGTAAGCTGGCAATCTGGAAACCTGTTTTATTGGTAAGTTGCTAATTATCACTTCGGAAATCAGGTTAAATTTCTTTTATATTTGAAAAACAGTCGGGGCGAGATGACAGAAAAAATTGTTATACAAGACCTAGATAAGCTGTTGCAACCCAACTTCGATGTGCCTATACAAATCGTGGAGTGCACTACAAAAAGATTAACAGCCGCCGGTGACAACTATGGGAGTTTAATGGTCCTGTGCGACGTCAAATTAAAAAAGGAAAAATGTGACGACGAACAGGAACTGCATCTGGTAGTCAAAATGTCTCCTCCTAATGAATGGCTAAGAATTATGTTCAAGGTACACATAACCTATAGAAAAGAGATTGGCATCTACACAGAAGCCGTTCCGGCACTTAAGGAATTTTTAAAGAAGCAAGGGCAGATTGGTCTTCTGGACTGCTTTCCGAAATGCTACGGAGCTCGTCTAGCTAGCAACGACTCGACATCGGAGAAAATATACAAAGACAGTGTTATTTTACTGGAAAATTTGAGAAGTCAAGGATTTGTAACTCTTGACAGAATAAAGGGCTTCAACTTAGGAGAGATCGAGCTGTTGATGATGAACTTAGCTGTTTTTCATGCTGTTCCAATCGCAATGAAAATGATAGATCCTGATACGTTCGGTAAAAAGGTTCTACCTTATCTGGATAATGTTATAGTGTTTGACTCAATTTCCGAAGAATCCAAACGGCAAATAATAAAGTACGCGACCCAAGCAGCTGCCAAGAATAAAGAATGCGAGGCTCTGCTGCCGGCGCTTGAGAAAGCCCTGATTTTGGGTGGGGAAAACGCAGAGGCAAATCAGGTGCCAGCGCCTTCAGAACCTTTTGCAACGTTCATTCATAACGACCTTTGGGTGACCAACGCGATGATAAGGTTCGAGAAGGATAAGCCAAAAGAAGCCAAATTCCTCGACTTTCAACTCACTGCTTACGGGTCGCCCGGAAACGACATTGTGTTTCTTCTTTTCAGTAGCGCCCAAAAGGTGGTCTTGGAAAAGCATTACGAAAGCGTTTTAAAATTGTACTATACCACGTTCATCGATACGTTAACGCATTTAAAATGCGACACTACACTGTTCACTTATGAGAAACTACTGGAAGAAATAGACAGCGCCGCAAAAGTGACCCAATTATATCATGTCGTTTATATGTTGCAACATATTCTAGCGAAAAAGGGTTCTGTAAAAGATATTTCCGAATTATCTGAGGAGTCTATGTTTCAAAATGATCAAGTAGCGGATGAGTATACACAAAGAATTCCCGATACAGTACTAACGTTTGCTAAAAATGGATGGCTCCAAGTTTGATTATCATTTGCCATGCTCTATTATTAAAGTGTAATCTTCTTGAACAAAATATATAAATCTTAAAAATGTTCTGCTTTTTCTTTGTTTATTTTATGCTAATTAATTGTTCGTATCACATTTTGTAATACAAGAAATATTTCTATAGAAAGCGATGTGCGAGGTGCGTTCGAGTTCTAAGGTCTCAGCGGTGAAAGTAGGTAGAAAGATGCGGTTAATTTTAAGTTTTGGAAAATATTTCTGAATTCGTAATAGAGATGGTAGCACCATACAATGTACAAAGATTAAATTACCTCCATTGCAAGGAGTGTTGTTTTGTATATTTCAAATGGCGATGTTTAGTGTTTAAGAGCATGGTGAAATGCTCATTGAAATC
This sequence comes from Sinelater perroti, assembly GCA_036346155.1. Classification (NCBI taxonomy): domain Eukaryota; kingdom Metazoa; phylum Arthropoda; class Insecta; order Coleoptera; family Elateridae; genus Sinelater; species Sinelater perroti. The sequence goes on along the minus strand of JARFIY010000270.1, from coordinate 10,421,193 downwards.
TATCGCCAATTGAGTGAGACATGCGGTGAAGGCGTTATGGATGTTAGAAATGTGCTTTCGTGGGTGCGAAAATTTAAAGAAAGTCGAGAGTTGTTTGACAATGAATTGAAGCAGTCTCGGCCACGAAGCAGCCGGACCAAAACCATGATTGCGCGAGTGGAGCAGGTTGTTATGAATGTCGATTAGTCTCTAAACTTGGCATGTCCGTAGGATCTGTGGATTCAATTTTGCACGACGACCTGAAAATGCGGAAAGTTTCTTCAAGGTGGGCCCGATGAATATTGACTAACAAACACTAGGCTGCGCACAAGGCTACTCTTCCAATCGAGCCGCTTTTGCATCAGCAATTTTCCAATGAGCAAGATACACCTTTAAAGAAGTGTTCTCAGCAGCCATGAATTCATGGCCACGACGTTGTGAAAAATGTGTTTACCAGAGATTACGTTGAGAAGTAACAGAAGTTTGAACTTTCTTGGATAAATACTTTTCAGAAAAAAATTAGAAGACCTTACAATTTGAACACACCTCGTAAACCGAATTACGTGTAAGTAACTTTGTTTGTGGGGACGCGGTGGCTCAGATGGTTCAACCAGTTGGCTCTGTCCTCCAGCCGGCGTGCGCGAGTTCGAGTCTCGTTCTACCCATGAATGTGTGTGAATGTCCTAGCATTTAAGTGCATGTTAGCGGGCACAATAAGCCCTTGAGGCTGTAGTGCCTGTAAGTGCGCAAAAAAAACTTTGTTTGTGCTTATAAGAAAAAATAATTGCTCTATTCTTTTTTTTAGTAAATGGGCATAAAGCTTCCAATAATAAAAAAGTAAAAAGTCGATTAAAAAAAACAAAAGACCATCTTGCCCTATCGTACACTAAAAGTAAGACAAAAACAGGCTGAAGACTCCACAACATTCATTTTATAACCAAATACTATCTGTGGGTTTCAATAAAGGCTTTAGAAGGTGAAAGTAACAACTCATTGATAAAACCAGACGATATACCTATATCAAGTGTAAATCTATTCAATGTAGCTTGAGCTATATGCAAGGGCAAAAGTTTCCTGGGAGGAGATCTACAAGCGAAAGAAAATATACAAACACCGTAACTGAGATGGATGTTCTTACGAGAGAATAACGTCAATGAACGATATTGACATCTATCATGGAAGTCATGCATATCCAGACATATGCTCATATAAATTGTGTTGTTCCTTTTCTGAAGCAAGTCGCTGTAGTTATCATTTATCCTGTGTATATATTTTTAAGGAATAATACTACTTTGTAAGTTTTTTGGCATTTTTTTATTGGCCTAAATGCTTCCTAAACTATTCAAAAATAACATCTAAAAGGTTTGATGTGGGCGAAAATGTTCAAAGTGATTAAAAAAATCGATTTTCCGAGTGCGGTCACGGTGCTATTTAACGAGTAATTTATGTACTTGAATATATGTACTAAAAACTTAAAACGCGTTTTTCTCGAAACCATGTTTTTTGACATTGGCGTACCGATAGCTCCGTCAATTTTAGTTCGATCGTTTTTAAATTGTAACTGTATCTTGAAAATATAATTATTTCGGAATCTACGTAAGGATTTTTCGATTAATTACTCCTAACGGTTTGTATAAGTAATTTCCGAATGATTTTTTCGAAAAAAAAAACAACTAAAGTTGACGCCATATTTTTAGAATAACATTTTGACAAAATCCTGAGTAGGTCACTTCATTTTAAGATATATTTTAAGGAAAATTTTTATTCTTAGTTCTAGAGTGAAAGTGGTACGCCTGTTTAAGCCCAAAACAAAATTTGCGCAGGCCGCTGCGGCACTATTTTACATTTTTTATAATTAATAAAGTGTGTTTTTTATATGTAACTACTAGTACTTTTATATGCTCAAAACCCCATATACTTAAAGCCTTCCTAACGTTCACAGTAAGCCTTACAAATTGAAGCAAGTTTTAATGGTCACAATGTGATATTACCTCTTAAGATGGCGTTTAATGTAAATACATAAGAAGAAAGTAGTACTGAAATAGCTAGAAAAAATCTTATAAAATGCAACTAACATAAATGGGCAAAGACTAATCGATTTCGCAGCAAGTAAAAAAATGATTATCAAAAGTACCCAACAAAAACGTAAAGAGATTTATAAAACAGCATGGATATGTTAAATAAAAAATGTAATTAAATCAACCATCTAATAATAGAAAAAAAATACACGAGAGACTAATTTTAAATGTGAGAACTTCCAGAAGGCAGACCATCTGCTGCTAGTAGCAGCAAAATTCAAAGAAAAAAGCTCATCATAAAACAAAATATAAACAAGAAACAATCCAATTGGAAAAAATATGACAACATAAAATATGAAGAAAGTATATAAAACTATTAATCTCGGAAGAAGTGTTAGAAGATGTGAACAACGAATGTTGCAATATCAAAGATGCAATAACATTGAGTACAAAGCTATAACTAGATATTCCAACTCACATAGAAAAAAGAATGATTCGTTAGTAACTGGAAGCGAGCAATACAAAAATGAAAAAAGCAAGAATAAAATATTGCATGATAATGCACAACAACAAGAAACGATGCGCAAGACTTTATTAGAAAAAAGAAAAGAAAAAATAAACAAAAAATTAAAGGCAACTAAAGAACACTATACAAATAAAAACATAAAATTATATTACGAAAGCTTAAAGAATGAAAAGAAAGCTTTAAACCACTCACTGCTGCGTTAAAAACTAACAAGAAGAAACCTGCATGAAAAGAAAAAAAATATTAAATATTTGGGAATAATTTTTCAGAAACTCTCTAACAGAAGATGATAATAAAAACGAACAATTCATGCAAAAAGAAAAAACAAACAAGAAGGTAGACCAACAGAACAAATCAAGATATTTGGTTTCACTTTTTATGAGGAGTGCGTTGTTGAATGTTATTTCTAGGCACTCCAGTCTTCGATTAGTAAATATAGTATGAGCTGATTTAGATTGGTTTACCGATATTTGCTACTTATTAAGTGGCGAAGCGAAGCGGAGTCACTTACTAACTTCATGTTACCCATCCGTTGTCCGTCAGTCCGTCCGTCCGTCCAAGCAATAACTCGAGAACGGCTGGGAATTTCAAATCCTGTTTTCACCACGACAGGTGACCAAAAAGGCTTGTTTGCTAGTGATTTTGAAACTGATTGGTCAAAGGTCAGCTAGACTAGAGGGTTCTCAAATTTGGGAGACTGATTCGCCACTTCACTGTGCGTTGCAAGCTTTGCAGGTTTATTAAGTCAGTTTTCAAGGAGATTAAGGTGTTATCGGAGATTATCTGAGGCCACATTTGGGTTACCGTTGACACATATTAAGGCGGTGTCATCCGCAAAAGTAGAAATTTTTGTATTATTTGTAGTTGGAATATCAGCAGTGAAGATCAGGTAGAAGAAGGCTCTCACCACCCTACCTTGGGGATGTCTCAGTACTGCTTTTATTTGGAAGTTTTTTTTAAGGTCGGAATAAATGAAAATCCGCGGGGGCTAAATCTGAACTATACGGAAGTTGTAACAGGAGCTCCTAATTCCGCTGTGTTCATCATGGTTTGGCTTGATTTAACGTGTGGAGTGAGTCTTCTTGTAATCGTCCCGGATTTTTCCTTCTAATGGCGGTATGGAATTTCTGGAGAGTTTCGCAGTATCTGTCGTTCTATGTTAATGGTTGTGCGCGATTCAAGTAAATCACACAGCAGTAAGCTTTCACTCTCCCAGAACACGGTGGTCACGGTTTTGCGGGCTGATAGTGGAGTTTTGAATTGGGAAAGTTGGATGTTTCTATATGATGGACTGTTATTTCGTTTTTGGGGTGAATTTATAAATCTAGGAAAAATAAATGCTTTCTATTATACGAGTGATTAAATACAGCAATAACACAATCTACAAAATAATTATGTATGTAAATTTTATAATAAAAAGATATCATTGCAAAAGAAAGGTTAGTACAATAATTAAAGATATTGATTGTAGCATGTGCTTTTATGAGGGCGAATCAAATATAAACCAGATTTCCTTTACGGAGAAGAGCTTGGCTTCTGAGCAATTTAGGTATGGTTGCCTGAAAAGGACTACTCCCCCTTTTCCTCACAGGATGCCGCGCACTACCGTTTTTAGTGTCCTTATTACAATATTATAGCAAGAAATGTCCTCATGTTTTACGCAACAGATTATTATTTAGTTTATCACGACAGAAAATCGTCCGAAACTTTAAGAAGATTTAAGGCACAATTAGAGACAACACTCTTAAAAAGACTCAAGTGTGTGGCACAATTTTTGGGATAACAAAAAATAGTTGCAAACAAAGCACACGCAGCTAAAAAGCTTACTAGTTGTTCTAACAAAAGTTCGTAGCATTTTTATATTTAGTTGATGATGTAATATGACTTTAGTGGTGCTAGAAAGCGCGTTATTTTGCGAATATTTTGGTTCATAATTTTTGGTATACATGCGTGCGCATGCACAAGCACTACCTTTTTAAGATGGCATCCGACGAAGATTATAAGCGCATTTTTTGTTTTATTATTATAAGAAAAAGTTGAGGTAGCATGGCTCGAAAGTGGCTTAAGGGTTTCACGTTTGGTGCCGTGGATTCGGACGGTAAACCAGAAGAATGTCAATTGTCTATCAAGAAGTCTTGTAAACAGCTATCAGGCTTAAGCACACGTGACACCTTTGTGCACTTTGAGGGCAAGCGTCCTTGGACCATCCCACATAAGTTTAAACATGAACAAGCTCAGAAACAAGTTGAAATTTGTCTTCAGTTTCTTCAAAATTTACAAGACATTTTTTTCTACGTAGTTCGAACGTAAGCAATCAATGGCTTCAATTAGGTCAAATAGGTTGTTCAAGGAGGGCGTTTCGAGAAGAAAATGATTCGCGGTGTTTGATGGAACTTTGAGGAAATTATGCCTTACGGTGTTATAAATATGAACCAGATCATTCCGCAGCCAGGCAATGACAAGACTCACACTTCACCAGTTTCCAAATAGAATTGAATAATTGGCTGAACGTTGGTTCAAGGTTGCTAAAGTTGGCGGATTATATTTCAATGAACAAATATAACACAGCCACACAAAAAAAATTTTGTCTGGAGGTCTGACTATGTATATTGTATGTTTTTGGGGTCACTGAATCAGAATCCGAGTTTAACCCCAGCACGTCAAGGTTTGGCCATAACCTCAAAAAACACTCCGAAATCCCCTAAAACCCTTAAACCCAATAGTCCCAAACGATTTTAAACCTAAAACCCGGTAACTCATCGACTCTTCAACTAAATTCATAACTCTATATATAAACCCCTAACCCTATAAGCCCGTAATCAAAATACTGAAACTGTATCGCTTAATCTCTCACCGCGAAACTATTCGTGGCGTAAATTACACACAATTAAAACAGAATATCCTCATAATTCCCAAGGTGTTGAACTCTGTATAACATTTGTAGAACCGTCAGCAATGACATTACCCAATGTATACCGTAGGGAGGTTGCGTGAACGGATTTTGTACGTCATATAGCCCTTATAACGGCTGTTTTGAGACGTGTGAATACACAGGTGAATATATAAATAAATATAAATTAATAAATATATGTATAAAATAATATAAAAACAAAGCTTTAGTCAGTCTCTTCTTTAAGATGTATCGCGTTCTCTTGTCTTCAAATGATCTGTGCAACGAAATACGCTTTCGTTTCCGACTTTCCTTAGATTCTCTCTAGCGTCCAACAAAAATCAGCCATCATGTTAACGTCCCATCATCCCTGATACCGAGTTTCCATGACCTTGATATTTTGGTGGAATCGTTCTCCCTGTTCTTCATGAAAGTCGCCAAGGTTCTCAGGAAATTTATCGAGGTGGGAATCAAGAAAATGGAGTTTCAAATTCATGTTACAGTTAAGCTTCTGAAAGTCAGAAATCATTTTTGCAACTAATTGTTTATAATGAGGGCTTTTTTTATTCTCAAGGAAATTTTGAACAACTGCTTTGAAGCTTTTCCAGGCGTCTTTTTCTTTCCGACTAATTGTACTAGCATCATTCTGATCTGAGGGTCATCGAAAACCCCTTCTTCAATTTTGCCTCAGACAATTCCGAAAATTTGTCAACGAGATTGCTTCATTAGACCAAGCTTGATGTGAAGGGGAGAGATAAGAATTTTGCTTGGATCAACTAGCGATTTTAGGTTTTAGCTCACGGCTTAAACCGTGTTGCATTTGAAAAAACTGTCGACGTTTCGGCATCGGCTTTGATGTCATTTTCAAGAATTTAGCTCGGGGTCTTAATTTGCCTATTCTTCAAGGAGAGCTACGAGTCTTTAAGTAAGAGTATATACAAATATGTATATTCTTTGATAATATACTTTTACTTTTTTCTATTTATTGCCATCTTTTGTCAGTCTATCCATATTTTTCGTATACTCTTCTGTCAGTAAACTATCTTATTTTACTGTTTTCCGTCTCTGCCAAAAGAACTCTTTTTGGTACTCCTTGGTTTTCCATACGTAGCGCATAACCCACTCATTCCAATCTTTGTGCTTTAACCACTGCTAATAAAGGGTGTTTTTTAAGCCCGATAGAACTTGAAATTATAAAAAATAACACAAGAAATTAAATTTTAACATGACATTAACATTTGAAAATGATTTCGGGCATATGGCCACCGCGGCTGTTCTTGGCAAAGCGCATTTTGGACGTCCAATTTTGGGCCACTTTTTCGAGCATTGCTAGTCGTATGTCACGAACAATGTTGGCCTCCAAGGCGTCAATTGTTGCTGGTTTATCAGCATAAACCCCTGACTTCACGTCGCCTCACAGGAAATAATCGAGAGGTGCCAAATCGCACGACCTTAGAGGCCAATTGACAGGTCAATTTCTTGAAATCAACTTATCGCCAAATTTTGATTTCAATAAGTCGATGGTTGCGGTCGCCGTATGGCACGTAGCGCCATCCTGTTGAAACTACATCTCGCCCGGATCAACGTCATCCATATTTTCAAACAAAAAATCATTGATCATGGTGCGGTAACGATCTCCATTGACCGTAACGCGAGCTCTGGCTTAATTTTTGAAGAAATAAGGTCCGATGATACCAGCAGCGTGTAAACCGCACCAAACGGTGCATTTTTCTGCATGTAATGGAGTCTGTAGGGTCTGTTGTGGATTGGTTTAACTCTATATGCGGCAATTTTGTTTATTAACAAACCCGTTAAGCCAAAAACGAGCCTCATCGCTGAACACAATTTTGCGATAAAACATCGGGTCAATTTCCAACTGCTCTAGAGCCCAATCGGCGAAAGAACGACGCATATGATGATCTCGTGGCTTTAATTCCTGGACCAGCTGGATCTTATACGGGTGTAGGCCAAGATTTTTGCGCAATTTTGAGCCCCAATTCCTGCGACTGACGACGAATCGGTAAATTTGGATCTTCTTCCACTCTTTCGTTTACAGCAACGATATTCTCTTCAGTACGCACATTCCTTCGACGTGTTGGTGTTATTGCGTCTTTTAGAGAGTATGTGGTATGAAATCTATCCACAGTTCGACGGATGGCTTGTTCAGTGGACGATTATGTGCGCTATAAAAATCACGAAGTCGTCTGTAAGTTGCGCGAATCGATGACTGATTTTCAAAGTAAATCTGGATAATTTGGTAGCGTTGTTCAACCGTCAATCTATTCATGATGATTTGCCAGAGTATACTGATCATAAATGTCAAAAAGTGGGCGCAGTATGACAGTTCGTTTGACAGTTAACCCTTTCGTAAGTTCTATCGGGCTTAAAAAAACACCTTTTACTAACAAAAATAACTCTATAATGCTGGAAGCTTAAAAATATTCTTTCTGTCGGTCAATACATTGTTGCGGGGGTCTGTCTTCCACATCTAAATGTCGGATGAGTACATGGAAAGCGTCCTTGAAAATATACTGGATTTAAAGTTATTTATAAGTTGCATATAGTATTAGTAAATAGTAATAAAAAAAATAATTAAAAAGCAAATATTTTCATTTTGTCTTAAATCGCGTTGTATTAAATAAAGGATGCAACTGAGATTTACAACGCAGATTATGTGAATCTTGCATGGTAACTAAAGATTGCGAAATGAGTTGCGCAAATAAATATTTAGAAAGCTCAAAAATGTTTGCGTATTTTTATTTTCAAACAAAGTAAAAGTAAATAATGGCCAGCGCGTGCTCATTTCGTGCCTCGTATTTCACGTATCGCGAATGGTCGATTTTGAGTTCCTTTACTTATCCATGTTTACATTAAATTACAGTAAACTCGGAGTTAGTGTTTGATAAATTTATAAAATGCGTTGCGAAACAGAATAATTAGAAGAACGTTTCTTGTGCTATATCACGTATTTTCTCCATGCATTTGTTTACATGCACTATCTTAAAAATAAATACACCACAAATGCCTAAAATCGTTGTTAGGATTGAGTTTAGCTTTACGAAAAGTCTAGCTAAGTAATAGTAAGTAATTAGTACTTTATTTGGTGAACATAAATTTATTATAACCAAAGGCGCAATAAAAAAATAACATTTATGCTTGCTTATCTCAAGAAGCACTTCAAAATATACTAAAGTTGGCTAAAAGCTGGTAAAAGCACCAACACCTAATTTTTTGATATTACGGGCTACCTGACAACATGACATACCTGAAAATAATTAAACCACTGTATGTTAACTTCTCCGTAAGAACCGAACCGTGGGAAATTATCGAAGTAAATCAGTACCAAGTTAGGTGTACGACAAGATTGTACCTTATTTTCAACTTTTTTTTGTTATCGCAGACTGGATTGTGAGAAATGGAGAGGGCAAAAAATCTGACATAAATTGAGGCACGTTCAACAAAATGGAAAACCTACAATTTGCAGACGACATATGTTTGTTCAACCGAATGAAAAACTAATGCAAAAAATTAACATTAAAGCGGAAAACGTTGGCTTAAAAACAAATGGGGGAAAGACAAAAATCCTCACAACGAACAAAGAAGGAACAGCTATCACACCCAGAGAATTTCACAGAAAAAGTCGACGAATTTTGTTGGCAGATACTAGAAAGATATTACCAGAAAAGTAGCTTTAGCACAAAATGCGTTCAATATGCTAAACAAGACATGGAGCTCAAAAAACATCAGAACGATAATAAAGTTCCAGCTTTTCAATGGAAATGTTAAACGTGTGCTTCCTATAGTGCAGAGACTGGACTACCAACAAACAAAACGTTAAAAATTACAAACATTAGTATATAAATGCCTTAGATATATACATTTCGTATTTTAGCCAAAGAGAATAATAAATCATCAGTTGTGGGAAATCTCAAACGAGAAAAGGATAGAAATCATAATTAGGAAAATAATATAGAAATAGATAGGGCATGCAACGACAAAATCAAACATCAACACTACAAAACAGGCTTTAGACTTCAGTACATAAGAAAAGAGTAAAATTGGAAGAACGAAGGATACATAAAAAATAAATATCTTAAAAGACCTGCAACTACATATAAGCCAAATATAACATATAGCCAAGGACAAGAACAATACAATAAAATTGATATAGAAATTATCAACAGTGACGGAGCCAACTCGTAATGCTCAGGACTAGCAACTCAATTTTCAAAACGCCCTTTGCTTCTCAAGAGGTTATAGAAAGAAAGAAGAATATAATACTCTATTGAAAATGACCTGAATTTTCAAATATAAATTAAAGTCTATTTAGCTCAGGTACGATAGCACAGAAATAGGTGCAACCTAGGATTTAATATACAAAAGTTCTATTTTGGCGCAATGGTACTGAGTGATACTCAGCAACGCGCGCCGGCGAATGAAGCTACTAGCAACTTGGATGCGACAGCGAATCAAAAATGGTTTACATAATAGTAATAGAGCGGAATTTAAGCTTTAATTCGATGTACGTGTCATATGCGTACGATAAAAAAATGTAATGTGTTTAGAATGGAAAATTTTAGAGACCCTATGTATCGGCATCGATGACTTTAACCTGTACGGAGACTTTTTGTTGCACACTATTTTTTGACCTCTAAAAGTATAGCTACGTTTGGTGAAATTTATAAATTGCATACAAGACGTGCACATATGCTATTTTCTCGAAATAGTTGTTTCTGATGCCTATATAGATGGTCAAGGAACAAACGAGGAACATAGACAAAGGTCTGTAAAAAACCTTGCTCAGATAATCTTCCACCTCAAGAATAATTGTCGCAGAACAGTATCTAAGACGGTTATAAACTTTCTTTTCTCCGTGAAAGTGACAAAGAAATCCTCATTCGACGGTAAAGAAAAAGCTAGACAGTTAAATGCAGCCGAATCTTTTAAGTTATATTAAATAAGTCAAATAGATGCGAAGACTTTCGCGGCCGGTGTTGTGGCGCATGGTGTGATCGGTTCTCGGGTTAACGTTACATCCACAACTGAGGCGGATATCTTCAGAAGAAAATCTTCTAAAAATTAAGCGACTGTCCTGTGCGTTCTCGCTTCTATACTCGTGCGAGTGTAGTAGAGATTATGTTGATGGGCCGTTGTTGACGTCACCGGAATGGTAGATAACGTTCCTATTATGGGATAAACCATCAAAAAGAAACTAACAACATCAGAAGCGTTGTCTCCAAGAATATACGGGCTCCCCACCATACACAAGGACTATGTACGGCTGTACCGATGTACCATTGTCAGTGACATTGGTTAGCCCTATCTACAAGATTCCCAAATAGCTATCCAGCAGTTACACCCAAGACTCCGCACATTTTGTTAACCATTTTCAAGACACCCAACTACAAAAGGCAGATCTAATGATCAGTTTTGATGTAACATCTCTGTTTACCAAAGTGCCGATTTAGGAAGCCCTAGATTACCTAAAAATTTTTTTCCTAACGATATATTATTTCAGCAGTGCCTTACGTCCAGTTACTTTGTTTGGCAGGGCGTATATTACGAACAAAAAGACGGAGTAGGAATAGGTAGTCCATTTAGCCCTGTAATCGCCAATTACTACACGGAGAAATTTGAAGAGATCGCCATCAATACAGCATCATTAAAACCCGCGGTATGGGTGATACGTCGATGACACTTTTGTAATATGGAGATAAAAAAATACTGCCACAATTTATTATAAACTTGAATTCCGTACACCCAAGCATACAGTTTACCATAAAAATGGAATCTAATGATAGGATTGCTTTCTTAGACGTACAAGTGTTGATATCAAAGAATAGATATTTACAGAAAACACGTGCATCCGGACAGATACCTTCACAAGCAGTCGAATCACCATTTAAGTCGAAAAAGAACGGTTGTGAAAACATTGGTAGATCGAGCAAGACGTATATGTCAACCACAATTTTTGGATAAAGAACTAAAACATTCCTCAAAAGAAAATGGTTACTTGAGGACGGAGATAAATAGAGCAACTAAACCTAACAAATGCGCAAGAAAAACACAACCGAAATCGGCTATGGTAAGCAAAGCTTTCCTACCTTATATCAACAGGGTTACGGATCGAATAGGAAAGACTCTCAATAAACACAAGGTGGAAACAATCTGTACTACTACCACCAAGATACGGGATTTGCTTAGACCAATCAAAGATACAAGAAACTCACAGGATACACCAAGGGTATACTGCACACCTTGTACATGTGAGCAAGCTTACATTGGGGCTATGGGCTAAACGATTACCACTAGGATAAAGGAACACAAACGTCATCTACGCCTTAATCAACCCGAAAAATCAGCAGTTCCTGAACATACTTTGGAAAATCCTAACCACGAGATAGAATTCGGGCAAACACAAGTCTTATACAACTGTAGGAACTACTACCCGAGATGATACAGGGAGGCGGTGGAGATTTATAGATATAAAAATAATTTTAACAGGGACGACTGATTAAATCTACCTAAATTTTGGTTTATCGCTCTTAAGAGGCAAAAAACAGACCGCGACGCGGTGAAAGAGCGAGTGACGTCAGAAAATGCCAAAATATTACCTGCAACAACCCGATTTCCAATGAAACATTTTACTAAGCTAGTACTTACGAACATGATGCTTATCCTATGTTGACTTTCTTTGGACAGTGGAAAATATCGATTCTTTAATGACTATACAATGTTTAGATTAGTTATCTATTAAAGTAGGATCTGATAAGACGGAGTATATTATGTTACTCTAGTGTTTCAGCAGACATTAAGCTATGGACTCAAAGTACTGTTTCAATTTTACTAGATTTAGTAAAAAACAAATATCAACGGTCATTAATAGACCAGGTAAATATTATCAAGCTTTATCTTTAAATTTCTGGTTGTTATACTCTTTTGGTCAATATTTTATGTACATAGTAAATTTACAGCAAAAGAATGGACAGACACCTAACAAAAAAATGCAAAAAAACGTGTATTATATATAAGTGTGTATATATATATATATATATATATATATATATATATATATATATATATATGTCTTATTCAAAGATTCATAGCTCTCCTTGGGGAGTAGACAGATTGAGACCCTGAGTGAAGAGCTAACCTCTTGAAAATGGCATCAAAGCCGATGCCGAAACGTAGAGAATTTACCCAAAATAGACGCGGTTCATCCCGTGAACTAAGTGGTTTAATATATATATATATATATATATATATATATATATATATATATATATATATATATATATATATATATATATATATATATATATAATATGCGCACGCATGTATACCAAAAATTATAAACCAAAATATTCGCAAAAGAACGTGCTTTCTAGCACCACTAAAGTCATATTACATCATCAACTAAATATAAAAATGCTACGAACTTTTGTTAGAACAACTAGTAAGCTTTTTAGCTGCGTGTGCTTTGTTTGCAACTATTTTTTGTTATCCCAAAAATTGTGCCACACACTTGAGTCTTTTTAAGAGTGTTGTCTCTAATTGTGCCTTAAATCTTCTTAAAGTTTCGGACGATTTTACGCTTTCTGTCGTGACAAACTAAATATATAAATAATATATATATATATAAATATATACAAATATAATATATAAATAATAATCTGTTGCGTAAAACATGAGGACATTTCTTGCTATAAGATTGTAATAAGGACTAAAAAAGCGGTAGTGTGCGGCATCCTGTGAGGAAAAGGGGGAGTAGTCCTTTTCAGGCAACCATACCTAAATTTCTCAGAAGCCGCGCTCTTCTCCGTAAAGGAAATCTGGTTTATATTTGATTCGCCCTCATAAAAGCACATTCTACAATCAATATCTTTAATTATTGTACTAACCTTTCTTTTGCAATGATATCTTTTTATTATAAAATTTACATACATAATTATTTTGTAGATTGTGTTATTGCTGTATTTAATTACTCGTATAACAGAAAGCATTTATTTTTCCTAGATTTATAAATTCACCCCAAAAACGAAATAACAGTCCATCATATGGAAACATCCAACTTTCCCAATTCAAAACTCCACTATCAGCCCGCAAAACCGTGACCACCGTGTTCTGGGATAGTAAAAGCTTACTGCTGTGTGATTTACTTGAATCGCGCACAATCATTAACATCGAACGACAGATACTGCGAAACTCTCCAGAAATTCCATACCGCGATTAGAAGGAAAAATCCGGGACGATTACGTGAAGACTCACTCCACACGTTAAATCAAGCCAAACCATGATTAACACAGCGGAATTAGGAGCTCCTGCTACAACTTCCGTATAGTTCAGATTTAGCCCCCTCGGATTTTCATTTATTCGGACCTTAAAAAAAACTTCCAAATAAAAGCAGTTCTGTGACATCCGCAACGTAGGGTGGTGGGAGCCTTCTTCTACCTGATCTTCACCGCTGATATTCCAACTACAAATAATACAAAAATTTCTACTTTTGCGGATGACACCGCCTTAATATGTGTCAACGGTAATCCAAATGTGGTCTCAGATAATCTCCGATAACACCTTAATCTCCTTGAAAACTGACTTAATAAACCTGCAAAGCTTGCAACGCATAGCGATGTGGAGAAGCAGTCTCCCAAATTTGAGAACCCTCTAGTCTAGCTGACCTTTGACCAATCAGTTTCAAAATCACTAGCAAACAAGCCTCTTTGGTCACCTGTCGTTTGGTGAAAACAGAATTTGGAAATTCCCAGCCGTTCTCGAGTTATTGCACGGACGAACGGACGGACTGACGGACAGACGGATGGACAACATGAAGTTAGTAAGTGACTCCGCTTCGCTTCACCACTTAATAAGTAGCAAATATCGGTAAACCAATCTAAATAAGCTCATATTATATTTACTAATCGAAGACTGGAGTGCCTAGAAATAACATTCAACAACGCACTACTCCTCATAAAAAGTGAAACCAAATATCTTGATGAATATGCGTGACCTTTGGGTGACCAACGCTATGATAAGGTTCGGGAAGGATAAGCCAAAAGAAAACAAATTCCTCGACTTTCAACTCGCTGCTTACGGGTCGCCCGTGAACGACTTTGTGTTTCTTCTTTTCAGCAGCGTTCAAAAGGTGGTCTTGCAAAAGCATTACGAAAGCGTTTTAAAATTGTACTGTAACACATTGATCGATACGTTAACGCGTTTAAAATGCGATACTGCACTGTTCACCTATGAGAAGCTACGGAAGAAATAGACAGCGCCGTAAAAACGACCCAATTATATCATGTCGTTTATATGTTGCAACATATTCTAGCGGAAAAGGGTTCTGTAAAAAATATTGCGGAATTATCTGAGGACTCTATATTTCATGATGCTCAAGTAACGGATGGATATGCACAAAGAATTCCTGATACAGTACTAATGCTTGCTAAAAAAGGATGGCTCTAAATTTGATTGTTGTTTACCATATTGTATTATTAAAGTGTAATCTTATTGAACAAAATATATAAATCCAAAAAATGTTCTGTGCTTTCTTTGTTTATCTTATGTTAATTAATTTTTCCTGTCATACTATATAAATATAAGAAATATTTCTACAGAAAGTATCATGAGATGTACGAGGTGTGTCCAAGTTGAGGACCTGAGAACTTAAACGCATCTTGTAAACCAAATGGTGTGTGAGTAACTTTGACCGTGGTTACAAGGAAAGAAAATTTGTTTATTAAATATGTTAAGGGATCGAGGCAAAAATTAATAATTTACTACAAAGAAGTTTGTATCGCCTTTATTGATACAGAAAAGGTATTTGACAACGGAACAGACTTTTTTAAATTTCAGTATCCACTATAAAGATTTATATTTTATTTACAATCTCTATGCTTAGCTGCTACAATATCTTAGTAACCGTAAATAAGGTTTTTATGTACACTTTTGTATGAAGTGTCGCTTTGGATGGTTGTAAATCGTGGACCATTAATTTATAAAATAAAGGAAGACTAAAGATGTTAATAGTGTTATAGAAGAATGATCAAAACTGGTTGGCTTGGTAGAGTTGTTAACCACGAAGCACTGAAAAAGGAAAGGATGTGGAAATAGATACAGAAAAGACAAGACCACCTAATTGGACACATTCACTGCCGTCAAGTCATAATTAAAACAATTATAAAAGAAAAAGAACAAAAGGATGCCACCCCAATGATATATCAAACAATTTACGGACAACGTGTTCTAGGGGTACCAAAATCGTATTACATCATCATCAAAATCAAGCTAATCTTCCAGAGACGTTTTTGACCTTCATTTTTAACTGTTGCTCGTTATCTCAAAAATTATTTGCCACTTGATTACTTGACCCTCAATTGTATCTTGTGTCGTAAGAATATTGATAATAATGTAACGGTATCGTATCGATATCGTATAAATTGTGCGCTGCAGGCGTATCGACAGAAAAATTTTGTTCCAACGTTGCGAATCGTACGCCCATTTTGTATTGGGATAAGAACAGTCTGAATACTTATATTAAAAGCTATTTTAAGAATAGGTGGGTATAGGTATACAGAATAAATGATAACTATAGCGATTTGCTTCGAAAAAAGAACCACACAGTTTATATGAGCATATGCGTGAATATGCATAAGTTTCTTGATAGACGTCAATATAGTTATTTATGACGTTAGTCCACCTTAGTTACGATGTGTATGTCCAGTTCCTTTCACTTGCAGATCTGCTTTTAGAGGACATGAAGTGCTGTTAAAATAATTCACAACAGCGAGTATGGTACAATGAAAATGGAAGGTTTCACAAATTTATCAGAAAACCTACATACACTTAGGTGGCAACCAACTTTTGCGGCAGTGTTTTGTTGTTTAAGTGAAATGGGGTTTTCTAATGGTAGGAAGGAGGAGGCAAGCATCACGTATACCTGAGCTGGAAGAGCGTGTTCCACAAGATATTGAGGACAACCCCAGTACAAGTTCCAGGCAATTGTCCTGCCAGAGTGGTGTATGCTAAGTGAACGTATTGAATATCCAAGATGAAAGCCAATACTATTCTTCTCACTTGTAATGTGAGTGGAGATTTTTTCTAAGAGAAAGGTTTCGTTGTTGATTTTCGTAAGAAGCCGTTATCATTATTGGATTTTTGTGATCAATCCTACTCACAGACGAAGCAAAATTGGCAAGAATGGCCACCAACCTAAATAAGTTTCAAGCTCATCAACAGTAACGATGTAGCATCATTGCTTTAGTTGAGTCAGTTGTTTTACAATGTTGTAGTAGCTCAATGTATCTGAAATTCCTGAGGGAGACTGTGCCTTTATTATTTAAATATATGTCCTACCCAATACGACAGGTTATGTGTTATGACCTAACTTCAGTGTTTACATTCGTTATCTCAAAAACAGCCTTTGCAACACATGGTAGTTCTGCTGCATAACTCGTCCTGGACGATAGTCGAATGCAAGATGGAAAATTTAAACGGGTGCATCAATTCGTTACATTGATAGCAAAACTATTTTTTTTTATTGCATCTAAAGGCACAATACAAGAGAAAGAAATCGTTGGAGAGAATTGCTCTTGGTGTGAAATGCTAGGTAGTTGGTTACACTTGGTCAATTGCTAGTGGGTTGTTATTCTTGTCTTCTAAAACCATTATTAAAGCCTACAGATAATGCTTTATTATGAATGGGTGTTGTGGAGATAATTTGTTATTATTATGCTTCTAGTATGTAGCAGAGCAAGCAGTCTTATTTATTTGTTTTTTATTTGATAGCTTTTTGATTTTTGATTATTTAAAGCCTTATGTCTATTTACTAAACAAATAAATACACAATTTTTTCTTGTGTGCCCAAACAAACTTATATACAATTCGGTTTACATCGCATGCATACTTCCTATAGAGATCTATAGAAATGTTTCTTCTATTTACATATGTAGTATGGCGTAAATAATTAATTAGTGTACGATAGAGAAAAAAAGGGCAGTTCATTTTTAAGATCTATATATTTTGTGCAACAAAATTACACTTTAATAATATAATCAAATTTAGAGCCATCCTTTTTTAGCAAACGTTAGTACTGTATCAGGAATTCTTTGTGTATACTCATCTGTTACTTGAGCATTTTGAAATATAGACTCTTCAGATAATTCGGAAATATCTTTTACAGAACCCTTTTTCGCTAGAATATGTTGCAACATATAAACGACATGATATGATTGGGTCGTTTTTGCGGCGCTGTCTATTTCTTCCAGTAGTTTCTCATAAGTGAACAGTGTAGTGTCGCATTTTAAACGCGTTAACGTATCGATGAACGTGGTATAGTACAACTTTAAGACGCTTTCGTAATGCTTTTCCAAGACCACCTTTTGGGCGCTGCTGAAAAGAAGAAACACAATGTCGTTTCCGGGCGACCCGTAAGCAGTGAGTTGAAAGTCGAGGAATTTGGCTTCTTTTGGCTTATCTTTCTCGAACCTTATCATCGCGTTGGTCACCCAAAGGTCGTTATGAATGAACGTCGCAAAAGGTTCTAAAGGCGGTAGCACTTTGTTTGCTTGTACGTTTTCCCCACCCAAAATCAGCGCTTTCTCAAGCGCCGGCAGCAGAGCCTCGCATTTTTTATTCTTGGCAGCTGCTTGGGTCGGTACTTTATTATTTGCCGTTTGGATTCTTTAGAAATTGAGTCAAACACTATAACATTATCCAGATAAGGTAGAACCTTTTTGTGGAACGTATCAGGATCTATCATTTTCATTGCGATTGGAACAGCATGAAAAACAGCTAAGTTCATCATCAGCAGCTCGATCTCTCCTAAGTTGAAGCCCTTTATTCTGTCAAGAGTTACAAATCCTTGACTTTTCAAATTTTCCAGTAAAATAACACTGTCTTTGTATATTTTCTCCGATGCCGGGTTGTTGCTAGCTAGGCGAGCTCCGTAGCATTTCGGAAAGGAGTCCAGAAGACCAATCTGCCCTTGCTTCTCTAAAAATTCCTTAAGTGCCGGAACAGCTTCTGTGTAGATGCCAATCTCTTTTCTATACGTTATGTGTACCTTTAACATAGTTCTTAGCCATTCGTTAGGAGGAGACATTTTGATTACCAGATGTAGTTCCTGTACGTCGTCACATTTTTCCTTTTTCAGTTTGACGTCGCACAGAACCATTAAACTCCCATAGTTGTCACCGGCGGCTGTTAATCTTTTTGTAGTGTACTCCACGATTTGTATAGGCACATCGAAGTTGGGTTGCAACAGCTTATCTAGGTCTTCTATAACTATTTTTTCTGCCATCTCACCTTGGTTGGTTTTCAGATGTGGGAGAAATTTAATAATTTTCGAAATGGGTACCTTACCAGTACACTTTGCTTCTAAAGGCGAATAATTGTTTGACATTAGCTGTTAGCTGAATGTGCTCAGATACTGGCCGACTGCTTAGATATACGAATTTTTTTTAATTATACTGGCTAATAAACAGCCATACTTCAGAAATATAAAGTCACGTATTATTTTAAATTGTTGTTTTCGAGATATAAATTCGGAGTTTATGTAAAATTAGATAACGTAATTGACGTAGTTGCATATCACATAAAAATAAATAAAAATTAAATTGAATTTTATTTTATCTTCCTTAATTTTGGCGCATTAAATGATTTATACTATTGACATATAAAGAATGTACAAATTAAGAGATTGGGAGAGGTTGATAAAGGAAAGTACAAAAAGTACAAAACATTTCCAATTCTATCGATGTTTTGAAAATGTGAAAGAGGGTTTAAGACCTAAAATATAAAATGATTTTAACCCATAATTATGATAATGCAATTAATCGAAATCAAGGAACAATTTTGCTCCAAAACATCCGAATTTTTCCGCAAGGTTGTGTTGAGTAAACTGCGTTAGTTGTCCCACAGGGATAAGGGAGGCCAAGGAGAGGTTACAATACAGATTAATTCGATAGCAGATGTTTTTAAAATTGTACCAAAAATAGAGAATGACACGCCATGTCTACAAAAAAATAAGGGGCAGAAGGTACAGAGAAGGCTTAAAAATTTTAAGGACATAATGTACTTTAATAAAATTAAAGAAACTAGAGATGAAAACTATAGTTGGAACTATCATATTATAAATGATGTGCTAAAGTTAAAAACTGTGCCCAAGCTCTGCTAAAAGTCGACAGTGTGGGAAATGTTGATGATTACCTCCCCCGACTGCAGCGCCAAAATCATCGACGCCGCTGTACCATAAAAATGATACGGTCCCAGCTCTCCAAAGAAAAAGAGTCCTAATAGAAGCTTCCTACCAATAAGTCCACGTATGCTGAGATAGTTGTCGTTTTGTCCCAGAAAAGCCAGCCGTCTCCGGTTAGTGAAGCAAAGATTGTCAGTGAGACTGATTGTAAGTTTTTAAGAAAGCAGTGCCGATACTAAACTCGGTGTTTTTGACGGAAGTGCTGGTGCTAATGCAAGATACAACCAATAGCTCTTTAGTGACTACTACACAACAGTAAAGTATCTTAAGAGAGGTACCAGAAGAATCTGCGAGAAAGACTCCCATTTGCAATAGGTTTTCCTCTACCCAAAATAAGAAAGAAGGTGAAGCTTAGAACACTCAACCTTTTGCCAAAGGATCTTCAATCGTATTGAGAGGCACCGGCCATTGAAATCAGTTATAAAAGCAGATGGCGAAAAAATGCCTCAATTTTACTAAAGCAAAGTGGACGAGGCAATTAATTCACATTACCTAGTGTATAGTGGAAGACCATAGGGCCATTACATGTATGATGGAGACTATGCAGATGCTTTACCACATCTATTTTCTTCTATTTGAGAAGTCGCTGAGGGTAGTTATAAGAGGAACATTAAAAAGATTTCGAACCGGATGCGCGATAGGCATCCAATACTCCTATGGTTTTTTAAACTGTAGAAAACTAGTCGCGCTATCTACAACCTCCATCACCTTATGAACCTGGTCGTCACTGTCGAGCAGGCGAAGAAAAAGGGCCTTCATCACGAGTGGGTGGAGTCAAAAATGCGAGAGGAGGACTTTCGAGAGTGTGCGAGCGGTAGATGGTTCTTGCAGTATTCGTGGAATAGTGCGTGAGATAACGTGTAAACGCGAATTTGTAAGTGGCACGCGGGGGTTTGGCAAATTAGTGTTGGTGCGAGATGCAAATTCTAAAAGGATAAAAGAGCGCGGCATAGTTTAAGCTGGATTAGTCTGTTTCGTTGCGTAGAAATGTAAATGTTAGAAAGACTCGGAGCCATCAGCGGTTTTGGGTCTCCTGTCCTGAGTAGGAGTTTCGTGGTTTTCCCGTACTAAGGCAAATTCTGGGGAAGGTAAATTTGTGCCCTAAATAAATTTTAAGAAAATTGACCCTTATATAAATTCAGGTTTAGAGTGTAATTGCGGTAGCGCTGGTGTAGTGCCGTAAGATACGGCCTCCCAGAAATCTCTGAACAAGAAAATGAGCTGTGGTAAGAGCAGCTGTTAAAAAAATAGTGGCTGAACTGGTGTAGGTGTCAGAAAAAGCGTAAACACCATTCAGCGCCATTTGCGCAGTGTGGGATGCATAAAAATTATTGCCGTGGAAAAACTCTTAGCGATAGTCTTCCAGAAAAAGCATCAACAGAATCGAGAGACGAGAATGTGTTTCTGAGCAGATAAAATATGGACATACAGTAGCGGCAAAAATTCATATTCATCAAAATTCAACTTTTTCTCCCAGAAGACTTGGAGAATAATTGCGACGCAGATGCTATGTTTATCAGGTATGACTCGTAATGTTACTACTGCAAAACCAAAAATTTATCAATCTTCGTTTCCGGAATATTCCAGAAAAATGATATTTTGCATAAAAACGATTTTATTTATTTTTTCTTGTTACCATGTGTTGTTTTCTGTGCTGATATTAATATGTAATAAATATAAACTGATTCTCCAGACACGCTCGGTCATCGTCAAAGACTACCGTAACGAACTAACCCAGACTCAACTGGCTGCCGAGTTCCAACTCATCCAGTCCACGATATCCCGGACATTTAAACTCTTCCGCACTAATGGATTCCTCCCGTTCATCAAGAAGAGCAGTAGACCCCGTTGCACGTCCCCACACACCGACAGACGCATCTACCATGAGTTCTAGGCCGATCTTGCCGCACCGCCGTCAACATCAAGTCCAATATTTTTCGTCCCACTAGCCCCAGCCCGTGCATACGTACTGTCAGATCTTGACTACAAGCAGCTGGATTTCATGAGAAACGGTCAACCAAAAAACCCCTCGTGGATTAGCGGAACAGGGCGAACTCAAGTTCTCAAGAGATCATCTGCACTAGATCTGTCAGCAGTGGGACGAAATTATCTTTAGCGTGAGCAAGTTTCCACTATTCGGATAGGATAAAATACACTACGAATGACGTTCCATTGTCTCCCGGTACAATCCCCAGTACCAGGTGTTTAATGTACAGCACTGAAAAGAGTAGGTGATTGTGTGGGGTGCGTTCTCATGCAAGTGAGTTGGCCTCTTCCATCGTATCACCGGATTAATAGACTGGAGAATATCATGCTCCCCTACGCACGCAGTACCCACGGCAGGACTTTCATATTTCAACAGGTCAATGACGCCAAGCACACGGAAGGGGACAGGAATAACTGGTTCGGATGAAAGAGGGTCCGGTTTAACGGCTGGCCAAGTTGAAGTTCTGACCTAAACCCCATCGAGCACTTGTTGGAGGTACTGGAGAGGCGACTGAATAAGAAAAAGGCCAGGAATGCGGATGAGAAGTTCACGCAGCTGCAGGAGGAATGGAAGAAGATCCCTTAGTCCATCATCGACCACCTTTTCGATTCGATGCCTCGTGGGTGCCAAATATTGAGGTATTTGAGTTGTTATATTCCGACAACAATTTGTTATGTTTGAATAGTTGCAAAAATAATCTCAGATGATCTCAGATGAAATTGTTTGTTCGCTTTGTTGACTTTTGTGGTTTTTACATTTTCTGATTTTCTGACTTTGATAGAAACTTCTGATAACTTCGGTGTTTTTCTTCTTGCTTTCGGGAGCAACAAAAATGTTTAATATAATAGAATTTTAGCTGCTATTGTAATGTTTGTAGAGTACTATTTAATAAACGCCGAATCACGTTTAATTTTGTATAACCGGATCACTGTAAATCTCCCCCAAATGCAACAAAATTTTAGGTGACGGACTTCTACTTGCCTTCAATAACGTTCGTGTTAAGGAAAATGTTGTTTTCATGGAAGGTATCAGCGACCACGTATAACGCGTAGTAAGAAAAACAACAAACTCAAAGGTTGTCATGGCCGGGGGACTCTTTAGACATAAACCCGACCAATAACCTGAGGCACATTATTAAACAAAACATACAGCTAAAGACATAGTTCAAAATATTTCAAACAACTGCGATCCCAGAAACAAGAATTCCGATTTCTGCCATATAAACTCTATTGAATACTAATAAACAAGTATATACATAGGATTTGACGTCAGTTTTCTACAAAAAAATAAAAAACTACCTTTTTCTGACTCTACTCATTTAAAGAAAGAAAACATTACCTTTAGTGATAGAGATAAAATTGAGATGTTTGTTAGTAATTTAAAGTGCCAGAGCAACCTTAAATATAAGGAGTCCATTAGTATTCCAAGTAACGATTTTAATAAAATTGGCCATTTGAATTAGTTTTAGGTATAACTCCGTTGGCGCTAAATTCAAGTGTTTTCAGTCGTTCATCTAATGCGGTAATAATAGTTTTTGTTTATCTAATTTGGCTAAGATAGTTTGGAGAGTTTGCTCTATATTGTTATTTTACTGGTCATTCGTCTGCATAATTCGTTTTTTTGCCGTAATATTTGTATACGTTACGTCTTTACTAATTTTGTTAGGTACCGCAAGATTTCCTTTATTATCTTTTATCTGTTTTTCTTCTGCTATTTTGTTAAATGCATTAGGCGTTTTTTTCTCCATAGCTTTATTTTTAATTTTTTGTAACTCAATGACTACTTTACACCCGCGATAATTTGCTGGGTGTTCTTCACCACAATGTATACATTTTGGTTTAGCTGTTTTCGGTTTAGGGCAATCTTTTGTGTGGTATTTACCTACATATTTGACGCATCTCGCTTCTTTATTACAATATCTTTGCGTACGGCCATAAGCCTGACACTTCTTACATTGCGGTATTAATTTAGAAGTTTTATAGGGTTGGATCTACACCTTACATTGCTGCATATGCTTAATAGCCTAAATCTTATTTATGTCTTCGTTATGATCAAAGGTCAATATAAACATATTAAGAGGTTTTTTGTTTTCCATTTTATTTTGTTGGCAGCATTTAAAGCTTTGAATCCTCTGTTTTCTAATTCTTCAATTATACTATCTGTTTGACAAGAACATGGCAGATATTTGGCTATTACCTTGATTGGTCTTTTCCTTTTATCTTCATATGTATGCTATGAATATGTAGTTTTTTCTTTTAATATTCTTGTTACATTACAATAGGTGTCATAATTTACCGTATTGACTTTAATATTTACTTTATTAACTACTTTTGTATTAAATTTGTCTTTTTGTATTTGTTCCGTAAGGAGTTCTAGAAATTTATTGTATTCTTTAACTTCTTACGCGATTATTGGAGGTGGTGGTTGTACCTTTTTAACTTTAGTTTTATCTTCATTTGTAAAGCATTGAGAAGTAGGCGGTGTAAAGGAGGTATCCATTTTTTTCCATTTATTTTGTCTACTTTTAGTCCTTATCCATTCAATTTCCTTAGCTAGTTCTTCTTCGTCGGTGGAGTACTGTACTTGCTTGAGTGGAGTTGATTCTACTTTTGTAATAGTACTCACTTGTCCGCTTAATCGTATTACTTGTAATTCAAGTTTACTTATATTTGTCTGCAATTGCGCTATCATATTGTTTAATTGTATATTTACATTGTTAGTTTTCTGCCACTCTGTGTATAATAATTGTTCATTTTGTGAACGTTTAAAGTTTTCCTGAAAGAATTCATTATTTTGTTGCATTAAAAATGCTTCATTTAATGTAGTCGGTTGCATTCCATTAGCCATTGCTGTAATATTTTGATATTTTAAGTTGCATTTTCTATTTAGATCCCGATATCACGACCACGGCAAAAATTATTTATGAAGATAAATTTTAAGCCGGACCTGTATTTCAAGGCCTATAATTTAAACGACACGATAAGGGGCCGACCCCGATCAACTCCGCGAAGGTCGTCGCCCGCTTCTTGCCGTCTACTTCGTTAATTCTTTAGTCTTGCTAACACCGTTCCGCGCTAGTCGCCAATTTACCTGAATACTGGTCTGCGCGGTCAGCTGTTTACTTATTGGGCGCTCGTCTTACGCTTGACCTCGTTTCCTGATTAACGGTCGTATTCTTATCAGCGGCTCTGGGTCTGAATTCGCTCTAAATCTACTTAAATCTAGTCCTACCTTGCTTTCAGTTATTAGCAAATGCTTCGTTATTGTTTGTTTTAACCGCTTAGCACACTTTAGCACTTTTGATTAACTTCAATTCACCAATATTCTTGTTAATTTGCGCTCTCCACACCACGCGTCTGCTACAACGCTCGGCCAGGACCGTAACAAGATAGTTTAATGACAATAAAATTCGACATAGAGAAAACCAAAAATAAAAGATAATAGACAGTCCTCGATAACGAGTCGTAGTTCGCTGGCAGATAAATTTACAGATGGCTGTCCAAAATCGACTGTGGTGCCAGCAAATTGATAAAGCAGGATCGTTA
This sequence comes from Sinelater perroti, assembly GCA_036346155.1. Lineage (NCBI taxonomy): Eukaryota > Metazoa > Arthropoda > Insecta > Coleoptera > Elateridae > Sinelater > Sinelater perroti. The sequence continues at coordinate 10,395,997 of JARFIY010000270.1, read as the reverse complement.
TATGACATCGTAAAATTCAAGAATTCTTAGAGATTAATAGGATTAGCATAAATTCGATATTGTATGTGCGCTTTGGGTCCCACAAAAGTTAAGGATTGCTCAAAAACAAGCTCGTGTCGATTGGTCGAAAAAATACTTAAGAAATACGCTCGTTATGCTTCAAAACCCGTTTACAATATCGCCATAGATGCAAATCTTGGATTTATGCGTGTGAAACCGAAAGTAAACAGCAGTCGACTGTATGGGTCTTCCAAGTTGAGCTAAACCTGTTTTGGAGATATCTGATTCTCTATAGAAAAATGCTATAAAAATTGATCTCAACGTATGCAAAAATATATAAAAACACTAACATTAAACATTTGTTTTTGTTAGTTTTTCACAATAGATATCGAGCAGCCCACGTACTATCGGTATTGATATGTTTGAATATTATTACTTTGACCTACATTAAGGCAAAATGCGAAAACATTGAAAAAGAGTCCTAATTATGGTGTAACTGGTTTTGATAAAACATTTAGCCTTCTAATGTCAACTTTAATCTTCTAGAATTTGAACTATACATTGCGCCATGAAAATTTTGGCCGACCAGTTATTTCTAAGCAACAAACACAAGAGAGAAAATATTACTGCACGATTACAACAGACAAATTACTTGATAGCTTTGACTGATATTAAAAGTCTTTTAAGAAGTATTGTTATCAGAAATTATTATAACAAACTGCTCTACATAATTTAACAACTGAAACATCTAAATCGCCTTAACTGCTCACTACATTAACATCTTAAACAATTTCCTACCTACAAATCACGAATTGTGACGGCTGCACCAACTGCACTAGAGCACACGTTCAATAGTTTTCTATTTATTACTGGCCACAGTTTATATTCGTTTAACATCAAGCCCGTAAACTAGCAAATCTTAAAGTTATTTTGGTATTGTTGGAGTGTTATCCGAAATTTAAGACTTGGGAGTTTATATAAATAATTAAGTGTTAATTAGGATCAACGTTATGCAATATTTGCAAAATCAAGATCTTGTTTTTTCTTAATAGTGCAATAAAAAAATAATCACACGTTTGTATGGATATTTTCTGCTCATTAACGGCAGCGAAAGTGATGTGGTAATGCAGAACATACAGTGGTTGAATCGAAACTAATGCGTAATAGTACGTAGTGCGATCCGAATTTTAAAATCCGAAGACAAAATCACAGAGACTACGTCGAGCTTGTAAAGCGCTAGTCGATTTTCAGAATTTTTTGCTACACATTTTTATCCGTCATAAACTAGAAATGTAAAGTTAAATTTCAAATACACCGCATTAACACAACTTTAACAAAATTGCTTTATAGATAGATACTTTAAAGAGGATTTACACCAGGTATGTTTATGATGGATTAACAAATGGTCAATCTAAGGACTGAACCGCCTGTGTTGTGTTCTAATGAGGTGTGTAGCCATCCAATATTAAAAACCCACCCAGGAGGTTTTCGTGGTAGAAGTTCCTTGAAGTTTTGAGTTTATGTGACCGTCAGAACTATGAGAAAGCCGTCTGCAAAATATTCCTTTTTATTAAGTACTGGGAATATAAAAACTCCCTCTGGAGTGTTACAGAAGATAAAAGGTCGTCTCTCTTCATCATTTGATGTATCTTACTATTCCACTTCTACTCATGCCTTGAGCTCTAGCCGTAAAGAGCCCTCCAGCTTGACATCGAAATTGCATTCCGGAGAAGAGACGATCCAATCATAACATATCCTATCTTTATCACGAGAGAAACTGTGCCTAATCTTCAGTCTTTCTGCAAATGGTATGCTAATTGACGAAGTGTGACATTCAAGAAGAAAACCGTTAACTGCTAAGCACTGGTTTTGAGCCACAAGTGGTTTCTCATTTTACACCTCAATATATCTAAAATAGATTAACTAAATGATAAACAACTATCTTCATCATTGAGCGTGCGATATAATAATAAAATACCTTGTGGCCCAAAACTGTATTTTGTCATTTTTCTTGGTGCTATTCTTCTTGACAGTATTATTATGGGTACTCTATAACTCTATACTCTATAAAGTAGTTGTGTCTTTTTAAGTCCTTCTATCTAGTGTACTATATTTGCATGCTGTTTTACAGTATTTATTTGAATAGAAAAGGAGAATCAGAATAAACGCGTGCTCAATCAACTTTTGTAAAAAAAAATAAAGGTTTTCAATTTTTCCGGGGACCACCATAATGCTTCTATCAACTTTTGGACGAAGCAACACATTTCCTACTTTTGGGAGCAATTCTATCAACCATTAATAGACGGTTATTCTCGAGAAGACGGTGAACCATGCAAACATTCTCCTTAGTCATAATGGTCATCGGAAACATTAAAAACCTTCACTTTGAACTGCTTTTTGTTCTTATAAAAATTGTTAATAGCACGCGTATACTTGGATCTTCTTAACGAACTGTACCTCAAATGTTTTCAAATTTCAGACGGTTTTACTGCCTCTGCCGGGAGAAACTTTATAATAATCAGTTGTGCAACATATAAGTGTAATTCATGCTCTGTCATTGGAATATGGACTACAGAAGCAGTGTGAGAAGTACCCTACGGGGAAAATCGCTTTAAATTTTTTTTGGCATCCCTATCTGCAATACTTTGTTTATTTTTGATTCATCCACATATTTCTTTTACTTTACATAAACAATAAGTGGTATAGTACCCATTAAATTATTTATGAATGTATAGTGCCAAGTATTCCATTGTTTAATTATTGGCAACTTTATTATTTCATGGTGCCTTTTCTTTCCGGATAAATACTGTAAAATATCATGTATACGCAAAAGAAAGAAGAACACATTAGCTAGTAGGCCTTAGAGAGACACAAAGACTTCCTAGAGTACCTACAATTACAGTAAGAAGAAGATGACAAAGTGCGGTTTTGGACCACAAAGTATTTTATGATTACATCGCACGTTTAATGATGAAGATAGTTGTTTAGCATTTAGATAGTCTATTTTAGATATACCGATATATGAAATGAGAAACGGTTTCTAGCTCACAACCAGTGGTTAGCTGCTAGCAGTTGTTTCTTGAACGTCAAACATTTTGTCAACTAACATACCAATTTGCAGAAGGACTGAAGATTAACCTCAGTTTCTCTCGTGATAAAGGCATATGTTATGATTGGTTAGTTTCTGCTCCGGAATGAAATTCCAAGGCAAGCTGGAGCTCAAGACATAAGCAGAACTGAAATAGTAAGATACATCAAATGATGAAGAGAGACGACCTTCAATATTCTGTAACACTCCAGAGGGAGTTTTTATATCTCCAGTACTTAATAAAAAGGAATATTTTGCAGATGGCTTTCTCATGGTTCTGACGGTCACATAAACTCAGAACTTTAAGGAACTTCTACCAAGAAAACCTCCTGGGTGAGTTTTTTAATATTGGATGGCCACACATCTCATTAGAACACAACACAGGCGCTTCATTTTTTAGAGTGACCATTTCTTAATCTATCATAAACATACCTTGTGTGGATACTCTTTAAAGTATCTATCTATAAAGCAATTTTGAGGTTATAGCTACACTTTCTTGAAGTTGTGTTAATGAGGTGTTTTTGAAATTTAACTTTACATCTATAGTTTATGACGGATAAAAATGTGTAGCAAAAAATTCTGAAAATTGAATACCGCTCTGCAACCCCGACCTAGTCTCCATGATTTTGTCTTCAGATTTTAAATTTCGGACCGTACTATGTACTATTACGCATTAGTTTCGATCTAACCACTGTATGTTTTGCATTACCACAGCGCTTCCGCTGCCGTTGACGAGCAGGAAATATCCGCACAAACGTGTGATTGTTATATTATTGCACTATTAAGAAAAAAAAAACCTTGATTTTGCTAAATCTTTAAATTTCCATTATTGCATAACGTTGATCCAAATTGATACTTAATTATCTCTGTAATCCCGCAATCTTAAATTTCGGATGTAACATCAGCGGTACCAAAATAACATGGGTTTATTCGTCATTATATAATTCTCAGACAAGAGCATGAGATAAATAAGAGCATTGTAATTTTTTTAAGTAGAAAGAATTCCTGTATACGAGGGCAAGTCAAGTATAAACCGAAATTAATTTTGAAATTTACTGAAGCATAATAAATACCAAACTGTGAAGTTATCAACGAACTTAAAAAATGCGTTACTGAATTCTATATGTCTGTCGGTCTGTCTGTCGCTGTCACAAAATTATGGATTTTTTAAAATTTTAAAATGGATTCTTATAGGAAATTTTACGCTGATTTCAAAATCGAAATCAAAAAGTTTCTATCTCGAATAGTTTTCGAGATATTCGACTTCGAATTTCGGGAAATTTTTCGACATTACGATTTTAAATGTGATTCTTATAGGAAATTCGAAAATGAAGAAAAAATTCTATGTCGAATAATTTTCCAGATATTCGATTTCGAATTTTCCCGAAATTCGAAATCGAAATCGAAAGGTTTTTTTAAGTTCGTTCTGGGATTGCTTACAGAGCAATCTCTTCGCCGGCCCCATGTTTTTTTTATATTATCTTTTAGCTTAAAAGCACACTTTTTCTAATGGCGTAATTATCAAAGTGTTTGATAATACGTACAGTTTATTAATGATAATTAAGTATTGATTTTAATGACTATTGGGGTTGTCTAAATCATACTTTAGGTGAGTGGTTACAAACTGGACAACGGAAAACGTAAGTAGGTGAGTGGTTACAAACTGGACAACGGAAAACGTAAGTGATATCACAACTAACGAAAGTACTCAGTGACTCTCAGAGTTAGATCACTCTATAAGACTTCCGCGTAGAGAGTGGTCTAAATCATTATCCAAATTGTTTCTTTAAGGTCCTAGATCTAATCGCAAGCGTGTCAATGTATTCTGTAGGCGGAAGATCGGTTAACTTGCCTTTTGTCGCGATGTAATGAACCAAGATTATTCCTCTCGCCCGAGCTTCTCTGACGAATGTTTATTGAATTTCACAGCGCTCTAATTGTCACAATACAATGGTGTCGGATCCATACTGTAAGCACCCGTATTTTTGACCAGTCTTTTCAACCATATCGTGTTTTTCGATGCCCAATAGGCGACCACCTATTTTGCTTTTGTAGTAGATAGAGAAACCGATCAATGATATGTCGAAGTCCAAGCTATAGCAACGCCTGCAAGGAAAAACACAAAACCACTGGTTGACCATCGCCTGTATCTACACCCTCCCTAGTCTGTATCACAATAACTGGTTAATTCAAATGCTGGTGTATTCTTCCAGTAATCAAGCAACAGGCCTTTAGTCCGTTTAAAATATTTCAATATTTGCTTCACTCCACGTTAATGTGCCGGTCTCACATTGCTGTGGCTTAGAAGAGAAGCGGTCCACACTTCTTTCTATATTTTGTCGCCGGAAAGTTTTATTTGGATATCGTTATAGTTCTATCCATTGGTGTTGACACTGAGGCGCAGACAACCATTACAAGATGTAAATATTTTTAACATAATGACTTTGAGATACCAATAGTTCGTTTCGTTGGCGTTTTAGTTAAAGTCGTGCTATTCCACACTTTAAAGTGTTTATTTTATTACACTTTTGAAGTGTCCACATATAAACATATTCGTTAAACGACCAGCGATACACATAAATCAGGATCTACTTGCGTAAATCCACATTACATCGGATATAAATAGAACTTCCGTTTCACTGTCTTGATTCTTGCTTTAGACCACAGATCGATTTCTTTAATTTGCAAAAACGCACGTCATTAGGAAACACCACAAAGAAAGGTAATTTTTATGTCGAATTCATATAACACCATGTCCATCTGTGTTGCAAGTACTAAAAGTGTTAGGACCGAGTTGTATTTGAGTACTGGTGAAAATATTTCCTCATAGTCGATGCCTTTGTCCTGAATGAACCCACGCGCAACATTTTTTGGCCTTGGAGTGTTCAATTCACCCGTTTGAACAACCACTTGCATGACATTGGCTTTTTCGCTGGAGGAAAACCAACTAACTTAATATTTTGTTGACTTGGTGAGGTTTCATCTCTTCTTTCATCGTTTTGTGCCGTTCTTCTGCTTCTGGAGGATCCTCCGTTTGTTTCGGACTCTAAAGTTCGCCCGCCTCGGCTACCATAGCGCAAAAAAAATTATTCTCATACTGTTGTGTTTTATTTCTCAGATAATTTAAACAATCTCCACGCGCGTGAGCGGTTCTTCCTTGTTTATTCAGTTCGTGTCGGTCCTTTATAAATATTTAAACCTTTTGTTTATTCAACGAGTTTTTTGGAATTCTTATCTCACATCTTTATTGTTATCCCATTTATAATACAAGGGTTCGTCAAAAGGATTTATTCCATTGTGAACAAATGCTAAAGTTGGCATGTTTTTGCGTGTCGGAGTAGCCGATAAACAGTTATTTGGCTGACCTGGTGTCCCATTTGAGCCTCTTTTGTTTTGAAACTATCACTAACACAAGCAGCCCAAACACAAAGATCCATTCCGCATCTCCGCTGACGTATAGGTTGTGTAGCTGATTGATGGTTTTAGCCCAAAGCTGCTTTGGAAAACTGTGCGCGTGCATCCAGCTTCTCGCCGCTTTTACCAGAGTTTGGTTTTTACGCTCTGTAGATCTGGTCTATTGTGGAGTGAAGTAAATCTTGCATGTCTTTGAGAACTTTGCTGAGATTTCTATTCACCTCAATTGAATGAATCTGAAGTTCTCTAAATTTTATCATTATTATTATCATTATATAGGTTCTATAGTCGACCATTGTTAAAGATAGGCCTCTTTTAATTTTTCCATTTGATGTGATCTTGGGAAAGTCATATCCAGTTTTTTTTTGTAATACATTTCATATCATCACTCCATCATATTAAAGAAAGTCCCTTGTTCTATACGTATTTTCTTGGTCGTCACTCAATTATTTATTTAGTCCATCGATTGTCCATTATCATTGGAATATGTCTAGTTCAGTTCCATTTTAGAGAAGTGGTTCTTTCTATTGCATTAGTGATTTTAGTTCTTAGACATATTTTGTTGTTTATGACTCTACCCCTCAGTGATATTCCATAACGCGTTGCGTAACTCTTATTCTGTTAACTGACTTCTTTGTCAGTGGAACGTTTACTTTGAGAATAGGTCTCATCCTACCAAAGGTGGCCTATGTCAGCCTGATTATTCTTTCAATATCGCAAGTTTAATTGGCTCTGTTCATTTTGGGTACAAGGTTTGTCGTGAAATGTATTTAGTGAATTTGATTTCAAACACAACGTGATGAGAAAATGATTTTAATTCTGTGAGCATTGTGCTAGCGAGATGGCCTAAAATAAGTATTATGGTATCGGCAAAAAATTAATTAAGTTTTTACCTTTAGCCCATTTCGCTGGTATCCATCATTTAAAAATATACTCTAGATGGGTAAGATCGGGTCACCTTAATGTTGTGTTTTAAACTTATTAGATATTACAATTACTTTTGGATTTTAATAAGTGTGTCTTACTACAGCAGAATGCCAGTGATCTATTCGACAATTTTTAAAATCTTAAACATTTTTGGTGTTTTATTGAATCGAAGACCTTATTATAAAACCGAGGGTAAATTGTATTATACACACTATTCAATTAGCGTCTTAATAACTTGTTAGTAGTCATTTGTTCCGTACCCAGATGGTTATTCTGATGTTTAGTTTGTATTTTTGTAAATAGTTTATAAAAGTATGATAATAGGCTAATAGGCCTGTGGTTCTGTAGGTCATCGATGTTGCCGTTCTTGTGCATGATGATGATTGTCGCATTATTTCAGGTTAAAGATATTATTGCTCCCAAAAGATATTTATTAAATGGTTTGGTAATTGCTCTCAGTAGTTCTTGAACTTCCTTAACCAGTTTAATGGCAACGTTGTCTTCATTTGGTGTTTTATTTTGATTCATTTCTGATATATATCCTAAAACTCTTTGTTTAGATATAGCTAGTATTTTTTCCGTTCCAGCATGGGCTGAGAAGTCAAAACAAGAATATTATGCTGAATGAAAAGGAAGCATGAGCACAAAATCAATGCATTGGCAGCTCTGAAAATGAGGAAGGATCCCACGCTCAAAAGATTAAGAAATTAAAAGACAAATTCAAATGTTTTAGTTGTGTTGAAGTCGGACACAAACATTATAAGTGCGAAAGCCGAAGTCACTGCAGTCACCTACAAAAATAGGTTTGATAATGAAGAGTGTGATAACATTGCGATGGTATGGTGTAGAAAACTGAGTCACATTTCGATGAATAAAATAAAGTCTGTTACCGTACTCGAATGACATACACGTAAGCACCTCGGTTGCTACTTCCACTTCTTCTATCTTGACGCCAACGGACTTCATTTGTGTGACTCCAACTATGCGACCGTTGTTTCGCTTGGCTTATAGTTTAGGACATAAAGCTTCTGTAATAGCTTATTTTGATTTATACGAGACTGATGTTCAAATATTGTTATGAATTTGCTTCCAAAAATCGAGTTTTTTAACAATCGATTAGATCGCTTATGACTTCAATAGTTATCACTGAGAGCAACACTGAGAACGTGTCTTTTGTTTTTTTCTTGGTCTACCTCTTGTCAGACTCTTCGAGCACTCGATCCATGTCGTATGCGTACAGCTAAGCCAGCAGAAGGATTTCCGCATTTGAAATTAACTGACTTCACTACTAAAATGAGAGACAGTTTTCGACTACTTTTAAGTTCATTGTCGTACTTTTCAATCGCTGACACTTTCTTTTTTTGTTTTGAATTCTTCTGCAACTTCTTCATCATCATCAGCCTGCTCCTGTGTAATTGTAAATCAAAAGTTTTCGTGATTGCCAAATGTTTGATAATAGGCGAACTTTATTAATGACAATTAAAATTACTATTGGTAGTATATAAATCACATTTTAGGCAATTGATTTCATGCAGACGAAGAAAAAAGGGAAGTGATATTACTTAGAAACTTACAGCATATGAGCACCCTATGTACCTATCTTTAACAGGTTAAAAGGTGGTTGTGACAGTATACAATCAAGAACTTAAATGATAATCGTAGGACTATACATCCCGATAGTAGCAAAAGTATTTTAGTATAGACCAGAACAAATTTTTAATTTTTTGTCGAGTTTGAGCAATTTATGGGATGTTGCGTTGTTGCTTCGTCCAAAAGTTGACAGAAGCAATTTTATTAACGTTTAATAGACGGTCATCCTCGAGAAGACCGTGAGCAATATAAACATTCTCTTTAATGATGCTGGTCCCTGAAAAAATTGAAAACCTTTATTTTTAACTACTTTTCGTTTTTACAAAAGTTGATTGAGCACGCGTACACTTGGATCTCTTTGAGGATGTTGTTCACGAACTGTACCTCAAGTGTCGTGATAAACTTTATAATAATTTAGTGTGCGATAGATAAGTGTAGCTCTTGCGTTATCATAGGGCATCGTTATTTGCAATGCTCAGTTTATCTTTGATTCATTCACGCATTCCTTTTACGTTTATATAAGCAACAAGTACTTAGTAGTACCTATTAAATTACTTATAAATTTTTAGTAACAAGTGTTCAATACTTTAATTATTGGCAACTTTATTATTTCATGGTGCAATATTTTAAAATTATTCGTATTCTCCTTTTCTGTTCAAATAAATACTGTGAAACAGCATGCAAAAATAATACACTAGATAGAAGGACTTAAAAAGACACAAATACTTTATAGAGTATAGAGTTATAGAGTACCCATAATAATACTGTCAAGAAGAATAGCACCAAGAAAAATGACAAAATACAGTTTTGGACCACAAGGTATTTTATTATTATATCACACGCTCAATGATGAAGATAGTTGTTTATCATTTAGTTAATCTATTTTAGATATATTGAGGTGTAAAATGAGAAACCACTTGTGGCTCAAAACCAGTGCTTAGCAGTTAACGGTTTCCTTCTTGAATGTCACACTTCCTCAATTAGCATACCAATTTGCAGAAAGACTGAAGATTAGGCGCAGTTTCTCTCGTGATAAAGATATGAAATGTTATGATTGGATCGTCTCTTCTCCGGAATGAAATTTCGATGTCAAGCTGGAGGGCTCTTTACGGCTAGAGCTCAAGGCATGAGTAGAAGTGAAATAGTTAGATACATCAAATGATGAAGAGAGACGACCTTCTATCTTCTGTAACACTCCAGATGGAGTTTTTATATTCCCAGTACTTAATAAAAAGGAATATTTTGCAGACGGCTTTCTCATAGTTCTGGCGGTCACATATACTCAAAACTTCAAGGAACTTCTACCACGAAAACCTCCTGGGTGGGTTTTTAATATTGGATGGCTACACACCTCATTAGAGCACAACACAGGCGGTTCAGTCCTTAGATTGACCATTTTTTAATCCATTATAAACATACCTGGTGTAAATCCTCTTTAAAGTATCTATCTATAAAGCAATTTTGTTAAAGTTGTGTTAATGCGGTGTATTTGAAATTTAACTTTACATTTCTAGTTTATGACGGATAAAAATGTGTAGCAAAAAATTCTGAAAATCGACTAGCGCTTTACAAGCTCGACGTAGTCTCTGTGATTTTGTCTTCGGATTTTAAAATTCGGATCGCACTACGTACTATTACGCATTAGTTTCGATCCGACCACTGTATATTCTGCATTACCACAGCGCTTTCGCTGCCGTTAATGAGCAGAAAATATCCATACAAACGTGTGATTATTTTTTTATTGCGCTATTAAGAAAAAACAAGACCTTGATTTTGCAAATATTGCATAACGTTGATCCTAATTGATACTTAATTATTTATATAAACTCCCAAGTCTTAAATTTCGGATAACACTCCAACAATACCAAAATAACTTTAAGACTTGCTAGTTTACGGGCTTGATGTTAAACGAATATAAACTGTGGCCAGTAATAAATAGAAAACTATTGAACGTGTGCTCTAGTGCAGTTGGTGCAGCCGTCACAATTCGTGATTTGTAGGTAGGAAATTGTTTAAGATGTTAATGTAGTGAGCAGTTAAGGCGATTTAGATGTTTCAGTTGTTAAATTATGTAGATCAGTTTGTTATAATAATTTCTGATAACAATACTTCTTAAAAGACTCCTAATATCAGTCAAAGCTATCAAGTAATTTGTCTGTTGTAATCTTGCAGTAATATTTTAAAGCAACACATGAAAAAACCCTATCTCTCTTGTGTTTGTTGCTTAAAAATAACTGGTCGGCCAAAATTTTCATGGCGCAATGTATAGGTCAAATTCTAGAAGATTAAAGTTGACATTAGAAGGCCAAATGTTTTATCAAAACCTGTTACGCCATAATTAGGACTCTTTTTCAATGTTTTTGCATTCTGCCTTAATGTAGGTCAAAGTAATAATATTCAAACATATCAATACCGATAGTACGTGGGCTGCTCGATATCTATTGTGAAAAACTAACAAAAACAAATGTTTAATGTTGGTGTTTTTTATATATTTTTGGATATGTTGAGATCAATTTTTATAGCATTTTTCTATAGAGAATCAAATATCTCCAAAACATGTGTTTAGATGCTCGCATCAAACGTCGATAGTCGTTGTCCACGCATTTTGTTTTTTACGTGTGGTGACAAAAAATCATTAGGGGCCAAATCAGGACTGTAAGGGACGTTTTGGGTGCTCAAAAAGCCAGTTGCTTGAGTTTCTTATTTCTCCGAATACTTCCAGCAAATAGATGGTGTGTACCATTCAGAATTGACCGTTTCTCCTTAGTTTTCCAAAAAACAGGGGACTATTTGCTTCGAACGCGAACGACTTTTGTTAGGTTTAACTCAACTTGGAAGACCCATACAGTCGACTGCTGTTGACTTTCGGTTTCACACGCATAAATCCAAGATTTGCATCTATGACGATATTGTAAACGGGTTTTGAAACATAACGAGCGTATTTCTTAAGTATTTTTTCGACCAATCGACACGAGCTTGTTTTTGAGCGATCCTTAACTTTTGTGGGACCCAACGCGCACATACAATATCGAATTTATGCTAATCCTATTAATCTCTAAGAATTCTTGAATTTTACGATGTCATATAACGATCTTGCTTTAGCAATTTGTGCATGGCATAGATGTTTGCTGGCACCACAGTCGATTTTGGACGGCCATCTTTAAATTTATCTGCCAGCGAACTATGACTCGTTATCGAGGACTGTCTATTATCTTTTATTTTTGGTTTTCTCTATGTCGAATTTTATTGTCATTAAACTATCTTGTTACGGTCCTGGCCGAGCGTTGTAGCAGACGCGTGGTGCGGAGAGCGCAAATTAACAAGTATATTGGTGAATTGAAGTTAATCAAAAGTGCTAAAGTGTGCTAAGCGGGTAAAACAAGCAATAACGAAGCATCTGGCAATAACTGAAAGCAAGGTAGGACTAGATTTAAGTAGATTTAGAGCGAATTCAGACCCAGAGCCGCTGATAAGAATACGACCGTAAATCAGGAAACGAGGTCAAGCGCAAGACGAGCGCCCAATAAGTAACCAGCTGACCGCGCATAAGTGTAAACAATGCGCAGACCAGTATTCAGCTAAATTTGCGACTAGCGCGGGACGGTGTTAGCAAGACTAAAGCATTAACGAAGTAGACGACAAGCAGCGGGCGACGACCTTCGCGGAGTTGATCGGGGTCGGCCCCTTATCGTGTCGTTTAAATTATAGGCCTTGAAATACAGGTCCGGCTTAAAATTTATCTTCAAACTTTATCTTTATCTTCAATCTAAATAGAAAATGCAACTTAACATATCAAAATATTACAGCAATGGCTAATGGAATGCAACCGACTACATTAAATGAAGCATTTTTAATGCAACAAAATAATGAAACTTTAACCTTGAGTGAAAATATAATACAGAAAGTAAATAATCCTACATTAGTTAATAAATATACAGATTGGACAAGCTTTAAGCAAATACTTGACAACAAAATAAAATTAGACGTGCCTCTTAGAAATGAAGAAGAATTGGATGATGAATTAGAAAAATTACAGGAGAAGTTATTAAACAGATTAAAAACAACATAAACCCTAACAAGGCCCCAGGATACGACTTAATCACAGGCGAAATCCGGAGGAAATTACCAAGGAAAGCGATCGTAAAGTTGACCCATCTAATTAATGCAGCAATTAGACTCAAATATGTACTCGTATTGTGGAAGGTAGCGGAAATAGTTATGGTACCAAAACCAGGTAAGCCTCCACATATAGCTTCCTCCACATATAGCTTCCTCCTATAGACCGATATCATTATTACCGGTCATATCTAAATTATTTGAGCTGACACCTTGATACTGATTAAAGGAGCAGAATGTAAGGTATTCTACTGGGGCATCTTTTTTCGACACCCCTATTTATAAATGCTCAGAAGCCCCACCCCATTCTCGTTACGGTGAGTAAAAAATAAATTTCTGTTTATATGTGATTTCTTTCATTTAATCTAGAGAAATAGATATTTGGGTTTCCTCACGTACTTTTAGACACTTTCGCTTTTATTTTTTTATTTTTGAATTATCTGCGCCACATCATAATATATAATATAAGATATAATTTTTTTTTACAAAATGCACTAAATTGGAGATGTGGGATTTTTTTTTGTGATAAGTGTACTGAATAACTGTCGTTGCGCCATACCTATCTTAATATTAAAATATTTATTTATTCAACCAAACTTTGGCGAATGATGGCATACATTTTTTGAGAAAACCAATATACTTTGCTTTATGAGTCAACATTCTCAAATATTTTAAGAATGTAAAGAAATAGTAAAAAAATGGTAGATATATTTATGACAACGGCAGCCTTAAACTGAAAGTAATAAATCAATTTTTTATTATTTAATACTAGCTAAGAACACCTGAGCCGTGGTGGCTTAGTGGATAGGTCGCTAGACTACGAAACCAAGAGTTGCGGGTTCGAATCCCGCTCTCGCCAATTCGATCACTGACATTTTACGGCCCAGCTCGACTCAGGCTGCAATAAAATGAGTACCTGGAGGTGTCAAACACTGGGGTAATAATGGGCGTTCGATACGTAGCGCTACCACGTTACTACCCTTGTGTACCGTAGGCTCTAGATTGTAGCAGATCTATCCTGTTACGACTCCCATAGGCGTTCGGGCCTGCTACGGGGAACTATTATATATTATAAAAACATCTAGTGATAAAGTAGAGCAAACTTGTGTCATTGAGTACTTGAAGCTAATCATAGCAAATAAAGAATTAAATTTGGTTATCTGCGTAATACAAGGTGCAGATGTGAAGTATTTCGATGCATAAAACTCATCTTGTGGCGTTTATTGAACACGTAAATATGAAGAATATTTTAACACATGCTTGAGAATTAGAAACAAATAAACAATAAAATGCGATTACTTACCGAACCACGCAGAACAAACTCGCAGAACACATTCGCGTGTGTGTCTACGGTTTCAACCTTGTACTTCGCGACTAGTCTGCCAACACAAGATATATTGGTAAAATCCCCACTTGAAATCTGTACTTTATCGCAGTACTTACGAAATTCGATATGCTGTGTTGCCTAACTGGCGTTTTACTGCTTGCCTTATATAATAACTTAATCGGCGGAATACACCACAAGCTTAAGTGCTTTAGAGATATGAGAGTTGCTCAATAAATTTACTGATTGGATATTTAAGTTTTGTCTTGATTATCAGAAGTTAATAATGCAGGTCAGCTGGTTACAGTCCTACAAGTCTTCCTCTAGAAGGGTATGTTTGTATATCTAATTTTTGATGGTGGACAACATTTCTTGTAGTTAATTTCTTAAACAATTGATAGATGAAAATCGTTTCAAATCATTTCGTTAGTGACGCCTAGAGATTATTAACTATCACTCGTAAATCTTTAAATTGATGTCTTTGTATGATGACTAGGTTGGACTTGGTAGCTTAACCCCATAGTTCTATTCTGTCTAAATTGGCTTGATTATTGATTTATAGAAGACTTTTGCCCAATTATCCAACATGTCTTTTTTCACTGTTGGTCCATTTGCTTTAATTTATTGCGATGTCTTCTTTCTCGTCTTTCTCGTCTGAGGAATTTGTATGTTACTTAACTGAATTGGTGGCTACAGATCTTTTCGTAAGGTAAATATGGAATGATTAGATTTGATCTCGTTTATTTTATTTTTTTGAACTGTTTTTCTAGAACATGAAGGATGGGATGTTTATGGTGAATAGGTGTGTAGCTAGTAAATTTAGAATTGATAGGTAGCGAATCAGAAACCTTTTTCTTATGTTTCGAATTGCCATTTGTTTAAGTATAATTTAAGTAATTGGTAGAATATTGGCAAGTTTTTTTTGATTTGTACACCAAACCCTGTCAAAGGTCTGACTTATGCCAAGAAATACTTAAGTACAATATTCTTTATTCCTTTGACATTGAGGATGGCTTGCCATGTACGGTGCCACTACTAGATTGTCGAATGGGCGCGACGGAAACCAAATTTGTGATGAGGTATCCAATCGTAAGGTGTAAATTTCTTTGTATGCAATTTTTTAAAGTAATTTTAATACAATAAAAAGAAAGTTTGCAGGTCTGTAAGATTTGGCACTAGTTGGAAATTTTCAAATTTTTAAAATGAGGGTAATTTCTGTTAGTTTAAAATATTAAGTGCCGATGCAGAAAAATTGTTTTCAATAAATGATTTAATAATATATCTTTCCTTGACGACTCTTATCATTTTTGACGTTATGACATCTCTTCCAAGTGATTTTTTTACATTCACATCTAGACGTTTCATTTCTTCTGTTGTTCCTTTGGACGTAATTTGGTCGATTGGTGGGTTTGTTTGTAATGGTAATGCAAATAATTTTAATTTTTTTCCTTCTAATACATTGGCGTGAAGTTGGAGAATATCAGAAAAATACTTTGCAAACATTTCAGCTTTCTGCTTGTTGTTTTTAACCAATGGTGTTTAAACTAATGTTTTATTGCCATTTTGGTCGAGCTTTTGAGTTACAGAGCCGAGGTGTGGGTTGAATATGGATGGACATAAACTGTTGGTCGTTATTATCGGTGAATGGTCGGAGGATAAATCGTAGCTTGGGATGACGTATGTGCGTCCTGGAGAGGTACCGTTGGTGACAAAGAAATTTAAGCTAGTCTTAATAGCTCCCTGCTTCTAGCAGTAGTTATGCGCGATCAAACTAAGTGTAAGAACTATGGGCCTAGTGTGCTAAAGAAAGATTCAAAATGTTTTTTTTAGATTGTGCTTTGGAAGACGGTATACTGCAGAAACTGTTATTTCATATGACAGTGTATATACTTGCATGGAGGTAAACTGTAAAAAGTTGTCTTCGTATTGCGGATATTTATAGATAAATATATATTTACTATCTCATGATTGGTAGACTATATACGATAGTAGAAGTCTTGAAATGCGATTTATCAACAGAGTGAGTTCTACTGGTTAGAAGAATGTTTATTAAATTACGTTTACTCAACTACTATTTAATTTGCTTAGTAGCAATGCCAATATGTTGGACATTACATTATTCTGTTGAATTAGCTGACTGAAATTGTTTTAAATTATTCTAAAGATTGATTTAATGTTACACTTGTTTTGTCACTGTTTCTTGCACGTTATTGTTCATCACCTTTGACTGTTTGAGCATAATTCTCATTTTATGGCGAGCTGAGGTTGATTGTATATGGATTTGATGTATTGCACTGGTTTGCGGTATACTGGCTCGACTAGTGTTGCTCTTTGTTTTGCAGTTTTTTTGATAACAGTCGCACACTTTGTAATTTTTGAGATGGCCGCTTCCACATATAGTAAAAGCTGTTGGCATGCTTTTACATTTTTTTGGGAAATTTGTGTAGTATGTTGTACTAGACCTTTCCTGGGTGAGTCTATCCATTGGTATGGCTCTAACGCCCCGCGTGGGATCACCGCCTACAAACTCAGAGATTGAGGCTCTGATGGATGTCTAACTTTACTGCCCGGTCGTCGCGCACCATCTCTGATGCCGAGCGATGTGGCAAGCACCACGCCTTAGACGACCGCCATTATTACCCCTTGCTCGAGCGAGCGCAGGTCCCTGGTCCGTCCGCATCGCAATCCGCACCTCAACCGCTTAAACCACTTTGGCGATTGACTTTATCCATTATTATTAGGAAAAATAAAACTTAAAATGATATTTATAATTACTGAAGTATATTTAGAGCAAGTATTAATTATAAAGGGTAGTTATAAAGCGTTTATAGTTATACATACATTAGCCTTTACGTGTGTTAGAACGTTTTACTAGAATTTATAGTAACAATGAAACTAATTTTAAAAGGAGAGGAGAGGGGGTAAAATATAATGCACCGTTTGAACTAGAAGAAGCTGTTTAGCCCCTATTACTCACATAATTAATAACCTCTCTTAACTACATTGAGTTAGAATTTAGAAGTTCTAAGACCATCTTATTATCAAACTACCAAATTTACAGTTTGAGATATAAAAAGTTTCAGAACCTACGAGAAACCTTAAAGGAACAATTTTGTGAGAATAGTTATCTCAACTGGTACAAAAATAAAAAAAGCATAAAGAAGAAGCGGAGGTAGGAATATGGTTTCCGTATAGGATGATCGTAAGAAAAGGGTCGAGTTGAAATCGTTGAATCGATCACAGGAAAAGAATAATCTAATCCGAGCAGTAAAAGTTAGTACAGCAAATCAACTAACATCAAATATCAGAAGATGAAAAAAACGAATTAGAAAAAAGAGGAGAATACCAGGTGTACCGGAAAGTCTTTACCGATTTTTTCCAATAGGTGTAACTAGGCTTAATATACAATATTATGATTCAACACGTGTTCATTTTATTCTACAAACATCAAGCTTCAACCTCGTAGGTTATATTTTGTGAAAGTATTACCGTCATATACTTATACTTCATCAAAAATGTCAAGTTATGTGCCTGAAAACGTGCATTTGCGGCATGCATTACTTTTTTTATTTAATAAAAAGGAAAAAGCCGCTGAAAGTCATCGTTTGCTAGTTGAAACATACGGCGAGCATGCTCCAATTATAAAAACATGTGAGGCGTGGTTTCGACAATTCAAAAGTGGTGTTTTCGTTCTGGCAGACCGAAAAAGTTTGAAGATGCGAAACTGCAGGAGTTATTGGATGAAGACCCAACACAAACTCAAAAACAATTGGTAGAAGCGTTAAATGTGGCCCAAAAAACTATTAGCAACAGATTACGATCGATGGGAAAAATCCAAAAGATGGGAAGATGGGTGCCGCATCAATTAAATGACAGGCAAATGGAAAATCGAAAAATCGTCTGTGAAATGCTGCTTCAAAGGTTTGATCAAAAGTCATTTCTGCATCTAATAGTGACGGGTGATGAAAAGTGGATTTATTTCGAAAATCCTACGCTTAAAAAATCATGGTTATCGCCTGGAGAAGCTGGCCCGTCAACCGCGAGACCGAATCGCTTTGGCAGGAAAACGATGCTCTGTGTTTGGTAGGACCAGAGTGGCGTGGTGTATTATGAACTGTTGAAACCTGGTAAAACAGTTAATAGTGATCAACTTGAACCATGCATTGATCGAAAAAAGTCCAGAATGAGCCCGAAGACACGGTAAAGTGATTTTACAGCACGATAACGCACCGTCTCATACAGCAAAACCGGCCAAGGAAGCATTGAAAGCGCTTGGGTGGGAAATATTTTCGCATCAATGGGTTCTGCATTAGCAGAGCAGCACTTCGCCAATTTCGAAGAAGTTAAAAAATGGATCGATGAATGGTTTCGCTTAAAGGAAAAACAAGTTTTTGGAATGAGATTCATAAATTGCCTGAAAGATGGGCAAGATGTGCAAAATTAAATGGTTTTGAATAAATACATTTTTCCATTATATCGAACATTATGCATTTCTGGTACATAATGTAAAAACCTAAAAACCTAAAAATTTTGATAAGCGATTCCCATCACACTGTGAGGTTTACTGGCCGATGTTATAGTTTCATAAAAGATTTTACATGGACACGTTGCTCAACTTTAAAGCAGTTTACTACAATCCAAAAGATGCTATCTAACTGTCCACCTTAAGTATGTCGTAAAATCATTAGAGTAAATGTCATCACATATTTATGAATTTTAAAGCTTTAAGTTGTACCCGACAATTTTTTTTGACCTATTTTTACCATCCTGAATTTTTAATTTATATATTTTAAATTTGTTTTGTAACAACTAGTGCTGATGATAACTATACCACATATGTGGTGCCTCCAAAAAACTCGGTAAATGTTCCGATATTTGGGCGATAACTTGGACCAGGTGTACGCGCAAGCATGTGAATATTTAGAGATGCGTACTTAGAGTAGAGTACACGTGATTGTTAGGAAAAATCCGCTGCGGGTAGTCTAACATAGTCCGTATGAAAAATAAGAACACAACAATAGAAGAACAAGATAGAGATACATAAAGAGCCGCAAGCAAAAATATGCTTACGGCTGGTTCAAACGCTTTTGATAGAATGACTGAAAACGGGTCGTGTTTGGGTTGTCCATTGACAAGCAGATCCCCAAACATGGTCGAGCATATAGGATAAATGCTGGCGAAAGATTGGGAGTTAGTTAAAGCGATGCACGCCATCTTCTGCAAAAATATGCTCTACAAGCTAACAGACGAAAAGAAAGCAAAACGGATTACAACCTCTAGGTATTTATTAACATGTGTGACCAAAATTCGCCCTTTCTGCAAATCATTGTCATAGAGGATGAGACCTGATGCTACCAGTTTGATTCAGAATTTAAGCATAATCGATGGAACAGGAGCCACCGGTTTTCCCCGCAACCCAAAAAGAGTGACAACGGTTTTGCTTTCGATTCCTAAAGAGGTTTTTACTAACGGTTTTCAGAAGCTTCATAAACGTTGCCAAAATTTTTGTTGTGAAGGACAGCGATTACTTTGAAGGCCAATCAAGGCAATATATTTACTTTTTCTGATTTGTTTTCTAATAAATAATTGAACTAATTAGACATTTTATGTACATCAAGTAATATAATACAATGCACGATAGCCACAAGTAATTTTTAACAATATTACTGCAAGTTGCATTTTGCAAGATGAGGTAGCGCATATGACTCAGCTAAATTAGTAGTTTTTAAACAAATTCATCAAATTTACTACAACCTAAAATTAAAAACCTGTCAGTAACGAATGAGGAAAGTAGTATTTTTACAGTGGCTATTTTAACATATGGATAGACAACCCAAATATCAACTACCTTTAAATTTCATTAAATTATTTTGATTCATGAACGTTGTCCTATTGTCCTGAACGTTTCCTATTAATAAGAGAGTTAATAAAAGATATTTTATGGGAATACAAATATTAAAATACAAAAACATCAAAGCCCTATAGCGGGCCTCAAATGCTCACTGTTTCTTTCAAGTTTTAATTTTAAATGCAAACAATTATAAAACCTAAAAAACAGGTTAGAAAGTTTTAAAAAACAACATTGCAGCAAATAAAAAGCTATCGATAGTAATTTTCATAAAAATAAATTTAAAAAAGCTTTGAGCAGTGGTATTTGATGTCAAAAAATGTTTTAGAAACGTCTTCTACTGTAGAAAAAAAGATTAGGTAAGATTTTTATAATAATGCGTTGGGGCAATGTACAATCCATAAAAAACTACGAGATATTTACCCAATATAATATTTTTCTCATTGATACAATAATATACGACATGATTTTCTTTTCAAAAAACTCAGTTTTTGACTTTTTATTACTCAACTACACTACATATGGTTATCTTCTAATTAGTTTTAATTTGTGCATTTACACAATTAACATTCAAAATAATCTATTTAATTACGATTTTAAATTACCCTCCACTCAAAAACCTTATTACAGAACGGCTAATTCAAATGAATTTAAAGAAATTAAAAAAAAACGACAAAAATATACAATTTAAGTTTCTAGAAGTTAATCCAGTGCTATTTAAACTCAAAATTATAATTCTCAAAATGGAGCTCGCGTCGTAGAATGTGCAGATTTGAAATATAGGAGATGGTTGTTTTGAAAAAAGTACAATAGAGAGATGTGTCCCCAATGCCTATCCTAATTTGACCCGAAAGTACTTCAAAGCTTTTTGAGTAAATAAAAAATATTTTAGTTGCTTTAAGAATTATATATTTAAAAAAAAGGCGCTCATTCAAGTCACGATAGACCTCTCTTTTTGTATTTATTTACTACTTTCGTTTAGACAACCTATCACATTACAATATTACGTATAATTCATTGTAGAGCTTTTAGTGTGCTCTACTTTAAGCTACGGATCTATGAGCTTAATAAGCGAATAACTACACTATCAATACTGATTGATGTCAGCTAGAAGGACTAACAAACACTCGCTAATTATCTTTTAAATGAAGGGTTACAATTGTTTATTATAATTATCTGAACTAGATTACAACGTAAAGGCTGCTTCGCGGCCTAGTTAAAGTATATTTATATGCATTAGATGGTACAGCTGTCGAGCGGTGTGCGTTGAGGCGCTTTGCGCCTTCTAAGAAGTGCAAACCCTACTTTCTCACCAATTTAAATGTAGCCAATGTTGCAAAAGACTGCAAAAAGACAGAAATCACCAAGGAGATTGAACTCACAAACCTTGCATCTCAAAGCAAACCCGCTACCAACTCGACCAATTGGGCACTACGTGAAAGCGCGCTTTGTGCGCTGGTTCGTTCGGTCCGTTTCTGACATCTGTCAAGCCTTATAACTTTTAAAGGGGCTATTTTTTAGGCCACTTGCACTGGTTTTCTTTAATTTCTGATGGCGGATTTAGATTCTATATCAGATTTGGCTTTTTCTTTTGTATTTTATGTGCTATCCTTATAGTTTATAGAGGGAAGTTACATGGCTACAAGGAGCTTCTATTTTAACGAAGAATATTATATTATATTTATTATATAACACCACACATTTTTAAAATCACTTTTTATAAACTTTAAAAGACATGGGGATCTAAAAACTGTACTAGACCTGTCCAGAAAGTATTGAGCCAATGAAGAAATACAGCATGGCCTCGACGTGATCTGGTAGTCGATGATAGTCTCATTCATGTATCCACATTACAATGTGGATGAGTGAATAAGGACGACTTTAATGGTCCAGTCAGTTAGGAGTTAGATGCCTATGAAACGAACACTTGCAGTGCATGATCATTGAATTTGTAACGAGACGGATAGAAAATCAGAAAAACCAACTTTCGAAAGCGAAGCAAATCATGCATGTGATCTTGCGACTCCCATATCTCGGGCCAAATAAGAGCTACATGCTTGAATGTCAATACCAAGAAAGATATTGACGTAAGGTATCTCTACTGACCAAATATAAGGTCAATCGGTCAAGTAGTTCCAAAATATTGTGTCGACAGACATAGACAAGATCGTGATCGCATTAACTTTCACCTTACAGGCATTCGAAAGTTAATAAACAATGCCAAAATAGTGTGAGAAGGTTACAAAGAAACTAATTTTTGGGCATGCCCTTGCCAATGATTAACATGGTTAATGTCGAAACAGATAAAAGAAATTAGACACCAGAATTTAAAAAAGCACTCAAAAGTTTTATTATTGTAGACAGATAACAAAAGAACAGTTTTTTTAGAAACGTAACGAAAGAAATTATAAGATTTTAAAAGTGACAAAAAAGAAAAGAAAGTTGAAATAGAATTTACTGATGTAAAAACAGAAAAAAATACGTGTCTATCCAACAAATCTTATGTTCGTCATTTAAGTGTCTTATTATTAGATACATTTCTTATATGATCTGGTTTGGACAATAAAAATAATTTAATGGAATGAATCTGCAGGAATCATTATTAGGTTTTTTTATTAAGACATTTATAGTGGCTGTGATATATACAAGGTGCGTTCAAGTTCTAAGGTCTCCAAATTTTTTTCTCAGGAGTGAGAATAAGTAGAAAAATGCAGTTAATTCTAAAAAACGGGGAAAATATTTCTAAATTTTTGATATAGATGGCAGCACTATACAATTTTTTTCTACAGCTCTAGCTACCCGTGTGGGAGCACGGCCTGTAAACTGAGAAGTTAAGGCCCTTATACGTTCCTCTTCTCTGCCCGGTCGTTGGGCACCATCTCTGGTGCGGGGCGATGTTTACTTTTTTTAGTGATTACGTAGGCCACTCGTCAAGCATCAGAGAGCTCCGGGAATGGGACCCGGGTCTGTCCGCATCGCAGTCGACGCTTCAAGGATAAACGAGAAATTCATTCCGAAAGATAGAAAATTCAAAAGTAGAATGAGCTCTGGAGAAAAAGATAAAAAAGAGAAAATGCAAATTATAGCAAAGAAAATATGTGGAAAAAGCAATATTACAAAACATACTAAAAGTACAAAATGGTAAAATAATTAATTAAAAGCACCAGTAAAAGAAAAGAAGTTACTTGGAAAATATATTTAAAGGATCAGTCAGAAAAGCGATAAAAGAAAAGATATATATACATATATATACACAACATAGGTACTAGAAAATTCTGGACAAAAATGAAAAACGAGGCAGAAAAAAAGAAAAGAAATAAAAGCCATAACAACTTACAAGAAATAATAGAGTAAGAAGCTTCTCAAAAATTAAAATAGCAAAGGCATGTGGGGAGCTCAAATAATTTTTGAGAAAAAAAAGGTTAATCAGGCTTTAGAATTTAGAATGAATAGATAAACAGATAAATCAAATAAAAAAATTATTAATTCTGCACCAATTTTGTTTGGCCCGAGCGTTTACTATTGTTTAGTTTTTGTATTACTTTCTGTATAACTTCCATTGCTGGTTGTGCTGGTACATCTTCCACATTTTCATTTTTTATTTATGCATTTTTTTCTATATACGCCTCTTTTTTATTATTCCTATTCAGTAATTATTTCAAAAAATGCGCTTCTTTGTTTTTTATAAATTCAATTTTCTGCTGAATTCCAGTTTTAATGTCTTGGTAAAAATATTTGCTTTCCTTATTTAGGGACCTTTCTCTGTTTCCCTTCTTTCCTTGGATCTAAATGCTTTTCTTTGTTGCTTTCTCCCGTTCTTCGTATTTTTATTGTTTTCAAAGGTATTTGGTTACAGCGTTTTTTGTTTGGTTTGTCTTTTCTTTTTATATATTCTCTGTATGCTTCATTGAACCAATTTATTTGTTTGCGCATTCTTCTTTGCGGAATTGTTTTCAAAAAATCTTTTACAACCTCTTTTATTAGCCTTCATCTCCGATTTATTTCTTCTCTTGTATATTAATCATTTTCTTTCCTATTCCTTCGTTGCATTTCATTGTCATCTTTTCCTGATAGACCTTGTACGTTTTGCCTTTTGTCCTTCCTAGTGTTTTTCTTTCTTTGAATTTTGCATTTTTTTTCTTACTTTTTTATTATCCTCCTTTTTTTCTAATTGCATCTTGTTTACATTTAATATACATTCCTTGTTTTCCTTGTTCATGTTTGTTCCTTTATTCCTTCCTTTTATTTTTCCATCTTCTTTTTTTTCTATAATCTGTATTTTTATTTGATTTTATCAGCTCCAAGGAGTAGATATCTCTATTTACTATTAATTTATTGTATCTGATAATTGCTAGATGCCTACTTGATATGATTGTTTTCTTATATTTTATTAGTTCTTTTCTTTGCTTAATTATTTGTTTTCGTTCTTTTAAAAAACATCTATTTTTTTATTCGTTCATCCCTCTCTTCCATTCTGCCTAATTTATAATTTATTTCTTCTAATAGCTCCTGTACTTTATGTTTTTCTTCTTATTTACTTTTATTGTATTTGCTTTTCATCTATCTCTGTTTATATCGCTCGATTTGCTTAGGTTTAAAATCTAGATTGTTATGAATTGCTTTAAGAAAGTTAGTATTGAAAATATTCAATGCCGGTCCTGCGCCAGCTGGTTTATGTTGTCATCGTCGTGCGATAAGAGGTTGACCCGCAAAGGTTTTACGGCTTTATTTACTCAAATGCATTGGTTTTATTATTTCAATTTCGTTTGTAGTTTGCTTGTATCTTTTCACTTCCCTACTTTTGTGCTCAAAAATTCCCCAAAAATCGGGTTTATTTTCGCAGGTGAGACAACCACCCCTTACAATCTACCAAAACCGGATTTAAACCATTTGGTTTTCTGTTCTCTTCTACAATCCAATAGAATAGAAAAACCCGAAAAAATGAATTAATCATTTTACTAGGTTACCAATGGACTAAAAAGACGATTATACACTGACCCTTCCCTATATATGAACATTATAGTATAAACGTTAATGAATAAGTAGAGTTAAATAAACTTCAACGATCTGATAAGGCGTGACATCACGTACGGCGTGCTACTTCAACTAAGCCATTCTAAATAAGAAAACAAACAATTTCACTGCCAATGTTACGCTTGCCATCATTTCAAGCCGCTCAAAGAAGACTCGTGGCAACATTTAATGTTTGAGCCGCAATTTAAAGCTGCGTGTTTGTTTAGTTTATATCTCCCCTAGCAAGCGTGTGACGTAGATCCAATTCCGTGAAAATTTTTTCATTCATGTTCTCTCAAGAGTTAAATAACTGGTAGTTTGGAATCTTCTTTTTTTTAGTTTACAGAACGAATTAAGTCGTTAATGTTTATGTGAAGAGAGGAAATTAGCAATTGGTTTGTGGAATTGGTGTTATGTAACGGACGTACATAAGTCCGACATAAATAGGAGTTCGTGTATGCATGTGGGGTTTTTCCACATCCAATTAGTCCTCTATGACTATTCCTATTTTGTTGTTGTTTCCTGATAGTGCAGCTTGCAAATCATCCGAATTGCTTCCCTAGTAATGGTTAGTTTAATTACGTAATTCTATTCTCAAAATTAGAACCTATTGTGTGTAATTCCAAGTAAAATTCATCAGCTGTTTACGAGGTTGTGTCGGTCGTGTTGCTATTATAATGTATTTAGCCTTTAGCTACATGGAGGGGCAGAACTTCCTCTCTTGTTTCAGATTGAATAAAGAAAACACGATCGGGGGTATATAAAATTTATATTTGCATATTTGAAGAGGATATCGGGCAAGTGATCACTCACACTATTGAAGTCCTATTTTGGGGTTCTTCATATTTTTTCCGATATGTGTTGAGGGATACATCTAATTTCATGACTGCATTTCGTAGAGCTGGGGAGCAATGTTTAAAGTCCTTAGCCTTGAGATATTCTCTTAGGACAAAGTCACATGAGGCAAAATCTAATGAGAGGGCTACCCAAGCGACGCCACCATATTGTTAAGCGTTCAAAAAGAATCTTTTGTAGCATTCGGAGCAAAGTGCTACTGTGTTGGAACCAAAAGCCTTTCAGTTGAAGTGCATCAAAATTCAACACAAAAATTGTCGATCAACACATTGGCCTCCCCCCTCAAAAAAATAAGAGCCAGTGACACCAATGTCATTCAATGCACACCAAATAGTGACATGTTTGTTGTTGTTATCACTCCAATAACGAAGGTTTATTAACGCATCCACACAAGTGAAACGGCTGGGTCATGTGGCACTTTTTCCAATTTCTAGGTGAGTTTGCCGATAACGTCTGGAAATTTTCTGTAGAATAATCATGTGTGGATGAAAATAAAGGTCTTGGTGCAAAGATTCCCTTACAGTACGACTAGAAAAGTGGAAAGTAATAGCATTGATTTGAAGACTGCAAAATGTAACGTTTTGCTACATCCATATTTTTCGCTGATTATGCACTCCGGGGTCTTCTTCCTCCCCTTTTCTATACAGACCAGCATTATGAAGTTACTTACATTTTGATAGTAAAAGCTTTTTTTTACCCACGATATGTTAGCTGCTAAAAGTCCCTCTAGCCAAAATTTTCCGACTATCTGCGTTTATTGCAGTCACCTTCCTTATTTCGGACCACTATTTGCTTTATTATAACATTGTTTTGAATTTAGAGAAGGAGTTTACTCCCATTCTTTACTTAACCACAGAATTCAACTGTGAAGAGTCACTAAGACGTTGCATTATCTATTTGGCTTTCTAACAAGCAGTCACTTCACTTTTGCTACTGTCAAGCTCAATTAAAATTTTGCCGACTCTGTCAGTGGACAAATTTCTTTCAATTTTGATCAAAGCATCCAGTGGTTCATCGAATATACTACTAGGGACCATAACTGCTTTGAACTGTGGTTGAGTTTTAGTCAGGGTAAATTATTTTACAAGCCATAACTTCTATATTGAATTTTTGGTCTTCTCGTGTAAAGGGTGGGCGGGTCAAGAAAAATTATGCAGTTACTTTCTCTTATAAGATCACAATTAGCGCAACATTACCATTGTTTTATCTGCGGTTATAACTATGTTTCTTCTCCTAGTTTACTGGGTACTATTATTCTTGAAATTTTTCATAGTATTTCTTAAACGCATTTTCCAGATTTTTGGCAAAAAAATACGTCTATATAATATGAAAATAGAAACAGTTGATTTGTAGTTTCAACTTACCACCAACGTGTCAGATACAGTTAAAATAAAAAATTCAACAGGGTCTATACTTCAAAACTATAGATCATATTCAAATGTAAGATACCCGTGTCCAAGAAAAGTAACGACTAGTTTCGACCAAGCCGCAAGTGTCTATAGCAATACAAAGAATCTATGGCAGATTTTGGTCTATAGTGAATCTAAACTTGAAAAATCTTTTGCAACTTTTTTACTGTTTCTCCTTTACAGTCTTTCCCAAAAAGGCCTAGCTCATAATTAGATTCTTGGCTAATATCTTGATCAAAACGGATGGTATTACCATATATAAAGAGATAAGAATGTCAGGCAAAACCAAACCTAGTGCAGAAAAACAACAAAATTTAATTTCCAACACCCTTCAAAAGTAGTTACTTATGAATTGGAAATGGCACAGTAGAAAAATGTTCCGCTAACTTTTAGTACGATTATTTGCCTTTGATAGCAATGGATGGCAAACACATTCTACCAATTGTTGCCAATATACTTGGGAATGTGATGGAAATTGAACAAAGTTGTTCAAGATAGCAACTCATGCAAGGTTTGTTAGTTTTTATTGTATAGAAATGGTTGTAGCACGAAAATGTTTATTATCACTCCCTGTAGCTTGCCTGAAACCCTCTGCCACCTGCCAGATTATTGTCGCAACTTTAAAAATTGTAAAAAGACGGCTAGAAAGCGTTTAAAAACATTGTAGATGGAGTAAGTAAAAAAGTTGTCCAAAAATTATTCCTATAGGACATTTTGCAAGGCTGCAAAAAGGATGCAAAGGGTTTTGACAAACCATAGGGAGTGGAAACATTTGGGTCAAGATATTAAAAAATTACCCAACATTTTCTAACCGGTTAGTGCCAGTGTATAGAATACTCAGAGATCAATCGAATGGAGACCTGAAAAATAATTATCATGCTAACGATTCTATAGAAAGGATCAATATATCAAACTCTTTAAAACGAAGATAACCATAAGGGACAAGATTGGAAATGTTTCTCACAAATAAATTTTTAAATTTCTGACGACAATTAGGATTTATAAGATGTAATTGATACTGTAAGACAAAATTTTGTCAAATAAATCCTGGGCAGTCTCCTCAATTGACAAACTTATAGGTAACTTTCAGGACAAATGGCTAAAACTGGAAGAAACTTGCAACAATACTACAGAAATGGACAAAAAATGTAATTATTCTCTATATTTTCTATTACGTTAGAGTTTTTGTCGTTCACAAAATAAAGCATTTTCGGTAACGACTTTCCTTTCTTCTTAAAGTCCATTACTGTCACTATATTGTTAGTCTACTTTTTGTTGATTTTTTTAGTTATAAATTTTCAAAAAAATTATCAGAATCATCAAGCTATACATATCATAGATATTTTACATATCTTGCAATGTTTGCCATTACCTGGCGAATTAGAACTTAATTTTACTGCTTAAAAGCAGTGCTTTTATCTATTTTAGTTTATAAAAAACCATTACTAACAATAAGAAACACTCCCTCCGTTTATAAGGTTTGTTCAAAAAGCATCGAACTTTAACAATACTGAGCACAGGGCATGTTTAAGCAACTTTCAAAAACAAATGCCATTATTGGTTTTTGGGCTAGAGCAGTCCAAGTAAATACATTTAATCGGGTTTGTAAGAAAGTGAAAACAAAGAATTTTAAAAAGCAACTTGTTAGAATTAAATTTTTCTTCAAACTTCCGGAGAAACATTACAAGAGGAGAAGAAACCTGGATTTATGGATATAATGTGAAAACAAAGCCGCGGTGGGCGGGGAAATTGTCAAAATAAATTCCAAAACCGTCTATGGCCATACACCACCTTTCAACAAGTTTTCGGATTTGATCAAGATACCATTTCTTTGGTTTTTTATAGATCGGTGTAAATCCTAATTAAACGGAGCGTTGTTAGAGCTATATGCTGGATGTGCTAAAACTTCTGTTTATCCCAATTTTGGATTTTTTGGTGAGTGTTAGATTAATTTGCAACTGTTAGCATGGCGTTGCCCTTCTACTGCTATGTGCGAAGACTTTTCAGTCAGGATGAATAGTCGGCCTAAATGCGACATGTCTTTCAAGCTCACATCTCTATCAGAAAAGCGTTTGGAGAATTTTCACACCTTCGTCTGATTTGAAAATAGAGGCTACTGCATTTTATACTATAATTTTAAATTACTGTTATTTTTTAATTTAAAAACAGCAATTTAATATGGCAACCTATGAATATTGACTGCACTGCGCATGCGTGATTAAGTACTTTACTGGCCGGGTCAGTTGGGATTTAGACGGCGGTGAGTTAACATATGTAGTGTGTGATCGTCTCATTTGCAACGATTGAGCGAAATGTGGACGCGTTTTCTATTCAAGAATTTTATATACCAATTTAGTGCCTATGGTTTCGGCAAGGTGTCACGACTATTAGTAACATTAAAAACTACCTTGCAAATATTTTTTAAATACAATATTTCTCCAAAAATAACCTTTACCGTTTTAGTATCTTTTGAGAGTTAAAGTTTATTGACTGACTTCAGCTATTGATGGTGTACGCCGATGAGTTTGACAATGAATTAATAAATCCTCCATACTTAAGTTCGAGTTTGCGTATTATTAAAAAAGCTTATAATTTGTAACTGGAATTAAAAAGTGAAAGTCTTTAAACGCTTCGACGAATGATTTAGAATGTAATGATTAAAAACACGCCAATTGCAGAGCTTGCGCTAGTTCTAAACCAATCAAGTGTGAAGCGTGTAAACTTTTTTTGTCGACTAGGCGAAATTTAGCACTTCCTACTTCCTAACCTCTTACAACATTTAATATACAAGGGTCATATTGTTATTACATGATGTTATTATGGAATTTTAGTTAAAAATGTATTAAATTTGAGAAGTTAGGAATAATAATAAGACATAATCTTATTGATGAATTTATAAATCATTACATCGAAAGCTGTGCAATGGCGGTTTAAAGTTGCGTTCGATTAAAGCAAATTTCTGTTTGTGTTGCAGTAGCCTATAAGTATTTTAAAAGAGAATAGAATGTGCAACGAAGGGTCAGTTCTTTGTAATTATAATAAGAAGACAAAGATATTCTGTAATAGGTCGAAACGTAAAACTTTTTTTATTTGCATCTTTCAAAGAATTGTAGCCTAGGTAGCGGATGAATACTTCTTCACAAGCCCGGTGAAGAACAGGTTCACTTCAGGAAAGCAACTCTGTCCATGTGAGTTTTAACTTATTCCCATATCTTGTGCCTGGCAGTAAATCAGGTCTTACTACCCCATTTTCTACCCCTACACATCCTTTGTCACACCCAACCTAGCCCACCAATATCCTCAAAAATGATTTCAACAAACTACAAAAATGTTCTCAGCAGGTAGTACAATCAGTTCAGAATCCCACACCACCAAAGCGGGCAGTCCCGCAAAATGTAAAGAGGAGAAAGAATTTGTTACACAGCTGCTACCTCAGAACAAAACTAAAAGTCGGCATATTTAATGCAAATTCACTTCTCTCTGAGGATCATTTAATACAATTTGAAGAAGAAATAAAAAACATCAAATGGGACATAGTAGATCTGATATAAGTCCACAGAAGAGGTGAAGAATCGATCAAAACTAAGCAAAAATACTGCTCTAATAATGGTCAACATACCTCAAAACCACCGTTGGAGTATCATCCAGAGTTATGTACATTATATTCCTAGTTAACAGAAGCTACGCATTAAAAATAATCTAGGTCTACACCCCTACCGATGAAAAAGTACATCAGTTCTACGACGAAGTTGAGCACAATCTTAATCGGTGACTTCAATTCAAAAATCAGCAAGCAGGAGGATAAAGATAGCTCAGATCACCGTTTGGTACGAGCCTAAGTGGAAATCAACACTAAAGCTAAAAAGAAACAATTAATAAGTTCCTTATAAAAAGACGTTAGAAGTCCAGATCTCAGAAAAAGACATTCAAAGCAACGCATCTGTAGATGAACAATATTATCATATTACCACCAGTTTACATAAAGCTTTTAAAGAAATCAAAAGTAAAAGAATCCACCAACAAAGTAAGCTGAAGAAAGAGAGAAGAGATGTAATAAAGAGGAGAAATAAACACAAGAAACATCTAACAAAATAAAAATAAAAATTCGTGGACAAAGAAATAAAACAAAGCATAGCTACAAAAAATAATGAGGAAAAATCATGGAGGAACACAAAGACCCAAGAAATTTAGAAAAATGCTAGCTCTGGGGAAAAAGAAAATTATAACTTGACCGACAAAGCGAACTTATATTCGTCCGTTACCACAGAGCCTACCCATTACCCAAGAGATTTTAGGGCATCTCTTACTCAGCACCAGACATACCGGGAATTACAATCAAATAAATACAAACGTTACTGCAATTACCCAACAAAGCGGCCGCATCCGATGAAATGGTAAATGAAATGAATCGAAATGATAAAATCAGGAGGGGACAAGCGACTGGAGGACTGCGAACATTTTAATCTTTAAAAAGTGTGACAAAAACTATTAGAGATTATAGACTGACCTCATTAATTTCTCACCTATGCAAACTGTTTACACAAATGACAACAAATATAAAAACAGCCAAACTTTATGAATTCTAAACACCGGGCCAGGCAGGTTTCAGAGCAGGGTATAGCACCTTAGATCACATACAAACAGTGAGAAAAGTAATGGAAAAGTTTTATGAACACATCCAACCATTTTATATAGTTTTCACAGATTTTTACAAGGCGACCGATACGGTGGAAATCTAGGCATTAATGAATGCTCTCGTAACATGGATAGTATCTTCTCAAACTGCTCGACGATATAAGACCTATCATGACCAAGCGATATTAAACTTAGTAGAGGATGCCTTCAAAAACTTCAGTGGAGAACAAAACGAATAAATATAAACGGTGAATGCCTCAGAAACGTGAGATTAGCTGACAATCATTTGTTGTTCGAAAATAGTATAAAAGAGATCGAAATGATGGCAGAAAAGCTACAAAAAGCCACTCAGGAGGTAAAACCCACAATTTGATAAGAACAAATATAATGACAAATAGAAATGATAAGAGGGAATTATAACGAAAAGAGCTGGCTAATGAGTACACATACCTGGGGCAAAAATTGAATTTAAAGAGCCCATCTCAGTTTTTGGCAAACTAAGAAATGTTTTTAAAGGAACATTTACACAAATCCAAAAAACAAAAGTATTCGACCACCTATTCTAAGATATGCTTCTGAGACTTGCGTGTTAACCAAAACCAATATAGAGAAACTAAAAGTGACACAAAGAAAAATGAAAAGAGCGGAATTAGGGATCAGGCTACTGGATAGATACTAATATATGGATAAAAAAAAGAACGAAAGTCGACGAAGTAGCTTAGAGAATAGCCAGATAAAAATGGAGATGAGCAGGCCATTTTGCATGTAGAGACGACGAAAAAGGAGTAAAAAGACGATATTAAGGTAAGCGGACAGAGGAAGACCAAGAGCAGAAAAGGCAGGAACTTAATGGACAAGAAAGGCAAAAGGCTGAGGAGGCGTACGTCCAAAACTGGAGTGGACTCTGTGACGTTGTTCTATGATGATGATGAAAAGAAATATGCTAAAGCAAAAAAGGGAAAATACGACGTTGGTGATATTAAAACAGAGGTCAAAACAGTCAGGTGGTAGATGGGCTATCAATTATAGTGGTAACTTAACTTTTGATACATATAAACCACAATTTATATTGATATTAACTTTCGATATGCTTGTATATAAGTAACAATTTTATAAACATAAAAACTGAAATCAAATGAAGGCGACATTACCCCAAAAAGAGAACGTATGTGGTATCAGCAAAGTAGTGCTACTGAAAACACAATAAATAATTAACGCTATAGTGCTAGTCCAGATTGACCGACTAAATGATAGAAGACTCATTTACAGAAGAAATGGTGCAGATGAAAATAACTACATACTGAACTATGCTGAAAAGAGAGCTGATTACACCAAGAGTGGATTCATAAGAGCTGAACAACTACAAGTACATAAAGTATAATTAAATAACTTGAAAAAACAATAACAGGAGATAAGAGTGAGCTTGAAAAATATAAGCCCAAATATATGACAGTTGGAATACAAAATAATCATGTGGAAGATATCGATAAGCATTTAACAAAAAAATATTTTAAAAATCCAAAACAAACACAGTAGCAAAAGTACAAAATCAGACAAGCTAATGGGAGAATTACAGTCAAAGAAGAAAAATATTTGAACGACGTTTTTTTAAAATTGTAAAGCTTACTTGAAAGGGAAAACAGAATGCAATTCTAGTAGTTTAGTATGGTGGTGAACTTGGTTTATGGTTCGACCATTTATTTTCACCTAAGAAATATTTGATAAAAGCACTATTTATGCTAATTATTTATTTTCACTGGCCGATTTGTTAATCGGTGCGCGTGGTTTACCACGCGAACTGTGCCTAACCGCAACCCATAATAGCAATAAATAAGGTTATATCCAACGCAGGTAAAAATGAAAATGTAGCGATAACAGTAGCTAAAATATCTAAAAGACCAGGAATAACTTCTTCAAATCAGATAGCGATAGGTGACTTTGAGATATATGAAATTGACTAGATTGAATAAATTTTACAAATTAAAATCGGCCACATCGGTTACACAATTGAATTTGAGGTTTGTTGTTTAAACTTAAAACCTAGAAGCTATTTTTGTGGAAAAACCACGTGTTTTGCTATCTTTTTTCCGACTTTTTTCCGACTACTTGTAAGTAATTTGAAACTTCGATGTAGAACGTGGGCTTGTACAAAATTTCTAATCAAATTTTCATCCTCAATTCGCATTTGACTTTTAAAGAATAAGGACGTGCGCATCAGTGCTCCGCTATCTTAAAATGTCAAGTGCCAGCCGTATGATAAGCGTCATAGTCGCTTCTCTGACTTTACATAAAGAAACTTAATTTAGCTTTTCGTTTTATATCTATAAGTTAGACAGTTGAACGGTCGTGCGCGAACCGTGCCGCGGTGATATCACGAGTGCGGGCGTTTTATCGGCTAGCAGTTGTGAACGATAACGTGACCGCGGGGTCAGCTTAATATTTTCGTGCTCAATAAACTACTTATTATCAGTGTATAATAAATATTAAAACTTCTTAAACTCTAAATATTCACTACAGACTGCAAGTAAGCAGGTATGTAATTAATTCATTATTATAATGTTGCCGTTTGGCCATGGGATTGACCCATGAAACATAAATAATAATCAGCAAATGTATACACAATCGCATACGACAGCCATGCAGTGGCAACCATCGACGAATAATCAAGTACATACATATCAATATCCGTTACACCAACAAACTCCATATCAACAAATGCCATTCAATCATTTATCTCATAACACACAATTACCCACAACAACAAACAGCGCGTCTGGTCAAATCTTTAGTCATAAACAAATTCAGCGAATGACATCCACTACCCAAGAAGAAGAACAAGCAGAAGAAAATAGCAACAAAAATAAGTGGCAAACTATAAGCGTGAAAAGGAAGTAATTTAAAACTACACAAAACAATCGTCCTAACGAAACGGTAGCAACAAATAACAGATTTATTGCTTTAGAGAATGTTACAGAAAATAACACAAGCGAAGGAAGTACTAACACCACAAAAACCCCAAAACCTCCTCCAATCTTTGTATATGGAGTAACAAACTATCCACAAATGATAACACAATTAAATGACATACTAGAAGCTGAACGGTATTACACAAAAAGCCTTGCAAATAATGTTGTTAAAATTCATTGTGGAACGGTAGACTCATATCGCAAGTTAATAAGACACTTTCAAGAAACAAATGTGTATCATCATACTTACCAAATAAAGGAGGAACGGGCCTACAGAGTAATCATAATATACCTACACCACACCTACAAACAAGAGATAGAACAAATGGGACACAAGGTTCGAAACATAATTAATGCGCAACATAGGGCCACCAAAGAACCATTAAACCTATTCTTCGTTGGCTTAGAGCCGGCAGAAAGTAATAAAGAAGTCTATAAGATAAGAAGACTAAAAAATAAAATAATACAAATAGAACCTCCCAGAACTATTAGAAACAATATTATACAGTGCATGAGATGTCAACAGTTTGGACACACAAAAACGTACTGTAACAAACCATGTTTATGTGTAAATTGTGGAGGGCACCACAACACTACCGAATGCACTAAAAATAGAGATACGCCAGCCAAATGTGCTTTATGTGAAGGAAACCACCCAGCAAATTACAGAGGTTGCGAATGCTATCAACAGATATTAAGGAACAAAAATCCGAGGCAACAATTAGTGAAACAACCCATAACTGCTTCACCAATATATGCGAACAACATCCAGCTCTCCAACACCTATCAACCCTCAAAAAGTTATGCAGAAGTAGCAAAATCCAACCCGGAACCAACGGATAACATTACTACAACGTTATCCAAATTATTAGACGAATTCAAAAACTTATTTAATCAGTTACTTCAGCAAAACAGCCTAGTTCTCAACATGATCACACAACTCATCAACAAAATTAAGTAAAATGGCTAACTATCTACGCATAGCTCAGTGAAATGCCAATGGCCTTCCACGCCATAAAGACGAAGTGAAGTTATTCCTAAAACAACATTTCATTGACATTCTTTTAATCAGTGAAACACACTTTACCACTAGAACTTATTTTGAGATACCAAATTATAAATGCTACTATACAAACCATCCTGGAGGAACAGCCATACTGATCAAAAATTCGATAGTACATTATGAACTACTAAAATATGCAGAACATCATATACAAGCTACTTCAGTACAAGTTAAAAGCCTTCCATATGAAGTTACCCTCACAGCCGTTTATTGTCCGCACCGACATAATTTAAAGAAGGAACACTATAAAAAATTCTTTGAGACACTTGGTCCAAAATTTATAGCCGGAGGAAACTATAACAGCAAAAATATTTTATGGGGTTCGCGCCTTATAACTACCAAAGGTAGAGAAATGGCACAGGTATTGCATGATAATAACTATTCTGTCATCTCAACCGGCTCCCCAAGTTACTGGCCTACTGATGTTAACAAGGTTCCAGATCTTCTGGACTTTTTTGTAACGAATGGTATCTCTCCAAATTATATAGACATAACATCAAATTATGATTTATCCTTTGACCATAGCCCAATTATTGCAACAATAAGCACAACAGTAATCTCTAAAAAGATAACACCCAGCACCCACAACAAGCACACAGACTGGGAAAATTTTCAACCTTTCAGTAAAATTACAGGAATCAAACGACATTGAAGAGGCTTGCAGTAACCTAATCGACACTCCCAACATGCTGCAAAAACTGATACGCCAACAACTGTCCAAAAACTTAAAGTAAACAATATACCTCTTGAAATAAAGTAGTTGGTGGCAAAGAAAAGAAGAGCCAGGTCGATTTGGCAGCGTACACGTAATACAGATAATAGAAGAGAATACAATAGAATTAGCAACGTCTTGAAATTAAAACTCCAAGACATCAGAAACTCCTCTGTGGAAAATTATCTTACCAATCTTTCAAGATACGACAACTCTATCTGGAAGCCAATAAAAGCAAAGAGAAAACCAAAAGACACTTCCTCTCCTATTCGGAAAAATACAGCGCCTCCAGGCCAGTGGGCATAAAGTGACAAGGAAAAAGCGAACTTATTTGCGGAACATCTTACGGAAGTATTCACTCCTTACAACAATGATCGAGTACAAGAAATGGATGATGAACTTTTCACGCCGATCCTAACACAAGACCGAGTAAAACTCTTCACTCCAAAAGAAATACAAGAGGCAATTAAAAAACTGAATCCAAGGAAAGCCCCAGGGATAGACAGGATAACTGGCAAAATGCTACATGAACTTCCCAGAAAAGGAATACTCAAGATTTTATATATCTTTAATGCAATTCTTAGGCTTAATTATTGGCCAAAATCTCTTAAAATTTTCAAAAATCATATTGATACCCAAACTTGGGAAAAATTTGACTGAGGTCTCATCTTATCGACCAATAAGTCTTCTGCGAACAATATCTAAGCTCCTCGAAAGTCTTCCTCAATCCTCACACATTCTTGCAGTCGCTCTCTGAAGTTTTGCATTACTCTTTGTAGCAGATCGTTGTTAATTGTAGTAGTTTATCTCTGCATTGAATTTTTTAATTTCTTTAGTATGCGAGGTTTACTAATGTACACGTTTCTCTTTAAATATCTCCAAAAAAAGAAATCGCAAATGTTAAGATCGGGAAAATGAGGCGGCCATGCAACATCTTCAAAGCGTGTTGAGAAAATATGCAACGCACCACCTCTATTGATGCGAGCCACATGCGTCGGATATCGATTCTCTGACTGCGAAGTTCATTGAGTAGCGTGGTATATCGCTCAAAATCTACTATAACTGTATTCCCTGCAATTAACAAAAAACAGGGTCCAACAACAGCTCTTTTTCTCACACTATACCAAACTATCATTTTAGAACTATGAAGTGGATGTTTGTAGATTTCTTGTGGGTTGTCAATAGCCCAATAGCGATAATTTTGTCTGTTAACTGTGCCGTTTATATAAAAATGAGCTACATCACTTAACATAACCAAAGAATATTTTTCGAAAATTTTAAGCATTTTTTCAGCAAACATTAGCCTTTAAGGAAAATCTCGCTGTTGAAATTTGAACAACCATTGACTTATAGAAATAACGCTTTAGTTATTAGTGTAAAATGCGACGAATAGACAAATGCGAGCAGAATACTGTGGACTCGTTATGATTGCCTCACCAACTCTCTCAATATCTCCATGTTGTCTTAGGTGTGCACACTCTAAGGAAAATTAAATGTTTTTTTTAGAGAACGAGTTGTATGGAATGTATATATCCTTTTTAATATCGTATCTTGCCTGGGAACACTTCCATGGTAATCGATGTTGAAGTGTCGACGAAAAAAACATTCATTTGTTAAATAGATGTGAAGGCGTTCACGGCTGTTCTCGAGTTATGAGGCCGTGGTCGAAGTTTGGAAACTCTTGACGTTTCATCCACATCTGCGGCGGACATCTTCAGGAGAAAATTTTCTAAAAATTAAGTGACTGTCCCGTGCGTTTTCATTTTAGGGATGGTGATGAGGGGCCGTCGTTGACGTCACCGGGATGGTAGATAACGTCATCGGGCTAGCTGCGACGTCAATCGGGTCTTTGCAGGTAATATTTTGGCATTTTCTGGCGTCACTCGCTCTTTCACCGTGTTGCGGTCTGTTTTTGCCCTTAAGAGTGATAAACCAAGATTTACGTAGATTTAATCCGTCGTCCCTGTTAAAATTATTTTTGTATTTATAAATAGTTGTGGACGAAACGTAAAGTTTCTACACTACGACCACGGCTTATAACCCGAGAACCAATCACACGATGCCCCAATTTGTATAATTGATTTCTACTACTATTTAATTGCTAACATACGATGTTCTAAGCCCTTGTTATTAAGATATTGGACGTAAGTAGTGATCTTCAATCCCCATCATTTTCAAGTGCTTAAGAGCACTTGATTTCCTATTTCACCTAGTACTAATTCATTAGAATTCTAGACAGCTGTTTGAAGGTCTAATTGTAAGTTCAGTACTTATTTTCGTAACGACAGTAGTCAGTAAGGTTAATACGAGGTGCATTCAAGTTATAACACCTCCGAATTCTTTTGTCACCAACTAATCACACGAAATATGTGAAACTTGTGTCACTTCTCGACGTAATCTCCCTACAACCGTACACATTTTTCACAACGTCGACGCCATGATTTCTTTATAAGCCTTTTTTGGCCACTGGAAAATCGCTGATGCAATAGCGGCACTACTAGTGAATTTGCAACCACGGACAGTGTCTTTCATCGTTGGAAACAGCCAAAAGTAGCTAGGAGCCAGGTCAGGTAAGTAGGGAGTTGTCAGTATTCGTGGAGGACACTTTTCACATTTTCAGGTCTTCATTCAGGATTGTGTGCACAGTTTCCACGGAAATGCCAACTTTGGAGGCGATGTGTTCCACACTCTTTCGGCGATCCTCCAAAACAATTTTCTTTACTCGCTTGATCATGTCGCCACACCGGCTGGTGCGGGGCCGAGATTGTCTTGGTTTGTTGTCGTACGACGTTCTGCCTTCTCTGAACTGTTGCACATTAGACGCATCCATAACACCATCACCACATGTCTCGCTCAACTGGCGATGAATTTCAATCGGTGTCACACCACGCAAATGGAGAAAAAGAATGATACACGCTGTTCTTGTAATGAAAACGTCGCCATTTTATCAAAAACAGTCCTCACTCTCGCCGCTGCCGCTAGAGTCTTGTGCCGTCCAGTGGTGCCATCTCTGTCACGCATTCATAAAGAGTGAGCGCGCATTTTTAAACAAACCGCATGTTTCTATCTGTTCTCAGTCCTGAGAAAAAAATCGGTGATGTTATAACTTGAATGCACCTCGTATAATGCCCATTCGTTCCATTTTCATTATTAGTATAAGTTTATGCAACTCGTTTGTTTCGTTGGCCGTTATGAGTTGCTGTCCGTGTGCCGAGTCGTAAGATGATTGCTGTTTACTCTTGTTTAATATGTTAGAATAGGTAAGATCAATCGTGGGTTATAACGACGAATTGACGCAGGTTCTTTGCTTCTTAACGGGGGAACAGATCTTTTGTTAAAGTTGCTTATAAACTAGACATCCTTTGTGATTTGCGAGATGATTTCTACAGTTTACGTATTTAACTTCCGGATTTCTCTCTTAAGCTGGAATTGAGCAGTTGAGCAGTTTCCAGTGCATTTGGGCTGCTATCACAGGAGCTTTTGATGTATCTAAATTTTTGGCATTGAGATCTCGCGCTTTACATTAGGTGGTTGGAATTTCTCTATGAGCTTACGTAGTACACATATTTGTTTCTCTTGGCTGATCTTAGCTTTACAAAGAAGAGTAGAAGTGCTATTTTTACACCTCTGCCTTATGTTGGCGATATTGGTGACCAAGTCGTAGTAGACTCGCAAGTTTTGGTTCTGCTTGCACTGATAAGTCTGAAATTCAGTATTTCTTTTAGATAAAGCCTTAATTATGATGGTTGTTTAATTAATTGTTTTAATTTAATAATTTTAACGTGTGTTTAGCTTTTGTTAGAAATTCTAGTAGACGCTCAAGCGGTTCAGCGACTTTAGTACCTGATAAGAATATTGGAGGCCCTTTGGGTTTCTCAATGTGGGTTTGAATATGTTTATTATTAAGGGGGGAGATA
The DNA here is from genome assembly GCA_036346155.1 of Sinelater perroti. Lineage (NCBI taxonomy): Eukaryota > Metazoa > Arthropoda > Insecta > Coleoptera > Elateridae > Sinelater > Sinelater perroti. The sequence continues at coordinate 10,355,120 of JARFIY010000270.1, read as the reverse complement.
CAATTAGAGGGTCAAAGAAAATCAAATTCTTTTTTTTTTTGGTTGAAAAGATAGTAAATTTTCCGTAGAATACGATGGTGAAACCCTGGAAATTCAAAGTCCTTCTATCTTTTTTCGACGTTTTTGAAGACAACTTTCGAACAATCGACATGGGAACCCTTTTTTTGTTTCTTATTTTGGAATACTTATGAAAGGAATTTATATACCTAGGAGGGTTGTATACGTGACTTACTGGCTAAAGAAAATCACTTTTTCAAAGAGACTGAAGGTCTTTTGATTGGTCCTGGAATCGCCGATTAGAAGGTAAATACCATTTTTCGGTAATCAAAACTTTAAACGTTTTTCTCAAAACAGCACTTTTTGAGTTGGCGGGCATGATAACTCAAAAACGAATTATCCGATTGAGCTGAAACTTACAGCATTTCTTCTTTAATTCTTTTGTAATTTTTTTATTGCTAAATATAAAAATTATTGCTAATGTGGTGGAAAACCCCGTTTTTTCGAAAAATTTGCACCAAATGTCGACTTTTTTTTCATTCGCTTTTCTTTAATTCATCGACTAACTGAAAGAATAATTCACATAAATTCTTTTACTCGACTATTTCAGATTAAAATTACGGCGTACAGAGCGCCCGCCAACAAAATTCCAGGACTCCATAAGCCCCATCGTACAGCCGCCATTTTGTTTAAAATAAATAAAAATATTTTTAATATAATACAAGGACCCATTAGTAATCCCAGAAAGTTTCAACTTATTTGAATAAAAACTTCTACTTAAATAAAATTCTTGAAGAATGCGTTTTTTTTGGCGTCTAATTGTATATCCCCCCTTAAGAGATTCAGTCAGAATTCTGATTGTATAGTCGACTTAGATAGCCTCAGCAATTCATCACTATTATCTTTGCTGACAACTGCCTATCATGCTTGATAAGTAACTGCATTGTAATGGTGCATTAAATTTGATGACTCGGTCGTTTATGTTAAATTTGCATTAAAAGCTATTTGTTATTGATAATTTGAAATATATTGCACGTTGGCCTATCTGCATCGGTAAAATTTTAAAAATTTTGTACAGGCGAAATTTGGTTACTAAAATTTCACTAACGTTTTATGTGTTATTTACTAGAAAAATAAGTAATCATACCGAATTCGATAAACAGCACTTGACCTCTAGGTCACATGATAATTCGTCGGTAACTGATGAAATAAATGAGTAGTTGACATTTTGGCTCCACAGATAGTATAGGCAACATATCCGCTCTGTTTGAAAACTAAACTTTTTAAAACTACAGAAATTGAAAAAGTTAATCAAAAATAGACTAATAAGGGCAGATAAGAAATAAGCAGAAAAGGCGGTAGCAACATTCATTGGGGATATACATGAAATAAGCGTTATAAAAACAAAGAAAAAACGAGTATACTTTTAGAAACCTAAGTTGATAGAGAAGCCGCGGTGGCTTGGTGGTCAAGATCATCGTTCCTCTGCCATCGAGCCGGCGTGGGCGAGTTTGAGTCTCGCTAAACCCAAGGATGTGTGTGATGTCTTAATTTAAGGTGCATGTTAGTAGACACAATAAGCCCTTATGGCTGCAGTGTCGGTAAGTATGTCATTAATAATAATAATAATAAAAAAATAAGTTGATAGATATTTTAACAGAAAAATATACGAAATCATTATTTAAGGCTAAAGTATGACTACTGGAAGAATAAAGAAGGGGAAATATATAACTAAAGAAAAGTTTTTCAAAAAGTTAAAAAAACAAAACTAATAATCAAAGAGAAAGGGAGAAGACTAGAAGAGCTGCCAACAAAAGCATAGATCTATGTATTTTGCTCAAGGTTATAAATAATGTCTTTGAATATTTAGTAACGCATACACAGAAGAAGAAACTGTTAAACAATCAGTGAGGATTTAGGAAACAATCGGTATGTAATAAAGTTGACAAAAAAGTACGTGCTAACAATTGAAAGAGAGAATAGAAGAAAAAGTTGTAAAGCAATAAAACCAACAAGTGAAAAAAATTTAAACTTATTCTTCTTGCTATTGTAAATAGTTCTTGTACCCGAAGTCCGCTCCAAATACCCATGTTTCACAATCGCGATATTAGTTTTCCTTCTATTTTCCTCATCATTATCAGTATTTTTTACCCTTACAACATCCGAAATACTTTTCTTTTCTTTTCGTTATTTTGGGAAATAACTCTCGGATTTTATTTATTTCATTAAGCATCTTATTTGCAACTTTTGCAACAAAAAGGTGTTTCTTTCCATTCTAATTCATAATTCTTTATCAGGGTCCATTTAATTGACAAGTTGAAACTTGTTCTACCCTGCTATCATCCAACATAATATAAATATGGTTTTGAAGTCTTGTTTACTACCATTATTTTGGTTTCTTTTACATTGATCTTTACTGACTTTGTTGGGAAGGTACTACAAAAGCATATATAGTCTAGCTAAACTATTCGTCTTGTATTTGATTCCTTTTTTTACCTGTCAAAGCTTTTCTCACCCCATATTCTGAGTATATATTTAATAATATTGGTGATAGTTTCCAATCTTCTCCAATAATGCGTGGATATTTGAAATTAATTCTTACACTTTTCAATATCTGTATAAGTTTCCATTAAATGACTTTATCTAACACTTTTTTCGGCATCTATAAATCATCCAAACATTTCTAAACTAGAACTTCCTGTCAAACAATGCTTTCTGGAGCCCATTCCGCCTAAAAAATCAAACTGCATTTCACCGAGTGATTGGTAGCATTTAATGTGAATCTTAGTATAGATGATTTTTAAAAACACTTAGGGTACTTGGGTTATTAGACTAATCTGTAACCACTGCACTATTTCGGATTATCCGTTTTTGAAAGAGAGATAAAGATAAACTTCAGCCAGTCAATTGGAAATTGTCTTGTATCATATATTTGAATAAAAAGTTTTGTTAGTATCACCATTTTGATTTTCCCACCAATTTTGATAATTTTTAAATGTACTTTGTCTGGACCAAAAGAACTCCTAGTTTTAGTTAGTTTAATGGCTTTCTCTACTTCTAATCTAAGTATTGCTCTTGGACTTCTTGTGCTGGTCTGCTTTAATTTTATATCCCCCTTTAGCGCATCGCCAAATAAGTCCTTGAAATATTTGATCCCCTTATTCGCTATCTATTCTTGTTGAGTTATTAGACTGTTGTCTTCATTAAATAATGTCATATAGAGCTTTCGTCGATATATGTATATAAATTCTTTAATTTTTTTATGAATAATATAATTATTATGCTTCTCCATGTAAGTTTTATCTTCTCCATATTCCTCAGCTATCCATTTTTCTTAGATTTTTTTTATTTTGGTCAACTTTGTTTGTTTACCTCTTTTAAATTGTTTCGTTAATATTTTTCCTCGTTTTCGTACTTTTGCTGTTTTCAACAGATTATTTGTTACAATTAAACGAGCTACCAAATAAAAAAGAGAACAATTTCTTCTTTCAATTTGAGGAAAAGTAGTAAGCCAAGCCAAGTTAAGAGACTTATCTACAAGATTTTTTAGGAAAAAGTAGCCATGCTTCTAATCTATTTTTTTAGTTGGAGAATTTGTTGGAAACGCTTTAAAATTAAATCAAAATAAAAAAAATTATTGAGTAAACAACAGCGGTTGCTTTGGCTTAGGAACTGAGGTAGGAAAGGGATTTGAAGGTAAAAGCGGAAATAAGAGGTTTTCCAATTTTAACTCCACGTGGTTGGTCTGTACATCGAATTGATTCTTAAGAGCGAGCAGAAAAGCGTAATGTTATTAGCGAGCGCATGGGGGGAAGTTTGGAATTTAACAATACGGATAGATTGTTTCGTTTTAGGTAGTGATGCTGAAGGTGAAAAAGAAAGTGAATGAGATTTCTAATTGAATACCACAATGACCATATCAATAATCTAAATCTTACCGATCAATAAAGCTATTCAAGTATTCTTTGAGTCATACCATTTTCAGCATTAAGGGGTAACACCACTGTAGACCCCTAAAAAAGCGTCTTTTGATATTTTTTGCAGAGAAAGAAAGGTAATAAAAAACTGTTGAAGTATGTTATCAAGCATGTATATTAGTATAAATTTTTTTAGTTAAAAAATATTTTAAAATGGCGGCTCTGGCCCATTCTCCTAAGCCAAGCCGGCGTCGAGGCGCTCCACGGCACGCAAATTTGAATTTAGAGCAAAATAAAAAAAATCTTCTTAATCTACATGAGTATAGCTAGAGAAACACGCAGGGCATTTTAAAAATATTTATTTTTGTGTAATTGGCAAATATTTGAAGTTAGGTGTCCGATTTTTAACGAAAAAGAAGGCATCTCTCTTCGAAATGTTTCAAAGATGTGGTTAAAATTTCAAATGAAAATATTAAAAATTGATGAGTTATGGTGCGTGCCGTTTTGAAAAATGGGATTTCGAGAAAAACGCCTTTAAAATTTTGAAACGAGTTTTCGTTTCAGCTTTTTTGACCGATGCCGTGTTGGATATGGTTCTTTTGTACTTTTTACCTCCATACACTTTTTTGCCTTCCATTTTTACTTGGAAGAACTTTCACTTTCGAAAAAAATTTATTACAAAGTGTTTGAAAAAGTTCCGTTTTTTTACATTTTTGCAATTATCATGGTTTGTAAAATAGACGCATATTTTTCATTGAATAGCCCAGCTCCAATTTCAACGATTTTCAACCCAGTATTTAGGTGCCTTGGCAGATCTTTTAAGTAAATCTTCTTTTGACATATCATAAATTGGAAAAGTATGCTTCTGGATTGAGTAACAAAGGGTGCTCAAAATTATCCAAATTCGATCTATTAGTTTTATTTTTTGAATCAGCTGATTTTGGATTTTTATTCGCAGGGCACAAATGGTAATAAAAAGCCATTATAGTTTTTTTCTTATCTTTAAAACTATCAACATTCCTTCAGATAGTCCCTAGTACGTTGTATCAAAGCATCAGTTAAATTGCTTCTTCCACCGAGCTTATAGATTTTATCACATTTCGGAACCACCTGACCATTCTCTTTTTGATGTGGCCGATACACTTTTAATTTTTTAAAAAATATCACCATACGGATTTACATGGCCTTGAACGTTTTCCAGTCTTCATCTTGTATCTAATTGCCGTACTGCATACCGAAATTTTGATCTCAAAAACATATCTGATTGTGTCGATTGGGGATCTTTCGCGTAATTTTCTTCATATTCTCTATACAATTTTCAACGAACTTGAAAAGTTCGTTACTGAATTCTATATGTCTGTCTGTCGGTCTGTCGGTCCGTCATAAAATTTGAGATTTTTTAAAATTTGAAAATGGATTCATATAGGAAATTTTACGCTGAATTCGAAAAAATTCTATGTCGAATAATTTTCGAGATATTCGATTTCGAATTTTTAAGTTTGTTCTGGGATTGCTTACAGAGCAATCTCTTCGCCGGACCCATGTTTTATATTGTTAAATATTTCTATTTGTTTCAAAATGTACATGCTTGGCAGTAGCTACTTTTTATTGCTAAATCAATAACGATTTGAATCCACGTTTTCTCCAAAAACTATCATTAGGAAACTTCAAAGTCAGAACTGACCTTTGGTACTCTTCATTCATGTTTTCTTCTTCTTCTATAGCTCTCTTGGAGAGGAGTCTAAAAGGGAATTTTGTAGTTGAGTGAATATTGTTATACGTGATTTTGCGCAACCTGCTGCAAATGTCCATAATATTACAAAATAAATTAATTCCTTCTCTGCCGATGCCGAAAAGACGCATGGCAAACACAATTCAGCGATTCACTTTATAACCAGTACTAATGAAAGGTCCTGAATTTATGTCTTTCGACCACAGCACCATATCAAAACGAGTTTGAAATCGAGGCCTCGATTTCCAGCGTCTTCCAACTTCAAATAATTAGGTGCTAGAAATGGTGAAAAATTTAATAAAACGATCCCATGGAAATTACTCTTGCATATATGCTCTCTTCTCCACTTTTACTTTTTTTTGCATAGTTTCGATGCTGTACTTGTTCTAATTTTCTATCGTTTGGCCAAAACTCTAGAAATCGTTCTATGTAGGTCTAATTTCAAAGCTAAACTGTTCGACAGAAGCTCCGACCCTCCACCAAACTTAAACAAGTAATCTATGAAGTTATTGGAAAAGCCATGACGTATTTTGCAATAGATGGCTTTACGCGCATTTCTAGGTTAGAAATGTCATCGCAATCGGTACAAATGTTATATATTTTGATAGATGACAGTTTAAACTTCATTTGAAACGAATAAGTATTTGATTTGGTCATACCATGCAATTCTTACATTAAGTTGAAAATGGAAGACCAAACTGCATTTTCGGCATATTTTGCTTTTTTATTTTCAGGAAAGAACGCAAGATAGGCTGAAAAATTGCGTAAAGTTTACGGAGACAATGCCCCACAAAAGCGTCAGTATCAGAGGTGGTTCGCTAAATTTCGTGCTGATGATTTTGACGTCAACGATGGTCCTTGCAGCGAAAGGCCCGTTGAAGTTGATGACGATCAAATAAAGGCACTGATTCAAGCAAACCCACGTTCGACCACTCGTGACATTGCGGAGACACTGAACTTTTATCATTCAACCGTCCACGACCATCTCAAGAAGCTGGGATTCATCAGCAAGCTCGATATACGGGCTCCGCATGAACTTAAAGAAGTCCATCTTACCAACTGCATCAATATCGTCGATACTCATCTCAATCGCAACAAAATCGACGTTTTTGAAGTGCCTCGTGACCAGAGATGAAACATAAATTGTTTACAACAATATTTAACGTCAACGATCGTAATGCAAAGGAAAAGAGCGAGTCAAAACAACATTCAAAACCGTCTTCGCCACAAAAAAAGTTATTCTCTCTGTATGGTGGGATTACAAGTGTGTGGATTTTTTTGAGCTTCTACCGCGAAATCAAACAATCGATTCTGTTGTGTACTGTCGTCAACTGGATGATTTGCATACATCTCTCACGGAGAAACGACCAGAACTCGTCAATCGCAAGGGCATGATGTTCCATCCTGACAATACGAGACCACACGCAAGTTTGGTGACTCGCCAGAAGTTGCTGCAGCTTGGATGGGAAGTTTTGGCCTATTCTGCTAACTCACCGGACCTTGCCCCATGAAATTGCCATTTGTTTCGTTTTTTGTAGAATAACTTAAATGGTAGATTTTCGATTCTAATAAAGCCATCAAAGAGCACCTCACCCAGTTCTTTGCTGGTAAAGAGCAGTCCTTCTACGAGCGCAGAATCATGCAACTTTCAGAAAGATGGCAAAAGGTCATCAATCAAAGTGGCCAATACATTATTGACTGAACTTTGTTATGTTATTAATAAATAAGCCTTGAAAATTATCTAAAAATACGTCATGACTTTTTCGACAACCTACTATAATAAATAGCCTTTTATCTACTATTATATTATTATATTACTACACATTTCTCTTCCGAAACATTTGCTCTCCTTAAAACTAACGATGAAAAAATTCGAGAAGAATATGAAAGAAAGGCACTCCGTCACAAGGCGAGGACGAGACGTTCATAGGCTTTACTTATGAAAGACTTCGAATTTCACTTTAAAACTTTGGGGTTATAATTTTGGAATGTTGTACTATTATCTGAAAAAAATGAATTATTAAAAATTCTATTTGGATTTTCCCTTACGATGAATAGAAAGATCATATTTTTAAAGACTTTGGAAGACGTTTCACAGTATTGAAAGTATTCTTTAGAAGATCACTAAAATTAAATCAATAATAGACATATATTCCAAACATATGGAGGTTATCTTCTAAGCCATGCGAATTTATAATCTGAAAAGAGTTATAACAGAAGAAGTTATAAGATATGAAGCATAAATATCAGTATAAAAAAGACTAAGCACGCTATTTATAATAAAAATATTTTTTTAAGGTCTCACGTGAAATTGTATTGTATTTCAATAAATTTTATTGTGGTACCACCATGCGATGGAAAGATTACAACATTATGATGTGTTAAACATTATGTTTCGCACAATCCTTGTATATTAAAGGTTGCAAGAGATTAGGAATAAGGAACTGCTGCATTTTACTAATGCTAACCAAAAGAGGTTACACGCCTCATATTTGATTGATCTAGAACTTGCACAATCTCTATAATTGGCGTATCTTTAATTCTTTCATTCTAATTACTTGGTAAAAGCGTTTATCCGCTTTCACTTTTCACAAGATGAATTTGCTGCGGTGGGATTTTAGGGCGTGGTCTCGATGGAATGATAACATGGCTGTATCATCACGTTTACTGCAATAATCATTAGCTTTGTTGTAGTTACGAGTAGATCATTCGTATATAGTAAGTATATCAATGATCTAAAAACACTTTTGTAGTACTTCGGAATTAACTGGAAGTAAGGTGGTGGTTTTACAATGCACATTAACTAGAAAATGTCAGTTGTTATCAAATGCCTGGTCGATGTCGAAAAATACTGTAAAATAGATTCTTTTAATTTTGTTTTTTTTACGATAATCCTTAAGCTCTTACGGCATCGGATTTGTTATGTGGCTTTATATTGTTTTATCCATTTCTTCCATCTGCTCCAGTTTTGTGCAATTATTTTCACCTTCACATATTTGTTCTTCTCTTTTATTTCCTATCTCCTGTATTGTGTATAGCCATGATTTTCTTTGGCTTTCTGTTTTCTTCCTTTTAATTTCTTAACGATACTTTCTAATTTTATATTTCGCTTTCCATACAATTTTTCTTAGATGCTTCATTTCGATTGTGTTTATTTTCATCTCGTGCTTCTTTATCAATACCCAAGTTTTGCATGGTGTAGTATAGATGGTATTGTTATATATTGTATTATAAACATGCGTTTTAGTCTGCATGTCTATCTCTTTTTTCCTAGTACCGTTTTTGTGCCCTTTTGCTTTCTTTTCTTTTTCTAAATCTAAGCTTCTATTATTAGTTAGCACACTTCCTACACAATTATATGTACTCACTAGTTCTAAGTTTTGACGTTTACATTTTTTTTATCATCTTCTTTATGTTTATTTCCATTTTCAGAGTTTTATTATCTTGAGTCTAGATATTTACTATGTCTTTGACTCTATGCAATTAGGACTATGTCGTCTGCATCAAGCAGACTGTATTTTTGTTGTTATAAGATTTTAATTCCAGTGGTTGTTAGTTTTCATTTTTCTTTGTGGTTTTTATTAGCCCATCCATTACAATTATAAATAATGGTGAGCTTAAGTTACCTCCTTGTTTTCTTCCATCTTTAGTCCGAATGCTTCTAATTTTTGTCTCCCTTTTATAACATGTGGTCTTTCGTTTTTATATATAATTTGTATTATGTTAATAAATTTTTTTATTGATTTTCAGTTATTTTAGGCATTTTCACATGCCAGATCTTTTTATGTTATCAAATGCGGCTGTTAGATATAATGGCTCATTGGATTCCGTAGCTCCTTCTATCAAATTTTTTATTACAGCTATGTTATCTATTGTTTTCTTGTTTGCTTTATATGCCATTTGTTCGTCCATCAAATTTCCTTCTATTTGCTTACTGTCTATTTTTAGTTATCCTCGTATTCACTTTATGCTCTACAGTGGATAGAGATATTACTCTATAATTATCGCAGTTTGTGCGTTCTCCTTTTTTATGTATTGGTAATAAAGATTTTCTCCTATCCTACTGATATTTTTTCTTCTATCCAGTCTTCCTTACGAATTTTTCCTTCCTCGCTTAGCTGTTTAATTATCTGCGGGTCAATTTCATCTTCTTCTACAGTTTTTCCTGTCTTTATGTTTCTTAGCGCTTCTTCTATTTCAACTATTTCTATTTTATTTATTTCTTTATCATGTAGTATATCGTTTTTTCTTCTATTTTCCTATTAATTTCAACCATATTATTTCCATTTTCTGTATTATTAAATTTTTCTGTATAATAATCTCTCCATGTTTGCAGTATCTCTTTATTAGTTGTTAATTCATTTTTGATTTCTGATAATTATTCTTTACTTTCATATCTGATTCTGTTCCGAAAGTTCCTATCACTACTTTTATAGTCTTCCTGTAGCTGTGTTTCAAAGTTCCTTTTACTGCCTTTTTTGCTTTGTTTCTTATAATGTGATATTTATTTTATTTAGGAGGGTGTTTTGTTCTTATGGTTCTTCCAAATTTGCTATTTTTAATTTTTTTTATTTTCTACCGATAGCCATTCTGTACATGTTTTTTTGGCGTTGGGTTGTTCTGAAACTATTTTTCCCTTTTCATATCATCATCAATAATTTTTTTACGTTTCCCATCTTTCATCTATGTTCCAAATAGTTTTGGTTCTTTATATATCGTCTATTTTTCCCAATAAGTTGTTCTAATGTATTCTTGTGTTAATTTTTAGATTTTTATCTTCTCATAATCTATATGATGTATTTTCTCCACATCATATTTGTAGATACCATTCTATGATTTTATATTTGGGGATCGTTAACACTTGCTCTATCTTATGTTTCATATTGTTTGAGTGGGTTATATAATCTATTATGTGTTTTGCGTTTCTTTCCTCAACTAGAAAGATTTATTTATCTGCTATATATTCTTTTATCCTCTTTCCGTTTCAATTTTTTATTTCTTTAACATGTTCTTCCCATGATGATTACCTTTTCGTTTTTCTCTTTAAATTTGTCCGTTTCTTCTTGTAGTTTTATATAAAAGTTATTTATTATATTTTCATCTTTCACTGGTGCTATATTTGTATAACATGTATTCCGCAGTAATATACTTTTTTGAATTTCTTTATTAATTATTCCAACCCCCTCCTTTGCTCTTTATGATTTTTTACCCTTGAGTGGTATATTGTATATTATTTTGTTACATCAAATCTGCCTTCTCCTTGTAATTTGGTTCATTTAGACTCATATTTTTAGTTAATCCTATTTCTTTTTCATTTAGTGTGTTAATATTTCAAGGGCCTAGCTTAATGAATTGGGTGCTTTATTTTTAGATATTCTGTTTTTGAGTGTTATGGTTTGTTTGTTTTTGTTTTTCTTGTTATGGTTGTTGTGCGTTTTTAAATATCTTTTGTTAGATTTAGTTTCTTCTTTTATTTTGTTTTTATTATCTACATTTCTTGGTTTTTTATTTGGATTTATGTTTTTCTCCATTGCAATTCATGTCATTTTCCATCGCTGTTTTTTTTTCTAGATTCTAATGTTTCTTCTCTAGTTTTCTGCGCGTACCTTGTTGTTTTTTCTGCTTATAAATTTTTCATATTGTACTGTAGTAGAAGTATTTTTTATTTTGCTATTTTTATGTGTTTATATATATTTTTATAATATATTGTTATCTCTGTAGCTGGACGTCTTTTGGGTAGTCTAAATTGTACGTATTTTGAGGTTTCTGTTTCTTGCTATTTCCGCTTGCCAACTTCATCAATCACAATTTAGTTTACTTTTCTGTTTTATTTCTTACTCTCCTTATATTGGTTATTACTTGTTTGTTTCTATTTGTACCCCTGTTTTATTTATTACTTATTTTACTCTTGTTTGTCGTGTTTCTAAATTTTTATTTTTGATTTTTTCTATTCTTTCTCTGGTATTTCTATTTTTTGATTTTGTGGTTGTATTTATTCTAGTAATTGTTCATTTTCTTGTTTTTTTTCTCTGTTTTAAATTTAAAAGACTTTTTCTAAGGCCGACCCTGTGTTTTGTTTTCTTTTAAAACGGCTTATCAATAATCGCCAGCAATATGAGTAAAAGGCCAAGATCCGGTCAATCTGTAGAAATCTTGGGCTTTACCAGCTTTGTATTTGTTATATTAAAGTTTTTAATATTTGAAGTGCTTCTGTAACAAAAAAACTCTTATCTTCTTCCTTTATCTTAGTATTTCACTTCAGTGCGCTTTTTAGGAATCAGTTCAATAAATTGATTACAATGGCGGAGCACAAATTCAGAACCACTTTCTAAACGCTTGCCAAGACCGGCTTCCATATTTTAGTTTCAAATAGATTATTTATTGCATCTAGAAACTTGCTCGCTAAAATTTTTTGGTGTGTTAGTGTGTTGCGTACAATAAATTGCCAAGAGAGTTAGTAGCTCTCCAGATTTTAACTAAAAGGTTTTCCAATAAGAACGGTATAATTTTAAAATAAAAACTATTTTAGGTACAACCAAATTTTTATATTATTTTAAAGCACAGTGTGTTAAATTGCGTTTTGAACAACACATCATGGAGAGGCAGGCGTGTAAATAGCCGCTCTCGTGGTGCGGTGTGGAAACGTAGTACGGCCCGTATTGGAAGGTCAGCCGATAAGGCCAAAATCGTCCCTTAAACGGCCGTCGCGTAAGCGGATGGGGGCGGCTACCGATATCAACCAATGAATTGCCAAATCGCTCACCTGAATCGGCTTCGGCTTCCGCTTCGTCGGCGATTCCAAGGTGGCCACCTCTGCGTTGCGGATGTGGTATCTGCGGGATGTTGAGACACAACCAAATTGGCCGAGCTGCGATGCGTGAATTTATGCGGGTTAAGACACGACCGAACTGGCCGCGCTGCGGGGCGTGAATGCTAATGTATGCGGGTTAAGACACGACCGTATTGGCCGCGCTGCGGAGCGTGAATGAATGTATGCGGGTTAAGACACGACCGTATTGGCCGCGCTGCGGAGCGTGAATGCTTGCGGGGTGTTAAAGCACGACCAAATTGGCCGAGCTGCGGTGCGTATATTTATGCGGGTTAAGACACGACCGAACTGGCCGCACTGCGGGGCGTGAATATGAATGTCTCGGCTGAGCAAAAGCCCATATGCCGTTTCGTGTGCGATGGCAAAACGTGCAGATATCAAAGGCCCGCATGCCGCCGCGATATAAAGCGGTTCAAGGGCGAAAAGGCCGCCACACCACATCATTTAAGAGTCAAAAAATAATCTATTCTTTCCCCAAACTTTTCTTGCAGTACGTCAATAGTGGCACTAGCAGTGTGACATGTAGTATCGTATTGTTGGAATCACATGTCTTCCAAATCAATTTCATCTAAATTTGATCACAAAAAATGTACTGACCTCAATCGGTAGCTCACCAGTCACTGTAATTGCATCGACTACCTCATTTTGGAAAACAATGGTTCGATGATGCTACCATACCATAAATCACACCATACAGTGACCTTCTGCCAGTAAAAGGGCTTATTGTGAATCTTTTGTAGATTGTTTTGACACCAAAAACGGCAATTTTGTTTGTTAACATATCGATTTAACTAGAAATGAGCTTCATCTAAGATAATTTTTTATTTCAAGTTGCTCTAAAACTTAAGCATTTATGATGGTCCAGTGGCTTAATTTCTTGGGTCAAAACATTCTTATACGGCTGCAAACCTAAATTTTTTCGCAAAATACGTCAAAGTGTCGGTCTTCTAAGCCCTAATCCTTGAGCACGACGAGGAAACAATAAATTTGGAGCCTCTGCAATGTTATCTCTTACAGCAGCAATGTTCTATACATTTTTTGCATTTCGACGACTTATTGGTATTTTCACATCGTAAAGAGTAGAATCTTTTCAAAATTCTTTAACGATTCGACAAACAGCAAGCACAGAAAGTCGATTACGTGGACTACGGATTTTATGAAGAGCATTCTGGATGTTCACAAAAGAACGTCTATTTTCATAGAATTTGTGGACAATAACCAAATGTTCTTAAATCGTGTATTTCTCCATTGAGAAAGTATAATAATAATAGTTCTCCGTAATAGGCCTTGAGAAAGTATACTAAACACAAATGAGTACTAGTGGTAGTTGTAACATTTTAAGCATAGTTGACATTTAATTTCAAAATCATATCATTCTCACTACAAAACACTTTATAATTGATGTCTCTTGTAAGTGTTCGTTGAAGTACAAGGTAGTTCAAATATGACTGGGACTGATTCTTTTACAAAAAAAAAACAAATTGTCAATTACTTGAACATGTAATCTTCAATGTGTTCCCCTCCGGGGTCAACAAGAAAGGCGACCTGCTATTAACCTGTTTTTCGCTTGGATCGGATCTTTTTCTTCACATATGTTGCCGGAAGGTCTAAGTAATAAGCTGTGTTCAGTGTTCTTTCAGAAAGTCGTACATAGATAATCCCTTGCCAGTCATCACTTTTCCTGCCGAACGGTTTCTCTCTTGGGTTTGGGAGACTTGGTATACCGCCACTGTTGTCATGACTGCTGGGACTCGGGAATAAAGTAGTGCACTCACATTTCATCGGTGGTCACTATAGACTTCAAAAATGCATCGCCTTCGTCTTCAAATTGCTGTAAGAGACGACTGACAGCTTGCATGCCCACTATTTGTTCACGTCCGTCAAAGTGCATACTATCCATCGTGCGATAGTGCAGATGTTTTTTACGGTGTATTTTACAATACCAGAAGTGAAGCACTTATACCACTCAAGCATAGGGATCTATGAGAGAGACTCTTCACCATATTGTTGTTGAAGTCTGTGGCGAATTTCAACAAACGGGACGTTTTCTCTAACAAGGAATTTTATCACAATATGTTGTTCCACACTCCCTGGTACCTTCTGTTTGCTCATCGTTCTAACAACTCCCAAACAGGACCAAATAGGTTTTAACCCAAGCAAGAGGGAGAGTGGAGATTGTGGTTTTACTCTCTCTAGATGACACAGCTGCTACGCAGTGCGACTTGTTTGCACACAAATCATTCGGTCATATTTGAACTACCTTGTATTTATTTATTTCGATGTGTTTTATTATATTTTTAATAGTAACATCTACACCAGCATGCACGGTTCATTAGGATGTTAAGTTATACAGTGGTTGAATCTGTAAGTGACTTCTCTTGGTATATCAGGTGTATAAAAATGGCAAAGCATTGATTTCATATTGTTGAATATATGATTTGATTTCGAGCGTCAATTGTTATAGGATATTAGTGTCACAATCATTTTTAATCAGTAAGTTTTTTCAATATCGCTTTTGCTACTGCTCTTTTCGTAACACTTACCGCACATTTTGTTTTAATTTTTTGCTAGCGATAATTTCAACAACAATGCTGTGCATTAGCTATTCTCATATTTCCTTGCGAGTAAAAACTATATTTCTGCAAAATCTCTTTTTGTCTGGTTATTATAATTGTGACGACAAAATTTGCTACCTTCTCAACCATCTTTGCACTTTGCAGCTTTACTTTTGTAGACGATTTTTCTTTAATTTACAACACATACTACTGAACAATGTATTTACCTTACGCTTGCCGAATAATCGATACCGATTTTATTAGAATTAATACTAAGCTTTTATAATCCAAATGTCACATGATTTATGGTTGGCCTATGTACAATACTTAGTAGACCAAAGTATTTGATAAATGTGAAACATTGGATTAAATTGTTTATTGTATTTATTATAAAAGTACTATCTTTTTTAATTCAAATAATTACTAAATTAACATATAACACCTCATAAAGCAATAAAATCTTAGTCTTTAATGAGCTATGTAAGTGGCCCAATTTTGTATTTAGAGACTTAAGGTCATTAAAATGACGTCAAGCCGCAGTAGATTACTTGCTGTATTCAAAAACACCTATTAATTTATAATTATAATTTATATACAAACATTACATTGCAGCGTGGCGCATAATATGACTGCATTTGTTAATTTCAAGATGTTGAAGCAAAGTCCTCCAAGTTATTTATTCCAGCCATCCTCTTTTTGCAAAGCTCAATATGATATCTTGTAGCTTTTGGACATATTCATCAGATGGCTTTACGGAGAGCACAGTATCTTTTTCTGAAAACTGATTTATGTCCGTTAGCACTTCCTTTTTTGCTAACATAAATTGTGATATGAACACAATTTGAAAGAACTGTGCTGATATGGCGGCATGAGTTATTTCCTCATTCAATTTCTCATAACTGAATGCCGTGGTATCACACTTCAGCCGACTTAACATCTCCGTAAATTTACTATGATATAGTTTGATGAGGTCATCAAAATTTCGGTCTAAATCCTCCATTTGTAAGTTCATAAACAAGAAAAACACTATATCGTCGCCTGGAGATCCATAATCTGTGAACTGGAAGTCGAGCAGGGCGCATTTCTGAGGTTTTTCGTCTTCGAACTGAATCATTATATTATTTATCCAACAATCATTGTGGATAATTGTCGCAAAAGGTTCGCGTGGATACGATTTAAACTTCTTATTGTTCCAACATGATTCTAATATTCTTCTGACAGCTGGCATAAGCGGCACGCATTCCTGCTTGCGAGCAGCAATGTCTAGTACTAAATCGACAATACCGTTTTTCATATATTCGCTGAAACTATCAAAAACCCCGTCCATTTTGAAGTGCGCCGTTATCGTTTCGTGGAAAGCGTCCCGATCTAGAATTTTCATCGCGACTGAAACCGCGTGAAACACAGCAAGGTTCTTCAGCACCAATTCCGCCTCCCTCAAATCGAACCCCTTCATTCGATCCACCATCACGAACCTCCTCAGCTTCATGTTTTCCAGAAGAATAAGCCCGTGATCGTCGACCTTCGCGGATGCCGGGTCTAGGCCGACGCGGGCTCCGTAGCATTCTGGGAAGCAGTCGAGTACGTCGAACACGCCCTGCTTTCTCTGAAACTCCCTTAAAGCGGGGAAAACGTATTTGTAAGCTGCAACCTCCTTTTTGAAGGTGATGTCTACTTTAAATACCTTCTTCAACCACTCGTTTGGGGGGCACATCTTAGCCACCAAGTTCAACCGCTGCGTCTCACCTGAGCTTTCCTTTTTCACTTTTGCGTCAAGCTGCAGCATCAAGCTTCCATAATTGTCGCCGATGTTCGTGAATCTTCTTGTTGCGTATTCCAAGACGCGCACGTCCTCGTTGTAATGGAACTTTAGAACCTGGTCCAGGTCTTCTATAGTAAACTTTTCTTCCATTGCAATATCTAATCGAGAACGCTTCCCCAAATCTACTGAACTAAATCAAGACCACGACTTTTTATTATTTCGCAGTTAATTATCAGCTAAGTCTGCAAATATTCGTTTTTTATCTTTGTAATTAATATAATGCTTACGTTGTATTATACAAACATTTTAAATAAGAAAAGTGATAAGATAAAAAAAATTTTATTACAAATGCAAACAGTAGGTTAACTAATATTACGATTAAGATCTTATTTAGTGAAAGATAAAAGTTATCTGGAAGAGGTATTTAGAGACTATCGTTTAATGTTTGATCGGCATGTTTATCAGAACCTTATACAAACTAAAGATGTGGAAGTAGAATATGTCAATTAAATTTTTATGTATCAGGTACCACTATTAAATAAAAAATAAATAAATAACCACCTTCTCTTTATATGTATTTATATATACAAACATTCTTTTATTAAAAACCACGCTGCAGGTCAACATATCTTAAATTTTTGTTCGTTTCTTCTCTTGTTTCGTTTAAAACTTTATAATAGGGTATCTTTAATGCAATAAACCTTGAAAATGTACGTAAAGTGAAGATTACTTATGTTGTTAATTGTGAGCGAAATTGAAGCTTAGCTTATTTCGTTTACTTTCTGTAGCTGCAAGATCACAAAAGAAGAATTTCTAACTACCGCAAATATATCGTTAAGGAATATCTAGTTATTTAATAACCATGTATTGTAAGTGCACTTTGATGCCTAATTATTGAAGATAGGTTTTGGGCACTTTATATGACTCATAAGTAAGCTTTGTTGTTTTTTAACCTCTTAGTTAAAAAAACTACACCCACTGACTACAGCTGTCCACTAGCTTTCAAATTTGTAGACAAAACTTTAGTAAAACTATTCCAGCTTGACAACTTATACGCATGGGGTGCCAGTGTAACTTAATTTATTACTCGGCCTTACTCATTGAGTTGCAATGACTTTCAACTGATCAAAAATTCTGAGGTCAAAAGTTTTATTAAGCAAGGTATTGGTGATATTATTCTAAGATGGTAGATCGCATAGTGAATGCCACGTATCTAGCGGACTCATTCTTAATCTTACCTAAAGTGAAGTTAACGCATAGAATTATAGCTATTTATTAAAGAGCCTTTACCAAAAATAACACCAGATTTTCTGCAATACACCATGGTAAGCAAAAACCAATTGTGGGATTACTTGCGTTAGATAGGATAAATTTTTTTTAGGAGAAAAAAGAAATTTTACAACACATTCTTCATTTCTGGTAGTGCTCGAACTACTGAAGATCTACCTTACCAATAATTACCAATTAGCTGCTCGAAAATGTTTTGAAGTGAATTTAAACTACAAAGATAATCTGCAGACAATTTGTTAGAGGAGTACATTAGATCCATTGGAGTTATAGTGTATTCTATAACCTAACCTGATCTAGAAAACGTTCTACAGATAAAATTATTTCCCTAAAAACCACACAAGTAACGCAAAGAAGAAAAAGAAAGAAAAAAAGTTGCACGCGTAAAAACTGTTAATGCTGTTTTTCAAGTTAAATTTTCTTTTATTTTCTTTTACTTTACTCTGTCCGCAATACAGATCGTAACTTTCTTTATCATTACATTTTTTACTTTTTTTTGCCCTATTTTAGGTCGTATATGCTAGTGCGCGAAAGGATAAAAATGAGCTCTTGGATTATTAAAAATTACTTATTAATATTCCACCAAAGAATTATAATATTATACCTGTATAGAAACTAATCAAATTTTATTAATTATAGAAGGTTATAAATAAAATTAAATTTAAAAGTTACGCCAATTTTAGAAGCCCAGGTCGGACCAGCCTCTGACTCCTGTCGCGGTACGATAAGGCAATCATGAATAGGAAAAATCAAAACAAATTAATTAAGTTGGGAGGTAATGGTCGGAAAACTGAGGAAAGAGAAATGAGAACAGAACGAAAGATAGATAATACAATCAGAACTAGCAAAACTTAAAAGCAAAGACCAAGAAAGAAAACGAGAGAGCAAACAATTGGAAATTGTAGTACAAAAAAAGGAAGACTAGTTATAGCTGACATACATGAACCTATAGAGGTGGAAGAAGGATTTAATGAATTTATGAGAATAAATATCTCACGTTAAGAAAGTAAGAAAACTAGACAATCTACTACAAATTTAAGAACTAACTAACAAAGACGTTACTCTAGAAAGTAGATGGAAAATATTCAAAGAAACTATCTTAAAGACGACAAATGAAATATGTGGAATAAAAAAATAATGAAAGGAAATAAGCAAACTAGATGATGGAATGAAGAACTGGTATTTGTGGTTAAACAGAAGAAATTAGCAATCAAAAAGAAATAAAGAAAAAATAAACTACAGACTAAACAAGTGAAAGAATTAGTGAAGAAACTTAGAATTAAACGAAGGATTCAAAAGCAATAATAGAAATTTCTAAAATAAAACTAAGGATCTAATAGGAAAAAGAAAAAACAAATTAAATGAAATAAAAACAAAACAATAAACTTCTAATAAAGATGAAGAGAATTTTTCACTGAAAAAGTTTATGCAGATGAACATGGAGACGAAAACAGAGGAATAACCACTCAAAAATGAGATAGATGAATACAATATAAATAAAAAAGAAATAATAAAACCAATAACCAAAATCAAAACAGGAAAGGCTTGTGTAGAGGATAAAATATAACCAAAAATTATTAAGTGGCTAAGAGATACTGGAATAGACTAGATTTGGAAAACAAATAAAATACCTGAAAACTCAAATAATAATTTATTACTTTTTGTATATAAGAAAGGGGATAAAACAAACTGTGAAAATTACCCCGAAAAATACCTATTTTCAGTGGTTTACAAAACATATACAATAATCATAGAACAAAAAATTAGGAGATGAATAGAAATTAAAGTAAAAGAAGAAAGCAGCTTTTAGGTCAGGCAGACAAAGGAATAACAACATCTGTATTCTAAGGAACTTAATAGAGAGGAAGATGCAGACAGGTGAAGAAATGACCTTAACCTTTATAGACCTACAAAATAAAGGTCTGGAAATCATAATAAGCTACAAAAATATGACACCAATACGAATCGATATTATTGGCAGCTAATAAAAAGAAAATACACGGATAGACAAAATAGAGAATCTATACATAACAGTTGACATAAACAAAAGTAAAATAACAATACTTAACGAAACAGCAATAGACGAATAATACAATTTAAACTGCAAAGAGGAAATATTGGAGGAGGTAATAACACTAGAATGCTTGGGAAGCATGTTTACAAATGATGGTAAAATTATTAACTTTCGACTGCGGAACGCTATAGAAAATTAATGGTTTTAACATCCTGTCTGTGTGTCTGAAAACCCTTTAACTTGATACTTAGCATACATAACCTTAGGTCAGTACCTCCGATGGGATTGATTTTAATCCAAATCGCTCAAAAGTCAAGGGGTTAACGGCGAGGTCAAACTTTTTTCGGCAGTCTTTGTAATCGTAGTATTGTACGCAGTCGAAAGTTGCATCTGATGGTTTTTACACCATTCTTGCTTAACCTAGAAATAGTTAATAAAACAAGAAAGACAAAAAATGCGTACTACTCACTGAGTAAAACCATCTTTGGGAAAAGAGATTAGTAGAAAGAACAAACTAATAATATATAATACCAATAATGCTTTACTCTATTAAAAAATGGACCATCCAAAATAAATACAAAGCAAAATTGACAGTCACCAAAATAAAAATCCTATGGAGGATAGCAAATAAAACAAAACTAGAGAAAAACAAAAGAAGAGAAAGAAGGCAACTAGAATAGTACAGCCATCTCTATAGAATGGCTAGTGAAAGACTACCAAGGAAAATTGCGGAAGCTGGATGTAGTAGGAAAAGCAAAAGAGGAAAATCGAGGTAAATTTGAATGGATCAAATTACCAAAATGGAACAACTTAGAGGGAAAACGCAAAACGAAATAAAAGTATGTGTCAAAAACCGAAAGAATTAGAAAGCGTGGATAGATGAAACATCAAAGGATCATAGGATAGCAGGAGATAGGCTAAAGAAGAAGAAACTTGAGAAGTATGTGGTTTCAACAATATGGCGCGATATGTCACACAGAGAGAGACGCTAGACATAATGTTTCCGGGACGTTTAATTTCCCGTTTTGTAGTGTGATTTCACACCCTAGATCACCAGATTTTTCTGTGTGCGTGTGTGTGTGGGGGGGGAGGATCTTAAGGATAATATTTGCAATACCAAGCCAAACATAATTTGCTTCTCTCTTCTTAGACATCTTGTTTTTCAACCTGTTATAATTCGTAAAATTGTTAGATTTGCTACGTCACTATTAAATAAGTAAAACTGAAGTAATTAAAATCACATATTGCCAGTTTTTTATTTCAGTTTCTCTCTGATTCTTCTTAAATTTAACTTTAAAAGATAAGGCCCCAACAAATCGTTATCTAGGCTTCTTTCCTAAGTTTTCTTGGCCCGAGTTGTAGTTTCATTCCAATCCAGCACTTTTCTCTTGATAGGCAGTGCCCATTTGAAGGTTCCTCGATCCTTATCGGCCGTAATACTCCCAAGGTTGGCGAATCGTAAGAATTGTTCGGTGTCAGCGCTCTTACTAAGACGAAGCTTTGGACTAACCAGCTGGGTTACATTGATCGGCCTGCGTTAGCAGTACGTGCTAATCTCTGCAAACTGAATATATTGTGCAACCGATGACATAACCGTATCCTTGAGACTTGCTGGCTAGCTTAGAGTTCGCAGCTGATTCGATAAACCGCAGTGCATATTTCTCATACTTCAAGTTTAACTTTTTACAGAGGATGGGATTCAAGAACTGTGAAGCGTGTTTTAATAATAGTGATAGCTACTAAAGTACATGTTTCTTTACTCGATTTCGTTTTCATCTCTTATAGTTTATTTTTATCTTTTTTAAAATCATACTTAATGTATTTCTCTTCTATTTCAAGGGATTCCACTATCAATTCTATATTTCAAGGTATCTACACAAGTATCCAGGTCTTTAAAACTTTGGTTAGTTTCCATTGCCTTTGTTACCTCGTTGACTTTTAGAATAAATAACGTGGACGAAAGAATAGATCCCCATTGGACTCCTGTGGACTAAAACGTCTTTTAAATTCTATATATTTTTTTATCATCAGCTCAACACTTACAGTGTCACACATGATTGGGTTTTGAATTGGAATTGACTTGGAGGAGACGATTCTTCGAAGCTAGGTGTGCACGTAGACCAGAGCTGCCGATCCACACATTTCGACAATCAGTCACTACCGATGTTTTCCGAGTCTGACAATAGGTTTTGAGGTAATTTTCTTTTTAGTCGAATATGGATGTTCTTTTGACCTAGTTCTTGAAGGATGGCATTGCAATTTGAGTTAAGTCACCAAAAAACTTGTTTATGAATCGTCTTATAAACTGTTGCATGCTGTTGATACTTGGTTCATTGTGTAGCTGCTTATTTCAAATAAACCAGAGAACATTAACAGATATTTTGAGAATCTTATTCTGATAAACTTAAAGTTTTCTGATGTTTGTTTTTGAAGTTGTGCTCCATACTGACAAGCGTAGATGACAGTTGGTCTTAGGAGTACTTTATAGAGTAGCATTGTACCTTGCGGAGTAGAGTAGTCTACTGTACGTAAGACTGAGCTTAGTGTTAACATGTGTACTCCAGGTTAATCTTGTTTCGAGATAAACACCAAGATAATTAACGGCTTTTCCTCTGGGATTTCAAGAGGTGACTTTACCATTTATGTGAAGGGTGTGGGGTTTTTTTATGCATTTCGATGTAAAAATTTTGTTGTACATTTCTTAGGATTAAGTGATACACCGCATTTACTCAGTGTTTTACGGCTCTTTGGAGATGATTAACGGCCATAGATAAATCTTTGTTCTGGGTTAAAATAGCAGTATCATGCGAGGTTTATATGCTGTGAGATGGGCATGTCAGATATGAAAGTGTTAAATAATGTGAGGCCAAGGACACTGCCTTGGGGTACTCGACCTGCAAATGACCTGTTCTCCTGATAACGATGATGCCAAACAAATAATAAAAAAGTGGCAAATGAGGTAATTTAAATTTTAATCTATCTGGCCAAACCTCATCGAAAGCTTGGGTAGTGTCTAAGAAGGCTGCCGTTGTGTAGTATTAAGCTTCGCACCCCCCTTTCTATCAATTCTACAATTTTTTGTAGCTGTTGCACTGCAGAGTGGCCTGTACGAAACCCAAACTAAGTGGACGGCAAAATGTTCGTTCAGGATTTGGTTAAGACGTGTAAGAACAACTCTTTCAAGTTGCTTGGATAAGATTGGAAGAAGGCTTATAGGTTTGTGAAAACTGCAATAGGTTATGTTTCTTCCAGGTTTAGAGAACATAAGTATGTGAGCATATTTCTATTGGTTAAGAAAGTAACTCATCCTTAAACATGCATTTAAAAGTGTGACCAGGAAAACAATTGCTTTTTGGCTTTCGGACCTGGAACTTTATTTAGTGGTAGCAACTTGATATATCTCTTCAATTCTGTTGGTGTCGTGGGTTGATCAAAACCATCTGCTATTGGCTGGTGGTTTTCCACATATGCAATTGTACTATAAGTGTGGGATCGGTTTTTATCGGTGACGATCGACATGAAGGTGTATTCTAGATGGGTGGCAAATAGGCTGTATTTATCTTCGTCAGTGCTGTAGGCACCATTTGGCGTTGTTAGAGTTGAAACAATTTCAATGTTGTCTGAGTTCTTTTTGTAAATGTAAATTTTGTATTTGTTAATTTCACCTCGTATTTGGCGGTTTAGGTTGTTTAGTTAATTTTTTGATTACTGTCTATTGTCCTTTGCCATTGTCTTCTAATTCGGTGTTTGTGTTTAATTAAGTCAATTATGTATGGAAGCGGGATATTTGAGTTATTAATTTTTCTAGACTGGTACGGTTGAGATGCAACTTGGGTAGAGTCTTCTATTGTATTTGAGAATTGGGTGTCTGTCCTGAAATTGTTCCCAATTGACGTAGCTTTTTATCGTGTGGTCTAAAGAATGAGGTAAAGAAAAATCTATTGAAACGGGTAGGTGATTGGAGTTCAATTCGGGTATTACTTCAATGTTGAATGGGCAAGTAACAATTTTTGGTTAGCATAATGTCCTGTATATCGGGTTGATGATCATCACTATGATAATAGTGCAACTATAGTTGCTGTTGCATTCGAAATTCTTCTTAATTATCTGGCGAATGTTGGTCAAGTCTATGCAGATGCGTTTTTCGCCGTCTAAATTGCTCCTTTCAAATTTTTTCTATCATTATATTTTTCATTTTGTAAAAAAATAAGAAAATATATGATAAATCTTATGCTTCTTCCAGATATCTCTTTTCGCACTTTTACAATATATGCAGATTAATTCTTCGACATCGTATTATGTTTTGGCAGTTCCTGACCACTAACTATGAGACTTTTCCCATGCGTTCCTCGAGCTTATCCGTAATGAACTTTTTTTGATATTATTAGAAATATTACCAAGAACCGGGATTTTCTCTTTTTTGTTGTTGTTTCTTAATTGTCGGTTCTTACCAAATCTTCACTGACAGTTGAATTGGCGCTACTATAATTCAGAAAACAAATGAGGATTTCCCAATTTACAGTAAAATTTTGCCAGCTGGTGCTAAGCAGATTAGTCAGTTGCTTATTTACATATTTGTAACAATACATTAGCGTGTTTTTGTTCGATGTACCGTGTCTAAATATTTCGCAGAAATCCCCGCTGTTTACCTAGTTGTTAAGGTATATAACAATTACTGCGGTTGGTTATAAACGAATAGTGCGGTGTTTGTGGGTTTCTTCAACTCAGCTTTTGGCTGGATTAAAACACTCTATAGGCATATATGATGCTAGAGCGTGTTGATATTTCCTCCACTCGGTGTATTTAGTAACCTTGCCAACTACCAAAACTCAAGCCCAAAACAGAATTTGCCCCTTTTTACGAGACGCAAAATCGATTGTCTTTGTAGTGATGAAGTATCTTACCAAAATCGTACACACCTTCCGTATACCACGCATAAGCAAGTTGCAGACTGAGATTTGAGATGTTTTTAATCAAAACGCGCTTTGTTTTTTATTATTGTAAGCTAATTATTGTACAGGTTATGCAGTTTATTATTAATTGGCATGTTAAAATATCGAGTCGAGTTATTTATGGTTCTAAAGTAAAATACATGCGGATTTACTTTATTGCACATTTAAAGCTTTTATCCGCAATAAATCTTACGTAATGCCTGATAATTTGCTCGTCAGTGCAATTAAGAGTTTGTGCGGGATAAAAATAAGGAATTTAACTCTTGCAATAGTCAGGTGTCATCATTTCCCTGTATTTAATGTTTAATAAAATATAAATATAATAATACATTGTTTTAAATTATCTACCAGAAATTCTAAATTACAAGATAATACTGGAAACGAGAAACAAGAGGGGCGTAAAAATTGCAGCTAAAGAAATCCTCTTTTAGCAAATTGTAGGGCTTTTTCTGGAACCTTTCGGCTGTACATATCGGATAAATTATCATCCGACATCAAGTCCTCTTCGCACAGCTCAGAAATCTCTTTCGCGCTTTCCTTCTTGGTAAATATCGGCCGCAACATGATCATGACGTGGAAGAACTGCGTCGTTCTCGCACTGCTGGCTATTTCTTCCAGCAGCTTCTCGTAGGTGAACGGCGCGGTATCGCATTTTAAGCTAGCTAACGTAGCCACAAATGTACTGTGGTACAACTTCACCAAGTCGTCGTAATGCTGGTCTAGCACTTCCGCCTGCACGCTGCTGAACAGAAAGAACACGATGTCGTTGCCAGGAGAATCGTACTCCATTATCTGAAAGTCGACCATCTTGTTTTTGCGCGGCTTGCCATTCTCGAACTTCACCAAGGTGTTGTTCACCCAGTAGTCGTTGTGGTTTATGGTCGCAAACGGCTCTGCGGGCAACGGCCTATTTTTCAAGTGCTCCGCGCATCTCTCCAGAGCTTTTCTGATCGACGGCAAGATCGGCACGCACCGCTCATCTGCAGCAGCCGTCTCCACCATGCGATCCACTATCTTCGACTCGGCGAATTCGGATACATCATCGAACATCCGGACTCGCTTTAAATGCACCATCACCTTCTCCTTGAAAGTTTCGGGGTCCAGCATCTTCAACGCGATAGGGACGGCATGGAAGACGGCCAAGTCCTTCAGGAGCAGTTCGGCGGTCTGCAAATCAAACCCCTCCATGCGGTCCATAATAACGAACCCGTCGGGCTTTAGGTTCTGTAACAGCAAGAGGGCGTCGTCGTCGACCTCGTCCGACGCGGGGTTCAAACTGGTGCGAGCACCGTAGCACTCTGGAAAGCAGTCGATGACGTTGGACACCCCTTGCCTCCTCTGGAAGGCTTGCAGAGCCGGAATGATGTCTTTATAGAAGCCGATCTCCCTTTTGAAAGTCACAGGGATGTTAAACATCTTCTTTATCCACTCATTTGGGGGGCTCATCTTTGCCACCAGGTGCAGGTCTTCCGTTTCTCCAGACTTGTTATTCCTCAGCTTGATATCCAGCCGCAGCATCAAACTTCCGTAATTCTCACCGGCCTCGGTCAAGCGCGTCGTGCTGTACTCCAGCATTGTTAAGTGATTGTTAATGTGCGAACGCAGCACCTCGTTCAGGTCTCTGATTTGGTATTGTTCCTCCATTATCGGTGCCCTAAAAATAAGTCACGATTACTGAATGGTCCGTCATCTCAAACACCTACTTACTGCTGTAGAGATTAGCTGCTCACGAGCACGACGAAGGGAAAGCCGAGATATTTACCCGACAACGATCGCAATGGTTGTACGGGAAATTTCGTTCACCAGCGCTTGCAGCGACCGCAATTATGCAATTCACCGAGCCTAATTGGTATGACCTCTACGATAGCCGGCCCTGTTGCTTTTACTAACAAACTGTGTTCAAACTGATTAAACTTAGGATTCCGCGAAATCAGAGCTGGGTAAATCGTACAACTCCTACTGTCGCAGCCGTCCTCGACAACTAATTTGAATGAAAGTCCGCGTGCGTCGCGCTGCTCTCACTAGTTCTAAAATAACTCGGGAGGGAGCTGATGCTGCAACACTGCTAGTACTTCGTCAATGCGGTTGGCAGTGCGTGCCTGTCACTCGAATTATCGAGGTACTTCCGGGTTATCGTGTCGCGGTACTGGGTACGATCGAAGCGCATGACGAGTGCTTGCAGCTTTAGCTACTTGCAGAAATGTTTATAATAGACATGCGTTTTGATTTTTTCTGTACAAGATTATTTCGAATCTAACACGTGCTGCTTTGTTGTAAATAGTTCCCAATTTAGAATTTCTTGGAAAATATGGCACGGTCCCATATGCGGCTACCAGAGGTTGTTATTGACTCAATAAAAAATAAAAATTACAAATGCTAAGTTAAACCATAAGTTCGTGCGTTTACTCTAACCCCCTCTTGAAGGCAAAAAAGTTGAGGTTTACCATTTGGCATTATCGAAATTGTCGTGCTAAAAATGAGTCGTCGTTCAAACAGAACAAAAATTAGACAACGCAGTTGTACTCTAGAACGACCCGTTTTTTGTTGGTCAAAGTCAGACTTGCAGGTCGATGTCAATGACTTGCTCAGGGTCCAACTGTGGTTTGCTTTGTTTGATCTAAACATATAAATAAGCAAATACAAAATATTTGTCGGGAAGATTTTTGAGTAGTTCTTGACAGATTAGGTACTCGTTGTTGAGGTTGGGTAGAGATTAGTTCAAGTGATAGCGCTTGCCAACGTATTTAAAGGATAATCTTCAGAAGCATTTGGAGTAGGAGTTCAAATTTATCATACCTGGGTGACCAGAGCTGTCTGACTTTCAAGACTAACATCCCAACATTGAACTTTTTAATCTACTTTTTATCTGCACAAATTGAAGCATCACATTCGTCTTCCATTTGCTCATACTAATGTTAAGTTTTTTTTTAAATTTATTTATCTACAATATGTCTCCCAGTGACAAACAGAAGGCGATTTAACAATAATATATACATACAAAACTAACATAAACACGTGGGATACAAACAATGAGAGTTCCCATTTAGTAACTCAGTAGTTTTGTATTCTAAGTTTACACCATACTCATTATTTACATAATACGCACTATACGAGGTGCATTCAAGTTATAACACCTCCGATTTTTTTTCGAATTTATCACATGAAAATTGTGTCACTTCTCGACGTAATCTCCCTCCAGCTGTACACATTTTTCACAACGTCGACGCCATGATTCTATGACCGCTACGAACGTTTCCTTAGTAGTCTTCTTTGATCGCTGGAAAATCTCTGATGCAATAGCGGCACGGCTAATAAATTTGCGACCACGAACAGTGTCTTTCATCGTTGGAAACAGCCAAAAGTCGCTAGGAGCCAGGTCAGGTGAGTAGGGAGCATGAAAAATCACTTCAAAGTTGTCAACATTCGTGGCACCCATCTGGAGGACACTTTTCGCATTTTCAGGTCTTCATGCAGAATTGTGTGCACAGATTCCACGCAAATGCCAACTTTGGAGGCGATGTGTTCCACACTCATTTAGCGATCTCCCAAAACAAGTTTCTCCACTCGCTTGATCATGTCGTCAGACCAGCTGGTGCGAGGCCGAGATTGTCTTGATTTGTTATCACACGACAACAGTTCAAAGAAGGCAGAGCTCTTTGAACTGTTGCACTCACAAACGCACATTAGACACATCCATACCACCATCACCACATGTTTCACTCAACTGGCGATGAATTTCAATCGATGTCACACCACGCAAACGGAGATTACACGCTGTTCTGGTAATGAAAACGTCTCCATTTTAACTATCAAAAATAGTCCTCAGTCTCGCTGTTGCCACTAGAATCCTGTGCACCGTGCAGTGCTGCCATCTCTATCACTCATTCACAAAAAGTGCGCGCGTATTTTGAGGCAAACCGCGTATTTCTATCTGTTCCCAGTTCTGAGAAAAAAAATCGGAGGTGATATAACTTGAATGCACTTTGTATATTGCCATCCAAAGCGGTGTAAAGAGTTGGAAAGTTGTTTTATTTGTTTCAGTCTAGGCTGGTCTTCGTCTTCCTCCAGGAAGGGCTCGACTAGCACATTTGGATAATCACCAAGGCGAGTAGCATAACGAACACTACATTTCTGCATTTCATCTATGATTGGGAGATATATAAGTCATATTGGATAACATCGTTTGGTACAAACCATATGGCGTTTATTACAGATTTTAGAACTTTGGATTGAAAGCACCTTAAAATGGCAA
This sequence comes from Sinelater perroti, assembly GCA_036346155.1. Lineage (NCBI taxonomy): Eukaryota > Metazoa > Arthropoda > Insecta > Coleoptera > Elateridae > Sinelater > Sinelater perroti. The sequence goes on along the minus strand of JARFIY010000270.1, from coordinate 10,325,823 downwards.
TATTGGAGTTACTTGCTGTTTCTCAGAACTGAATGCCGTAACTCCATATTGGTTTTATGGTGTCTTTATAGAGTAATATTTTGTTATTAATGAACAGTTGAGACGTTTGGTCTAAAAGCCAATACATCTTTCGAATCTTAAGACTCAGCTGTTTACTTTTCATGAAAATATGCTTCTTCCAAATCAGGCGTGTATCTAGGCGGAGTCCTAAGTACTTCCCATGTTAGTCTTGCGGTACTGGTATGCCATTAAGCAGTAGAGGAGGGCAGGTATCTCTTCTTAGTACAAAAGTCACTTGCACCGACTTTCCTTCATTTACTTTTATCCGCCATTTATTGAATCAAGGATCTAATTCTTGCATATGTCCCTGTAGATGTTGACTCGTCATATGGGGTTCAAGATGAAACGAACGTCCCGCAGTATCGCCTACAGAGGTAGTGGTGGGAAAGTCAGCCGTAAAATATAGGTATAATAACGGACCCAGCACACTAGAATAGGGGTGTGCGACTATCTTCTTATCTCTTTATCTATTTGATTTCATAATAGTCGGATGGTAAAGTTCTTTTAATTTTGGGTAAAACCCAGATTGTCGATTTCACATAAAAATTTTGAACGAAAATTTTTAATTCGCACACCATGAGCGAAAGATAATTTTCACAGTTGAAAGTTTTTCTCTTCGATTATCTGGCTCCAATTATTGATTATAGAATGGGATTCATTTATACATCTCAACAATTTGACTTCAATTGTAGTGTTGCCCGTAAGAATGGGACGGTGAAGCGCACTTTGACATACGACGTGCTATACTCACACAGTAACTAGTCGTATGTTATACCAGCTACAATACTAGCTAAATTATATTATATTTCGGTTTTTCTTGAATATCTTTTGCCATTCGCATCGAACTATTTTGAAATTCAAGTGTTTGCTGAAATACTATGGATTTTTTAAAGGAAATATAACTGTCTGCGCAAAATATTTTTTTACAAACGTAGAAACATTATTTCGAGTGACTTTTCAGTAAGAATATCCTAATAGTTTGTAGCATAGTCCTTTGCATCGATGAGAGCCTGGCATTTCCTGGACATGGAGTCTATGAGAGTGTCGATGGTGGACTGGCGGATCTTCTGCCACTCCTCCTCCAGTTGAGTGAACCTCTTCGCTGCATTCTTGCCTGACGGCTTACCACATATTTCGTCAGCTCTCTCCACAGCCGCTCGATGATGTTGAGGTCAGAAGATTGGTTTGGCCAGTCGATGAGGCTCACGCGACGATGAATGAACCAGTTCATGAGCTGACAATTTCGATGCTTCGGGCCATTGTCTTGTTGGAAGGTAAAGGCCTCGCCAATGGATCGAACAGCGTGGGGTTGTATTGGGTTCTCCGGGATGTCCTCGTATCCGAATCGGTTCAGAATTCCGGGAATAAGACGAAAAGAGCCGGTTCCATTTGCATCGAAGCATCCCTACACCAAACACGATTCTCCACCATGCTTCATCGTGGGCAGTTGGTACTTGGGATTAAAGTGAGTGCCGACAGTACGTCGAATCAATCCTATTCCGTCACTGCCGAAGAGGTTAAATACTGTAGACGGGGCTTAGGTCCGTAGGAGTACTGATGAGGGCGGAAATCTCAATTGCAGCGAGTCGAGGGTTGTTCCTTGCGGTGCGGACGATGTTCCGATTAGTTGAGCGAATGGTCACACGAGGTCTTCTGGCCATATTCTTCTTTCTCATACCCCCCTGTACTCTCCAACGGGAAATACTCACTGCTGCCTGGGTCACTCCGAATTGTCCGTGTTCGTCCTTGCTGTCGGTCAAGCAAAACTGACAAGTTTCCGGAACTTCAACGTAGGAAAAATCGAGAAATTTTCTGTGATTTTCCAAATCATACCATACTTGACTCATACTCTTGAGCACACCACATGCTTCACATCGCCAAATTTCAAGTTGTTTGGACGTTGTCTTCTCTTCTCTTGTATATTACACATGGTAATTATTCAGCTGACATATTTCAAATTCTGGTCATTATACTTCTGCACAAGCGAGGATGTCAATGCGTAATCTATTTCTTAGATTATCTTTGCGGTCTTGCTTGTTTAGAACATACTCTGTGCGTTTTAAGTGTCGATTCTAAAATATCGTATCTTTAAATTGACTTCTTGTTTCTTAACTTTATTCAAAACCGCCCCCTCCCCCCAGAAGGCCTGAAGTTCCTGAACATTTTGTCTTGAATTTTGCCATGATGGTTGTTCTAGGGATATCCAGTTATCCACTTATCTTGAAGTGGTTTTCTGTTGCCTTTTGAATTCCCATGCTGTCGATCTTCTGTCGATTCATCCACCTTTAGGAGCGATTTCTCACTCCAAGGACAAGAGGGTGCCCCTTATCTACGTTCGCCCTTAAGAAGATTCAAGTTTATGCATGGTACAAACAACTTCTAGGAGGACCATAAGTAACTTAGAAGAAAGATCACTGACGTCTCTTGAGAACCGGCGTGACTGAGAAGAATATTTACGTTGTTCGCCCTTTTCTCAGGGATAGCGGCCATCCCCGAAAATTCTCGTGAGAAAAATATTTGGCGATGATGTTGCTGTAGAAGCATTCGTACCCGATTGGCTTGTATCACAATCACTTCAATTTTACGACGGCGGGATAAAAAAACTACATCTGCATTGGGAAAATGTGCTTTCACAAGTCACAAGATTATGCGGAGAAATAACTTTGTATTTGTATGTTTTCTGCTTGAATAAATTAAAAAAGGGTTTATATTTAATTTGCTCACGTGCTATAAAGTACAAGCAAAACCTTTTGTGGTACTGCAGTAAAAGTCGATTGTTATTCATTTGTTTTATGTTTCTTTTATCAAAATAATAAAAAAGATGTCTAACCAGCCGTTTCAAAGCACAGTTACTGCAGTAGTTTGCTAATTTCTCACCTGATTACCGCTATATCGAAGAGTGATGACCCAAATCTAGTTAACGTTAACAAATTCTGTGTATTACCGTACAGAATTGTTTGTGACTATTTTAGCTCCTTGTCCCTTGTCCCTATTTTCCAATTGGTTGTGTATTAAAGGTCATTTATTACGTAGGTGACCTTACCAGTAATATCCTCTTATTTACTTCACTCTTAATTGATAATTGTCTGGGTTTGGTTGACGTTTAAATTGTTCTAAAACGTGTAGTCAGACAATTTTTTATTTTCAATAAATTAAAATTTTTGATAATTGTTTAACACCTTGACGCGCCGAAAACAGTTATTTTATAGAAATGGTTGTAGTATAAAAATGTTCGTTGTCACTCGGGGAATAAATTGGTCTATGGAAACTATCTAGAAGTGTGTTTAGTAGTGATTGAAGGTATCCACTGTTAGAATTTAATTTAACTCAACATAATTTTATTTACTTCCGGATTCGTTTTGATAGCTGACTATTATTTTTATTGAGTACAAATGCGACTAAATTTGAGGTTTACTATTTAAGAAAAGACGTTAATTATTCCACAATATCGATTCTTATTTAAAAAAAAACAGAAATGTAGTAAACAAAAATAATCTTTTTATGTAAGTCAAAAATCATAATAAAAGGCAGCGCAGAGGAAATATTTAAAATTATTACTGCAAGCAACCAAAAACTAACAAAATTGGCAGTTTGTAAACGTTTTAAAATGTAACGAGCAATATAATACAAAAGACTATAATTATAAAACACAACAAACATTGTTCTTACGCGTTAGCTTTGGCCCTATTCAAAGTAAACACCTTGATATCTTGCACATTTATTCCCATGTCGTTTTCTGCAAAGTTCTGTTTTGGAGCTGAAAAGACCTGTCTTGTCATAATGGCCTGAATGTCGTCGACGGTCCGGAAACTCTTTCCTTATAAAGATGATAAATTTTGGAGGCAGCTAGATGTTTCAAACCAAGAACTTTTGTCAAAATTCTACAAATTTTAGATTTTGGAATGTCCAGCTTGCTTCTAGTTCTCAAGCTTAAGTTTCCAGTCCTTGTTGATTGTAGGCCGCTCACGTTCAACATTTTTTGATATTTTTCTCACTATTTGTTTTCCAAAGCACAGACCACTTTTACCAGATCGGAATAGTTTCTGCGGACGGATGTTCGAAATTTACACAATATTTAATGCATATTTGCAAAGGCAACAATCGCACAGTACATATATTAACTCCCCGGCGTCCAATTCTCAACTGATCCAACCACTGAAGTTGTACCTATCAGGCTTGCGCATTACAGCTCTCTTTCAACGGCTGCCAGGCCGATATGTGGAGGTAGCATTACTAAAATTACTCGTTTGTTGTAATAACAGAATTAGGAGCTTTATTCAAGTCAAAGTGTATACATGTGTATAAAAATTAAAACAAGGATGAAAGGCGTCGAACACTTACGAAATTAAATTAAAAATTATTTGAAGGTGTTCACAAGAAGTTTGATTTAAAAGGACTATAAGTAAGAATAAGCCAAACATACTATAGAGGCATTCTCTTTATTCCTCTTTTGAGTTAATTGTTATAAAAGGTATCGCAAAAGAAAATTTCTTATCTCATCATTTTCGGAAGTTCATAATTTATTGTAGCACTTTCGACTAAACTATTTAAATTACAACTATGATGGACTTTTGAGTTCCATAACTACAAACTTTTGTCCAGACTGGACTTAAAATTTCTCTGTAAAGAACTGTGAACTTCTACTTAACATTTTCCTACATTTATTGCTTTTACTTTGCCAAAATATGCTACTTCTAGATAAGATAATGGTAAATTGCATTATTATTTTAACTATAATTCGTTGAGGATCTTGTTGACCATTAAGAAGTACTGGAGAGCAAGTTTTTCGTTCATTGTCGTCACGTGCGTAGGTTTGGTTTCGTCAGTTTTAACGTGCCATTTTCTTAGTTATTTTTGCCCTTGCTAAGATTAATTTTCTAACGGTAGGATTCCGCGATGGGATCTATTGCTCTATTTTTTTCTAATAATTAAGTCGTAATTTGACGAGTTGTTACCTTATAGGTCTCGAATTACAAATCTTGCTTCTTTGGTTAGAAAATGTTTGCTTGGTAGGTTCATTTAGAGTGTGTCGTTAGAAACTGTTAAATTTATTTGGGAGTGGCTGTTCAAGGATGAGGCTCAAAGGTTTTTTCTAAATAATTTATAAATACCATTGGTTTTTCAGAAGTACTTTTTTCCAGATTCCATCTTCTATAAAGACAAGTGAAATGCGTTGACTTCCACAAAGAGTAGTCGATAGTATTGGTAGGAATTAATGTTTCCAGATAATGTTGAATCAACTGGTTTTTGTTGTTTAGGAAATGAAAGATGGTGCGGAGGGCAGGAAGAAATGACAGAAATGGGTGAAGTCGACATTCGACGCCCAGTAAACGGGCAAAAGGATTAACAAGGAAGAAAGAAAGAGTTTAACTATGATTATTATATTTTTAAAGTTTGTTCTATTAACTGGAGCTCTGGTGGTTTACCATCTTCTTTTTAATCTTGTTTTTTCTAATTTTTTTAAATTAATATTGTAATTGTTTCTTTAAAACTATATTTTTAAATATGTGGTCTTGTTCTCTAAACTTTCTTTAGGACTTTAAAGGTCAATAGTCTGACGAATATCACGTGAAACAACTCTTTTCTTCTTTGAATAGTCTTCGACAAACCGTTTCTTAGAAGACTACTGAATAACACGGACGTAGCATAACATTTGTCTATACACCAGTTTGGGTTTTGAGAAGGACATTCCACAACACAAGTGCATAGGATAGTTAATGAAATAGTACGTAGCCACGAAGGAAAGAAATACTGCGCAGTTGTGTCCTTACATGTTTCCCAGGCGTTTGACAAACTAAAAAGGCTATTCCAAAATTATTATTAACTTCTCCTTAAATCCTACTTTACTGATAGATATTTCACAGTTAAGTACAATGGTAAACTCGCCAGTTATTTTCCTAAAAAATCTGTAGTCTCCCAAAGTAGTGTCTTTGGCCTTCTCCTATATCTCATTTATATTGCTGACCTACCAGAAAGTTGAAACATTGTTATAGTTACTTTTGCTAATAATACCAAGTATGTCCAAAATCTTTGAAAGAACCTTATTAAAAAGAATAACAGAACACATCAAGGTAGATATAATAATTCCACCTCATCAATTTGGATTCTGCTTATTTCATTCGACTATAGAGCAAACCCATCGGATTCTAAATAAAATAATAAAGAGGTTAAAGAACGAAAATGTACAGCTATTTTTCTAGACATTGAAAAAGTATTTCATCGTGTACGATATGATGGTTTCCTGTATAAACTTAAATATAGCACTGTCACCTCCTGTTGAAATCATATCTAACTGATCGCTACTTCCAAACAAAAATCAATAACGAAATGTCACCTTATCATCAAATTAAATCAGGAACATCCCTAGGTCCCTTCCTGTCCGGTGTCAACGCTCGTACTGAACGTATGTGATAAGCGACCGCAGTGCTATCGTGACCCCGCGCGATTTATCCATTAACACATTTTATTTCACGTATTTGCGTTCAATTTGAAATACAACGTTTAGGAATTATTTTAAATATCTAAGACAATTTAAAACAAATTAGTTCCCCCTGGCGGTGGCGGCTCAATATCGACCACTAAAAGAAATTGTGACCACCTCTCGCCACCAATTAGTGATCTACAGAAGAGGTACCTTTGGAACCATGAAGCGCTTCTGGTGCAAAATAAATATTATCTGCCTGCAAACATCGATCCCAAGAATAATGGGAAGATGGAAGCAGCAAAACACCTCCAGAACCCGCCAAAGAAGCCAACAAGATCAAGATACCGCCAATCTTTCTCCACGGACCTGTAAATCATAAACAGGTAATAGATGATTTAAATAAAATAATTACTGATAAATATACCACGGCCCTCAGCGGAACATTTCTAAAGATCATCCTAAGTTCGGAATCTGACTACAAACACTTGCTAAATATTATCTAACTAATAAACTAGCTTTTCACACCTATCAAAATCCAAATGAACCGCCTCTGCCAGTTGTCATTAAAAATGTGCCCTCTCGTTAACAGAAGCAGACATTCAAGAAGAACTCGATCAATATAATCTTTCTATCATACGGATCACCAGGCTTCTTAATAAAAATAAAAAACCAATACCGATCTGCGCAGCACTTCTTACGGCAAACGAGAAAGCCAAAGAAATTCACAAAATTAACACTCTATGCCACACATTAGTAACAGTTGAGCCAAGAAGAACTTCAGGAAACACTCCACAGTGCCACATATGCCAACGATACGGCCACACAAAGAATTACTGCCGACTACAGCCAAGGTATGTAAAATTCTTAGGGAACCATCTCTATTCTGATTGCGATAAAGATAATAACACTGCCGCAATTTGTGTTAACTGTGAGGCAATCACCCGGCTAACTTTCGTGGCTGCTCGTATTTCCAAGAATCCAAGTACAACAAAAATAAATCCTCAACCGCCAATTTCAAAACTGAAAACAACAGTCAAGCACCCCCTCCAAACAACAACTTCTTCAACTTTCCACCACTTCCCAAAATGAATAGTCCAGCTAACTGTAGTCAACCCTGGAGCACTCCTAATCCTGTCACTGATTCACCAATCAATACAATCTTGAAAACAATTCTCAATTTCATTCAGCCTTACTTAGGGTAAATCAAACAATTTATTTTAACAAACCTATTACCTTTACTCCTTAATGGACCATAACAATATTAACACTATTATTTAATTGGAACGCAAATGGTATTTTAGCCCAGCGAGCAACGTTTTCATCATTTCTCGCAAGACAAATTGTGGATGTGGCATGCGTCTCTGAGACACATTTAACAATACATGATTGTTTCAAAATCCCTGGATACCATTGCTACCACACGGACCGTAATGCAATGGTTGTATCCGGAGGTGTGGCTATACTTGTCAAACGTAAACTTGAGCATCACGAGTTTCCACCGATTAAAACCACTAATCTTGAGACCATAACGGTTAGGGTCAAAACACAGGAAGGCACCTACATTAAAGTTATAAGCGCCTATCGTCAACCTAACAAGATCCTTCTTGAATCCGACATTCAGATGATCTTTGATTCGAACGAACCGACGCTACTAATCGGAGATCTCAATTCCATAAGTACAATTTGGGGATGCAGAAAAAATAATCCATCTGGTCTAAGACTTCACTCCTACTCTGAAAAACATGCTCTTCAAATTCTCGCCCTGGAAGATCCAACTTACTTCCCATATCGGGCCGATCACAATCCGGACATATTGGACATAATAGTACAAAAAAATGTTCAAACTCAAATTTTCCAAAAGGTTAACAGCGAACTCGATTCAGATCACTTGCCGGTTCTAATCTCATTTATAACAACACCAATGTTAAGATACCCTATAACTAAGATGAGAAATGAAATTGTTAATTGGAATCGCTTCAAAGAAACACTTGATGCAAACTTGAGTTACCCGAATGAATTTAAAACCACAGAGGACATAGATGAAACGGTTGATCATGTCACAAAAAGCCTAACATGCAGCTTAAAAGAAGCAACGTACATAAAAAAATTCCACACATACCAGCCCAAAAACGCCTCCGTTATACATAATTAATCTTATAAAGCAAAAAAGCCAACTTCGCAGGGAATGGCAACATTCTAGAAACCGTGCGACAAAAAACCTAGTCAACAACCTGAGCCATCGTATCAAACATGAGCTAGAGAGGTACAGAATTGATTCATATCAAAAATATATCAGCACATACGAATCGGGCGACCCAGGTCTCTAGAAAACAACAAGAAAGATTCTACGGCCAACACAGGAAATTCCATCTATTCCTATGCAAGACAAAATATTGTGCACAGATGAAGATAAATGTGCAGCCTTTGCCAAATACCTAGCACAAACTTTTACTTCGCATCAACACAATGTCGCAGGGTACGTCAACCTGATCAACAGACATCTAGAAACACACCAACCAATAGCAGGACGTAACACGAAACCGATTTCCCCTGCGGAACTGGCTGCTATAATAAAAAAGCTTCCGAACAACAAAACTCCAGGAGAAGACGAAATAACCAACTACACACTCAAAAACCTCACAAGAAAAGCGTTGGCTTACTTATCATCACTCTTCAACGCTTTCCTCAGAGTCGGTTATTTTCCTATCAAATGGAAACATGGACTTATACTAATGTTTCCTAAGCCGGGCAAAAACAGTAAAGAACTTAACGGATATCGACCTATTAGTCTCCTTACAACCATCTCCAAGGTTTTCGAGAAAGCAATAAATAGCAGACTCAATGATGAAATTTCCAGACTGGAATTAATCCCCCATTCCCAGTTTGGGTTTAGAAAGGGACATTTTACCTGTCATCAGCTGCAACGCATAGTCGAAGTAATAGAGTGGGGCTACAAATCGAAACAAGACACTGCTGTAGTATTTATCGACTTAGCTCAGGCCTTTGACAGAGTTTGGATCGAAGGGCTCAAATACAAACTTTCTCGCTCACACATATCGGAATATTTAAAAGCAATAATATTCTCATAATTCAAAAATAGATCTTTTTCAGTAAAAATACACGCAGCCTTCTCCTCCACCAGACCTATCAATACAGGTGTTCCGCAGGGAAGAATCCTAGGGCCCATCCTATTTAACATATACCTTCATGACATTCCCAACACCACTGCAAACCTAGCATTATATGCAGATGACACCGTGCTGCTGACTAAAAATGAAAACCTGATAATGGCTATTGAACAACTCCAAACCTCATTGAATACCTTAGCAAGATGGTTCAAGTCCTGGAACCTGACCATTAACCATTCCAAGTGCGCCGCTAAAATCTTCACTCTTAGACGAATCACTAACCCACCAACCCTGCATATTAATAATCACTTAATACCATGGAATAATGCTGCAGACCTCGTTAAATACTTAGGTATCTATCTAGATACTCACATGGAATTTTCATATTAACAAAAAACTTAAAGAAAGGCCACACTAGATTGGTACAACTCTACTCACTGATTAATAAAAAATCGTCACTACAGGCCGAATGCGTCATCTTACTATACAAATCGCTGATACGGCCATTAGTATTATATGGATGCACCATTTTGGGGGAATACCTCCCCAGCAAACATTAAGAGAATTCCAGTTTTGCAGAACAAAGTACTCAGAACGGCAGTTAATGCACCCTGGTATATAACAAACAGACAATTACACCTCGAACTTGGCATAGACACCATTCAAGAACACATCAAAAAGCTGACCAAAACATTCCACCTGAATTTTAATACTAGTGCGGGCGCAACTTACTACGAACTAGGGCAAAAAGGAATCCACACGCGGCTAAAACGCAAACTTCCTCAAGACATTTATACGAACGGTAGTGATAAGGACTGACAGTTATTAGTTAAACAGTGGTGATATTAACATAAACAACTTATAATATAATTAGGTGATACTTACCTATATGCTACTCTGTTTACTACTCTTACTCTGAACCCTACCATGTATAATAATTATTTGTTGAGCTGGTATAATTTCTAATAAAAAAAAGAGTCCCTTCCTGTACCTAGTTTTTACTGCCGGCATCCTTGCAACAAACGTGACTATAGTTACAACTTATACTGACGACACTGTTATAGTTGCAACTCTTTAAGAGATATCCGAAAACTAACAAAACCATCTTGATCAACCGCATTTTTGGCTGAATAACTAAAGAATTAAAATAAGCCAAACAAAATCACAATGAATGGTATATAATTGCCAGTGACAAACCAATTCAAATATCTGGGTATAACGATAGATCAGAACCTCATGTGGAAACGGTATATTTGGAACAAAAAAATGCAAATTAACCAAAAACTTTATCAAATAAATTGGATAATCAGATGCAGCTTTTGCTCTAAAAATACACCATTAGAACAATTTGGATATGGTGCTGAACTCTGGGGATATGCTAAATCATCAAATATAAAAACGATTCAAAGAATACCATCAAAGATATTAAGAACAATTTTTTATGCACCATGGTGTGTGAGCAATCAGATCCTCCATGCAGACGCAGACATCCTACTTGCAGCAGAAGAAATTAAAATGTTAACCAGCCTTCAAGGACTTCAAAATGACCTGAATGAAAAAGCATGCCAATTAAACGAATCCGTCCAAATGAGGTATAAATGTGAAAGTGAACAAAGTGTTAACTAAAATTGGAGTGTTGCCAACACACATGGACAACAGCTCCCCTCAATTCATTACAATCATATAATTTACTTATATCTTCCTAGAAGCAGGCTGTAAGTATCCAAAATATAATAATAAAAAAGTATCGGAACAAGGCACATGTACGCTCGCTTCAAAATTTCAGTCGAAAGTTTAGAGTTATATTCATTCGGCGTTAAGAAAAACTTGGAAAGAATTACAAAAAAGTTTCTACTTGGATTATTTATAAAAGACAGAAATCTGATGCAACAAATAGGCTTGCAAATCTGCTGTCATGAAAGACATAATTGAGAATTGGCTGGATAACCCCGACGAGAGTTTTTTAATTCAAATATAATTTAACCACGCACTCACGTTGATCTTGTTGATTTAACTGTCAACAGATAAGTATAAGGTACAATAGAAGAGATAAAAATGATATATAAAATTGTGTTTGGCTGGAGAGTAATAAAATGAAGAGTTCGGTAAGGTTTAACCATATAATTCTCTATGCATAAAATGAAGTTTGAACCATCGATCGTTTTTGTTGTTCCTTTCTTTAACAGGACAATTTAGATTAGGATAGAAGAGAGGTATTTGAATTGTAAGGTACTGCTTTTTGAAAGGCGTATAAATAAGCGTAAGTTAAAGGTGTCTGAATAAGTTCGCATGCACAACTTAAGAGCGTATGGTGTAGTTTTATTAAAACCCAATCAACTGGATAAATTCTTTTAATTCGTGGTTATTGTCATAATGTATTAATCGTTACGTGATATAATATTTCGTAAGTTCAACTCTTTAAAGTGCTAAATGTTGCTCAGTAACACTTAAAATCATGTAATTAATTTGCGCACCTTTACATTCGATGTTTTTGAATAAACGGTTTAAAGTGAATTCAAACCTGAAATCCTTCGCTGTCTACGCTTTCAAATGAAAGAACGTAAGCTGCTATCTTGCCCCGGCGGTTCAAAAGAGCGGGGTTATCGAAGTTTAGATGGAAGAACAGATTTTGTGGAAGTATGTGACATGAAAAAATACAAAGGTCAGTGCAATGTCTAGCTTACTAGGCACGTCTTCATCAGTTTCTAAGAAAACAGTTATATTTGCGGTCATTTTGTGCGCCTTGTCTCTCTAGATAGAATTACAAAAACGATAAGATTCATAATTTTAGGATTTAAGAAATTTTTCACGCTGCTGCTCGGCGAAAGGCGTTTTTATTCGGTAGTGTGTACATTAGGACTGCAGCTTACGAAAAGAGGTATATCACAAACAATAATTACTTTTTGAATAAATTATTTTATTTTAAACCGTTTGCAACGACCTTCTCTATCTCTTCTTTTGATTGCTAAACGTCGGAAGAAGCTCATGTATGCATAAGTTTGGTTTAAATATTTCGTTTAAGAGTAGTTTTTGTGTTGTACTGTCTAAAATAAAATGATATAGCGCTAACTTCCGTACAGCAATGAGTCAAGAATGCTTAATATAGTCGATATATAGATACTACAAATTTTTCGAAATTAAGATTTATGAGGGACGTCTGGTTTTTTTTTGGGTGAAAATTGGCAAATTTTTTATAACTTTTTTTTAAAGAAATCTATTTTACTTAGAGATATGAGATTTCGTGCATTTGAAAAGATATATTGAGTGGCATCAAAAACAATTTTTTTTGAATTATATTATTCATTTCAATTCCACCAGAGGGCGCCGAAGTCGTCTCCTAAAAACCGCGCATTGTGCGGTGGACAGAATATCTTTGTACCATTATTTCTGAAACAAAAAAATCAAACGGCATCTTAAAATAGACATATATATCCTGTCTGTATTCTACTACCAATTTGTCAAGGTCAGTAGGAAATAAATACTAGCTTTCAAAAAAATTTCTCGGAAAAACGTCCTTTTACCATCTTCTAAGGTAAAATAAAATATTTTAGGTTCAATTTGGAGAATTGATTGTAGAATGCAGACTAGATATTGTTTCAATAAACACCAAAAATAATTTAGGTCGATCGGATTAATGGTTTCCGAGAAATCGTGTCCACCGCGCGAAAACCCCCATTTTGAGAAAAACGCATTTAGAATTTTTTTTTCTATTTCTCATTCAACTATTTACAATTGTAATAGACAAAAGTCTGTGATTTCTGTGCCATAAAGTAATTCTTGGGCCTCTTGAAAAAGTCCTTCTTGCTTATCAAGCCCCTTTTTTCTCTTGATTCTCGCATCTTTTAGGGATTGTTGAGATTTTTTATCAGCATAAAAAAGTTTTTACTTTTTTCGCAATTTCTGCTTTCGTTTCCTTTTCCCTTTTCACCTGCACTCTTTTCTTCCTCGCTTTCCTTGATTGATTTTTTGAACAACTTCTTTCGGTCACCGTTTTTTTGGCCTCCTTGAGACGTCGAAGCATCCTCTTCCCGACACGAAGGACACACTCAAGTTTTTGAACCACCAAATTGACGTATGGATTCGCCAGAAGCAAATTTGAGAAAGTTTTTGAGTCCCCGTCACCGATATAATATGCGTATATTGCAGAATGCAGTTTTATGTAGCGCGTGAACATTTCAACTACGGCCTGTACTTCCATTCTTTCTGAACTACCTTCATAATTAATCTGACACTCTTCTTCAGAATGCTCAGATTCGTGCCAAATAAGGAAGTCTGCTAGTTTTTTTATAGCTTCACAGCTGTGGCATGTTTTGTTCGAAACAAAAAAGTCTAGCACTTTTCCGGAAATTTTTCCAATGACTGTAGCAACGCCGATCAAAGAAGAAAATCCTCTTTTCGACCACGTTCCATCTTCAGAGACCAATAATTTTGTAGGATCTAATCCATTCTCAGACGTGATTTTCTTTTCAGCTTGACCAGCTTTTTCTACGACGAGGTTGTATACTTTTTCGGAAGCAATTTTTATGTTTTGAATACAGTTATAATAAGTATATCTAGAAAAATTTGAACTGAAATCCATTAAGGCATAGAATAAATTTAGGTCATGAATACCGACGCCAATAAGTCGCATAACAAAAATGATTTTGCTATTTATTTCGAAATTTGAACCGATGCGCTTACCATGAATCAATCTTTCTTTTCGAACACGGGCATGTAACTTCACTGGACCATCACACTCTGCACATTTTATAAAAGTGGTCATCGTTGAAAAAAAAAGCAAAATTATACATATTCGAGCTCGGAATTCTTTGAAGCATCAAATTCTTCGGGAATCGTAAGTTTGCCGATGCACTAGTATTCGCGGTATCGGTTACCTTATCAATATTTTTTTCGCATGAATCGATTACCGTGAAACTTTTTTATTCCTACCACACTTTGTTTTATTTGGATCTTTACGAGATCCGTTGTTTTGCGAACATTTAGATATGATGATATCAAATTTAACGCCCGTTCAACGGTCACGACGTAACTGGCGAGAAAACTCGTTGAAACTTACACCCCGGAAAAACTGTGTGTAGTATATATATATATATATATATATATATATATATATATATATATATATATATATATATATATATATCGAAGAAATTAATACAAACATTGCGATTCTGAGGTCATTAGCCTTTCGTAGCTACCATAACTACACTAGCGGTACCTGGTTGGTGTCATTGCACAACGCGTTATATATTTATATATTTTTGAAGAGGTATAAATATAAGACGGTGATACTTTCACAAAATATAACCTAAGCCGTCGAAGCCTGATGTCTGTAGAATAAAATGAACACATGTCAAATCATAATATTGTATATTAAGTTTAACGACACTGTTTGGTGTTCATCTCTAAACCCGTGTCCCATCTCTACGGTAACCTTTGCTATCCGCCGCCCGGCACACTCCGATTTGGGCCATCGTGACCGAAGGAACAAGCCAGCCGACCAGATGCTCTAGTGCGCTGTGCTTGTACGCTGTCGCTTCATATTGTACGTTCCGCCCCGTCCGTGGTGCCCCAAGATTGAACATTCCGATTTGAGCCATCGTGAGCAACAGAGCAAGCCAGCCGACCCGATTGAAGCCGTTGGTAAGCTGTTGCCTATTGTACATTCCGCCCCGTCCGTGGTGCCTCAAGATTGAAGCCGCCAACGAAGAGCACGCCGAAATCTGCCGTCCATGTTACCAGAGACCATTACTTGCGTCGAGAGAGCGCCCAACTGACCTTCCGCCCACCATATTTGCAGTTATTCAAGTATAGTTGTATTGTTCGTTTATTTTTCTCAGTTTCGTTGTTTGCTTAATTGTTACTTTAGGATTAATTATAATTTTGCCCAATATATAGTTTACTCAGCTCCTCTTAGTTTTATTTCCTGTTTTGCTTATCGAGTCACCTTTTTGCGCTTAATTATCAAACAGACACCTATTGGAAAAAACCGGTAAAGACTTTCCGGCACACCTAGTAGATATCCGGGTGTGTGAATTGTAGCTATATATATTATCAAATTAAGAGGACTGGTAAATATTTATCAGACAAATACAGTTGTAGTAGTGTTCTACAACTAAAAATAATACATTTGATTAGAAGGTCAATAATCACATCAAATTGTTTTCTGTTGTTTTTAAAAGTTTATTTTATTTCAGAAACTATGGATCGCGATATAGAAGTAAAGAACCTCCGCGAGCTGCTGCAACCACTTCTCGACGCAAATAAGGACATTCTGAAGGTGACCACCAAAAAGTTTAACACTCCGGGAGAAAACTATGGCGGCCAAATATTGCTCGTAGACGTAGACATCAGGCATAAAGAGGCTAACGAAGAGGAAACCATGCATCTGATTGCGAAAATGTGCCCACCTAACGAGTGGCTGCGCGCCCTGTTTTGCATTTCCGACGGGTTTGATAAGGAGACGGCGTTCTACAACACGATCCTGCCTGCGTTGAGGGCCTTCCAGCGGGAGCAAGGCGTCGAAAGTGTTTTGGACTGTTTTCCCGAGTGTTACGGAGCTCGCGTCAGCCTGGACCCCGAATCAAGGACAGTGGACGACGACGCTGTAGTTTTGCTTCAGAACTTGAATTTCTCGGGGTACCAAAATGCTGGCCGCTTAAAGGTATACGAGTTAGACGCGGCTGAAGTAATTATGAAAGAAATAGCCTCTCTTCATGCAGTTACTGTAGCGCTGAAGTTGACGAAACCCGAGTTATTTCGGGAAAAAGTTCTGCCACACCTGTACAGAACTAGAATCTACGATTCCCTTACTGATGATTTAGCAAAAACACAATTTGATGTCGTGCTAAATGTGGTAAAACAGAAAGAAGAAAGTCGGCCGTTTGTTTCTGAAATCGACCGCAGCTTGAAAACTGCCCTGAAAAACTTTAAAACTGCGTCTCCACGAAGAGAACCGTTTGCTACCATTAGTCACAACGATATATGGGCCAATAACGTTATGATAAAATATGAGAACGGCAAGCCTGTCAAAGCAAAAATATTCGACTTCCAACAAATGGACTACGGGTCTCCCGGAAACGACATAATCTTTTTCCTATTCTCTAGCGTGAAAAAAAGCGTCTTGGACAAGCATTACGATGATCTGATTCTACTTTATTACACAACTTTTATTGATACCCTTAAGCAACTAAAATGCGACCCCGTGCCATTTACATTCGAACTACTGAAAGAAGAAATAAATACAGCGGCTAAGGAGACACAGATTGGTCACGTTTTGGTCGCGTTGAAGTTCATGCTTACAGACAGCAAAACATCAGTCGAGTTAGGCGAGATGAATATAGAAAATTTGTTGCTCACCGACTACGTCTCCGATGCTTACAAAGAGAGAATTCCTGAAATAATCATAGAGTTTGTAAAGCGAAAATGGATTTAGTTATTATATTATACCGATATAAATGTTTTATTTGATCTAACTTCGAATCAATTTATATAAAGGTTAATAAAATATATACTGGGATTATGTATTATTTATTGGAGCATCAGAAAAATACCCCAAAATTACTTTTCTACATAATTTTTTGACTTAGAAAGACTTTCGAACCAACGAATGGGTAATTTTGTAATCCAATTTTTGTCTTTACTGGTCAGTCTTTTCTGAGTAACTTTCTTATGATAAGTGATAATTCCTGATTCTAAGGAGGGTGCTCTGTTGTAGTCTAGAACAAAATTTGGACTACTGCATTGGAAAGATTAGAAAATTCACATTTTATTCGACGATATGCGAGTTTTGTTTCATTGAAATATTGGCAGAAGCATTTTGAACAACCATTGTTTGGCGGCGATTTTTAAAAAGGCTTATGATTATTTATGCTACAAATACATTTAAATCTTATTAACGATTAATTTAATTTAATTGGAAAAACGTGTCTACCCAACCCATGGTTACAGGAGATATTTTTTACTTCACAGACGTTCAGCAAAAAGATTGGCTTTTACAAAATAATACTACCTATCTTGCAGGCATTTCAAAGGGATCAAGGCGCCATCGGTACCTTGGACTTCATTCCAAAATGTTATGGCACGCAATTTAATCTGAATGGGTCGGACGTAGTAGACAACGGCGCCATCATTCTGCTCGAAAACCTAAGCGTTTCTGGCTTTCAAATGCTCGATCGCTTCCAAGGCATGGACCTGAAGGTCGCCAAGAATATTTTGGAGACGATGGCCGCCTTCTACGTCGTCCCCATGGCTATAAAACTAACGTGACCACAAATTTTCAAGGAAAAGATCGTTCCGTATTTGAACCGAGTCAGAATATTCGACCATTTAACGGAAAACATATTAAGGAAGCAATTTGATTTTATTAAAGAAACTGCCAACGTAATAAGTAATGCTCGCCTTTCCTTGACGACATCGAACAATCATTACAAATTTGCTTTAGGAATCTTAAAACCGAATCCACGCTATCGTCCACAACGACATTTGGGTGAACAACCTCATGCTCAAATTTAAAAGTAATAACTCGATTGTCTCCAAGTTTTTAGACTGTCAACTAATAGAGTACGAGTCTCCCGTGAACGATTTGCTTTTTTTGTTTAGTAGTGTACAAGCAGACGTCTTGGATAAGTATTACGAAGACGTGATAGTACTCTATTACCAAAAATTTATTGCAACTTTGAAGCAGTTAAGATCCAATACAGAAGCATTCACGTTTGATTTGCTCCAGGAATAAATACGTACAGTTGCAAGAATTTGGGTGCATCATCACAATCCTGAGGTACATGCTAGCTGCGAAAGGTACAATTAAAGAAATGGACGAACTGAATAAAGAAAACTTGTTTTGCGACGTACAAGTTTCCTATGATTATTATGGGAAAGCTCAGGCAACTCTTTTGCATTTTATAAAAAGAAAATGGGTTTAGTCCTTTGTTTCTTTTGGGTGACACTGAAAATATATTATTTATACAGTAAATAAATAAAAATATTAATTATAATAACGTAATTTTACTCTTGTGTGCTTGTTTTTGGCTTAACATTGGTAGTTTATCAAATAAAAGATAATCATTTAAAACGTAATTTATAAAAGTAATTTAAAATTTCAAATTATTGAGATAGAACTTGGTATCTCTTGAAGTACATGAAATATTAATTGACTTTTATTATTCGCCGCTCTGTTTGATGTAGAGTTTTCCGCAGATTACTCTTTATTTAACACAAAGCAAAAGCAATAGAAAATGGCTTTTATTTTTCCCAGGATGAGTCTTAACGTGAATAAGAACTTACAGTGCCAAGCAGCTTTTTAGTTGGCAAACGGGTTAATTCTAAAAATCAAAGCCATCCGAAACGCTCTAAATCTTATTTAAAGAAAAAAAATATATTCAAACTCAATGGAGACGTTCTTGGAGTAAATAAATTGAAGTGTCTCTGGAAATGTCGGATGTACGAATATATTTATTAATCGATTTTCATCACTTAAATGGAATGGGTATTATAATGAGTTATTTCATTAATAGAAGTTTAAAGAGACATGCAGCAATACAAAATCAAATATTATTACCATAATTGAATACCAAACTAATTTGATACAATATTATACGGGTGATGCCAGCAATGACAGTGGTCAGTTTTAACACCAATGTAGGCAAAAGCTGGTCCAAAGATATAGTAGGTGGCAGTTACAATAAATATTCAGTTCAAGCAACATCTACTCCATCTTTACACATAGTGATGCAGGAGTAAGAAAGTCAGTTTGACCATATCAACAGAACATCAATAAGCTTAGCAAACTTTTTTTTTCAGAGCGAGGATTAGGAACTTCGCCCGGGCCTAGATGGTCGAGCAACCCGGACTGGTGGATACAGACTCGAAGAATGTGGCTGCCCGCTCAAACCCATATACCTCGCTCTCTTCGCCCATGAACCCCACCCGGGACCACGTATGCATTTCTTCAGGTGGGGGGCGGTATTTCGTTTTACTTAACAATAGTACTTGTTAACAATTACTTACAAATTGGTTGTGTTATGTGTATATGTTGTGTTTTCTATCATTTTCTTCTAAGTTCACCAATTCACTTATCATCTTAGTACACATTTGTGTAATCTCATTCCAAGAATAGTCGTTCGTAAGCATTATAGTGCATATATTGTCAAGGGTGATTTTAGCGTTTATGTTTTCCTCGGTGTTCATTCTCAGGCAATTCCAGTGGTCACAGTTGAAAATGACATGTTCTGCGTCTTCCCTGGTGGCGCAGAATCTACAGTTTTCTTCCGTCGCTCTATGAAATCTTTTAAGATATGCCTTAAAAGCGTCATGACCGGTAAACATTTGGGTTAGATGATAAGTTAACTGTCCGTGTTTTCTTTCTTTCCATGGCCTGATGTTTCGAATTAGTCTCCTGGTCCACTTGCCTGCTTCGCTGTTATCCCATCTTAGTTGCCAGTTATTCATCATAATTTCCTCGTTTGTCTTTATATCTTGATCTTTAGCCCTAAAGTTGTATGCCCTTTGTTTAGCTATCAAGTCTATCGGCGGTACGGCTGTTATGACCTGCAGCGCCGCTGTGGACACGGTCCGATATGCGCATCCTATTCTTATCAGAGCCGGTCTCTGTAGTGATATAAGCATATTTATATGTTTTCGGTATCTTAGGCCGTGTATCCAGACCGGCACTGCGTATAAGAGTATCGACATTGCGACGTTGTTCAGAATTTTTCTGGTTGCCGTCCTCGACCCCTTTGCCCTTGGCATCAGCCTGGCTTACTTTTTTGTAGCCAATTGTGCCTTTCTCGTGGCCGCTTGGATATGATTCGTCCACGCTATGTTACGATCCATAATCACCCCAAGATACTTATTCTTTTGTTGGATTTGGATCGTATCCTCCATAATTTTTATTTCTTGTATATTTACTATTTTCCTGCCGGTTAAGAACATGGCCTCCGTTTTCTGCACGGCTAGCTCTAGCTCATGATCTCTCATCCAATCAAATACTTTTTTAATTGCCACGTCTTCTTTGCTTATTATTCCGTCCGCGTATGAAATTGGTTTGCACCCGGGAGGTAACGTCACTCTTAGTACGTCATCATATAGGATGTTCCAAAGTAGCGGGCCGAGGACGGAGCCCTGCGGCACGCCGCATGTTATTATATACCTGTTATTATTGTACATTAACTGTCTGTCCTTTAAATAGTATTTAATTATATGTATTACACGCCCGGAAATCTGCCTATCTTTCAAGCTTCTAATTATTTGCGTCTAAGACGCGGTGTTAAAAGCATTCTTAACGTCTAGAGTGACGATTAAACATAGCTCTCTCTGCCGCCAATTACCTTCTCTTGCGCTTTTGGCATAATCCACGACCTCCTTGATTGCTTCGACCGTAGATCGTCCAGCGCGAAACCCAAATTGGTTTTCTACCAGCTTCTAGCTCTCGGTTGAGTCTGTTCTTAATAATTATCTCATAAAACTTGGCTATTGTATTAAGGAAGCATATAGGCCTGTATGCCTTGCCTGCCGTCTTGCTGGATTTCGGGATTAATACAAGCCTGGCTACCTTCCAAATTGTGGGGAATATATTTGTTAGCCACAGTTCATTAAGTGTTTTCCCAAAACTTTCCGGCTAACTTCCACCGCCATCTTTAAGACCTCGAGTGGTATATCATCAGGCCCTGGAGCTTTCCGGTTTTTTATCTTTTTTACAATGGCTTGGATCTCCTCGATTGACAGTGGGCGTATCTCCTCGTTAAATTCTTCTGGTTCCCACTGAGTCAGGCACTTCGTTGGAAACATCTCGTCTTTGTCATTTGATATTGTGGCACTTCTTCCTATTTTGCCAATCACGATTTTGTATCCGTTGACTCACACATTTTTATCAACTTCCTCGATAACCTCGTCCCATTTCCGCTCTTTTTCTTCACGTATTTTGATTTTGTATACCATTCTAAAGTTACAGTATTCTATGTACCGTTGGTCTGCTATGTAAATATCCGTCTTTCTCTTCGCTCTTGTCCATTGCCTTCTAGCTAAAATACACTTCTTTCTACATTCAGCTATTTCGCAGTTCCACCAATACGCTGGTTTTCTTTTTCTTGGTCGTGTGCGTTTACTAAAGGTTTTATCGTAGGTTAGGGCCATAATTCTAATCAATTCTTCTGGACTATTATGTACTGGGGCCTTTTCAAAAGCAATTGCTTAGTGCTCCCGGAGAATTTGCAGCCTAGGTGGGTTAAGAACCCAGCCTGTCGGTTCTTCTTTAGTCTCAATTTTTCTTCTGTTATTATATATGTGATGGCTCTGTGATCGCTGAGTGTTTCCTTTTCTAATACTCCCCAACCGTGTACCTTATGGGCTACATTTTCATTAGCAAAGGTTACTTCTATAATGCTGATAGAATTTTTCCTAGCAAAGGTGGGTTCGTCTCCAATATTGATAACTTCCAAATTGTTTTGGGCCGTCCATTCGCCTAGTTGCTGTCCTCTCAAGTTCCTCAATTGTGAGCCCCATGTCTGGCTCTTAGAGTTGGAATCACCCCTTATTATGCACTTTGTTCCTGGATTTTTTACTCTTATAACTCTGATATTGTCGGTTAAATCGTCTAGGTAGGTGGAATAGGTGTCTATGCTACAGTTGGGTGTTATGTAGCATGACACATGAACCCCGTCAACTTTTCCCCATACAGCACCATTGCTTTTGCCTACTTCGGTTATACTTTTATTGTTGCTATACAGAGCAACATCCCCTTGTTGTCCCACGACCCATCCCTGTCTTTTGTTTATATATTTTTTGTTTGGTTCTGACACTATTAGTATGTCTGCGTTTACCCTGGTGCAAAGTTGGCTTATGGCGTCATGGGCCGCCCTACTCCTATTAACATTTATTTGTATTACCTTGAACTGTTTACGCCCTTCTCTTTCCCGCCCCCCTCTGTGCTTTGCCTTGTGGTTTTTCCCCTTGTTGTTTCAGTGCTGGGTAGTCTTGTTTTGCTGTCTCTATTATTATCCCTATTTGTTCTTTCTTTGTCGTTCTCTTTTATCTAGAGTAAGGCTTTCTTATACATCGCGCAGTTTAATGTGCCCGAAGAGTGCAGGAAGATTTGGGCATAGTGAACTAATATGGTGTGAACTATATGGTAGCGGGTAGACACTCCTCCACGATCCAGGTGGGGGATAGGTCTACTTCAGGGAAGCGACCCTGTCCACGCGAGCCTTGATTTTTCCTCACTCCCTAATACCTAGGAAAAATCATGTCCTACTCCTGTACTCCTAAACACAGTCAAAATATATTCCTTCCTAAATTCCTATTCCCACCTAGGAAACTACCTAGGTGTAAACATGTTTTCCCCAGGATATTATTATGGCAGAAGAACAAATACAAACGGCCCTCAGTCCCGGACACCCCTTGAATGAGGAAAGGGTGCGAAGAATCCCCCGGTCAACCAATTCTTTAAAAATAAATTTGCAAAAGAGAGTCGGTACGTGGAATGTCCAGAGTATGTTTCAACCTGGAAAAGTAATGAACATTATACAAGAAATGAAACGTTTCAAAATAGACATACTAGGAATTAGTGAAACGTGGTGGCCAAATAATGGAAAATGTGAAATCGAAGACCACAAAATTTACTATGCCGGAAATGATACCAAGGAAATTGAGAAGGCAGTATTGGGATTTATCCCGATATCTGATAGAGTAGCCCTAATGAAGGTTAATGCTTACCCTTGTTGCTTAAATATATTACAGATCTATGCACCAACTTCTCAGAGCTCTGAAGAAGATATTGAAACATTTTACACAGATCTCGAAGAAGGTTTAAAATATACGCGGAAAGAAGAGTTAACATTGCTTATTGGGGACTTTAATGCCAAAGTTGGCGAGATTAGAGTCGATAACGTAGAAGGCGATTACGGTTTGGGAACCCGCAATGAAAGAGGAGAGAGGCTAATCAAATTTTGCAAAGTAATGAATTATAAAATTATGAACACCTACTTCCGGCTTCCTCCTCGACGACTATATACATGGAAATCGCCTGCGGATAACCAACAAAATATGATCAGAAACCAAATTGATTATATTTTGGTAAATAAGCGATTTCGAAACTCAGCGACGTCGAAATATATCCCGGAGCAGATGTTCCTTCGACCCATAATTTATTGCTGGCGGCAGTAAACCTACGGTTAAAGAAAATTACACGATCAAAAAGACCACCAAAAATAGATACATATAAACTCAAAGATGAAGAACTTCGAGAAAGTATAAAAAAAGAATTAAACGAGATACCAACAGCATAGAGAAACAATGGGAAGCTACCAAAAACGTCGTAATGGAAATTGCAAAATCAAAGCTAACTACTAATATAAAAAAGAAGAACAAATGGATGACAGATGAGATCCTGTTATTAATGGAACAACGCAGAAAACATATAAATAAAAATGAACTACAGTATAGACAGCTTCATAACACAATTAAAACGAAAATTAAAGAAGCTAAAGAAAATTGGTTAGCGGAAAAATGTAATGAAATCGAACATTTAGAAAATCAATTTTACGTTACATAAAAAGACCAAGGAAGCTGCTGGGAAAAGTAAACTTAGAAGCTTTGGGAATATAACAAGCGGTAATGGTAACATATTATTAAATATTGATGACAAAGTTAAAAGGTGGAAAGCATATATGCAAACAATATTCAATGACATACACCAAGAAAACCTTGAAAACCTCGAAAATCGAGAACATTTTGAACAACTACCAGGGTTAGAAGAGCCGCCAATCACTAGAGAGGAAGTTCTAAATTCAGTTAAAAAAATTAAAGGCAATAAAGCAAACGGACCAGACGAAGTGTGCGGAGACATAATCAAGCTTATCAAAGAAGATAACTTACACGTATTTGTAAACCTATTTAATCATGTTTATGAAACAAGGTTAATTCCAAAAGATTGGCTTCGATCAATTGTTATTCCTATACCAAAAACAGCCAACGCAAAAAAAGTGTGAACAATATAGATCGATAAGCTTGACGAGTCACATTTTAAAAGTATTCCTAAAAGTAATGCATGAACGTATTTACCCCAAACTCGAGAAGAACATTAGCGAGACGCAATTCGGATTTAGGAACGGTTTCGGTACTAGAGAAGCATTGTTTAGCCTTAATGTCCTAGTGCAGAGGGCGCGCGATGTAAACTACAACGTTTTCGCTTGTTTTATTGATTTCGAGAAAGCATTCGATCGAGTTAACCACAATAAATTAATCGAAACGCTTCACCTAGCAAAATTAGACGGCAAAGATATTCGTATAATCACCAATTTATACCGGCAGCAAAAGGCAGTTGTACAGGTGGAAGATAAGACATCTGAAGAATTTCAAGTTCGTCAAGGAGTTCGGCAAGGGTATGTGCTCTCTCCATTACTTTTTAATGCTTATTCTGAGAGGCTATTTAAGGAGGCATTGGACGATGCACAAGAAGGAATTAGATTAAACGGAGTATTAATTAACAACTTACGGTATGCGGATGACATCGTTTTGCTCGCCGACTCCGCAACAGGACTGCAACAATTGATAACAAAGGTAGCGACTTTAAGCAAATCACACAACATGCGACTAAACATAGATAAAACCAAAGTAATGATTGTGAGCAAAAACGAGAATGTCACTGGCCAGTTTTATGTACATGGTTCCCAGCTGCAAGTAGCTCCAACAATTGAATACTTAGGTACCAGTTTAAATAACAAATGGGATCAGATCCAATAAATTAAAGTCCGGATAGAAAAAGCCAGAGTCGCCTTTAATAGCATGAGAAATGTATTATGTAATATCAACCTTAATCTCCAACTTTGTATCCGCACCCTAAAATGTTACGTCTTATCGATACTATTATACGGCGTGGAAGCCTGGACCCTAACCAATAATGCATGTAGGCGACTAGAAGCATTTGAAAAGTGGTGCTACCGACGCATGCTGAGGATCTGTTGGACTTACCATCTAACAAATGAAGCTGTGCTAAAGCGAATGAACAAAAACAGAGAAATAATGGAGATTATCAAAAAACGGAAATTTTCATACTTTGAACATATAATGCGTAATAGTAAATATCAATTGCTGCAGCTTGTCATGCAGGGAAAGTTTGACAGAAGGAGAGGACCGGGAAGAGGAAGACGTGGCTACGGAATTTAAGACAATGGTCCGGCATGACATCAATAGAGTTATTCCGTGCTGCAGGCAACAGAATTAGATGGGCTATAATAATCGGCAACGTCCATTGAGGATATGGCACAGATAGAAGAAGAAGAACTAATATGACCTTCCTGACTGCATTTATAACAACAGCCCGTACGGTCTGGTCCTTGGTACGCATTTGCCTTATGTTCATAGCTCCAACATCTTGTACACTCGATGAGTTTCTGCAAGGTACACAACACCATTCCTATCCTTGTTGTCTTGTCTTGTACAAACCTTTGTGTTAATTCTTTTGGCACTCGCACACTGATTGTAGTTGATCAGTTGCCATCAGATTTTGCTCCGATTCTTTGTGCTATTGCTTCTGTAATCTCCTCCTCCATAACTTCCGCATCCATTTCTCTTATGTAAATCGTGTCATAATCCCTTATTAGGTTCAGTCTCTTAACCTTCATGTTCACACCCTTTTTTATAACTTTTTCTAGTTGTTTGAACTTACTAGCTTGTTTATTACATGTAATTAGCAAGTTCCCTTCCTTGGTGCTGCGCATTGACCTAACAATGTCGATAGCACCCTCACCTTTAATTTTTTCCTTGAGACTGTGAAGAACTTCTCTATACTTTTTCCCTTGACTGTCCACAATCATCGCATATGTGCTTTTTGCTTTAGTCTCATTTTCTTTGACTTCATCTGTGTAAATATATATTTTTTGGTGCGAATTATGAAACACACTTTGTACCATTTTGCGGAGTCTGTTAGTCTGTATATTATTAATATTATGCAATGCTATACTCGCCGACTGGTCTACTTCCCTTTTCAGTTTGGTTAATTTCTCCCACATATCCATTTCAGTCCCGTCACGGCTTCGGGGAGCAGAATCCTTATCGCTACCTCGAATATAGGTAGCCTGCTCTATCACCTCAAAATTCTCCGTAATATTTACTAGTTCCGGATATCTTTCTTTGTACATTTTTTGTATGTTCTTATTCATTCCTTTATCTGTTGGATCGACCATAACTACTTTGACCACTTCATCCTTGGTATTCAAAGGATTTCCTTGTATTATCTCCGTCTTTTTATATACTTGTTCGTCCCATCTTAGATCAGCTATTTTTGCCCAAGATTTGTAGATTACTGCCCCTTCGAGGGACCTTATTATTCTATACCCCAGAAGCTGGACTTCTAGGGCATCCAATTTATTTTGCCTTTTTTCTATTTTCTCTCATTCTGTTTTAATTTTTTCGCGCTCTCTCTTTAGTTCTGTGTTACTGTAGTCCCTTTCCGGTTTATGCTGGTTTTTATCATTGACTTCCCTTTTTGCGGACTTATCTGGCTGTCCGCATCATAGGTTGGCGTTGATACTTCCTCCCATTTATTCGTGTCTAGCCATTTTTTGACTGTATCTCTATTTAGAGTGTCACAGCTTCTTCAATTATTTTATACCCTTCTGCATATTTGGGTTTTCTTTCAGCTTTTCCATCAATTTACTAAACCTAATTACTATTGTCTCCAATGCCTCAATCAACATTATGGCAACTGAATTCCCAATTCGATTATTTATTCTTTCAGTTTTATTTTCACAGATGTATGCGTCTCCCACATTTCGTTTTTTAGGTACAGTAAACGAATTACACCTCCTGTGTTTATTTTGCAAGTTAAGTCTGCTATAGTTTCCTGGCATCGTTTGCCTTTCTTCCGTGTCTACAAAAACCACATCTATCACACCAATATTTGATTTACGTTTAGTTAGTTCTTCCATATTAATTCCCACGAGATGGGTCGAAATAACGGTCACCCCCAGGGTGATGCCCATTCCTAGGGGAAGGCATTTATACTGTGGGGTGCGCCAGATGCCCCACATAGTTTAGAGGTGCTCTCCTCCTTTTTTATAAAAGTGTTGTCCTCGCAAGTCGGCCGATTAAGGCCAGCCTCCCGGCCGCAGGTCCCCTGGTACCACTGGTACGCCCCCCCAGTGGTTGTTGGAGCGTGGGCTGCGGTTACGGTTTTAAGCGGAGACCTGGCGTTCAGGTTCCCGTAGCTGGTAACCCTCCGGGAGCGCCAATTCCCGTTGCATAAATGCCTCGCTGAAGGGTGAGCTGTCCTTAGCTTCTCCTCTCGCCCTCGACCTTACTGACATGGGTGACTCTACCGGGAGACCGAGGTCTCCCGCCAGCATCGCTCTCAGGGTCATTGAGGGTACTGAGCCAAACCCCCCACCCACCCAACGTCAAGGTCTCACAGCTCCTTGAGGGGGGAAGCTTAGCAATATAGTTGAGATCTTTACTTCGACAACAATCTTTTAGTAACGTCGCCTATTCTTAGACAAAAGAAATATCTGAAGAAGTATAATCAAAGTAAACCCGATCCTCGCAAATAGCTAGATAAAAACACAGATTCAAATAGAATTAAGTTCACAACAGAATAATATTTACAAACCAGTTGAAGGATGTAATAGCAACTGAAATGCTGTAGCTCTGTTGAACTAATAAGACTTCATTTTCGATAACACCGCAAACTAGCTAAGAATATGAAAACGATATATTGAAAAATTATTTAGAGACTACAAAAACATAGTTTGTGGTATTAATAACGATAAAAAAATAGACACTACTAGATAAGCGGTTGGACAGGCACTATTAACGATAAAATAAGCAAAATTGCAATAAATCTTATAAGTTACAGATGAAGGTCAATCCCTCTCTTTACTGGTGGATTTATTTAAGCAAATATACAAGACCACGCCCTTGTACAGAGCCTTCATCATGTCACGCAAAAGAGTATTTTTATTATCATAGTCAATCTTCTTAGCCAATTTTATGTTTGACGTTAATAATAGTTAGGTCAATGTTTGGAGTTTTACTTACACTTTAAGTCAACACTAAATATGGCGTTAACTAATACCATCTATTCAACCGAAGAAAGGATTTTTATTGTGGTCGTCTTTTACGAGAGGGGTCAAAGTGCTAGTGGAGCGCTAACTGCTTTCAAGGCCAAGTTTGACAAGCGCACTACCGTGTTTGTTTCTACAATAGCAAGATAAAGAATGCTATAACAAAATGTACTCTATAACTAAATTGTTTATTTTACCATGTTATAATAGGCTAATTGAAAATGTTTTAGAAGACGGGAAGTGTACTGTATGACAATTTGTCAAGAATGAGCAGACCAGTCACTGTAGCCACTTTCAGGATCGTAGAACAAGCTCAGGAGCGTTATGAACAAGAACCCACAACTTTTTTTATCATGAAATTGGATCTAGTTCTGTATAAGATTCAATTGCCAACGCCTCTGAATGACCTCAACATTGACAAAAGATTTACTTTTGCAAAAGTGATCATGGAGATCGTTCGGACCAAAAAGTCGGATATAAAGCACGTCTATTTCACGGATGCGGCTTATTTTCAACTAGATGACTACGTAAACAAATAAAATTACCTACATTAGGGTACCAAAAACTCATATTTGACTGAGGTTCGTCGATTGCACTCAAAAAAGTTACCGTGTGCTGTGCAAATTCCCACTATTTAATTGTCGGGCCATTGTTTGTCACAAAATATGCGAATGAAGAGTTTGTCTCACAAAACTTCTCGAAAAATGCATTCCAATTGCGAGAGACAAAAGACAAGTTAACCAATAATGGTTTCAATAAGATAGTGCTACCACCCGTCCGAGTCAAAGCATCTTTAACATCCTCACAGAAGTTTTTGGAAAGGGGATCATAAGTCTTAAACGCTTGTCGTAAGATAAAAAGTAGTATCGAATTGCCCCCAAATTTCCCCAATTTAATCCCATGCGATTTCTTCTTATGAGGTTATGTTAAAATAAGTTTTATCGGAACAAACCCCAGTCCATTGACGGACTCAAGAATTGTGTCATAGAAGAGGTTCTGAGCATTTCCGCGGACATTAAAAAAGTTGCAATTGAAAGTTTTTGGGTCACATAATGAAGGCCCTGTATTTCGAAGCGTACGTACGTGTATCTTGATCCGATTTATCAGTTCCAAAAACGATAAGAATTTTATCTACTGATAAGTGCAAGGTTGTTCTGAGTGCATCTATTGTGGAGTGAAAAGATGAAGCGGGGCCTTTTGTGTCAAGAAGCAATATATTGACCACAAGATTATACACTGCATTTTTCACGTAAGTTTATATTTTAATTTTAATTTTAAGGATAGAATGGGGTACTATTCAGCTGCTCCAGCAGTAAATTCAAATCAGCAATATTGTCTGATGCAGGTAAATCAAAACTATCATTCGGGACGTCAACATCCGTAACAATCTATTAACAATAATTCATACAAACACTTTTGTATATGATATTAGGCAATCTTCGTACAATACAGCAATTCTAAAGCTATCTTGCCGAAACGGTAGCATTTCGCCAGTTACTTCAATTCGCCCAATGGCAACTGATAGAAAGCACAAAACGTTTTCGCAAAAAAAACCATGATGTAAACATTAGTAAGACAAGCAAACAAAAATACAACTTATTGATTAAATTCCATCGAATTTTATGTATCATTAGGTACCACTAATACAGATAAAGTCAAAACCAAAATACAGTCTCAGCGAAAATCGACCTCAAGCCACCGATAATCGTCGAAGCAGGCATAAAAGTAATAGAGCCCTTAATTCAGCTATCAGAAAATAATATGAAAATAAAGTATATAATGGTAAAGTTAAATTTCTACCAAAAAATTCTGAAAATACACAACTACAATTAAAATATTAAAAAATAAAAATACCAAGAAGCTGCAGAAAATCTAAGAATTTCTGCTACGACGACTAGCTTACCTAGGTCCACATGTAAGGTTTGATTTGCTATACACGACGGTGCATCCACCATGAGTTGTTGAATAGATTTTATTCGAGATGGTTTAGCGCGTCCCTACAGTTACACTCCGTGCGTACAGATTTGCTTTAGCATGGTTTTATATGGTAGTACTTTGTCGGATAGGGGCAGTTGTAACCTTCTTTCAACTTAACTGTATGATTGTGTTCTCTAAACCTATTTTAAAATATAAAGGTCAATAGTCGGGTAAATATTATGTGAAACAACTCTTTTCTTATTTGTATTTGTAAAATTTACAATCTGCTCTACAAAGAGTATTAAGCAAATATGAGAACACAAGCAGGCGTTGTTAGGAGAAACCATTTATTAGTGAATTTAGGAATCCTTTCACATTAGGGTGCTTAGAGGTCGTGAAGCCAGATTCTATTTAACCTTCTTACTGGTAGATGTATGATGGATAACTGATGAATCAAATCGTTGTGATCCTGAAGATTACTGTAGTAGCTTTGGGAGGTCTACATGTAAGGTTTGATTTGCTGCACACGAAGGAGCATCCGCTATAACATGGGATATCTGGTTTAACCCACAGTTACACTCCGTACGTCCGGATTGATTTTAGCATGGTTTTATATGGTAGTATTTTGTTGGATAGTGACAGTTACAATCTTCTTCCAAGAAGCCAGTACATTTGCCGAAACTTCAAGTTCAGTTGTTATCGCTTGGCCAGTCGGTGATCCAGGTGTAATCCTGGATACTTGATTTCCGTTTTAACAAGTACTGGAATATTACTTAGACTAACTGCTGGACACATGTTGAATTGAGTGAAGGTTATTTAAACCGATTTGATAGCGTTGATTTTAATACACCATTTATTAAGAAAACCGCCAGAGTGGTCCAAACGGTTGAAGCGCGAGCTACGATGCTGACGGACCCGAGTTCCATTCCCGGGGCTCTCTGATGCCTGGCGTATGGCCTACTCAGTCACTAAAAATAATTGAGTACTTGCGTTCACTCGAACAAAGAGTAATAATGGTGGTCTTCCACATCGCCGCGTATCAGAAATAGTGCGCGAGGACCGGACAGAGAGAGCGAACGTATGAAAGCCTTAACTTCTCAGTTTGCAGGTTGTGTTCTCACGGGGGGGCATTAGAGCCTTACCATTACCATTTATTAAGGCATTTGTTGATTAAGTTTAAACGCCGCTGAAGGTTTTCAGATACTAACACAGGGTTTTAGTGTAGGTAAAATTACAGTGTTGCCAGCAAAGGTAACAATAATAATGTTTCTACTTTCTGGTAGGTCAGCAATATAATTGAGATATAGGAGGGAACCAAGAACACTATTTTGTGAGACACCAGATTTTTCAGGAACGTAACTGGATAGTTACTATTGTACTTCACGGTGAAATATTTATCAGTAAGGTAGGATTTAAGGAGAAGGTAATAATAATTTTGGAATAGCCTTTTTAGTTTGTCAAACGTGTGGGAAACATCTAAGAACATAACTGTGCAGTATTTCTTTCCTTAGAGGCTACGTGCTATTTCATTAACTAGCGTATGCACTTGCTGTGTTGCGAAATGTTCTTCTCCAAATCCAAACTGGTTTCTCGTATAGGAGGTATGGTTACGTGTGGCCTTTTAAATTTTTTTGTAACCTTTCAAATATTGTGCTCTTTTTGCTAGAGGTTTATGATGCAATAATTAAAGTTAGCATTTTGACAATTCTGTAGGGTAGCACGGAGTCGTCGAATTAGTCTGTTAAAATTTAGTTCATCATTACCTGTTCTTTGCCATCTAGATCAAATTCATCTTTTCACAGTTATAAAGTTGTGCTATTGGCATGATGGGCGTTCAGTTTGTTTGATTGTATCTGCCCACGCAGCTTTTCGGACAAGAGTAACTAGGTATTGGACTGCTCGGTCTCTATCTTGAGGGTGTTTTATTTGCAGTTTGAGCTAAGTTTTGCCTTCAATGTGTTGTTGAAATTTATGCTAATTAGTGTGTTGATATAAGTCTAAGAGTAAATTATTTGTTAATAGGTCTAGTACTAAAATTAAGTACTAATGGCGCATGATTTCCTAGTAAGTCGTTATTCGGTTCGAGCAGGACTAAGTTTGTAGCTATTCCAAGAAAAATACAAACACCACTACAACTAAGTATAGTGCATTTGATTAGAAGGTCAATAGTCACATCAAATTGTTATCTGTTGTTTCTAAAAGTTTATTTTATTTCAGAAACTATGGATTGCGATATAGAAGTAAAGAACCTCCGCGAGCTGCTGCAGCCACTTCTCGGCGCAAATAAGGACATTCTGAAGGTGACCACCAAAAAGTTTAACACTCTGGGAGAAAACTATGGCGGCCAAATATTGCTCGTAGACGTAGACATCAGGCATAAAGAGGCTAACAAAGAGGAAACCGTGCATCTGATTGCGAAAATGTGCCCACCTAACGAGTGGCTGCGCGCCCTGTTTTGCATTTCCGACGGGTTTGATAAGGAGACGGCGTTCTACAACACGATCCTGCCTGCGTTGAGGGCCTTCCAGCGGGAGCAAGGCGTCGAAAGCGCTTTGGACTGTTTTCCCGAGTGTTACGGAGCTCGCGTCAGCCTGGATCCCGAATCAAGGACAGTGGACGACGACGCTGTAGTTTTGCTTCAGAACTTGAATTTCTCGGGGTACCAAAATGCTGGCCGCTTAAAGGTATACGAGTTAGACGCAGCTGAAGTAATCATGAAAGAAATAGCCGCCCTTCATGCAGTTACTGTAGCGCTGAAGTTGACGAAACCCGTGTTATTTCGGGAAAAAATTCTGCCACATCTGTACAGAACTAGAATCTACGATTCCTTTACTGATGATTTGCTAAGAACACAATTTGATGTCGTGCTAAATTTGGCGAAACAGAAAGAAGAGAGTCGGCCGTTTGTTTCTGAAATCGACCGCAGCTTGAAAACTGCCCTGAAGAACTTTAAAACTGCGTCTCCACGAAGAGAACCGTTTGCTACCATTAGTCACAACGACATATGGGCCAATAACGTTATGATAAAGTATGAGAACGGCAAGCCTGTCAAAGCAAAAATATTCGACTTCCAACAAATGGACTACGGGTCTCCCGGAAACGACATAATCTTCTTCCTGTTCTCTAGCGTGAAAAAAAGCGTCTTGGACAAGCATTACGATGATCTGATTCTACTTTATTACACAACTTTTATTGATACCCTTAAGCAACTAAAATGCGACCCCGTGCCATTTACATTCGAACTACTGAAAGAAGAAATAAATACAGCGGCTAAGGAGACACAGATTGGTCACGTTTTGGTCGCGTTGAAGTTCATGCTTACAGACAGCAAAACATCAGTCGAGTTAGGCGAGATGAATATAGAAAATTTGTTGCTCACCGACTACGTCTCCGATGCTTACAAAGAGAGAATTCCTGAAATAATCATAGAGTTTCTAAAGCGAAAATGGATTTAGTTATTATATTATACCGATATAAATGTTTTATTTGATCTAACTTCGAATCAATTTATATAAAGGTTAATAAAATATATACTGGGATTATGTATTATTTATTGGAGCATCAGAAAAATACCACAAAATTACTTTTCTACATAATTTTTTGACTTAGAAAGACTTTCGAACCAACGAATGGGTAATTTTGTAATCCAATTTTTGTCTTTACTGGTCAGTCTTTTCTGAGTAACTTTCTTATGATAAGTGATAACTCCTGATTCTAAGGAGGGTGCTCTGTTGTAGTCTAGAACAAAATTTGGACTACTGCATTGGAAAGATTAGAAAATTCACATTTTATTCGACGATATGCGAGTTTTGTTTCATTGAAATATTGGCAGAAGCATTTTGAACAACCATTGTTTGGCGGCGATTTTTAAAAAGGCTTATGATTATTTATGCTACAAATACATTTAAATCTTATTAAAGATTAATTTAATTTAATTGGAAAAACGTGTCTACCCAACCCATGGTTATAGGAGATATTTTTTATTTCACAAACGTTCAGCAAAAAGATTGGCTTTTACAAAATAATACTACCTATGTTGCAGGAATTTCAAAGGGAGCAAGGCGCCACCGGTATCTTGGACTTTGTCCCAAAATATTAGGGGGTGAGCATTAATTTGAATCAGTCGGACATAGTAAACTCGATCGCATCCAAAGCATGGACCTACAGGTCGCCAACAATATTTTGGAGACGATGGCCGCCTTCTACGTCGTCCCCATGGCTATAAAACTAACGTAACCACAAATTTTCAAGGAAACGATCGTTCCGTATTTGAACCGAGTCAGAATATTTGACCATTTAACGGAAAACATATTAAGGACGCAATTTGATTTCATTAAAGAAAGTGCCAAACGTAATGAGCAATGCTCGCCTTTCCTTGACGAGATCGAACAATCATTACAAATTTGCTTTAGGAATCTTAAAACCTAATCCACGCTACCATCGTCCACAACGACATTTGGGTGAACAACCTCATGCTCAAACTTAAAAGTGATAACTCGATTGTCTCCAAGTTTTTAGACTGTCAACTAATAGAGTACGAGTCTCCCGCGAACGACTTGCTTTTTTTGTTTAGTACGGTGCAAGCAGACGTCTTGGATAAGTATTACGAAGACGTGATAGTATTCTATTATCAAACATTTATTGCAACTTTGAAGCAGTTAAGATGCAATACAGAAGCATTCACGTTTGATTTGCTCCAGGAAGAAATACGTACAGTTGGAAGAATTTGGGCGCATCATCACAATCCTTAGGTACATGACAGCTGCAAAAGGCACAATTAAAAAAATGGACGAACTGAATAAAGAAAGTTATTTTGCGACGAACAAGCTTCCTATGATTATTATGGAAGAACTCAGGCAGCTCTTTTGCATTTTATAAAGAGAAAATGGGTTTAGTTCTTTGTTTCTTTTAGGTGATACAAATATATATTACTTGTAGAATAAATAGAAATATTAATTATAATAACGTAATTTTACTCTTGTGTGTTTGTTTTTGGCTTAACATTGGTAGTTTATCAAATAAAAGATAATCATTTAAAACGTAATTTATAAAAGTAATTTACAATCTAAAATTATTGAGATATATTTTGGTATCTCTTGAAGTACACGAAATATTATGATTCGCCGCTCTGTTTGATGTAGAATTTACCGCAGATTGCTTTTTATTTAACACAAAGCAAAAAATTAATATTTTGGCATTGGAATGACAGAAAGTAGTTCATTTAAATTTTTCTTTAAAGATATTGATTTCCATCCAAAGTGAAGCCTGACTGAGTGGGGTCTACTTTAAATGAACTTCTTTAATATTTTGTCCACACTATCTCGAGTAAATCTTTAAAGAAGTTCAATAAAATTTAACGATCCGTCTCCTCTTACTTCCCCTACTCCTTTTTATCTGTTTCATTATATTTTTTTCTAAATTTTATGTGACCCTAAGTTAGTTTAAAAATCTAAAATATTCCCAATCCTTTGATATTTTGTGTTCCAAATGACTGGGAGAGTCTACGTTACTTTGGTACGCCAGTCTAGAAGACAGCTAGCAACTTGTTATAGCAAAATTTTGAACCTCTAAAGACTTCCTCATTTCTTTTTCTTTATTTTTTCCTATTTGCTCCCATAAGCCTATTGCATGAGAAGGATCGGGTGCAGCAATATCAAATAAAATATTATTACCATAATTGAATACCAAACTAATTTGATACAATATTATATGGGTGATGTCAGCAATGACAGTGGTCAATTTTAACTCTAATGTAGGCAAAAGCTGGTTCAAAGATATAGCAAGTGGCAGTTACAATAAATATTCAGATCAAGCAAAATCTACTCCTTCTTTACATATGGTGATACAAGAATAAGAAAGTCAGTTTGAGCAGATCAATAGAACAGCAACAAGCTCAGCAATCTAATTAAAATCTTTTCTCCGATCACTGCACACGAAGGTGCATCCGCCATAACATGGAATATCTGGTTTAACGCGTCCCCACAGTTACACTCCGTACGTCTGGATTGACTTTAGCATGGCTTTATATGGTAGTATTTTGTTGGATAGTGACAGTTACAATCTTCTTCCAAGAAGCCCGTACATTTGCCGAAACTTCTGGTTCAGTTGTTATCGCTTGGCCAGTCGGTGATCCAGGTGTAATCGTAGATACTTGATTTTTGTTTTAACAAGTACTGAAATATTACTTAGACTAACTGCTGGACACATGTTGAATTGAGTGAAGGTTATTTAAACCGATTTGATAGCGTTGATTTTAATACACCATTTGTTAAGAAAACCGTCAGAGTGGTTCAAACGGTTGAAGCGCGGGCTACGATGTTGACGGACTCAGGTTCTATTTCCGGAGCTCTCTGATGCCTGGCGTGTGGCCTACTCAGTCACTAAAAATAGTTGAGTACCTGTGTTCACTCGAACAAGGAGTAATAATGGTGGTATTCCATTTCGCCACGCATCAGAGACAGTGCGTGACGACCGGACAGAGAGAGCGAACGTATAAAAACCTTAACTTCTCAGTTTGCGGGTTGTGTTTTCACGCGGGGCATTAGAGCCTTACCATTACCATTTATTAAGCCATTTGTTGATTAGGTTTAAACGCTGAAGGTTCTCAGACACTAACACAGGGTCTTCGTGTAGGTAAAACTACAGTGTTATCAGCAAAGGTAACAATAATAATGTTTCTACTTTCTGGTAGGTCAGCAATGTAAATGAGATATAGGAGGGAGCCAAAGACACTACTTTGTGAGACTACAGATTTTTTAGGAACGTAACTGGATAGTTACTATTGTACTTCACGGTGAAATATTTATCAGTAAGGTAGGATTTAAGGAGAAGGTAATAATAATTTTGGAATAGCCTTTTTAGTTTGTCAAACGTGTGGGAAACATCTAAGAACACAACTGTGCAGTATTTCTTTCCTTCGAGGCTACGTGCTATTTCATTAACTAGCGTATGCACTTGTTGTGTTGTGAATGTCCTTCTCGAAACCTAAACTGGTGTATAGACAAATGTAATGCTACGTTTTACAAAGAGTTTTTCTAGTATAGGTGATCAGCTTGTAAGAGGTTATATTTTTTTGGTGCTTTTCCGGGTTTGGGAACCATTAATATTCCCCAATATAGAGTATATATGATTATGTATCTTTGTTAAAAGTAAATGGCTTTTAGGGGGAGTTTTTAGTATTTAACCTGTTACCAAAACATATCCTGGTGCTTTGTAATTGTTTAGCTTCTTTGTTTCAATCTGTATTTCCGTTTGTGAAAATAGATAAGGACATCTGAGATAGAATGTCTAGATAATTTTTTATAGCGTCATCTGGTACGTAAAATTGGGAATTCGACAAATGCTTAGCAAAAGTTTTAGATTTTTCCTTGCTACATCTAGCCCATGTACCATAAGTTTCTCGTATATGAGGTATCGTTACATATGGCCTTTTAAAATTTTTTGTAACCTTTCAAATAGTGTGATCTTTTTGCTAGAGGTTTATGATGGAATAATTAAAGTTGGAATTTTGACAATCCTGTAGAGTAGTACGGAGTCGTCGAGTTAGTCTGTTAAAATTTAGTTCATCATTACGTGTTCTTTGCCATCTTGATCGAACTCATCTTTTATAAAGTTGTGCTATTGGCATGATGGGCGTTCGGTTTAGTTAGGTGTGGCTGCCCATGCAGCTTTTTAGACAACAGTAACTAGGTACTGGACTGTTTTATTTGCAGTTTGAGTTGAGTTTTGTCTTTAATGTGTTGTTGAAATTTATGTTAACCAGTGTGTTGATATAAGTCTAAGAGTAAATTATTTGTTAATAGATCTAGTACTAAAATTAAGCTTTGCGTGTCGTGTTACGTTTTATAAAGTGTATGTCTAGCTTAATGTAACCGGGTAGTATGTATTGAAGCCAATATTATCAAATTAAGATGATTGGCAAATATTTATCAGTCAAATACAAACACCACTACAACTATATAGTTCATTTGATTAGAAGGTCAATAATCACATCAAATTGTTTTCTGTTGTTTCTAAAAGTTTATGTTATTTTCAGAAACTATGGATCGCAATATAGAAGTAAAGGACCCCCGTGGGCTACTGCAGTCGCGGCTCGGCGCCATTAAGGATATTCTGAAGGTGACCACCAAAAAGTTTAACACTTCAGGAGAAAACTATGGCGGCCAAATATTGCTCGTAGACGTAGACATCCGGCATTAGCAAAGGAACGAAAAGGAAACCGTGCATCTGATTACGAAAATGTGCCCACCTAACGAGTGGCTGCGCGTCCTGTTTTGCATTTCCGACGCGTTTGGTAAGGAGACGGCGTTCTACAACACGATCCTGCCTGCGTTGAGGGCCTTTTAGCGGGAGCAAGGCGTTGAAAGCGCTTTGGACTGTTTTCCCGAGTGTTACGGAGCTCGCGTCAGCCCGGACCCCGAATCAAGGACAGTGGACGACGACGCTGTAGTTTTGCTTCAGAACTTGAATTTCTCGGGGTACCAAAATGCTGGCCGCTTAAAGGTATACGAGTTAGACGCGGCTGAAGTAGTCATGAAAGAAATAACCGCCTTTCATGCAGTTACTGTAGCGCTGAAGTTGACGAAACCCGAGTTATTTCGGGAAAAAATTCTGCCACACCTGTACAGAACTAGAATCTACGATTCCTCTCCTGATGATTTGGCAAAAACACAATTTGATGTCGTACTAAATGTGGTAAAACAGAAAGAAGAGAGTCGGCCGTTTGTTTCTGAAATCGATCGCAGCTTGAAAACTGCCCTGAAAAACTTTAAAACTGCGTCTCCACGAAGAGAACCGTTTGCTACCATTAGTTACAACGACATATGGGCCAATAACGTTATGATAAAGTATGAGAACGGCAAGTCTGTCAAAGCATAAATATTCGACTTCCAGCAAATGGACTACGGGTCTCCCGGAAACGACATAATCTTCTTCCTATTCTCTAGCGTGAAAAAAAGCGTTTTGGACAAGCATCACGATGATCTGATTCTACTTTATTACACAACTTTTATTGATACTCTCAAGCAACTAAAATGCGATCCGGCACCATTTACATTCGAACTGCTGAAAGAAGAAATAGATGCAGCGGTTAATACATATATATATATATATATATATATATATATATATATATATATATATATATCGACACACACACATTTATATAATAACTAAATTCATTTTCGCATCGGAAACATCGTCGGTAAGCAACAAATTTTCTATATTCACCTCGCCTAACTCGACTTTATATATATATATATATATATATATATATATATATATATATATACACACATACAGTGCAACCTCTTTAACCCAAACACTTCATTGCCACGGTCTCTTCGGATTAGCGAATCGTTCGGATTAACGAAACTATGTACCATAAACAATAAGACAACTCAAATATTTATAAATGTATGTACTTTTCTATCCATATATACAGAGTGTTTCTGAAGGAATAGTAAATATTTTAGGGGGTGGTATTATAGACGAATTGCAATAAAAAATTCTATATAACATGTGTCCCATTTTTAATGAGTCCAGAAATACAGCTGTTGGTATTTAACCTAGTGCAGTTTTAGTTTCGTGTGTTTGTACACCGTTTGCTATGAGCGTATTTAATTTAACGATTATCAACAGTAGTGTGTTGTTGACATTGAATGTTTTCAACTGACAAACATAAACATTGTGATTTGTTGGCCAAGTGTACTGTACTGTACCGTTTAAACATGCTGCACGTATTTACACATGCTTAGTATGCCGATATGGTATTTGTGTATGGGTTTTGCAATGGAAACGCTGCTGCTGCTTGTAAATAGAAGACATTATGCAGTCGGTAGAACGTAGTCCTTCAACAAGCACACGTAGAATTTCTGCACGTATCGGTGTTCCACTTACAAGTATGGCGGACATTACGTAGGCACGGGCTCCATCCGTGTCATTTAAGCCCATTCAACACCTTCGAGCAGGAGATGAAGATAGACGATTGGAATTTTGTCGTTGGATACTTGAAAATCGCCAAGTAATCCCATTTGAAATCTTCACCGATGAAGCCATTTTCACTCGTGGCATCAATGACACTCGTAATGCACATCATTGGTCTGAAGAAAACCCACATGCCATTGTGGAGACACATTTTCAAGAACGCTTCTCTGTAAATGTGTGGTGTGGTTTAATAGACAATCAGTTGATTGGGCTTGTTATGTTACCGCATCGTCTTACAGGACCCCGTTATCTACACTTTCTTGAAAATGAACTTCCAGCATTATTGGAAGAGATTCCTTTGGCTGCAAGAATGCGTATGTTCTTCCAGCATGACGGGGCTCCTGCATATTCTAGTGGTTTGGTAACACAACATCTAAACCTAATATTCCCCGAAAAATGGATCGGTAGATATGGTCACGTTTCTTGGCCACCACAGTCGTCGGGCCTTACTCCTTTGGATTTTTGCCTATGGGGATGGTTGAAACACGAAGTCTACAAATCAAAAATCAAGAAACGATTTAATCGTTCCGATTATGCATGGTGCAGCCCTCATCACAGAACGTCAAGACGACCTCCGAAGAGCTACACCTGTTGTTATCAAAAGAAGTGAAAAATGCATTGAAGTTGGTGGTGGAATTTTTGAAAATTTACTTTGAACATCCTCATGTAAGAGCTGTATCTGTGGACTCATAAAAAATGGGACACGTTATATGGAATTTTTTATTGCAATTTGTCTATACTACCACCCCCTAAAATATTCACTATTCCTCCAGAAACACCCTGTGTTTATATATATATATATATATATATATATATATATATATATATATATATATATATATTTATATTTATATATTCGTTATCTTCAATTGCTTTTTATTTTTATTTTATATTGCCCATTCGATACACGTATTAAAAGATAACATCATCAACCGGATTATTATCTGAGTCAGTCGGAGATAATTTCTTGAATGATATTAGTTTCAGTTTGTAGTTCATCGTTGATTGCTTTATCATGTGTCACCCACTCATTTTGTAATTTTACCGTTCAGATTAGCGTGCGTTCGGATTAACGTGTGTTCGGATTATAGAGGTTGCATATATATATATACATATAATGTTTTATTTGATCTTAACTTCGAATCAATTTATATGAAGGTGAATAAAATATATATTAAGATTATGTATTATTTATTGGAGCATCAGAAAAATACTACAAAGTTACTTTTTTACATAATTTTTTGACTTAGAAACTTTCAAACCAACGAGTAGATAATTTGTAATCCAGTTTTTGTCTTTACTAGTCAGTCTTTTCTGAGTAACTCTCTTATGATAAGTCATAACTCCTGATTGTAAGGAGGGTCTTCTATTGTAGGCTAGAACAAAATTTGGGCTACTGCATTGGAAAGATTGGAAATTCACATCTTATCTGACGATACGCGAGTTTTGTTTCATTAAAACATTGGCAGGAGCATTTTGAACAACCATTGTTTGGCGGTGATTTTTGATAAGGCTTACGATTACGGTGATCGTCCAGTGACGACGGAATCTTCATTTTCAAACATTTTCCATCCTGTCAACAATTATTTATGCTATAAATATATTTATATATTAAGGATGTCGCCTCTAAATTGCGCCGTAATTATTCATTTAAGTTCTAAGTAGAGACAAATTACACGAATGGACAAAAGAATAGAAGTAGTCTGGCAGTCGCACAGATTTATCAGACGCCACAATCGAATCATAAAACAATTGTTACAGTTTTTGGTCGATTGTGGAGGGGGTCATTTGATGGATGAATACGTAAAATGGATACGGTGTCTGTGCACCTAAGATAGAAGAACAAGATATTTCTTTTACAGACTTTAGATAAGCGAGGTATCAGTGAATGTGATGAGTATCCTAAATGAGAACCACTACCGTC
Source organism: Sinelater perroti (assembly GCA_036346155.1). Taxonomy (NCBI): domain Eukaryota; kingdom Metazoa; phylum Arthropoda; class Insecta; order Coleoptera; family Elateridae; genus Sinelater; species Sinelater perroti. The sequence goes on along the minus strand of JARFIY010000270.1, from coordinate 10,283,331 downwards.
CCCATCATCTATAAGGCGTGCAAAGACTATCGCGATCGAAGAGAAAATTTTTGTTGCTAATTTTTTTTTCAGCAGAACCACTAACATTGTTGGTTCAGTTCTTTTCACCAATGAAGAAACCTTCAATAGCAATGACATCATTAACTTAAATAATAGTCATCTGTGGGCTGTCAGCAATGGTTCAGCATCGATGTTTAGGCTGGAATTGCTGATAACCACTTAGTTAAACCAACATTTCTTCCAAAACACTTTAATGATTTTGGGCACCTACAGTTCCTGAGAGACAGTCCGTCTTTATTGCTTCAAAAATGCGACTGGCAGCACAACAAATTTTGTGGCTGGTTAATGTAGCGATAACGTTTTCAGCATTACAATAACAATTTTTCTAACAAATAGATCGAACCAGGTGGTGCTGGTGTATGACCCGCCCGATTACCGTACTTATAATTCTTTGACTTTTATTCGCGTGTCACTTTAAAAGCATCATGTATGTTGGGCCAGTTCCTGTTGTGTCCATATTTGGACAACGTCTCATTGCAGCTTGCGATGCTATTTGGATAAAATCTGAATGATTTCAATGCACTCTTTAATCGATGATGTGACGCATTCGCTCTTTTGTTGAGGGCATGTGATACTTCAAGCACGTACTCTAAAATTGTTGGAAATAGTTGGTATTGGTATACAATGTAATGTAGGGTAACGATCTATTATTGCAGACTCATTGTGAGTTTCCATAAATATATTTAAAACCTTTACTTGTTCTTTTTGACGTTACTTCCTCGAGTTTGTTCCTATAGTTAACATTCACCCCCTATACAATTCAAGTTGCATATTTTTTCAATATAATCTTCTCAAACTTCAAGGTTGCTTTACGGGATGGTTTTCTTTAAGATCGTCAAAATAGCCATTTACAGACTCAATCACTGTATTTATCCGACAGAAGTATGTTTTCAGGTAGAAATTTTAATTATTTATTTTAAACTTTCAACTGTGAACTAAATTCGGACGCAGTCTCTAGTGTGGCTGTCGTCTTTGGATGACCTGAAGGTAGTTCTTTACACGTGTGTATGCATCCATGTTTGTATTCCAAAAGCTAAAAACTGGCGGTAGGAAGTGTATGTAAAAATTGCTCAAAAATAGCTTCTCAATTTCTATTATGGTTCCTCTTTCTAATTAAAAAACTCAATTTGAATCAATTCGACAATAATTAATTTATACTAGAGTAACCAACATAGCGCCAGAGGAATTCATAAATCATTATTTGAATAAAAATGAATCTATCTTTGCAGTGATATGACTTTGAAACTTGCATGACGAATTGCTCAAAGATGATAAAATGCAAAGAACAGAGGAAGAGTTAAACAACGATTAAAATACTCAGGACGGTTAGGACTAGCTCAAAGAAAGCAAAGAATGGTTCAAGAAAAATTGTAAACGAATGCTAGAAAAACGAAACCAGGCAAGATTAATGTTCTTAAATAAACAAACAGTAATCAATAAAAAAACCTACAAGATACTAACAAAAAGAGCGAAGCAAATATGTAGACAAGGAAAAAGAAACCATATAAATAATAATTTGAAAATAATGGAATAAACTAAGAAACTTTTACCGGAGTGCTAAGAAAACGAAAGCAAAATTAAAAAGGTGGGTAAAGTATTTCCACGAATTCTTAAGTATAGGAAGTTACAAAGAACAAAAAGATTTGGCACACTGGTAAAGAGAATATGGCATGAAGAACAAATGCATCAGCAATGAAGGAACGTCATAAAGTGTCCGATTCCAAAAAAGGGAAACTTCACTACTTCACGTTGCTTATAAAGTACCGGCATGAATCATTAGAAAAAGATTAAACCGTTATTTTGAGAATCTGATAGAAAAATATCAAGGAGTGTTTAGAGAGGAAATGTCAACGACGAACCAGATCTTTACGTATCTTGTTTATTGATTTTGTGAAGGCGTATGACTTAATAAAAAGAAGAAAACTATATAAAGCTATGAAAAAGTTAAATATCCCAAGAAAGTTGATCAGTTTAACAAAGATGACCCTGACAGACATTCAGAACAAAATAGCAGCAGAAAAATATCAAACAGTTTCAGAGGTGGCAACTAGAGTCAGACAGAAAAATCAATTATCCATGGCATTATTTAGTAGAATTCTAGAAGCAGAGATAGCAAAATAGAAACGCAAGGAATCATATACCAGCGAAAACAACAAGTAATTGCCTATGCAGATGACGCAGCATTAGTAACTAGAGTGAATAAGGAACTAGAAAATGCCTTTAGCGAAATTGAAAAGGCTGCAAGAAGTTATGGATAAACAAAGATAAAACAAAATACCTAATAATACAACGAGGAACAACAATATATCAGATTTAAGTCGGACTCGCCAATCTATACTATTGAGAGAGTAAACCATTTTGAGCACTTGAAGATAACAGTTACTATCAATAATAAAAAAACAAAAAATTAGAAAAAGAATGAATAAAGGAAGCAAAGCAATGGACTCATTAACCAGAATTATAAAATAAAAAGAAGTCTCCAGAGCAGCAAAATTAGGTTATGCAGGACAATAGTAAGACCACCATAAGCTACAACAAAGAAGGATTAAATAAAATTATAACTATAGGAGAGAAAAGTTGCTAAGGAGAATATTGGGAAAAAACGAAGATAGTACAGGAAGACGAAAAACAAATTAAAAGATAAAAAAATTATACGGATACAATAATATAGTTTAATACGTTAAAGTGCAAAGGTTAAGATAGTTAGAACATGTTATCAGAATGTCAGAGTGCAGACATAGCAAAAGACTATTGGAGGAAGGAGAAGAGGGGAAAAAAGAGAAGGATTGAGGATGAGGATGAGAAATATCGGTATAACATACTGGAATATATAGAATGTAAGGAATATATAAGAGGATTTAGTTCTTTACTCAAAGTCTCAATCTCAGTCTCTAGAAGAACTATGAATTAAAGAAGAAGACTGATTTTGCCTGTGTTCTACTTCACTATTTATAGAAACAGAAGTGAAAGATTCACCAGGACATGTTTGTGCCGGAAATGTACTGGGTTGGAGAAAGTTTGTGTGTAGCAACGGGTTACGTAAGTGATGACGTGCGATAATTAACGGTTTCCAAATAGCAGGTAAGCGTTGACCATCGTCTCGAGCGTTGAGGCATAGAGGATGTTTTCCTATTTTAATGTAGGATGGAACATGGGAACAAGTGTTTTGGAATTGGAAAAATTAATTATATGTCCGGTTTCCTTGTTATGTTTAACCAAAGCAGAAGAAACATCACCCTTACGTTCAGTTAAAGAATGTTTATATATACGACTAGATATTTTTGGCCTATATAGGTTCAGTCACAGTCCCTACAAGGTGTTTGTTAGACAACTTGGAATTTGTGGGGGTAATGGTCCTTAGCTGAGCGGATGAAGAAGTCAGCTATCTTGTTGTTGGTCGTGAAGACAGTTCGTATATCTTGTTTAAACTCAACCCTTAAATAAAGTCAAAGAATCTTGCCAAACCAATAATTTTTGTTGCCATTGATAAAAGATTTAGTAGAAGCAGCACCCTTTACTCTTAAAAACTCACTGTTGCTATCATTAAAGGGTGATTATTGAAGCATCGAAACATTTCAGCATGGTGATGCATTTGTCCAAAATGTTGTTGAAGATCTTAATAAGCTTTGTTGTTGTCATACCTTATTCTTGGGTCCGCACATATACCAATTTCCAGCAGTTATTACAAACAGGACCTAATATTACTAGTTTATCATATTCTGAACTCGTGACTGTTGCTTGTCTTCTTAACACTTGTTAGGGAGTTCCTCAAAGGTTTCCAAGATTAAAAAAAGGAGAAACAGTTGCAGTTTCAACGCGCCAAGATCTAAAAGAAGAAACTGTAACTCGAGGGTCGACATTCAAACATAATAAAACAATATTTTAATAGTTTTACTTAAGATGAGGTCTCTTCTAAAAGTTCAAACTCTGTTCTGATAAAAATCCTAAAGGTTATAACAGAATAAATCCATAGTAAATCTTTTTTCATAGTTTTTGAGCTGTGCTGTTAATATAGATACTAAGGTGTGTATTCTGTTGATATTTAGCGCTATTTTCAATGGTATACTGTATATATGTCAATACTGCAAGACTCACTATATTATTACACGATAACTTCCGTTCTATCAAACGGATTCACTTCAAACTTGGCATACATACACCTTAGGTCAATACCTTCAGCCAAATCGCCCAAAGGTCAAGGAGTCAACGGTGAGGTCAAACTTTTTTCCATCACATAACATATGTCATGTGATACCTTATTCGAAAGCAGACGTCATAAGGGACATTAGTTTATTTCACCTCTCGCTAATTCGCCACACCGCTGTCGAAAGTTTCATTTATGGTTTTGCACCATTCTGGTTTGTACACAAATAGAATGTAGAAAGATGTATTTCTTAGACTAATGTTACCATGAGTTGGAAGAATTTGTGAACACACAATTTCTGTATATGAAGGTTGCAAAAATTGAAAGTCGAAACAGTGCGCTTTCTAAATTCGAAGCGGATTACAGTGGTGTGTGCCATATAAGACAAAATTCGTCAAAACTGTGGACTCTGGTTTATGCAAACGTCCATCAAACTCAAGAAAATATGGACACCATCTGAAGAATCTTCAGACTAAATATCATAGTTCTAGATGCAATAGCAAAGACAGAAACAGACACTGATTAACTAACCTATTCACCCTAATTGAAGCTCTGTGATTATTTATTATGGGAAAAGTAATGTGTATCACCCGAGTTAAGAATGTCTGAAGAATTTCGAAGTCTTGAAAGTAAGAATCTCCAAGAGGGTAATTTTTGAAAAAATTGGGCACACTTTTTTAAGAGATTGACTGCTATCACAAGGAGTAAAATGTGAATATTTTTATTCAGTATCATTTTTTGTTAATTAATTACAATTTAAACGGATCCAATATTTATCGTAGTGTTTTTAGATAATTTTTTGCCGATACCATAGACTTTTGAGACACGGTATAATATGACCTTTACTCATATTAGAAATTTGCAGAGATGATCTTTACGTATGGAAGACCAAATGGTAGCGCAAATTTATTAGGAAAACTACTTTTTCATTACTTTTATAAAAGTATTTCATTCGACAACGGTGACTAGAGAAAGTTAAAAAATGTGTTTTACCAGACATTAAGGTTAACCCCAATACAAGCTCCAAGCAAATGGCTAGGTCAGCATGATGTATGCTAAGCGACTATGTTAAGTATCCTACCTGCGAACTGGTGATCACCGAGTTGGACCAGTTAGTTGTTCCTTTACAATACCTCAATGCCCCAGTGTACCGGCAATTCCTGAGGTTTGAATATGTGGCATAAGTAGTACTACAAATCATGTGTCCGATGCATTATGAAGCTCCACGTCACTTCAGAGTTAACTTGCTAGAATTTGTGGGGTAGTCCACTTAAACAATGTGCCGTTGACATTTCCGGATATATGTACACAAGAACATTTTTGGACTATCTCTTTCAGGAATTATCTCTTAAAGTTTGTCTTTGTAGCTGCCATGCACTCTATATTATATGACTAAACTGAGCAGACTTTAGAGTAACAATTATTTAAAAAACGCCAGCGTGGTCCAGCAGTTGAGGCGTGGGCTGCTGTGCGGACGAACCCCGGTTCATTCCTGGAGCTCTCTGATGCCTAACGGGTAGCCTACTCAGTCACTAAGAATAATTGAGTATCTGCGGTCATTCGAACAAGGGATAATAATGGCGGTCGTCTAAGGCGCGGTGCTTGCCATATCGCCACGCATTAGAGACGGTGCGCGACGACCGGACAGACAGAGCGCACATCTAAGAGCCTTAACCTTCTCAGTTTGCACGTCGTGCTCCCATGCGTGGCGTTAGAGTCTTACCATTATTATTATTAATTATTTAAAAAAATAGGCTCAACGTTACTAATGATTGCCATTTTAATGGAACTCAAAATTAATTTTAGAGGATTTTTGTAAAATTAAAGGTTTATTTAAAAAAAAATAAAAAAGCACAAGGTAATCAATCAATTATTTATCATTAGCTACAACGATACTTCGTCCTTTGATGCAATACATTAATCGACTCATTTTTTGATATTTTCAAGAGTTGAAGCTTTGCTCAGACAGGCCATGCCTCACCGATTATGGCGGGTGGGGCAAGACATCCCATATAAGTGTTTCCAAATAATTTTGGCTTGTTTTGCAACATGTGGCCGAGCGTTGTCGCCCTGTCGTTTTTTGATCAGTTGCTTATAAAATACCACGCCCATTTGATCTCACCAAATACAGACCAGTGTCTTTGAATCATAAATGTTTCGCTTTGGCGTCTAGTTAAGGTCGATGGTAATGCTTGGTCAGGCATCCATCTGACTTTATTTCGCTTAGGGTTCTCGTAGTGAATCCATTTTTCATTACCAGTTACGATATCGATCCAAAAATACCTCTCTTTTGTGCCCTTAAAACAGCTGTTTGCTGGTGGAAGAACGTCTTTTGACATCTCTCGGCTTCAATTTGTGTGGCACCCAATTTCCTTAAATTTGAATCATTTGCATTGCCTTAAAACGTTTACCAACGGTAGATAAATCAACGTTCAAGAAATCTACCAATTATTCAAGCGTTTGACATTCAAATTTTTTCGGTTGACTCGAGCGATCCTCATCTTCCTCTTCCATTTTTGAATCGTCGAAACCAATACTCACAAGTTAAAATCGATGGAATATGTTCATCATAAGCTTTGGACAACAAACGAAGACTTTCAGCTGTCGACTTCTTCAAATGGGTAACGTTTCCCGGAAATTGCGTTTCACTGGGCTCGAAACTCGACCTATTTAACGTTTAAAAAATTATATGGTTTACACTTGACAAAATTACGCAAAATTTAACCCTAATGATGCCTTTGCCATGAAGTTGTCAGTATGCATTGATCACAAACAAATCTAGTAGCGCCATCTGTAGTGAAACCTTTAAAATTAATTCCAAACCCCAATGTCTTTATTGACAAATGAAAACTAAGTAGCAGATGATGTTCATTTATAGCAAAAATGTTTAAAATAAAGGAGTTGCTCTTATCTCATGAACACGAAGTGGAAGTGTAAATTAACGCTCGTATTATTTTATATTAGAATTGTGTAATAATTGTTTGTGTTGCATATTCTTTAACAACACGGAAACAGTTATGATTGTTATAAAAATGAAATAAACCTTAACTTATTTATGCTATTTTTTAAGTATAACTTTGATTTAATCTAACTTAACTAGCGTTACATAACTCAGTAATCCAAACAAACAAACAACAACTATTATTTAACCTTTCGGAAGAACTACTGGAAGCTTTTATTTTATTTTAGCATATTTTTCGTCATTGTAAACAATATTCTGTTACATAACTACATAATGCATTATTATCTTAAAACTCTTTAATTAAAAAAAAAAAAGAAATTGAAAGGAATTTAATTTTTATCTTTCTTGTTACTAAAATATCTTTCTGAAAAGAACCACTGATAATTGATTAATTAAAATAAAATAATTTGAAATACATTCAATCGTAATTATGGCATGCAATTAAAATTAAAATTTTTGAACAAATCAAGCTTCGTGACAATCAAATATGTGGGAAATTCAAATATAAATCGGATTTCTACGCGCCGCCAGAGGCTGCGGAAGGGGGAGGATTCCGTTCTTAAAGTACCTCGCACTACCGCTGTTTTAATCACTATCACGATTCCAAAGCAAGAGTTGCACTCGTCTTTTGCACACCAGATTCTAACCAAATGAGATGAACGAACAGAAGCACGGCAGGGGATTCCTCCTTTAAGGTGCCTCGTATATTAGTCATTATTACGATATCAGGGAAAGAGACGCCACACAGCTGTTCAAATACGACAAAAATGTAGTATTTGTTCTAGACTACATTGGAACACCTTTTCTACGAACAGAATTTATCTCCCTGCAATAATCATTTGTTTGGACTAGTAAAGAAAGCACTTGGAGCAAAAAGATTTAATGTCGATTTTGTTGCCGAAGCACAATCGAAACGCAACCGTCATTTACGGTAATGAAATTTAAAAAAATTTATCTGAAAAAAGAATGCTCCTGTAATTTCTAGGAAGGCTTTTGGACTTCAACAACCACTGAAGCAGGGGCTTCAAACTATTTTAAAGCAGAACCCTCTTTTGACTAGAATTTCTTGTTATTATACTTAAATTTATAATAAGACCACGACTTCACGGCCACACGACTGAGGAGATCTATCACCAAGTTGCTTTATTTGCTTTTTCTTGGTGGCACCAGTCTTCAATAAGTAGTGCAGTTACTTTTTCGTGTTTCTGGAACTCAATACTGTATTTGAGAGAGTGCTAAATATCAATGGAGACTTCTGTAAATATTCATTTAATTTTTGATGATAAGTTACTTGTTACGCTTATTGTTTTTTAAAAATGGATGGATTTTTAAAGATACCGCTAGAATAATCTACGTCTGGAAGTGACAAGAATAAAAAGAAAAATAGATTACACAGCAATGGCTATCTTAAACATGATTTAACAGTTATTTTCATTAAATCACAGTAAGGTTGTTTGTTGAGAGGTCTTGTTTAAAGAAAATACGTAGCCAACAAAGATACTTCGACATTTATATTCATGTATAGCCAGATGTATCTGGACAACCTACTATTGTAGAATTAAAGATCCATGTGATATGTATTAAGTTACCTGTCTACTTTTAGGATCAATTACAGCTTGCACTCCCCTGGGAATACTTTACACCAGCTTTTGATGTATAATATGTTTGTAGAAACTAATTTGCATTCTCTATTAGAACTGAAATAAGTATAGCCACTGAAGATATGAGATTTGGCTTGATCCGTAACCTGCGTTCCATATCTTTCAATTTTTTAATGACCATCTCTTCAAACCACATAAGAATAACTTTTGCTGTATGACTAAAACAGTTATTTTGTTGATACAGGAAGGATCCTTCCCCAAACTGTTTTCTAGGAGCTGAGCAGATAGAGTGGTCAAAACATCAAGATACATTTTTGGGTTTATCCTTCCGGTTACAGGAATTAAGGATCCTAGGCAAAATTTGCTTCTATCGTTTTACAGTCTAGTTGTGATGAGCTCTGCACCATTACTAGCAAGGTTTGGTGTCAGTCATTCATTTGGTGGGTTTGTAAGTGGCCACGCGACCGACATTTTTCAGTCTATGATGTTTCAGGACGCGTAGCAGCTAAATCTACTTCTCCAGGGGAATGTCCGCGTATTTTGTTCATTCAGACAAAAAAAGGAACAAGCCATTTTTATATCAATACGAACATGTTTTGCAAACATTTTTATTTCATATATATATTTTTTTGCGTTGCGGAAAACAGAAGTAAAGGCCTTAATAGGACGTTTTCCTTTATTTTCGAAATTCCCTTGCGATACCCCTGCCTCTCTAGTTCTTTAATACGCTCTCTGGACGCTTTAACTTACACTTTGGACACCACTGCTCTAAAACCTTTTCCATATTTTTAATTTATATGCATATACGGGGTGTATAAATTGTTTTACTACATTACACATAAAATATATAACAGCCGCTTAATGAGTTATCTGATATTTAATTACTATAGACAATCAAGCAAAAAGTGCAAACGTATCAGTAGGTCTGAGTAAATAATGTTGATCAACCGTATCTTATATCAAAAAGTAAAACACTTCACAAAAGTCTATTAAAAACAGTTTCCGATCCCTTCTTTGTTGGTACATACGTAGGAATAAGTATGTTGTGGATTAAAATATTGTGAGACTTTACAAATATTTATTAGGATAAAGATGTCTTTATCTACTTTTTTGATGAGAACCGTTTGATCTATGTCTTTGTTAGCACTGTAGCTTTATGGACTAGTTGTGCTTCTCTCTTTGACTTTACAGAACTTTCTTCAGTATTCCTGTTGCTTGTACCAGTCTGTTCAAGTCCATTACCAGATAGTATTCTTCTGGATCCATTATCGGTTTTCCATTAATAGCTTGCTTCCTGTGAGCTAAACGCTAACACTCGCACAAGATGTGAATGACTGTCTCATTTCTGCAACTTAGGTCTGTTTTGTACAGCCCTATTTTGTTGAGGTATTCTCTAAGAAAACAATGGCTTGTGAGTATATATACTAAGACAGTTCGTAGCTGATTCCTGTTTTGTAATAACAGTTGTTCAGTTTGCTTACGAAATGGCCCTTTTATAAAAAAAATTTCCTTCTTATGAATCTTGTCCTTTTGGATCTGTTCAATTTGTAACCAGATTTAAGGCCCTTCATATACGCTTCCTAACTGTATTGTTAAATCTTCCCTGGGTTAGTATGTTCAAGTTATCTATACATCTCAGTGCTCTATATCAGTCCCCTCGTGGGTTTTTAACAGCTTGTCTATTATAAGGTTTCGCAGAAGAAGAAACAAAACTCTCCCCCCCCCCTGCGGATATCCTGTTGTCATCATTGTTTCACACATCAGAGATATCTATACTAATCTTTCTTTAAGCATATGGTTTATCCACTTGCAGTTTGTTTCGTCGAGCATCTTATTCTTTAAATCTAGGGATGTATTATCTTACACTCTTTTAATAGCCAAAAAGGCATCTAAAAAGTACCCCTTTGTTTGCTACAGCATTCTCTACTCCAACAATAAGTTTGTAAATACTCCTGCTTTATATTTGTGTTGGTCTTGATGTAGAGGTCGAGCGAGTAATACACCACACCATTTTTCTAGAGTTTACAATACAAAAGACATCAAACTAGTTAGTCTTAGAGCCTTAACCTATCTTAAATCTTATCCTACCTTCCCAGGGTTTTGTGTAAAAATAACTCTAATTAGTGTCCAGGATTTCGGTATATACATCAGAGCAAGACATGTCCTAAGTATATTCCACATCCTCAAGTATAAAAGGTCACTTCTCTTCTGCAACAAACTAATATAAGTACCGTCCGATTCGGGCGATTTATAATGAGTCAATTGCTCACTTTACTTTATCTACATCTGTCACTTTCTTTGCATTTTACCAATTCTTCCTAGATACCTACTTTAGGGCTTGTAGTTCTGAATTTTGCCAGTCACTCGGAGAGTGTACTCTAAGTAGCTTTCTCATCGTTTCCTTCCCAGTCGTTTATCTCTGTTTTAAATTAGTTATATATCTGAAGATCCTTTGAGAATATTTTGTAAATTCTGCTACTTTCTTGAGTGGTTCCCACTTTCTGACACAGCGCCTGCTCCACGTATCTATTTTGAATTTCGTCAAGGCTTTCTTATATTCATTTAGTGCCTTTTTGTAATTATCTCATATTCCTTATTCCATCAAGGCACATTTTTGTTAAAATACCTTTTCACATAAACACAATTATCTTCTTACGCTAAGATCACAGGATATTGTCATTGCCCTGCTACAATTCGCAACCCCATACCATTCCTGATCGTTCTAGTCACACCTCTAAGATTAGGTTTTAGGTTTGTCTGGTAGAATGCCCAGTTTGCTTTTTAAGGTTTATTGTATAGGGCTTATATACTCCATTAATAAAGGAAAGATCTCCAGTGATAAACAGTAGCTGGAAGGAGGATACAAAAGAGATTGTCTGAGGCCCAGCAAAAAAATTGCGAGACATCGTTGTCGACCCTTCAATCAATTCGAGAAGCAACAGTACCGCGAAGGGATGTTCAAACTATTATCACGTTGAGATAAATATATCGATGTTATTCAAATCAATTTGTTTGCATTAATCCAAAAGTTAGAAAGTTCTAAATTGCGTTAGTTTTTAAAATGCTCCGAAAGAAATCCAATTTAGTAATGTTCTTAATAAAAAAATAATATAACTGTTGCGGCCGAATCTTGTCTTTTTTTAATTAGCCAAAGATATTCCATTTTAGTTTAAATTGGGGCTTTATACGCCCTCTGTTGGTGCTGTTTGAAAATACATACATATCAGGTATGTCGCCATCTGCAAATCCAGCCAGTGTTCCGTTCCGCCTCGACTTGTTCACCTGCTCTGTATTGGATCTATAATCCCGCGGTAAAACCGCATTTTCTTCTATCCCGGCTTACGCTCTAAAGGCGCCTTTGACAAAGCCGTCCCTCTGTCTTCGAGCCTAAAATTAATGCCGCGGACAAAAGAAAGAACGCTTTCCACAAGTCGCTTCCAATTAACCGGTAAAGAACGCAAACAATAGGTGTGTATCCTACCTCTTGTCTATTAACGGATCCGTTTGTGGAAAATTGGAGGTACTATTAAAGAAAAGCTGTGGCTGGAGGCGAGGAAGACCGAGGAAAGTGATGAGTGTAACTTTGTTTTCCTTTTCCCTATTTTTCCTAACGCATTTTATTTTTGCAACCAGAGCCTAGTACCCGTTCCTAGTATGGCGTATTCAATAATATAAATAAAAGAAGTAAATAAAATTAAATAAATACATTGGAATGAGACGAAGGGGGAGTTAAACATGTAGATTAAGTTGAATCCAAAAAGAAATTAAAACTTTTGTTGACGAGTACTGGAAAAAAAGCTGGTAACTTCTTTAGATGAGAAAAGGTGTAAAAATAGTAATGGTTTGGAAAAGTATGTTAAATACAACTTTCATATAAAGTATCCTTGAGAAAGAGATAAAGAGGTAGACAAATACGATCTCTAGAGACCGGAATAAGTGAGAGCTGCGTCAGTTGCTGTGTTGAATAGCATGCATGAAAACCGCTGTTATTCCTAGCAGTTGCAATGTGTTGTGAGACTATCGCAAGCAAAATTTTCTTTCGAGAAAAAGTTTTGATTTTTGCAAAAAGATGTTACGGTCATGGGATTTCTATTGTCAATTCTGCTGACAAATGAAGCAAGCAATGCAACAATAATCTGCAGACTTGTTTTAGCTGATTATCTTTTATTTGCTAATTTAACAAGGTTAAGCCAAGAATGGGAGAACAAAATTGCATGATAATGATTAACATTTTATTTGCTGTATAAATAAAACATATTCAGTGTGACTCAAAAGAAACAAAGAACTAAATCCATTTTCTTTTTATAAAATGCAAAAGGGTTGCATGCGCTTTTTCATAATATTCGTTAGAAACTTGTAGGTCGCCGAACAGGTTTTCTTCATTCAGCTCGTCCAATTCTTTAACTGCACCTTCTACAGTTAGCAAGAACCTTAGGATCGTCATAATACGCCCAAACTGCCTCGTTCTTGCAACCGTGCGTATTTCTTCCTGAAGCAAATCAAACGTGAATGCTTCTGTATCGCATTTTAACTGCTTTAAAGTTGCAATAAATGTTTGATAATATAGCACTATTAAGTCTTCGTAATACTTATCCAAGACGTCTGCTTGCACACTAGTAAACAAGAAAAAGAGCAAGTCGTTCGCGGGAGACTCGTATTCTATCAGTTGAAAGTCTAGAAACTTGGAGACAATCGAGTTATCACTTTTAAATTTGAGCATGAGGTTGTTCACCCAAATGTCGTTGTGGACGATGGTAGCGTACGGTTCCCTCTGCGTAGATTCGGTTTTAAGATTCTTAAAGCAAATTTGTAGAGATCGTTCAATGTCGTCAAGGAAAGGCGAGCATTGCTCATTACGTTTGGCAGTTTCTTTAATGAAATCAAATTGCGTCCTCAATATGTTTTCCGTTAAACGGTCGAATATTCTGACTCGGTTCAAATACGGAACGATCTTTTCCTTGAAAACTTGCGGTCGCGTTAGCTTTATAGCTATGACGACGGCGTGGAAGGCGGCCATCTTCTCCAAAATATTTTTGGCGACCTGCAGGTCCATGCCTTGGAAGCGATCGGGCATTTGAAAGCCAGAAAAGCTTAGGTTTTCGAGCAAAACGATGGCGTCGTCGTCTACTATGTCCGACTGATTCAGATTAATGCGCGCGCCATAACATTTTGGGATAAAGTCCAAGATACCGGTGGCGCCTTGCTCCCTTTGAAATTCCTGCAAGATAGGTAATATTATTTTGTAAAAGCCAATCTCTTTCCTGAACGTCTGTGAAGTAAAGAATATCTCCTGTAACCACGGGTTGGGTGGACACATTTTCGCAATTAAATTTAATGTTTTATCTTTACCCGTTTGCTTTTGACGAACATTTACATCAATAATAACCATCTGGCTGGCATAGTTATTACCAGCCGATGTCAGTTTGTTGGTTGTGGTTTTCAAAATCTTCAAGTCTTTTTTTATAAATGGCTCCAACAATTCGTGAAGCTTCTTGATTTCTACTTCCATGTTGTTTAGCTGAAATTACAAGAAACTATTAAGTAATACTTTGCACAAAACGCTTAAATATGGCTTGTCACAACTTATCTAATCTAGCACAAGATACAAAAACAAGTATATCATTAAAATGATTACTAATATTAACATACAATGATATGCTGTATATAATTTACAAACGTTTGTTTTCGTTAAAAATTATGGGAAACATTAAATTCAAGGTTGTTAAAACTAAAAATACAATTTACGAGGGAAATTTAGAAATAAACAGGCGGGGCTAATGACGACCGTCGTTGTACGCAGTAGTTTAATATAAAAAGGTTGTGTTGCAGTTTACTCGTTCGATAGATCATGAAAATGAACGTTTCTGCCAAATTTAAAGTGCGCGTAGTGATACGATTTCTACGATTTATCGCAAACTATGTAATGTTTACGGCCCAAATGTGATGAGTGAAGGTATCGTACGTCAATGGTGTCGCTTGTTTAAAAGTGCACGTGAGGCAAGAAATGGACGTTCATTTGTAGTCAGCCACGAACTTGCTTAGGAAATTGACGAAAAGGCTCGTTATGCACATAAAATGCTCCTCAAGATGCTGTGACAATGTGACTTCATTTCTAGGCGGGAGGGTTGTTTATAGAAGGAAGTTTAAACGTTATACGACGTTATTTCAAGTCTCAATTTGCATGGTGATTGTGGAAAAGTGGAAAGTTTCTAATTTGTATAAAAAAGGTTTTGTATCTACGCGTCGCTGTCACTGATGACCAAACGTGGGTGTTCTTCCGAATTCTCGTTGTATTTGAAAAACAGATTTTTTCAACGCCAAACAGTTAACATACTGACTTTGGATAAAATTTAGTTTATTCTGTAGCACGAAGATAATCATAAACTAAAAACAATTGTTTATGATCATTGACCATACTTTTAGTAGATTTTATGCAATCAAAGTATTTTAGAGGCTCAGCAAACCCTTTAACTTTGTCATACCTTTTACACTATCTTAATTATTAGATACATCAAAATCATTGATAATTATAAGCAATTGCAAGACATAGTTAAGTAGATAATGGGATTAATGACTGAAATTGGAGCGAAGCGAAGGTAATATCTTAATCACATGATTAACTTATAGAAGAGACTGTATTTTTATAATTAACTCCTCCCTCGGGATTGGCAGTTCCCCTCCGATTGGCTGGATTAATTAAAAGAATGTAGATTTTTGTTACCCCAATCATGTTTCCAGCGAGTTCAATTCGGTTCGTGCTTTTAAACAGAGCGGACATGTTCGCATTCTGTGTGACGAGTGTCAAACTTTGTCAGTGTACACCGCCTGTGTGTGAAAGTTATAAACAAGTTTCGCGAGCGGAGCCTTGCGACCCGCCAGCGTCTTGGTGGGACTCCACGCTGGTCATTGACCTCTTGGTATGCAGCTCTTTATCGCCGTTCCTGCCGTTCCAACCGCCACAGTCGCTTTTAAAAGAAAGGATTGCTGCGGGTTCCCCGATGTTGCAGTAGAGCTAGAACAACAAGTTTTATCCTGCTCTAAGCATTAGAAAATGTTATCTGTTATTATATAAAGAACCAGACATATTATCTGCGTTAACGCAGGCAGTAATAACAAATTGTCGTGTAAACCTGCGTGCGTTGACGTGATTTGGGTTTTCAGGAAGCGGCCATTGACTTCTATAGTAAATAAGGCATATGGTACTGTACTTTCGGTATCGTATGGGAGACCAGAATAAATAGTGGGCTTCTCACGTTTGTTGTACAACTTGTTGTCATCTCTGTAAAAATTTTACTGTTGAACAGTATTACCCGTATATGACAGCAAACATTACAATAAACGACATACTGTAATCTTAATCATTAAATGCGGTTCATCATAACACTATAGCTGTAGATTAACTACTTTTGTTAGAAAATTTCTTTTTCTGCGACGATGCGGAATAAGATGACGAGGATCAGAACGAGATAAGACCCAAGATACCATGATCTTTGGAAACTGGTGATCCGACGTTCAGATAACCACAAGCGAAAGTTACAGATCCATCGCGAGAAAAATTGACAAAAAAACTAGGGAGAATGACGGCGTTACCGCAGACGCGGTGTTAAAGACCTTCGAGATTGTACGGCCATATTGAAAAGCATCTTCAACGCGACTTTGGAACTCGGCATCTTTTCGAGATGTTGGAAAGTCCAAATGGTGCGGTTTATTCCGAAACCGCAAAAAGAAAATCCGACCGACCTAGACAGCTTCCGCCCGATCAGTTTGCTACCGGTTGTCGAAAAAACGCTAGATCGGATCATAACGACGCATGTAGAATACGTAGTGTGACAAATCAGCGGATTTCGCGAGCGACAACACGGTTTTTGTGCGGGTAAATCCACGACAGAAACATTCGCGTACGCGGTCTCCAAGGTCAGAGACTCGAAAGACGCCAAGAAGTATTGAGCCTTAATTATGATAACGCATGGTGGCCTAGAATTATCCGGGAACTAGCTGGAAGAGAGTTTCCACAAAATCTCCTCTCGCTAGTAAAACGTTATTTAAGCGAACGAATAGCGCAAGTCGAAACGGGCGACGGAATCACTACATGGGCAATAACGAGGGTGTACCTCCAGGGTTCGTGCTCTGGACCGTCATATTGGAAGCTGATATACGCGAGTATATTTAGAGTTTAGTTGCCGTAAAGATGCCGGATTGCGGGATTTGCTGATGACACCCTGTTAATAGTTAGAGCGGCTCAATTCAAAACTTTGAAAGAGCACGGAAACGAAGTGCTCGAAACACTCAAAACGTAGACAAATTGCAAAATTAAAATTTGTGGAAAAGCCACAACAGCTAGTGCTTACCACACTGTAGCCACCAAAACTGGGTTAGTGTTGAGTCAGTTACTGTATTTGCATTTTGTTTTTCAGGAACCGGCAGATCTCAGGAGGCTAACGACCGGGACAGAGCAGCAACTTTGAAAGAATCTGGGGCTGCGGCAGGGCGTTATCGAGAGGAAGCGGTCCATGGAGGAGACTGGGCACCCGACCGAGCAAAACGGCATTACATTCAGCGTGAAGGAACGATAACTTTGTTGCTACGCGGACGGATCGCGGGTGGACGACGGGGGAGACCAGGAGCCGCGTTTGTGATCATGCAAGAAGAAGATAAAATTTATTGCGAACGAGCAAAATTCGTAGACTGAAACGTTACCTTCCAGTGCGAGATAAAAATCATTAGAAAATGCCTGAAGTACAGAGCAGTCATCCCAAGATGCACTGTCATATCAAACAGCAAGTCAGCGCTAGTTGCTCTTAGAAGTATGAGGGCGCCGACAGATTTGCAAGTCGAGGTTTGGAGCTTTGCAAAGACGCTAAGACGCAAAGACAGCCAACGAGCATGTTGTTCTCGGATTCTTCAGTAAGGCAAATGCCGGGATAGTCAAATTTGCGGTCACGCTAGATTTTAAGATTCTCTTTGGAGAATGGTTAAATACAGGTTTTGCGTAAGAACTTATTAGTGCAACTATGCTGGTGTAGTGCCGCAAGACAGTTTATAACATGCCCTTTGATGTTACTGTATATATTCACTTAATAAATTATATGTACATCAAATACCAACAGACCAATTAACGCATGAATATGATTGGCCAACAGTGGAATCATAAAACGTGGTCGTAAAGAAACCAGCGATATCACTCAGAGGCAACCCAAGTCAGCTAAACAAGACTAGTGACTGAATACTATAAACCGTTTTCAGCCCCTTACTAATTTAACGGATCCAATATTCACCCCCAATATTCCTATCAGGGGTGAAAGTCATCAAATCACTTGTGCGCTTACTAGAATCGATCGTCACAGATAAATATATATTGAAAATAATAAATAAAGATAAAGTAAAAATATTACCACATACATCGGAAAAGTACATTGTTATAATTAAAGCCTCAGCTGAAAGAAATACCGAATTTCATACCTATCAGCAAAAACACAAACGAAGCTTCAGAGTAGTTAGGAATATACATCCATGTACGAATCTAGAAGAGCTAAAAGACGAAATAAAAAAACTTGGCCATGAAGTTACCAATATTCCCAACATAAAGCAAAGGGGCGCAAAAATAGATTTACCACTTTCCTTGAACTAAAAAGGGATGAAAATAACAAAGTTATTTATAATATAACCAAACTGAGACATTTGACAGTTAAATTCGAAACACTTAATTTAAAGCGCGAGATGCCGCAATCCGCTAAATGCTAAAAACACGGGCTCATTAAATATTTATTTACTGTAGAACTATTTAATCAAACCATCTAGCAGTTGCATGGAACACAACTCCATCAACCACCCAGAATATTGCATCCATAGAGTGTCCTATTGTATTAAAAAAAATCGCCGAAAATGCAAACTTTAAAGAAAATGGTAAACTACCAGACACCCTGATGATAAAAGAAAACTCAATCGTAAAACATCGGAACTAAAACAACTTCTATCGGACATCAAAAATAAATCCGTTCAAAACTACCTACAGAACCATGCCACCATTAAATAGGTGCATCGAGTGATCGGGCTTTGATAAAGGCATTAGGGGATATTATTCAAAATCAAAAGAATCCTACCATTGGACTATTATGAAATACTTAAGTCCCACCTATCAGATAGGTATTTTCTCGTCAAATATGGAGATAGTCACACACCCCTATTCCCAATACATGCAGGTGTACCTCAGAGCAGTATGCTTTGTCCATTATTATATCTATATTTTACGGCTGACCTTCCTAACACTTCTTTCACTATGATAGCAAGATTTGCATTTGAACCCCATATGGCTAGTTAACATCTACGGGAACATTTGTAAGGATTACAATTTTGGTTCAATGAAAAACGAATAAAAATAAATGAAGGAAAATCGGTGCAAGTGACTTTTTCCCTAAAAAGAGGTACCTGCCCTCCTGTACTGCTGAACGGCACACCAGTACTGCAAGACGAACACATGAAATACTTAGGACTTCACCTAGATAGACGCCTGACTTAGAAGACGCATATTTTACGCATAGTTACGGCATTCAACTTTGAAGAACACCAAGTAACTCCAATATTGACATTTTAAAGAGCTTTCAATTCAAAGTTCTACGGTCTATAGCAAACATTTTCTGGTCTCTAACAATGTTATTCAACGTGATTTAGACATTCCCTCAATCACAGATGAAATCAGAAATACAGTATCCGTTATGCTACTCGCCTTAGTATACTCATACATACAAATGTGCTGATCGAGCCCCTTCTAGAAGGAAGACAAGGTCCAGCTTAGACTGAGTCGAATAAAACACTGTTCGCGCCAATCTCCTAATTATATATATATATATATATATATATATATATATATATATATATATATATATATATTTGAAATTATAAATTAGGGCCGTCTATAATTTGATTTCCTCTTATATATGTGAAATTTGTTATATCGGGCCAATTGACTGCGTGGCACTTGCTTTGGCACGTTGGTTCGTTTAGTTCGCGCGACATTAAGCCTTTGCTTTATTCATTTAAAACTGGCCAATTTCAATTACGTTAAGTTCACGCGACTTTATACTTGTGCTTTATTAAAACCTGCATTTCGCATTTTTGTTCGCGGCATTACGGCTTTACACCAGGAAAGACGCTACCGTTCGGTTCCCTTGTGAAGATTGGGGTAACTTGTCCTAATTTTTATCCATACCCTTCTCCTATTTTTCTGGAAGCCCCAGGACCAACAGCAGGGAACCGATATCTGCGGGAAGCGCCGTTTCCACAGGTTAGTGTTTTTAATTTTAGAGTTGTTTGAAATTCTCTATTCAAAATTCAAAATTACTTATACAGTCCACTCATTCCGGCCTCACCACACTCTGATCTTCCATACCGCTTTGCATGACAATATATAATGCATTGTAAACTTAGGAATACAAAACTAGTAAGGTACTGAATGGGAACTCTCATTGGTTTGTTTCCCAGATGTTTGTTATTTTTGTATGTATATATTATTGTTAAATCGCCTACTGTATGTCGCCGAGAGATAGATTGTAGATAAATAAATAAATTTAAAATAGATGAATTTTTTAAAAGTTAGGGGTTACTCTGCTTTGAGTTGTTACAAAATCACCGAATGATATAATCAGTTCGGCTTGTGCATCGAAGAAAAACAAACATGTTGTGAGCAAGCCATATCTGCGCTATCGCAGCGACAAAAACTGCAGCCTTGTTAGGGTCAGGCTATTTATTTGTCAATATTAATTTTATATCAGGGGCAAAGTAATATACGTTTAACCTCAGGTCAATACATGATAGTAATTAAGGACATGATTATATTTAGTTAATTTATTTATTTACATTAACATTTAACGTTATTAACTGCTATTGTTACAAAAGCATACCTGCAGGATAGGGCCAAATAACCAACAACCCTTATTATAACAAATTGCACTATATGTAACCAAATCCAACAATGTATAATGAAAATTTGTAACCACAATTTATGTCAACCCCAAACATCTATCACTGTTAATGTTAACTCAACAATCACGGCAACGCCTTGCTATTTATAGGCAAGAACAGTCAAATACTAAGTTACCTAATCAAACAATACACTATTTACTACAGAATTCCCACCGCTACCACGGTCAGACAATAATTATTGGCAGACAGTCAGAAGCAGTAGAAATAAAATATTAGAAGAAGAAGCGTAATAAAGTCAAAGCGGAACAAAGAATATATGTTAAACAACGATAGAATAAGCTGTCTCAGTGAGCAAGATGCGATGGATACAAATACACGCAACAGAAGAAAGAACCGAAACCCCACCTATTTTCATAGTCGGAGTAGCAAATGTTAAAACATTAATTGTAGCATTAAATAAAATATTAAACTAAAGCACTTACTAACAAACAAGTGAAAGTAGAGGCCAAAAACGGTCCAAACTATTCGGTTGTTCTAAAAGTCCTGACTCCGCTGCAAAAAATTCAATTTTTACGCATTTTTTTATCGTAGTTATAAGAGTTGTAACAAGCTTCATCATTGTATTTAAGATAAGTTTGTAAGAAAGTGAGTTTCAAGTTTTGATCCGCTATTGCTGGAAACGAGAACTTTCATTAAGAAGAGCTTTCAAAAGAGATTTGCGATGCTGAAGGTGAAGGAATTGTCAACAGTTTCAAGATGACATAGGCGCTTTGAATTCAATGATCTTAGCCTTCAAGATTTGTCTCGTCCCGGCCGGCCATTAAAGTTGGATAATAATAACTTGCAAGCTGCTGTGGATGCTTAACTTTCATCAAGCACTCGAGATCTGGACGATAAACTTGAAATTGGCAAATCAACAATTTATTAGCACATTCATCAATTTGATTTTGTCTACAAGAAGCCTCTCCAAGATCCACACAAACTCATTAAAGCACAAACTGCCAAATGAGTCGAGATTTACCGCCAACTGCTTAACAATCCATTGAACCACCGATTTTGGAAGTGAATTGTGATGTCGAATTAGAAGTGGTTCTTTTCGGTCAATCATAACCGACAGAGAAAATGGGTTTCAAAAGGCCAAAATCTTCTGTCAGTTTCGCGTAATGATCGTTTCAGCGAGGTCATGATTTGCATGTGGTGGAACTTTGAAAGCGTGGTTGTTAAAAGCTCGAAACTTTTGTCCTGGAAAACCCAAAAATAAAACACTGCAGTATACTGATTGCAATGAAAACTACCCAGCCAACTACAAGGAATGCGTTATCCATAAACAGCTACAACAAAAGTTATATCAACAGCTAAGGAATAACTCAGAGCAACCAAAAAAATTTAGAACACAATATTCAACTCAGCTTATCTTACACACAAAGTACACAACATGCCTCATAACAAACCATTTCAATACAATTAATCCAGAATTAATCACACAACAAAATAGCGATATGGCAGAACTAAAAAAACACAACGAAGGATGTTATCAGACAAATGAATATCATGATGAATCTTATCTCCACTTTAGTAATCAAAATGTCTTAAAACTCACTTACAAATACCAAAATATTACATATATGACACTAGACATCCAAATAGCATTGCATAGGGAGGATCTGCCATATAACAAACATCATGAATCGCAAGGCTATAATAGAGAACACCTACAGGCGACAACAGTAACTCTTAAAGTTTATACGGGAACTATAAACACATCGGCAGTTACTGTTTGCCAAAATTTAATAACAAACAGAAAAATTGTAAAGGTTAATCCAAAACTCTTGGAAATAAATGTATCAACGGAGGAGATTAGAACGCCAAACATCAGCACTGGGGTCAAGATTAACAACATCAAAAAACAGGGAATTGTATACTGCTATGAATTTGTGTTAGGGTATCGGGCTGTGCATAATAGAATCCTGTCTAGATCTTTCATCTGATCATTCATCGGTTATAATCACACTCAAGTCATGCATACTAGAAAAACGACTAAAGATCAAAACAATAAATAAACTAAAAGCAATAAAGAGTAGGTAATAGTATTTGCGAATCATCTCGCAAAAGTATTTGAACCACACAACATGCCAAAGTTTCGCCTATTTTTGAAAACTAAGAAAATAAGTTGGAT
The DNA here is from genome assembly GCA_036346155.1 of Sinelater perroti. Lineage (NCBI taxonomy): Eukaryota > Metazoa > Arthropoda > Insecta > Coleoptera > Elateridae > Sinelater > Sinelater perroti. The sequence continues at coordinate 10,260,469 of JARFIY010000270.1, read as the reverse complement.
ATATTAAATGTAGTTAATGAAAAAAGGAATGTGTTGGTCCTTACCCGATGTCAATCTGTGCAGTAATTATTTTTTTTAAATTAATATTCGATCAAGCCAGAGTAGCGGACGCGAGAGCGGAATGGCGTCTACTTAGTGACTCGCTGTTGCTATCGCTCTCTCGCGTCCGCTACGCTGACTTGATCAAATATATTTTTTGTAAAAAAATAATTACTGCACCTTTTGACATCGGGTCTTAGTCCACGCCGAATCTCTATTTCTTCTGTTAGTTGGTTTTCAACTTTTATATTTGTCTTTTAGCCTTACTATAGGTTATGAATTATTCTTACGTCATCTAAGTCTATGTTTTTGTTGACTAGAAGTTGACATAACTTAAGTTTCACTTTGTCAAAAGTCTTTTCAAAATTACATACCCCGATTCACATCTAGACAGAATTAGAAAAGTATGTTAATCCCAAAGAGGGCCCCTCTTGTTCCTAGTCTATGTACTGCTTATAACTTCCTCCAAATTTATGTATATAATTAAGTCGAACACTTTAGAGAATTTCTTAAAATAAATTTTATTTAGAAATTAGAAAGTGTCGATGTTTTACATTTAATGTTATTACTAAAGACAGTGGTTACTTACTGACTACTATTCTAAATGTTGGCCGCATTTATACATAAATTGTCAGCACACGGGTATCCCACGGCACCGGAATCCCACGGTAATGCTTAGAACGTAGATAAGATATGAATACTAAGAAACAAATACAAAAAAGGTGCTTATGTGAAATAAACGCTGCAAGCTTCTAAATGCTGATCTAACTTCTCACGGTAGTACTTAGAATTATATAACTATGCTGATTTAATTTCCCACGGCAATAGCTGATTTAGCTATATATTTTGTAAATGATCTTTAAAAACAGTTTTAGAGTAGGTAGACGACAACCACTGTTTAGAAATGTTTCCCTTTTCATAGATGATATTGAAAATATCTAAAAGAGTATCGATTCAGTTATTCGGTTAAGGGCATGTTAGCAGGCACAATAAGCCCTTGAAGCTACAGTGCTTGTAAGTGCGCCCTAATAAGAAAAGCGAGTAAAACCATGTTTTTTCAATAAATAAATTTTTGTGACTTTAACCCAGTCATAAAACACGATCAGACTGAAATTTTAAATAGTGAATATAACAATGACCTACATTTCTAAGAGCTGCTAATGGAGAGTAGGGGGTTATTTATAAAAAATTATCTAGCGCATAAATTAATCAGGCAATTAAGATAGCACTTTCGCTTCGCTCCAGTTTTCGTAGTCATGTTATAAAGTTGTTTATAATTATAAATGATTTACAAAAATCTCATTTTAAATTTAAAATCTAAAGTGTGTAATTGATAAGATAAAAACTGAGTAGAAGATATACAAACATGGTTCGCATAAAGTTATGTGCAAGACAACGTATGTTCAATAAAGGTAAGCAACTAGTTGGTATTGTTTTAAGTTTACTGTTATCTTCGTGCATACGAAACAAATTTCTAATCAAAGTCAATATATTAACTGTAAAGCCCTGATTTTTTTCAAATATGTTGTCCTACTAGTGTTTTTATATAATGAAATTTTATATACCCCACAATTTAAATATTAAAAAAATATTTTAATTACAAGATTTGCTTTTTCTTTTGTTCCGAGTCTAGGCTACATAAGTTTTGCTAAGCGATACCTAAGCACATTGTGTAAAGTATTTCTTAATAGTTTCTTGTAATTTCAGCTAAACAACATGGAAATACAAATTAAGAAGCTTTACGAATTGTTGGAGCCATTTATAAAAAAAGACTTGAAGATTTTGAAAACCACAACCAACAAACTGACATCGGCTGGTAATAACTATGCCAGCCAGATGGTTATTATTGATGTAAATGTTCGTCAAAAGCAAACGGGTAAAGATAAAACATTAAATTTAATTGCGAAAACGTGTCCACCCAACCCGTGGTTACAGGAGATATTCTTTACTTCACAGACGTTCAGGAAAGAGATTGGCTTTTACAAAATAATATTACCTATCTTGCAGGAATTTCAAAGGGAGCAAGGCGCCACCGGTATCTTGGACTTTATCCCAAAATGTTATGGCGCGCGCATTAATCTGAATCAGTCGGACATAGTAGACGACGACGCCATCGTTTTGCTCGAAAACCTAAGCTTTTCTGGCTTTCAAATGCTCGATCGCTTCCAAGGCATCGACCTGCAGGTCGCCAAGAATATTGTGGAGAAGATGGCCGCCTTCCACGCCGTCACCATAGCTATAAAGCTAACGCGACCGCAAGTTTTCAAGGAAAAGATCGTTCCGTATTTGAACCGAGTCAGAATATTCGACCGTTTAACGGAAAACGTATTGAGGGCGCAATTTGATTTCATTAAAAAAACTGCCAAACGTAATGAGCAATGCTCGCCTTTCCTTGACGACATTGAACGATCTCTACAAATTTGCTTTAAGAATCTTAAAACCGAATCTACGCAGAGGGAACCGTACGCTACCATCGTCCACAACGACATTTGGGTGAACAACATCATGCTCAAATTTAAAAGTGATAACTCGATTGTCTCCATGTTTCTAGACTTTCAACTGATAGAATACGAGTCTCCCGCGAACGACTTGCTCTTTTTCTTGTTTACTAGTGTGCAAGCAGACGTCTTGGATAAGTATTACGAAGACTTAATAGTGCTATATTATCAAACATTTATTGCAATTTTAAAGCAGTTAAAATGCGATACAGAAGCATTCACGTTTGATTTGCTTCAGGAAGAAATACGTACGGTTGCAAGAACGAGGCAGTTTGGGCGTATTATGATTATCCTAAGGTTCTTGCTAACTGTAGAAGGTGCAGTTAAAGAATTGGACGAGCTGAATGAAGAAAACCTGTTCGGCGACCTACAAGTTTCTAACGAATATCATGAAAGAGCACATGCAACCTTTTGCATTTTATAAAAAGAAAATGGATTTAGTTCTTTTTTTCCTTTGAGCGACAATTAATAATTATCATTATCATTACATACATTTAAGATGCCTGTTTGTATTCATATATATCTGTCACAATTGAAGGTCATTGACTTTAAATATATTTAATTCGTATTTAACATTTCATATATCAAGAGTTACGCAATGCGTATGGGATTTTTCCTAGTATATATTATTTATACAGTAAATAAAATATTCATCATAATAACGCAGTTTTACTCTTATATGCTTGTTTTGGCTTAACCTTTTATCAAATAAAATAATTTCGTTGCTATGCGCTTTACAATCTCAGATTATTGAGATATATTTTGGTATCTCTTGAAGTACACGAAATAATAATTGGCTTCTATGATTTGCTGCTCTGTTTGATGTAGAATTGTTTTTTATTTAACACAAAGCAAAAAATTAATATCTTGGCATTGGAATGACAGAAGGTAGTTTATTTGAATTTTTCTTTAAAAATTGCAATTTCAATCCAAAGTAAAGGCCATTAATTTAAATGAAGTTCTTACATCTTTAATATTTTGTCCGCACTGACTCGAATAAATCTTTAAAAAAGGTCAATGAAATTTAGCGATCCGTCTCCTCCTGCTTCCCCGCCTCTTTATCTGTTTAATTAAAATATTTTCGTTTATTTTTCTAAATTTTATGTAGCCTTACGTTTAAAAAACTAAAGTAATAACAATAGTTTGATATTTCGTATTCCAGATAACTAAGAGAGTCCACGTAATCTTTGGTACGCCGGTCTAGAGGACAGCTAGCAATTCGTTATAGCAAAATGTTGAACCTCTAATAGTCTAAGAGCTAGCGACAAAAAATCAACGTGATAAGGTACAAGGGTAATTTATACCTAAAATGTTAGTATTATTCTAAATTAAGGGAAAGCTCGATTGATGGAAGTTAGTTTGATGTCTGAAAGCGTGGGTGGGAGATCAAATTGCAAATTTTTAAGGAAAAAAACGTGACAAGGTACAAAGCTGAAAATCGGTATTTACATTATTTTTGCAAATATAATAAAGGAATAAATTGGCGGAAGCGTAGGTGCTGACTGAACGATTGGCAGAAGTCACCAAAGGTCAACAAAAATTAATGAAAAACACATGATAAGGTACACTTCTCCCAATTTGAGGTGTACTCATGTCAGCCGTTGTCAACATTTTTTCGCTGTTTTATAGGTGTACGTCATGAGGTATGTTTCTGCCAATTTTTTTAACTATTTTTCATACTGTAAATAATTAAATGATCCACTAGCAAAAGTACAAGTTGTATATATATTTATATTACTATAAATTCGAGAACCACACCGTTTTACACTGATTTGGAATGGGTGGGGCAAATCGTCGTCGAGGAGCAAGTATACGGATTGGGTTTTGTCCGGGACCCTTGTGCGGGGTCAGAGATACATAAAAGAAAAGAGGAGGGGGGAGAATAGAAATAAACCAAGGGCCGAGCTCTCATGGTTTAATAATGGATTTCTGTTCATATTCAACGAAAATGGATACAGAATACTGGATTAAAATGTAGATAGCCAAATTTATAAAAAATAAAACAATATTTTTAAATGTAGATTATTGTTATATGTACAAGGTAGAGAGCAATAATGTTGTCAGAACAATCAGCAATGATTTTTCATGTATTCCTCACGAAGAAGCTGATACCAAAATTATTTTTCATGTCTATAACATCGATTATGCCGCTAATATTGTAATTACATGTTCCAATACGGATATATGAAAAATGAAAAGCCAATTTAAAATTTGGATTGAATGTGGAACTGCAGCCAAAAGAAACATTATTGAAGTTTGTAAGTTGTACGATTCACTGGGAGAATTATTGTGCAGAGCCCTGCCTGGATTCCATGCTCTAACTGGCTGCTACTACAATCCAAGCTTTTATAGAAAAGGCAAGCAAAAACCGTACAGTATACTAAAAAAGAATAAAAATTACATCATGCAACCAGGAAAACGTATTTCGAGTTTTGGAAGATTATGTATGCCACATCTATGGTTTCAAATTTAAAAAAAACTTTCATGATAGTCGATAATGCTCGATTTCAATTGTTTTTAAAAAGTTTAAAGTAAAAAATATAAATGAAAACTTTGCCAAAAAAAATTTAAGGAATTTTCACGCCTCCAGTTTGTCACCATGACAATCCGAATTACATCAACAGCTGCTGAGATGCAAATATATCACAAATATTTGCCAAAATGTTACCAAGAAAATCTTTAAATTTGATCCAGAGGAATCTGGATGGTTTAATTCGAACGAGGCTACAGGTTATGAATGCAAATGGTTTGACGGAGAACAATTCCCGATGATCGTTAAAGATGTTATCATCGACAAACATTTTTCCGAAGGTACAGCATTTAATATCAACAAGTTTGTTATTTTATCATTATTTTTTAATTTTTAATTTTGCATAATTTTATTTTTAGTAGAGGGGGACGATGTGGATTACGAAAGTGACAGTGATCCTGAGGGCGACATCGATTTGGCTACCGATACCGAAGAATAGACATTTTTTGTTTTATATTTCTAATGTTTTATTTTATTATACCTTTGCAGTACATCATTTAATAAGCACATGCATACAAAACAATAATAAAAAATATTAATCAATATCTTTATTTTTTTCTGTTTCTTTCATATGTATGTGTCGATAAACAGCGAAAAAATATTGACAACGGCTGACATGCGTACACTGCGCGTCGCATACGTTTTTCAACTTTTTCAGTATCTGTTCATTATTTTCACTTCTGCCAATTTACATACAGGTTTTACATTGCCTAACAAGTAAATATGCAAATTGGCAGAAGTGTACCTTATCACGTATTTTTCATTAATTTTTGTTGACCTTTAATGACTTCTGCCAACCGTTTAGTGACCACCTACGCTTCTGCCAATTTTTTCCTTTATTATGTTTGCAAAAACAATGTAAATACCGATTTTCAGTTTTGTACCTTGTCACGTTTTTTCCTTAAAAATTTGCAATTTGATCTCCCACCCACGCTTTCAGACATCAAACTAACTTCCATCAATCGAGCTTTCCCTTAATTTAGAATAATACTAACAATAGAGACATAAATTACCCTTGTACCTTATCACGTTGATTTTTTGTCGCTAGCTCTCCGTCTATAAAAGCTTCCTTTTTATTTTTCTTTGTTTTTTTCCTATTTGCACCCATAAGTGGTCTTTTGCTGCCAAACTGTTTTGTGTAAAGTGTGAGCATTCATTATCACTGAAGATAGACAAAGACCAACAATTAATAAAAAACATAAAATCTTACGGTTCAAATCCAGAAGAAGGCGATAAACCGATTTTTTACAGCTACAAGTGTAATTTATATTTTGTCTTATAGCCAGCGTTTGTATTTTTTTATTTTTGATTTTGAGGAAAGAACAATCGTATTAGAAATGCTACGGTAAGTGTGCAACAACGCCAAATTTTCTTCGCTTGGTGTGACAATGTATCACATATTTGAGAGCGCAAACATAGTGGCTTGAACGGTTTTAAAACTGCAAAGGAAAAGCGATGGAAAGTGGCTTTTATTCTTTCCATGATAAGCCTTAATGCGAATAAAAACACACAAATCAAAACCCACAGTACCAAGCAGCTCTTTAGTGGGCAGACGGGTCAATTCTGAAAAGCAAAGCCATCCGGAACGCTCTAAATCTTCTTTAAAGAAAAAGAAATATTCAGACTCAATAGAGACATTCTTGTAGTAAATAAACTGAGGTGGCTAACCCTGGAAATGTCGAATGTACGAATATATTTATTAATCGAGTAACAACGATCTTTATCATTATATTTTATTAATAGAAGTATAAAAAGATACGCAGCAATATCAATTTAGATAATATAACCATAACTGAATACCAAACTAATTTAATACAACATTATACATGTGATTCCAGCAATTTTACCATCAATGTAGGCAAAAGTTGGTCCAAAAATATAGTAGATGGCAGTTATAACAAATATTCAGTTCAAGCAACATCTACTCCATCTTTACACATGGTGATACAGGAGTAAGAAAATTAATTTGACCACATCAACAAAACATCAACAAGCTCAGCAATCTAATTAAAATCTTTACTCCAACCACAATCTTCTAGTAACGTCGCCTATTCTTAGATAAAAGAAATATAATACAAGTAAACAGGACACTCGCAAATTGCTAGATAAAAACACAGATTCAAATAGAATTAAGTTCACATTAGAACAATATTTACAAACCAGTTGTAGAATATAATAGCAACTGAAACGCTGTAGCCAGTACCGGAAACTAGCTAAGAATATGAAAACGATATATTGAATAACTATTTAGAAACTACAAAAACATAGTTCATGGTATTACCAACGATAAAGAAATTGACACTACTAAATAAACAGTTGCACAAGCACTGTGACCGGTAAAATAAAGAAAAACGACAATAAGTCTTAAAAGTTACAGATAAAGGTCAATTCTTTACTTGTAGAATTATTTAATCAAATATACAAGATCACGCTCTTATACAGGGCCTTTATTGTGTCACGCAAGAGTTATTGATTACCATAGTCAAACTTTTTAGCCTATTTTATGAGAGACCAAAGTGCTAGTGGATCGCTAACTGCTTCCAAGGCCAAATTTGACAAGCGCACTACCGTGTCTGTTTCTACAATAGCAAGATAAAGAATGACATGATAAAATGTACTCTATAATTAAATTGTCTGTTTTACCATGTTATAATAGGCTGATAAGAAGGTTTGAGAAAACAGAAAGTGTACTGGATGACAATTTGTCAAGAATGGGCAGATCAGTCACTGTCGCCACTCTCAGGACCGTCGAACAATCTCGGGAGCTTTATGAACAAGAGCCCACAATTTTGGCCTCTAAAGTATGAGTGTGGGCTCTATGCACACCGTCCTCATCAAGAAATTGAATCAATTTGTGTATAAGATTTAATTGCATACTCCTCTGACCGAGGTCAATATTGACAAAAGATTCACTTTTGCAAAAGTGATTCTAGAGATGGTTAGGACATAACGCACGTCTATTTCACGGATGCGGCCTATTTTCAACTAGATGACTATGCCAACAAATAAAATTACCAACGTTGGGGTACCAAAAACTCATATTTGACTGAAATTTGTCGACTGCATCGACAGAAAGTTAGTGTATGGTGTGCAATTTCCCACTATGTAATTGTCGGGCCATTGCTTCTCACAAAATATGTGAATGAAGAATTTTATCGCACAGAACTTCTCGAGAAATGCATTCCATTTATGAGAGACAAAAGACAAGTTAACCAATACTGGTTTCAACAAGACAGTGCTACTGCTTTAATATCCTCAAAGAAGTTTTTGGAAAGAGGATCATAAGTCTTGACGCCCGTCGTAAGATAGAAGGTGGTATCAAGTTGCCCCCAAATTTCCCCAACTTAAACTCATGGAATTTCTTCTTACGGGGTTATGTTAAGATAGGATTTATCGAGACAAACCCCAGTCCATCGATGGATTCAACAATTGTATCATAAAAGAGATTCTGGCCATTTCTGCGGACATCAGAAAAGTCGCAATTGGGAGTTTGGGAAAAGGGTTGAAATATCAATCACTAGTAAAGGCAGTCATTTTGAAAACGTACTGCACTAAACTACATTTCTTCATCGCCATAATAAAAAAGAATTGAAATTTTATCTTGTTTAGTTTTTTTATAATGACTTTTTATCGCTTGCGTCACATATTGAAGGCCCTGTATTTCGAAACGTACGAACAAGTATCGTGATACGATTTATCAGTTCCAAAAACGCCAAATTTTTATCTACTGTTAAGTAGATAAAAGTTTGTGATAAAAGGTTGTGTCTGAGTACATCTGTTTTGTAGTGAAAAAATAAAGCGGGGCCTTCGTGTCAAAAAGCAATATATTAACCACAAGACTACATACTATATTTTTTAATGTAAGTGTATATTTTAATTTTAATTTTAATTTTAAGGGTAGAATAGCCTACTACTCACCTGCTCGAGTAATAAATTCAAATCAGCAATATTGTCTTATGCAAGCAGATCAAAACTATCGTTCGTAACAACAACCTATTAACAATAATTTATACACATATTTTTCTATATGTTATTAGGCAACCTTAGAACAATACAGCAATTCTAAAGGCATCTTGTTGAAACGATGGCACTTATAAACAATTTTAATTACCAGTTACTCCAATTTCTGACGCCGAATGACAACTGGCGAAAAGCAGAAACCATTTCCGCAAAGAAACACTTGATGGGAAACCTTAGTAGCCAATCAAACAAAAAATGCAACTTATTGGTTAAATCCCATCAATTTTTATGCACCATTAAGTACCCTTGATACAGATAAGTAAGGGTTGTAAGATGCGTTTATGTGCCGCCCTCTTGCAACTACAGTGGTCGATCTACGGAACCGCATGACATCAGCCATGTCAGCAGTGAATTCAGATATGTCTGCAAAAGTTTGCAACGAATTTGATTACCGTATGGACATATGCCATGCATTCTAAGGGGAAAATATTTAGCACCTACGATTTGGCATGTAAAAGAACTTCAAGATTAGCTCTGTAATATAAAATTAACCTTAAGTGTCTATGTTTATTATTTACTATAATATATACATTTTAAATTGGATGATTCTTTTGAACCACCCTGTATAATAACTGGAAAAGTAGGTAAAATGCTACGCCATAAAGATAACTAAAATTAAGGGGAAAGAGTAAGAGATAAAGGTAAATTAAATTAATTGATAGCTTTTATCTAAAGCGGCATCTTCAAATAAAGCAAGATTACAAATTTTTTATATATTTGAAAATTCTAACTGTTATCAGTGTATCCACTGTTTTATTTGTGCTTTCTCTGCTTCAGATTTATAACGTTATCGTTATAAGTTTGGCTGATTAGGATTATATGATCTGCATAATCTAAGCGGCTTAATCGTCTGTTTAAGTCCCATTGTATTACAAAATGAGTTCCGTTCTCATAACATCGTCCGTTACCAAAGTGAAAAGTAAAGGAGATAGTAAACATCCCTGCTTAACCACACATGCTACTTCTATAGTATCTGTTAAAAGTCTATTATGTTTAACTCTGCAATTGTACAATTCGTAAAGTTGTTTAAAAGTATTCATTGTTTTAATATATTGATGTGGTCTATGTATGATCTTTTTGGCCTGAAACCCACTTGTCCAGGCATTTGTAATATCCTTTGATGCGACTGTTAGCAGGATTATTCCGCTCTAGTTATTGTATTCGCTCAGGTTGCCCTTTTTTGGCACTTTGACTAGAATTCCTTGATTCCACTCGTCTGGTATAATTTTATTTTCCAATACTTTAACTATTAGAGGATAAAGTGTGCTTGCTGATGTTTGCGGGTCTAATTTGAATACTTCAGCTGGGATATTATCGATTCCTGTTGATTTACCCTTTTTCAGTTTCTTTGTACAGGACTCCTGGTTTCAGCGGCGGCCTGGAACAACGGTTGAACCAACCAGTCTGACAGTTCAACAATTTGTTATGTTGATACTTTCAATCACACAAATTTCTTCCGCTGTAGTTGTTAGATTACAGCCGTTTACAGTTTATACTATTTGTGCTTTTCTTCTCTTCGAATTGCAAACTAATGAATGTGCTGTGTTCCCCAACTGGAATCAAAAGTTCTGTGTATCTCATAAATATGATAACTTTGAAATATTGAGATAGTTGAAATAATATATAGGGCATTCTTTGTGCCACCGCCTTGAGCCACCGTTACCAACAATCACGCCAGGCAGATTTCCGTACCACCAACCCTGGTGCTGGTTTCCAAATCCGCGAAGCCGCTCTAGAATTTGAAAAAAAGCACCACTAACGTCGGTGAATTGGTTATTGACTTTCTGAACTAAGCTATTTCAGCTTCATGGATAGGAACTGAACTAGGATGCAAATGGTCTACGCGAGAAAAATGACCTCTCCTGAAATTGGTACTCAAGTATGATTTTGAAGATGTGGTCCGTCTACCAAATTATACCTGCTACCGGAATGACCGTCTCCTTACAGCGTCGTCTTTGTAAAATTCTGTCTTGAGCACCGCGCAACCCCACTACCGACTGCCGACCACCTGAACGCTACTATCATCTGCCTGAAAACGAAAGATAAGGGAGTTATAAGGCTTACCGTCGCCTATAATTCCCCGAGGATGTAGAAACCATCCTTGAGAAAGGCATCGTTACTGTCATGCGAAAGAACTCAAAGCAAAACATCCTTCGTGAAACAGTCAAGTGGCAAAAATATAGCAAAACGCTACCTGGGTAGGTCCAAACCCGCGACGTCGTGGTGGTGGGCCCTACAAAACCCACCAAATATCGCTCTTTCTGGCGTCTTTTATATCACTATCTTCAAGGATAGTAGACGGAAAAGAAACTGGAAGATAAAATTAAAAATTTACTATGATAATTCAAGAAGCGCCTCGAGAAGCAACTCCACCATCAACGATAAAGAAAGAGACAAAGAAAAAAGACAAGACATCCTCAGGCCAAGACAAATAACAAAAATAATCTGGCAACAAGACAACTAAAAAAGTTTTAATAGAGCTCAATTATACTTCTTAAAAAAAAATCTATCACAGAATTCCGATACAGATTACGCCCTATGGAAGCCTACCAAAAGGCTAAAGTAACCCCGGGAGCACATTTCGCCCATTAGAAAAGCAGACGGAACATGGCCAAAGACAGAGAAAGATAAAGCCAAATCTTTTGCTGAATATCTGGTAGAGGTCTTTAAAGCTTTTCCGCCAGTTGGTGACAACGAAGACATCGAGATAAATACATTCCTAGAAGAGTCAAAGCAATCAAGGGAACATATAAAATATATCACACCATAGGAAGTAAAAAATGTTATTAAAAATAACATAAATCAGAAGAAAGTACCAGGGACGGCCTGATCACAGATCAGGCTATAAAAAAGTTAACTTGAAAAAGTATTGTGATGCTGACTCAACTTTATAATGATGCTTGCATACTAAAATACTTCCCAGCGTAATTAAAAATGCCCCAAGTAATAATGATACATAAACCGGGAAAACCGTTACAACGCTTTATCGCTGACCAAACCTGATTCCAGATCATCAATTTGGTTTCAGAGGTCACCATTCCATCTACCTCTTATTAGATTAGCTCCAGTTGAAAATAATTTGTATGTTAGCAAGAAGTGGCATCTGACAAGTAGAAGGATGTGACGTTTCGCAGAATACCAGGCCGCCGCTGAAACCAGGAGTCCTGTACAAAGAAACTGAAAAAGAGTAAATCAACAGGAATCGATAATATCCCAGCTGAAGTATTCAAATTAGACCCGCAAACATCAGCAAGCACACTTTATCCTCTAATAGTTAAAGTATTGGAAAATAAAATTATACCAGACGAGTGGAATCAAGGAATTCTAGTCAAAGTGCCAAAAAAGGGCAACCTGAGCGAATACAATAACTAGAGCGGACTAATCCTGCTAACAGTCGCATCAAAGGATATTACAAATGCCTGGACAAGTGGGTTTCAGGCCAAAAAGATCATACATAGACCACATCAATATATTAAAACAATGAATACTTTTAAACAACTTTACGAATTGTACAATTGCAGAGTTAAACATAATAGACTTTTAACAGATACTATAGAAGTAGCATGTGTGGTTAAGCAGGGATGTTTACTATCTCCTTTACTTTTCACTTTGGTAACGGACGATGTTATGAGAACGGAACTCATTTTGTAATACAATGGGACTTAAACAGACGATTAAGCCGCTTAGATTATGCAGATCATATAATCCTAATCAGCCAAACTTATAACGATAACGTTATAAATCTGAAGCAGAGAAAGCACAAATAAAACAGTGGATACACTGATATCAGTTAGAATTTTCAAATATATAAAAAATTTGTAATCTTGCTTTATTTGAAGATGCCGCTTTAGATAAAAGCTATCAATTAATTTAATTTACCTTTATCTCTTACTCTTTCCCCTTAATTTTAGTTATCTTTATGGCGTAGCATTTTACCTACTTTTCCAGTTATTATACAGGGTGGTTCAAAAGAATCATCCAATTTAAAATGTATATATTAGAGTAAATAATAAACATAGACACTTAAGATTAATTTTATATTACAGGGCTAATCTTGAGGTTCTTTTACATGCCAAATCGTAGGTGCTAAATATTTTACCCTTAGAATGCATGGCATATGTCCATACGGTAATCAAATTCGTCCCAAACTTTTGCAGACATATCTGAATTTACTGCTGACATGGCTGCTGTCATGCGGTTCCGTAGATCGACCACTGTAGTTGCAAGAGGGCGGCACATAAACGCATCTTATAACCCTCCACAAGAACATGTCGCCCACAGTGAGGTGTGGCGACTTTGGAGGCCAGTGATGTAAAGCTGAATCGTTAGGTCCCATACGGCCGATCTATCGTTGTGGAATTTGATCATTCAAAAATTCTCAAACTCTAAGCTCCAATGTGGTGGTGCCCTGTCCTGCTGAAAAATGAAGTCATCCTAATCGGTCTCTAACTATGGAAAAGTCAGTTTTCAAGCATGTCTAGATATGCGATTCTTGTAACAGTGTTCCCGGTGTTTGTTTTGTTGAAGGCTATTTTATTGCGAGACTCAATATTTTGCCGACCAGATTTTCCTCTTTCCAGAGGTCGTTTGTTGGACGATTGTGTTTCGGGAGTTAAAATTTTTGCCGGGGAAAAGACTCGGTTCGGTTTCCTTGTATCTGACCCGGCCAGAAATCAAGGAAAACCTAGTCGCAAATTTCGGACACACCAGCTGGAGGATCCACACCAGGAAAGGCGCTTCCGATCGGCCCCGCAGCAAAAATTGGGGTAATTTGTCCTTTTTTCCACCCACGCCGTTTTTTCTCTTCTTTGATTCCCCAGGAGTTCCGCACGGAAAACCGAGTTCTACAGCAGAGCGTTCCCAAAAGTATGTCTTCCAGCTTTTTATCTTTAATTGAAATTTCTTTCTTTAAATTTTAAAATTATGATACAGTCCACTTTTGGCCGGAGCAATGGAGGTTTACCTTACCATTTGAAATGAAAAGTAGCCTCGTCAGAAAACACTAAGCGTGTTACAAAATTGTCATTTTTTGCCACCTTGTCAAGGATGACTCCACACGTCGTTGTTTGTTATGTTTGCATTAGTCGAACCCTATACGGCTTCATAATCAAACGCCAGTCAAACGTCAGGGAAATGTTTAGTTCTCTACCGCAACGGCGAGTGGATTTTTGGGGCCTACGTGCGAAACTCGGCCGGATTCGCTCCACAACTTTGTCTGACACACGGAGACGACCACTGGATTTCCTTTCAACACCATATTGTCGCCGAAAATCACGCTAAACAGTTGTTACGGATTCACACTTTGCGAAGCGTAGAACACAAAATGATTTCTATTGCCTAGCCACCATCTTGACAAACAACGAAGCGCGCTGGTGCAACCTAACGACAGCCGCGTGAAACTCGAGAATTTCCTCTTTCTAAGTTGAATAATTATATTTTTTTTAATCAGCTGATTCTTTTTGAAACATCCTGTACTTTGCGAATCCAAAGATATGTCAGCCTCCGTATAAATACTTAAAGTGTTGTATATTTTGATGATTCCGTCGTTTTATATTTACTCTCAAAATAGATATCTAGTATTGCTTCGTTGTATTTGGCGCCAGAAATGGCTCCAAATGGCCTTTTATACTTCTTGTGACGTGCAAAACCCCTAATTTCATATACATTATTGATGCGCAGGTCGCTTCTAAAGATCTTCCTAAAATTGGCTCGTTTGCCTTGAAATTATTATTATCACATAGTTGTGCTATCACATAAAGCTCGATAGTTATAAATTATGACTGTCAGCAGTTGCACGCAGTAGTTAGTGTAAGAGTGCGGCAGTCTAAACTACTCGGCGGCACAAGTACCTCTCTTCTCTGTAGAAAACGCTCCCCATTTGATCAAGGTGCGGCTCTAACTTTTTTACATAATTGTTTGCGCTTATTATTTGCTTTCTGGATTTTTAATCTGACTAGAAGAATTTTAAAATTCTGGCACACAAAAAAAGCAAAAATTTTGAGCTTTTATTTTTAGAAGAAATAACAATCTGTAATCCTTTAGTAAACAAATTGTTTGGTACAAAACAAGCAGTAGTTGTATGTTTTTGAATTAATCTTTTTACGTGCTGTAGTTTTGAGAACACTGGATAGGGCGAAGCAGAGACTTTTACTCTCCCTGAATTTGACTACATAAAAAGTGCTTGAAAGTCAGAAACCAAGATTGTTACCTGGAAACTTTAAGATTCTTGGAGAATAACCGAGAAATTCTAAACTGTAAAAGAATTTGCTACGTCAAAACTATCCATCACATTTTTTGTTTCTTAAGTCTGAATTTGAATGAAAACGAAGTTGTTTTGAGTCGCAAGCGCGATGGGTGCAAAAACAGCGAAATTCACAAATACGTTATCGAAAGAAGCCCGGCAGAATTAATCTTACAATAGCAGGAGTTTGTATTTTCGTAAGTAAAGCAGAGCACACCATCTACCGTGGCCTGTATGTGGCTGCCGGTACCTTGAGGTCAGTGTGGAGGGTGAGATTCGAGCGCACCACGGAGCGTTAGTAATAGTCCCTAAAGTTTTTGACTGGCATCTTTAAAGTATGGCCACGTTTGATTTTCTAGCGCACCCCCATAATTATATCCCATACGTCCATACAGGTTTTAGCATTGTGTTGCACAGAAGAAGTTTGTTATTTAAAGATAATTTTGATCTTGTACCGCTTAACTAGTTGAGCTATTTCATTTTTAGGTTGATTTGTTTCCTTTTTTCACAATGTGGGATTTCCAATTGAGCTTCCTGTTCCGTGGGAGTTCCTAGTTATTTATGTAAACTGTTAAATAACGTGTTGTTATTTAAAGTAAATGGGTGTTTTCCTGGCTTTGGTACCAGAATTATTCACCCAAGTTATTCTATTTATCAACTTTTTGGTCGTATCCGTTATAACGCAAAGAAAATATAGCAGCTAGATGTTCAGCAAACATTTTTTTTTTTTTTATTGAGGAACTTTACAATCTGTCAGAATTTGACATTTAGTAAATTATGTGGTACTGTACATGCATATCGTGAAGGAAAGAGTTCAATAACAAATTCCTTAAGTGGTAGTAAGTCAGTTTGGCTTGCAGCTAAATGGCACTATGAACTCGCGCACACACACACACTATCACTCACTCGAAGCGGTTTGGAAGATCCAGAGTTTTAATCCGTTTAAGTCGTGGCTCATCTTCGGCAACATCGAGAAGGCCCTCGACAAGGGCGTTTGGGTGGACATGAAGCCTGTCGCAGTAGCGTACCGTGTGACGCTGGATTTCTTCATTTACTGAAGGTATGCCTAGGTCACGACGTATAATCTCGTTGGATACATATCATGGTGCGTTCACGAGGTTATGCAACGTCTTGGCTTGAAAGCGTCTCAGAATTTAGATGTTGGAGTGACTAGCTGTTCCCCAGAGCTGAATACCGTATATCCAGATCGGTTTAAGTATAGTAATGTAAAGGAGGATTTTGCTATTCAGAAACAATTGCGAGTTGCGTCCTAGTAGCCAGTACATTTTTCGAAACTAAAGGCTTAGTTGTTTTCGTTTGTCCAGATGTGAGTTTTCCATGTCAGCCGCCTATCAAGGTGAAGTTCCAAGTATTTGACACTTTCAGATTGTGGGAGCTGTTGATTATTTAGCGTGACGGGTGGGCAGGTACCTCGTCTTGTTGTAAAGATTATGTGGACAGACTTTGTCTCATTGACCTTAATGCGCCACTTTGTAAACCACTGTTGCAGATTATTTAGGTGAGATTGCAGATTTAGGGTTGCCAATAGAGAGTCGAACTCAGATGCAAGCACCGCAGTATCGTCAGCATATGTAGCTGTCAGGATTGTTCTGGAGGTTGGCAGGTCGACAGTAAATAGCAGGTAGAGGACCGGCCCCAGCACGCTACCCTGAGGGACACCAGAGATGATGCGAAATAAAGTTGTTGTATATTCACCATGTTTGACCAGAAAGTGTCTGTCAGCGAGGTAGGATTTAATAAGTAGAAAGCAATCCGGAGGGAGCAACGGTTTGATCTTACATAGCAGGCTATCATGCCAAACCTTATCGAACGGTTGCTTCACATCTAAAAATACAGTTGAGCAGTACCTTTTTGCCTCAAAGTCTTTGGTGATCTTCTCTACGACTCGTTGTACTTGTTCGACAAGCGTGTTGTTGCCGAAATCCAAATTGATGATCAGGGAGTAGGTTATTACCCTGTATTATAGGTGTGAGTCGAGTTAGGAAGAGTTTTTCAAAAACCTTGGATAGGACTGGTAGCAGGCTTATTGGTCTGTAAGACGTTAGTTGTTCTTTAGGTTTTCCAGGTTTGGGAATGACAATGATTGTAGCGACTTTCCATTGCGGAGGGATAAAGCACAGTCTTAACATCGCGTTAAATAAGTAGGTGATATACCGAAAACCGTTTTCAGGGAGCTCCTTTAGAATTTTCCCCGTTATTAGGTCATACCCGGGAGTCTTTCGGGAGTTAAGGTTGGTCAGAATTTGGGATTTTATTTCGGCTATTGTAAATTTTGTTAGTGGAAGACACATCTGGAGTGGTGCCTCCAGGGATTGTTGAATTATATTTTCCTCAGCTTGTGTGATTTCTGACGGGAAGGCGAGAGAGCCTTTTCATTGTCAGTTCTAGCCCAAGTTCCGTTCTCAAGACGTATGGGTGGTTTATGTTGGATTGGTCGTTTGAGCTTTCGGGTTGCTCTCCAGAGAGAGTAATCAGTTGCTTCTGTCGATGTTAAGGACTTCAAATAGTTTTGAATACCCTGATTCTTTATGTCAGACAGAGTTCTTTTAAGGTCAGCTGCGGCTGTTCCAGAAGGCTGTCATCATTTTTTTCATTTCATTTATGTCATCTAATGAAGTAGTTGGTGAAGGTTGTTGAGGTTGGAGTTGGTTTGGACAGATCACTGGTAGGTTACTCCTCACCGCTTGGGCATGTGTTAGATTAGATTGAGTGCGTCTGGAGAGGATATGGGAGGCATTATCAAGTTGCTTCCTTCGTAATGGAGGGTTTTTTGTTGCAATTCCTTACAGACTGTGCACCCCCTATAGTTGGCGGGGTGATTCCCGTTGCAGTTGATACAGCGTACCTCATTATTTTTGTCTTTACGTAGGCATTGAGATGTCGCGTGACTTCCGGTGCACTTAACACACCTTGGGTTCCGATTACAGAAGTTCTTGGTATGATCAAAACGCTGACACCTGGCTCACTGTAGGATTTGTCGGGTAGGACGAGGTGGTTCAATCTTTACTACTGAGTGAGCAAGTCTAGTAATGTTGTATACTACTTTATTACTATCGTCCGGTTTCAAATCAACAAAGAATAGCGGTAGTTCTTTCTTAGTGTATCTTTGTTTAATGTTGCATAGATTAGTAACTTGATGGCCGTGCCCATTTAATTCTACCTTTAATTCTTCCAGGTTAGTGGAAGGGAGTAAATTTCTGATAACTATTCGAAAATTGCGCTCTTGCTTTGTCTGATAGGTGTGGAATTCCGTGTTTTTCTCCGTTAATGCTTTAATTATAAGCCTGTATTTATCTGAGGTTTTAGGTGTGATTTTAACCTCATCATTATATAATATTTTAATTTCATATTCTGCCTTTGCTACGGTTTCCAGCATTTTGATTAACGGCTCAATGACTTTGACACCTGATGTAAAGATCGACGGCGGTTTGGGGTCCGTTGATATTGGTTCCTGCTGGCCTTCGTTAGTTCCAGCTAATGGTGCAAATCGATTTGTGGGATTTAACCAGTAGTCTGTAATTTTAGATTGCTTGTTTTGTTGTTGCGGTTTATCACTGCTGCGATTACGTTTTCTGTTTTCAACTAGATGCCATTCAGAATCGTGAGGTGTTTGTGGTCTTTGCATTTGTTGATAAGCGATATCACTTTGGAACGGAGTATTTGTTTGCATTGCATTACTCGAAACGTGCAAATTATCGTTTGTTAAAAATAGTGTTTGCGAATTTGCATTTGGTAGTTGTTGATAAGGATAATTTGGTTGTACATACCGAGTTTGGTTGTTGTAGTCTTCTTCCATTGGGCAGTACTGTTGACTGGTTTGAAATGTTGTGGCAGGAGCATATTGGTAGGCCATAATGGCCTCTGCTATCTCTGCCGGTGAACCCTACGATTTGCGTAGCTCGGGGGCTCAAGATTCGCTGTGGCGATCCGCTATGGTGATCCGCAGTGCCGATCCGCCGGTTTCCGCGCGACGCTGGCGAAGTCAGCTAGCGGGCCAGCGGCCGTTTTCACGTTGCGATATCCCAAGTATAACTGGCTCACACACGTCTGTCTGTTCTGTTTCGATGTACGAGCTGAATTCGTTCAGCAAACTAATGGTAGCTTTTTCCATGTCACTCTTAACTCACGGCCCTGCTATTGGTGAAGTTTTTCGGATTGGAAGTGCAGTGGATTTCGGTTTTCATGTTTTTTGTTGGTTTCCAGATGGTGTTATCGTATCTGCTTGTGCTGCTGACATAAGCGTTGAACGAAGCATCTCTCGTTACCCTAAATTTTGCTTTCAGTTTGTTACACATTTGGTTATAACTGGTTATAATCATTTTTCTATGCGTTTCTATGGTGTTACAATTGATTTTGATGATATCACTCATACTGTTGGTGCATTATTGTTCTGCTTCTACTATGTCTTATAGTTGAGTGATCATGGCAGGAAAATTTATGATTCCGTGAACAATGGGGGAGAGTTGGTTTTTTATTTTCGATTACTTGATCGTGGTTGTTCTGTTTGTGTGACATCTTGACTTAACAAATCAAATTGTTAATGGGGCGTTATTAGTAGGGTTAATAGTTTTGGTGCTTACTTGGATTTTTCCTTTTTCTAGCGTTTGTTCCAATTTGCCAAGGCACTTGACAAGTGGTGTTCTCGTTGATTGAATTATACTCGACATCGCTCTTTAATACTGCCGGTTGTGAATTCATGGCGTTATTTTGCATGTTTGCAAGTTGTTGTTGACTTTTGTCAAACTGATGGTTTAGTACTTGTTGCGGTAAAGTAAGTAGGTAATAGGTGGTATGTATTACAAGGTATGTTTTGCCATTTTCCACTGCGTGTTTGGAGGCTGGTATTTCAGAGTATGACCAAGCATGCTGCTATTTCCGAGACCGTTCCCCGCAGGTAAGGCATTGGGTTGTCAGAAGTACATTTATTTATTCGAAAATAATAACTTTTTAATCACTTAAACGCGGTTAAACAAATGACAGTGATAGCCTATCACTCACGGCACGTTAGAGACAGCCGTATTCGAATTTACGCACGAACAGTTAATTATCGTCGACCTCAAAAGAACGTTCGTGCACTCTAAAAACTCAAGCGAGAATCCAATAATACCAATAAATTACAAACAATAAATAACATAAAAATACATAAAATTTTAATTTTGACTGATCAAATCTATTTCATCGCAGTATATTTGATTTCACTATTAATTTGTTGACACGTGCCTGGTATCTGTCAAGGTAGTTTTTGCTAAGCCGTACTTATTTTCTTATCGCCGACAGAAAAATATCTTACTAAATTAGCCAGTTTGAGGCGAATCATATTGATTGCCTTTATTTATTTTGGAACCTTTGTAAAATCCCCAATTTTGACTGAATACTGTAGATCCATATAGATTTGATTATTCAGTTGGAAGTTTTGACTTATTCGCCGATAGTGATGCCGAAATTGTAGTCTCCTCTTTGGAACATGTTCCCAGTAAGTAACATATCTAAATGGAGTTTGAGTTAATTAAGGTTATCTTGAAGAATTATGTTGCCATTTAAATTCACAAGGGTGCTTGTTACATTTAACACGGGCCGACTCTTTCTCGCTTAACTTACTACGCCTAATTCTCAACCAAACTTTTATCTTGTTTATATTATATATATTATCTTATTTATATTATATTTTTTGAAGTATTTGATATGCTAAAATATAATCGGCGTAAGTGGTTTCTATTGCCTACCTTGTGGAGATATAATTCGAATCCAAATATTCTGTTCTGTGAGACCTCTCATTACATTGGATAAAACAGTATTAATTATTTAGTAAAAATATCTCTTGTTAAAGTAAACTTTTAATATTTTTCAGTAAACTGGAAACAAAATTCTGTAAAGTTGTGAATTTTTTAATTATTTTGTTGACCTGTTCGGTAGCGTGGTAGCGTGTCTTATGAAACCCAACTGGTAACCTAATTTGCGATGTTTTTCTATTATTTTGGCTTGGACTAGAAGAAAGCTGCTAGACATATACAATGTAGTTTTTCCAGGTTTCTTCCAGGTCTTGGGATTAAAATTACTAGCTATACTTTCCATTAGGGTGAAAAGACACCTATTCTCCTAATTGTGTCAAATATTTATCTAATTATTTTTAGGTTTTTCTCTAATAATTCTTGCAGTCACTTAGCAGTGGTTATGTTATAGCCAGGGGCCATAAACGATTTGATCATTCCCTCAACAAACTCGTAGATTTATCATTCTTTTTGTGGAGAACAGGTTTGGAACAGGTTTTTGTAATATTTTCATTATAGGAGTAGATAATGCAGCTGCTTTTGATTGGGACTTTGCTATTCTAATAGGAATAATTATTGTAGTTGTTTTAAAAATAAATAATTGGTATCATCTATCGCAGAGTCCATATAAATATTCCCGTATTATCTGGTTTTACTTAATCAGTGAAATATTCGAGTTGTTTTATCAAGTTTAGCCTTACTAACTGGATGTCCTGCAGTTTATCTAATTTTACTTAATGTTCTCTTATAAACTGTCGTTTATTTAAGTAATACTAGGTAGCCTTCTTTATTCTTTCGTTTTTGTGATTTGCAGTAGCAGAACGAATAAAAGTGTGTATACTTTGTCTTAAACTCTCTACAGCAATGTTGGTTTCTTTTTCTATTTTCAATGATTCAAATCGATTTATACTTTAATTAATCGGCGTTTTTTTGATTAAATTTTGTAAGACACAAACAATTGTTGTTTTCAAAAAGAGGACGGTGCTACTACTTATAAATTGAGAAACAGAAATACTCTGTGGCGTTATCGGCTAGCCTATTGGTAACCTTTAGAAAGTTGCACCATCAAAGCACAAACAACCGTTATCGAAGAAATTTTTCGTCAACATTAAGTTTATACTGGGATGTTTAGATAATTACAAGAATTGCTCGTTTTTTCAATTATATTGGTGGTGTAGTACTTTCCCGAGAAAATAATTATTTTAAACAATCCTAAAATACCCTGCAATTGATAAAAAAGACGTATATTTAACTCTATCAAAATTGAAAAAAATATTTTGCCAATTAAACTGAATGAGAAATCATATATCGTCTCGTGGAAATTATTGTCTTGTTTTTTCATTTAACTAACATCAACGTAAACAAGTCGAGCTATTTAAAAATAGGTCGATTCTCGCCTTGTTACGTTAAAAACTCGGTTATACCTCTTAAATTGTTTCGTCGATCTCAACCAGCCCAAACGGCATTCAATTTATCAAGCCTGCTCGAAAGAGATTATCTGAATTTATCAAATCTTATCTAAAGCGAACTAAGGTAAGGTAGTAAACCTTTAGACATTTTTTAACTTCAAATTCAGTATCGGTATTAATTGCTTCCGTTCTCCTAGTGTCTCTTTTGTCTTCGTCGATCCACACATTTGTTCCTTTTAATTTCTTTGCATTTTTCTTATTATTTCGTATTTCTCGTTGGTTTTCATTAGTTTTAGTAATATTGGCCTTGCTTTTCCTTTGTTATATCTCCAAATTCTCCTAATTTCTTCCACATTGTTCTCCATATCTATTTTTATCCCAATTTTATCCTATATCGTTTCTACTTTTCCTATGGTTATTATCTCTTTTTCTTTTCTTCATCGAAGATTCTTTTGATTATCAAATTTTTGATTATAATTTGTTTTTCCAATCATTCAATTTATGGTCTTGTTTTGATATTTTTTCTTTTAAGATCTTGTTTTATTTTGATTTTTCTGTTTACTGCGGTTACTTCCTCTAGTCTGTTATGCATTTCTAATAGTTTATTTTCAATTTGTTTAAGTATCTCCTGTATTTTTACTTTCCTTATCCTATAATAAGGAAATTTGAGCTATTGGTTCGTGTGTGTGTGTGTGTGTGTGTGTGTGTGTGTCTGTCGGTCTGTCAGTAAACAAGATATCTTGAGAACCGTAAGAGCTAGAGACTTGAAATTTAGTATGCAAGTTACTTGTAGGTAGAGGACGCAGTGCGAAGCTTTTAGTAAAAATCGGCCTAGCCGTTTGGTCGCAAGGTCGCAAAATCTGTCGCAAAGCGGTCGCGAATCTAAACGGTTGAAGATACAAAAAATTTATGAGAATAAAAATGATTTGTTATCATGAGATAAACATGAATTTAAAATAAAAGTTGGTAAAATAGGAACTGATCCGAGGTCAAATAAATAAGTTATAGCCGATTAAAAATTAATTAAATGGACCAATCACAGCGCGCTCGGAGAGCTTCCTGGCCGACTGCGGGAGGACGGGGGGAGCGCAGATTTTTTCCATTGTGTTTTCTTTTTAATGCCTTACACACTTGGAATGTTTTTGCCAATTATTTTAATGATTTTTTCCTTAATACTGCTCTGTTTGTTATTTGAATTTGGTGCGAATAGTTTTAACGCTTATCGTGTTTCCGAGTGGCCGGCCAGGTCGTCGTCGTCGTCAGTGTGTTTAAATTTTGTTTATGTTTATTTTATGCTTAAATTATGTTTTGGTTGTTATATGATTAGGTTAATACTTCTAAAACAAATGTCAAATTAATTATTTAGAAAGAGTAGTACAATGAAACTCCACAGACAAAAAGGCAATTTAGAACTTGGTTCGTTAAAACTAAGTAACAGCTCAATCAAACTCTTTTTAAACGAAGAAGCGTGGAAATCTGAAGTGTTAATATTTCTGCAATGGCAGACTAGCGATTTTCTTCCCATGGCAAATGAACGGAAAAAAATTTTCTGATAAGATAATTACAACTATAGCAATACTAACTCCTTGTAAGGTGGACCATGTGGGAAAAAATAAATTAACAGGATACTCTCCATTCAGTGTCATACATTGTTGTCGCAAATTACATAATTTCTCAATTTTCCTTCTGTATCACCTGACTGACTTGTAATCGAAAACCTTTTGTATTGCCTTCCTCAGACCATTTTTTTTCTGTAAAACGGTACTCCCCCAAATAATGCTTTATTAAGCTAAGAAGATAATAGTTGCTGTCAGAAAAGTCTTGAGAGGGTGTTTATTTTTATAAAGTTGGATTTGCTACATGGAATTTTGCTTTATCTTGTATAAAAATAATTGATGACCTTGTACATGTTACGACTGATCGACATAGGTCTCAATATTAATAATATGTCCACGTAGCATCAGCTCCTAATAGATGATACCCTGTATGCTCCTCTGAACACGCAACCTCTGTTACTCCCGATATTTCTTCGAAAAGGTCACTGCCGTCTTACTAGCTGACAACCGCTGTTTTTTCACTGATGATTAGCATGTAGTAACCACCTTTTAACATAATTTAGAAGAAATTCAAAAAAAGGCTTATCTTTACGCCGGTTAAGCAGAGTATGACCAATCCGTGCCCGGCTTTTGCATTGCTAATATATCAAACCGTGTGGAACAGTTCGGCCCTTCCTGCACACTTGATGTTGACGCTTAATTTTCCTCACAAACTTGCAAGTGTCAGGATTGGCTTTAGTAGACTACTGTTTATTAGGATTAAGCAAAAAAGGGCGTATCATCAGCAAGTTAACAAATTTGGAAGAGGGCGTACTGTTGGCCTACATTTTTTTTTATAATAAACTGTTTTATTAGCAATCAGAGTTAACAATCCTATGAGCTAATGTGCTCGCTTAAGTACTAAATATTTACAGTACTATGACATGATAAGGGTACTTCCAGCGAAGTATCCTCTTCAACCGTCAATTAGGTCTATTGGCCAGCTTCTTCTCAAATGTCTGTCGGGACGGTCTTCAAGTAGTGGATGCAGCAAAATGTTGCTTTCCAATATGTCATGGTGGCGGATGCTTCGTTCCTTGATGACGTCTGTGACGTAGGGTACTTTTAAACCATCGTGGAGTGTCTGGTTAGTGACGTACCAAGGTGCATTTGCAGTCATTCGTAGAATCTTCGATTGATACCTTTGGATTGTGGTTATGTTACTTTTGCTTGCACACCCCCAAAGTTCAGCTCCGTATAGCCATACAGGTGAGAGGATAGTTTTGTAGAGCAGTAGTCTCTAGCACAAACATGAGTTTCTTCCAATCAGCCAGTGCATATTTTTTGTTTGTAAGTCAAGATGTTTGCGCTTTTTAGTTATGTGTTCTTTCCAATTAAGTTTACCGTCCAAGTAAAGTTCTAAGTACCTGGCCGTATTGGACTGCGGTATATTTACGCCATTGATGTTGACTGGTGGACATTAATCTTTCATCAGCGTAAAAGTGACATGCACTGACTTGTTTTAATAAATTTTTATTTTCCATTTTGTTAACCATCTTTCTAGCTCATCTAGATGGTTTTGTAATTTGGTGGCGGCTGTTTGTGGGTTTTGGTCCCTGGCTAGGATTACTGTGTCGTCTGCGAACGTCCCGGTTGTAGTGTTGACAGTTGCTGGTAAGTCACATGTATAAAGCACATACAAAACTGGCCTGCTTTTATTTCACATAATTCAGATACAGCTTGATTTACTCTTGTTTTAAAAACACGATTAGTTAAATACGATTTAAGTATTAGGAAACAACTTGGAGGCAAGTAGCGTTTGATTAAAAATAATAGGCCTTGATGCCAAACCTTATCAAAGGCTTGGATAACGTCCAGAAAGATTGCTGTGCAGAATTCCTTGTTTTCTAGTGCTTTATTGATGTCCCGTACAATTCGGTGGATCTGTTGCACAGTCGAATGACCACTTTTAAATCCAAGTTGGTGGAGCGGTATCCAGTCGTCTGGAGCTAAATCTTGATTTAATCGTCGAAGTAATAGCCGTTCTAAGACCTTAGATATCACAGAAATTAAGCTGATTGATCGATATGAAGATGCTAGTTTTGGATCTTTTCTTGGTTTCGGTATTAATATGACTTCAGCTGCTTTAAATTGGTTAGTTGAGTCTTAGTATTGCATTGATTATATATATATATATATATATATATATATATATATATATATATATATATATATATATGTATATATATATATTAAACTATAATTCGCTTCCTTGAGAGTTCTTTTATCATTTTTGATGTCGGTTGATCCATACTAGGCGCTTTTTTAACGTTTAAAAGGTTTATTTCTTCTTTGACTTCCTTTAGGGTAAATATTCGGATCGATTGAATATTCTCTGGAGGGATAATGATATCCTGTTCTGTTTCTAGATCAGGTTGATTGTCATGTGGTGTAAATACAGTGCTTACGTGTTTTGCAAACAATTTTGCTTTTTCCCCATCACTGCGTGTCCATTGTCCTGTGATAAGCCCATTTTCATTTCGCAGAGGTGGTACAGGCGTTTTAGGTTTTTTTATCGATTTTATTGGCCTCCATATACTGTTGTCGAATCGATTTAGACCCGTTAGGTATTCTTGAAATGATTGATCTTTTAGTTTTTTAAGTTTTGCTTTAAGTTTGTTACTAGCCCGATTAAATGCTGTTTTATCGGTAGGCACATGACTCCTTTGCCATTTTGCCCTTGCTTTCCGTTTTTTCAGATATAAGTTGTTTCAGTTCTATAGGAACGTTTTTCGATGGCTGTTGTACTTCATTCTGCGGTGTGGCACTTTGAACTGCTTGATTTAAGAATATTTGTTAGATCTGTAAGAGCTTCATCGATCTGCTGAGGAGTTTTAAGGCTGATATTGAGTTTTACTGTTTGTTCTACTTTGTCTCTATAGTTTTCCCAATTCCTTCTTCTGTTGGGTAGTTTGGGTGTGATGTAGTTATTTATGGCAAACATACTGACAGTTGCGATTATCGGTGTGTGGTCCGATAAGAGATCAAAGCTTGGGATTACGTGCAGGTGTGAAGCGGAGATTCCATTTGTGACAAAAAAGTCCAGAAGACCTGGAATCTTATTCGGGTCTGTGGGCCAGTAGGTAGGGATCCCAGTTGATAAGTAAGAATAATGTTGTTCTGATAATGCTTTATAGAGTTCTCTGCCTTTTTGAGTTATCAATCGAGATCCCCAATGTGTGTGTGTTTACTATTATAAGTCTCCACCTGCGATAAATTTAGATCGCAGTTAGGAAAAATTCAGAAAAATTTTCTTTTTTAATATTGTGCCAAGGTGGACAGTACACTGATGCTACTGTTAATTTATATTGTGACATTTTTGCTTTAATTGCTGTACCCTGCAAGCGTTCTCTGTCAAATTTTCGAAGTTCGTAGTGGCTAATACTATTTTTAATGAGAATTGCACTACCAGCGTGTGCGTTGCTATCTGGATGATTGCTGCAGTACAGTTTATAATGAGGTATGTTAAAATAGGATCTATTGGTAAAATGTGTTTCACTGATTAAGAAGACATCAACTGAACTGTTGTCGAGGAACAGTTTGATTTCATCTTTATGTTGTTGAGCGCCATTGGCATTCCATGTTGCTATTCTTAAAAACTTAGCCATTGTGAATTTTGCTTATGAGCGTTGGTAGCATGTTTAAAACCATACTATTTTTCTGGATTAATTGGTTAAACATTGATTTGAATTCTTCCAAAAATTTATTTAATGTTATTACGGATGGATCTTGTGTGACTTGTGGGTTTTGGGTTACATTTCGTGTTTGATTTGCGTATGTGGTATTTTGTCGTACTTGTCCCGGTCTTTGGATAGTAGGGACTGGATGGCTAATTGGTGTGCGATTAGGTACTGTTTGGGTTGATTGGATGTTCAGTCTGTTATCCGCATTTTGAGAATTTTGGAGTCTGTGATAAAATTCACATCCTTTATAATTCGCCGTGTGGGGACTGGCGGTGCTGTGTGGATTACCACACTTCACACAAACAAATAGTCTGGCACAATACGTTTTAGTGTCCATACTGCTGACATCTCGTACCCTTGGCTCTTCTCGGTGGTTCTACTTGTACTATACTGCTTAGGAATTTATCAATCTTGAAAACATCCTTATTATTGCTTGATGGTTCCAGATCAACGAAAAATAGATTTAATGGTAACTTAGTTGTTCTTTGTCTGGCATTGATTATATTTCGTACCTTGTGTCCATTTGCAGTTAGTTCTTCTTTAATTTCGTTGATATCAACTGTATGATGCAGGTGTTTTATGGCACCTCTTATAAGCCCGATCTTCTTTAGGTTGATAGGTGTGATGTATAATTTTGTGGTCCCTCATATGCGTAACCAGTGTCTGGAGTATTACAGGTAATTTTTACTGAATTGTTTGCTATGATTTTTGTGGTATGTTGTTCATTTTCTACAATATCTTATAATGCTTTTACCATTTCGGGAAAATTTACTACATCATATACAAAAATAGGCGGTGGTTTTGAAATTTTTGGAATAACGGTGTCAGGGTTGTTTGGATTTGCAGTTTCTTCAGTACTAGTGAGTTATATCTATTAGTTAACTGCAGAGTTGAGGTTTGATTTTCCGGGTTTACACTTATTTTTCTTTTTTTTTGCATATTTCACTTTTTGCCATGGATTTTTATTTTGTTGTTCGTCTACATGTGTATTGCATTTGTCATCACTAGTAGAAGACATTCTATATAAAATTTGGTTTTTATTGTGTTGTTGGCTGTTTATTGACTTGTTCATTGTTGATAATAATTGTTGGTGTCCATCATAATTGGTTGACTCATTTGTTGGGTTGTGTAGATTTGATTCATTTGTTGATTAATAAAAGGCGGAGCGGACTGGGTAACACAAGATATTCCCGGTTGGCTGTAAAACATACCTGGTCCGTTAAATGCTTGCAACATTTTCTTGCTGGTTTTATTTAATGAATTTGAACGCTGTAGTATTTTATTACTACGTTACACTGCAGTTTAAGCCGATATTGTTATTATCACGTTTCCTTACTATCAAAAAACAAATGCGACACTCTCACACGTCCGTTCTCGATAACGGTTGGAAACGAACTCGCCTACATAAAGGAGGAGAAAAGTCCAACGAATCGGTCGCCATAGCAATACTGTGAGTCAAAGAAGGTAATCATTTACGATTGTACGAATACAAACTTCTAATGTTCACAGAACGGAAACTGCACACAATTCCAATCCTTTATTTGAGTTTGGATCACTCTATGTAAGGTATATTTTGTATTCATCTGAAATTATAATTATGTTATTTGAATAATAAGTTACTTTTTTAATGCTAATAAATTTAGATTATATCAATTTTAATAATGGAATTCGAAGAAAACCTAAACATATTGTAAAAGAATTATTTAGTAGTTTCTTGCATTTCCAGCCGAACAACATGAGTGTAGAAATCAAAAAGCTTCACGAATTGTTGGAGCAATTTCTAGACAAAGACACGACGCTTTTGAAAACCACAACCAACAAATTGGCATCGGCTGGTAATAACTATGGCAGCCAGATAGTTACCATTGACCTAAACTTCCGTCAGGAGGAAGCAGGCGAAGACAAAACATTGCATTTGTTTGGGAAAATGTGTCCACCCAACGAATGGTTACAGGAATTATACTGTACCTCAGAAACGTTCAGAAAAGAGATCGGTTTTTATAAAATAATTCTACCCATTTTGCAGACGTTCCAAATAGAGCAAGACGCCACTGGTCTCTTGGACTTTTTCCCAAAATGTTACGGTACGCGCTTTAATTTGCGTCAGTCGGCAGTAGCATACAGCGACGCCGTCATTTTGCTCGAAAATCTAAGCGCTTCTGGCTTTCAAATGCTCGACCGCTTCCAAGGGATGAACCTGCAAGTCACCGAAAATATTTTGGAGAAGATGGCCGCCTTTCACGCCGTCTCCATAGCTGTGAAACTGGCGCGGCCGCATGTATTCGAGCAGAAAATTTCCCCATATTTGAACCGAAACATATTATTCGAACGCTTAACAGAAGAAGTACTACGGATGCAATTCGACTTTATAAGAGAAAGTGCCAAACATAGCAAGGAATGCTTGCCTTTTCTTAACGATATTGAGAGATCCTTACAAATTTGCTTCGAAAATCTTAGAGCCGATTCTACAAAAAGGGAACCCTATGCTACCATTATCCACAACGACATTTGGGTGAACAATCTGATGATCAAATTTAAAAATGGTAACTCGATTATTTCCAAGTTTCTAGACTTCCAACTGATAGAATACGAGTCTCCCGCGAACGACTTGCTCTTTTTCTTGTTTACTAGTGTGCAAAAAGATGTCTTGGATAATCATTATGATGATTTGATAGTATTGTACTATCGAGCGTTCATTAGAACTTTGAAGCGGTTAAAATGCGATACAGAAGCATTCACGTTTAATTTGCTCCAGGAAGAAATACGTACGGTTGCAAGAACGAGGCAGTTTGGGCGTATTATGATGATCCTAAGATTCTTGCTAACTGCAGAAGATGCAGTTAAAGAGTTGGACGACCTGAATGAAGAAAACCTGTTCCGCGACCTAGAAGTTTCTAACGAATATCATGAAAGAGTTCGCACAACTATATTGCACTTCATAAAAAGAAAATGGCTGTAGTTCTTGTTTCTTCTGTATCAATTTAGTATATTGTTTGCATAATCATTTACTACGTATAAAATATTCCCACAAATCTATTTTTAACTCTAATGTTGTTAAGTTATAAAACAAATATGTGAATGTAATTTAAAATGAGCATTTAAAAATGCACAAGGTATAGAAAATATAACGATCCAAAAACTAATTAAATTTTGTCATTTGGTGTTTCTTTAAAATTTATTTGCAAAATTAAATAATCGGCGATCAACAAAACGCGATCTATAAATTAAAACAAAGTCAGGTTTAAAGTTGAATATAAATGTTATTCATTTTATATTCCGCTGATTTTATATAATTCAGCATACATCGCCAGTGGCAACTTACAAAATCGTCAAAGCATGTATAGGATGATCCAAATTGAACTTTAGAGTTTGAATTGCGCGCCGTTTGCGTTCTGTGAACGGTAGACATTTGCATTTGTACAGCTGGTATCTAAACACACGACGCAGTCCACCAAAAACCACCAGAAATACCGTACGTTTGCGAACTGGGTTTTATTAATATTTTCAAAAGATTATATCGAGCGTTTAACTTATTTTTCTTTAAATAGCTTTATAATAAATCGTCATAATTATTGCATATGGTGTGGTAAAATCTACGTGCTATTCACGAAAAAACTAATGCATCTTCAAAAATGCACCTTTAGCTGTGGGGGACTGATTGGCCCATACTTCTTTTAAGACAAAGCAACTTTCTTGCTCTTGGTGTACACTAACGGAAAATGTTAAAAACTTTTTTTCAATAAAACCAACGAGTTGAAATTGAATAATTTATGGTTTCAAGAAGATCGAACCACATGTCGTTTTACTCATTTTACTTCAAAGAAAATTTCCTGGTAGCGTTACCTCGTAGATGGGTAACTGCGATTGGCCACCGCGGTGTTGCGATCTAATCCCCTTAGGCTTTTTCTTCTGGAACTATTTGTAGGAAAGAGTTTATTTCCATAAACCTAATGCGATTTCAAATTTAAAAGAGAACTGAAATAAAACTGTTTTTTGGGAACGAATTATTGAAAACTTTGTTAAGGGAATTGTTGCTTGTCAACGGATTCGTGAAGGACATTTAACCGACATTATATTTCATACGTAACTGCTAATCTGTACTTGACACTGATAATAATAAAATTCGGATTGTTACAATATTTTATATTTAATTCGAGAAAACATTCTAAAGTCCAATTTGGATCATTCTTTTAAATCTGAAGGTAATACTGAACATAACTGTAACCTATTTTTCGTTAAAAAAATTACCTAATCGAGAGCAGTACTGCGACCAGTCGTCAACAACTAGAATTATATGTTAAATACAACTTTTGCCATTTTCTATTCCAATAAAGTCACTTAACTATGATGATTAATATAGATTTATAATTAAAAAATCTGTAGACTCTTGTAGCTTTCAAATTATTTAAGACATTCAAAAATGATTTATACTCGTCCTCAAAACATAGGTTGTTGTAGATTAAAATACGTGTATATTCCATATGTGAAGAGACTACAATATTCGCACCATACTGCAAACATTCGTACATACAATTAACAAAATAATCTCCATTTAATGTCGTACATTGTTGTCACAAAGTAAATAATTTTTCATTTTCTCTTCTGTATCACCTGACTGATTTGTAATCGAAAACCTTTGATACCTCGGAGCATTGTTTTCGATGAAACAGTGCTCTTCCAAATAAAGCTTGATTAAGTTAAGAAGATAATAGTCGTTGGCAACAAAGTCGTGAGATAGTCTAGTACCATTTGCTATATGAATTTTTGCTTTATCTTACGGAAAGATAATTGCTGGCCTTGCACATGTTACAACTGATTAATTTAATGTCGATCCCAATATTGATAATGTGTTCACGTAACAGCTCCCAATGGATGATATTCTGTAAGTTCCCTTGAATACGCAACAGCCGCTACTCCGGATAGAATTGCTTCGAAAAAGCCACTGCCGCCTTACTAGGTGACAGCACTGTCACGCCGTACTGCTGTATTTTTTCTATGATACAAAACTGTTACTGAAAGATGTTACGTAAAATATCACGCGGCTGCCACTGCGCGTACTACATTGTACAGTTTTGGTCGGCGGATTCGATAACATTGTATCAATACGCCAACCTTGAAGTATGTTCATTTAGAAACAAACTAAACATATATTAAGGTTGTCTTACGCAGTATAACTATCATTTATAGATAAACCACATACGCTTGTAAAAACAAAAACTATCGCCAAGTACATAAAGGACAAACGTAATGCAGTACGTTATTAATAAAATCTAAATTAAATTTTAATTAAAATTAACTTTTAATGTTAACTCTCTTAATATTAATGATTGGATAGCTGTTAAAGAGTCCTGATGTAGATTTATTTGCGTTCCTAAGGCTTGTAGGCCATTTGTAGCTTTTCTTATTCGTAGACATTGCACTTGTTTGTGCGCTGCTTATCACTTTTGACATATTAACAAATACCAAAAAACAATATATTAAGACATGCGAAACTTAGACCATTAGAAAAGCGGACAGAAAGAAAACAGTGACATTTGTGATGTGGTGCTATAGGGAGCACTAAAAATCTCCTGGGTACGACGAAAAACAAACGAAGAAGTCCTATAACAAATACAAGTCAAAAGAAAAATATAGACACAAATAACAAAACGAATGATCCAAACAGTAGGTCACGTTCTGAGAGGAAATGGACCACTAAAAACAACTACTGAAGGGAAAGTAGATGGAAAGAATCCAAGAGGTCGATCCCAGACGAAATTTATCAAACAAATAATCGAAGACTCAAGAAGTGAGAATTATCAAGAAATGACAAGACAGAGATACGTGGACAGTTGTTGCAAACCAGTTCCAGGACTGAAGATTAAAGAAGAGTAGCCTCCTAAAGCGGGAAGTGTTCATTCCACTCGAAAATGTGAGGTATTATATTGGAAAAAAGTTGACTCTATAAGATTGGAAGCAACGCTGAATAATTTTTCTAATTAACATTGGGCGTCTTGGCATAAGAAAAGTACCATATATTTTACTATTTGATATAGTTTCTATTAGTGGACGTAATTCTAATTTTTCTCTTACTTAAACTGTCCCTTCGAGTTTTCCCCACAATCTTTCTTAAATACCTCATCTCCATTGTAGTTATTGTGGTTTTATGTCTTTATTGTATAGTCCAGTTCTTAGATGCATGTTACTGTTGGCATATATACATAGTTATGATTGTAGTTTAGCTTTAGTGCTTACTTCCTTTTTGATTATAGTGACTTTGTTCATCTGATAGTATAATTTGGTTGTTTTTTCTATCCTGTTCCAGACTTGTTGTTCAATAATGCTATCTTTGCTTACCTTTGTTTCTAGGTACTGACTCATAGCAAACAGCAGCAAGCTAAGAGTGTCACTCTGTTTTAGTTTTTTCTCTCTGATTCTATGGCCCTATTACTAATTTCCTACTTTTTCTGCACTTGGCCAGATACTCTTACTTCTGCCAGCGCTCTGTCAAAATTCGATTTTAAGAGTATTAGTTAGTGTTCTCTTTTTAACGTCTTTCTATGGCAAATATGTGACTGTGAGATTATTTTTATTTTCTCTAAACTGCTTGCTCTTTTTGTAATTTGTATTTAATTTCTTTTCCGGTGTTTCTTCCTTTAACTTTCGAGTAATTTTTTCTTGCTATGTGAGATAAATAAATTGCTTGGAAGTTTGCACACCTTTTTGGTTTTCTTTTTTTATGTATAGAAATTATTACGTTCTAATTCATTCCTCTGATACACCTATGATTTTCTATGCTAAGTTACAGAATTTGGTCAGATGGTTTAGTAGTTTTGGTCTGCTGTATTTTTATAATATTGGGCTTGTATCACTACTTTCTACTGCTCTTCCCAGCGTTAGTTTTTGACTGCTTCTTCTACTTTTTAATTTTTTATTTAATTTTTTAAATATATTCCTCTTCGTAGCTGTCTTCTTTTCTTGTTGTGATATCCGTTCTATTTTATATTTATTTAGGTATTGAATATTTTCTTTTCTTTGGTAAACAGTACCGTGAACTGGGGTTATATTGGTTCAAAATTACATGTTTTTACCTGTTTAGTATAAGTTGTATCTATTAATAGTTTAAGGCTAATGGCACATCAACGTCTTCCTTGTCAGACTTTTCGCTTGAGGAAAGAGATGGAAGCCTTCTTTTTTATGGGGGCTAGCGTTTTGAAGGACCAACAGTGTCTTTGGGAACTTTAACATCTTGACGATTAATACTTTTATCAGCTGCTACCTGCAATTTTTTCCTCCTAATTATAGCACCTTCTGTCCCTAAGAAATCTAACCGTTTTTTCTCCGACTGCTCGAAAAAGGCTTCTCCGACCAGATTCTTATCAGACTCATTTAAGTTTTGAGACAAACATGTTTCTATTAATGGGATAAATTTCACAGTTTTTGAAACTAAATTTTAAATTTTGTCCCATGTTTGGTTCCAACTGCTTCATTAATTCCTTTAACAGCGTAGGAAAGACATCCTTAGAAATTGTCGCGAATTTTGAACCATTCTTTGACTCCCTTCACTTTGTCAGGATTTTACGCCATATTCTCTCCATGGGGGCAAAAAAGACCACAATCAAAGGTTGTGTAAGATGTGTAGTGTTAGGTGGTAAACACCTGATGTCATACTTCTCACATAGTTCTAAGACTTGAAAGCTAATGTTTCAACACTGAGGATCTGGCTAAAGATGCTGGTTGATAAGACACTCGGAAGATGCTTTAGTATTTGTGCTGTGATTAAATCGTATCCTGGCAGTTTCTATTCTTTTATAACGTTTATATCCTATTCATTTTAGTGGGAGTAAATCGAAGGTGATAATCAGCAAGGGACACCCAAGAAGTTAATGATTTTCTCTGAACTTTGATTTAAAGCTGCTTCTAAAGACGGGAAGCTAGTTGACAGGTATTGAGAAAATTTACCAGATTTTTCTTTGTCCGATCATGTTCAGGTGCAATTTGCTTTTTGTATTGGTGGTGTATTGATTTTCGGCCGTTTGAATTTTTTTTGTGTCGTGATGTAATTTTAGAAACATAAAATTTGTTTTTTGTTAAATATTCTGGTCAAGCTACTAAATATATGTTCATCTTAGGGTTACGTTATCGATTCCATCTTCTTTTAGCCTGTGCAATTCATTCTCGGATATGGGGTTATTAATTTTGTTATATATTACTGAACTACGTAGTTTAGATCTTGAATATAGGTTTAGAATTGCCCCTAGTTTGTTAATTGAGTAGCTATGATGGAATTTAGTAGTTTGAGGATTACTTCTGTGCTTAGGGTAATTATAACAAGGGAGCGGTCAACACGCAAGTTATAGTTGTCTTCAACAAGAAAGTGATTGACGGAGATGCCGCAAGTCAAGAATCTTATTAAGTGGGCCAGTAGATGGGTTTACCAGATTAAAGGTGTATATAGTTCTTATCGTATATTTCTCAGAATAGGTACATACTACTACTACTGTTTATTATTTTCAGTTTGATAAATTGTTTGCTATTCAAATAATAAAATTCTAGTCTTATTGGCATAGTCAGGAAAAAGGTTTTAGAATGAATTCTGACTTTTACTTAAAACTGCATTCTTTTTGGTCTAAACTGGTAATTATTCAACAACAAAATTAAGAAATGTTAATAACCGGTTAGTAAACTTTTAAAACCACCTTGTTTATTTTAAAAATATGTACTTTAGGTGAGTGACTTATAAAAGTGCAACTTTTGGAAGCGAGTTTCAGTTTACAAAAGTTTTTAAAGCTCTGGTTGCAGTATAATGTGAAATAGATTTTTTTATTGTATTTATACTTATGTATACCTTTTCGTGATCTTTTTTTCGAAATTCAATAAATTTGCTAATAATGCTTTAGATTAGAGTATATTTATTTTTAATTTTTTCAAAGTTTCCCTTAAATTACATGCAGCACAAATTTTCTTTACTTTTGAACCTTTTGCGATACAAACACATCTACACATACGCACACTTAATCACTTTATAGGGTTTTATATAAAACTTTAAATTTTGGCTACAGCCATTTTCTGTTGATGTACTCAATCAGCACTTCCGGGGCCCTTTTTTTATATTCGCTCGAGGCCGACACACAAAATAAAGATTTGTCAATAGACTTGTCGAATGCTTCTTTAGTTGCCAGTAAATATCTCAGAATCATAATCGTTCTGAAGAATTGCTTCTTGGCAGACAGACGAATTTCTTCCTGCAATAAATTGAAGGTGAACGGTAGCGTGTCGCAATTCAGGCGCTTTAGCTTGCCAACAAACGTATTGTAATATAACAATATCAAATTATCGTAGTGTTGGCGTAAAATGTCCATTTTCACGCTAGTCAAGAGGAAAAAGGTGATGTCGATCCCTGGCGACCCATAATCCATCAGTTGAAAATCGAGAAGTTTGGTCTGGGTCTGACCGCGAGCTCCGTACCTCATCATGATGTTGTTTACCCAAAGGTCGTTGTGGCTAATTGTGGCAAATGGTTCGCGCTGTGCTGTTCGATCTTCTATCAGACGAAAACTCGAGATTAAGGATTGCTCGATGTCGAAAAGGAAAGGCAGGCATTCTTCTTTCAGCTTTGCTGTTGTTAGGATGAAGTCGATTTCTGCTCGAGCAGTAGTTTCTGTGAAGTGATCAAACGATTTGTTTCTCGAGAGGTACGGAAGCATCTTTTCCTTAAATGCGTAGGGTTTTAACAGCTTCATGGCTACAGAAACGGCGTGAAAGGTGGCCAAGTTCTTTAAAAACACTTCCGCTACCTTCAGGTCGAATTCGTGGAAGCGGGCAAACTCTAGAAACTCTGAAAACCTTAGATCCTCCAGCAAGACGATGGCGTGGTCATCTACTTCGTTTGACAAAGAGGTCAGGTTGATGCGAGCCCCGTAGCATTTAGGGAAGAAGTCCATGATGTCCGTCACGCCTTGCTCCTTCTGAAATTCTTGCAGCGCAGGTAGCATGGTGTTGTAAAAAGCCGCTTCCCTTCTGAACATTTCCAGGCTACCAAAAAGCTTCTTAATCTCCTCGTTATCTGTGGGTATTTTTGCGATTAAGTGCAGGGTTTCCTTTTGGTTCAACTTTAGTTTGTGGATGTTGACGTCTAAGGCTAGTAACTGGCTATTGTAACTTTCTCCCGCCACAGGTAATTTGCAGATGGTCACGTTTGAAATTACAAACTCCTCTTTGATGGACGACTTCAGCAGCGTGAGAAAGCTTTGGATGCTGGGTATCGATTCCATGGTTTCTGTGAACAAGATTGAATATTTGTAACAAATAAATTTAAAGTATGGTAAAATTGTTCGAACAGAACTTAGTTTCTATAGAATTTATGAATTCACTTGTTCTTTCTAAAAATAAACGACCACGTATTTTCTGCTGATTTAAAGTAGCGTGGTACAAATGACTCAACAAAAGAAATGAAATCCAAAAATTTATTATTAGTTTATTTTACATTTATTTTAAAGAGTTTTCCTTTTCAATGAATAGTATAAACATAAATTATATTGTGATGTAGATATTGCTTGAACAATATATTGATGATTTCTTAAGTTCTGTCTGAACTTACATACTTACTAAAAGTTCTTATACCTTTATAACCACCAGCATCTACTCTATAATTTTTCTAAAAGGACATAAAATTTGGGAATGTAAGAACTTTCTAAAAATGACATCTTGAGAGAGGTACAGACGGGTAAAACAATATAAATCAACCTTTAAAAATAAATCGGTCTCGGTTCAAGATTCGTCGAAACCCAGCACTTCTTCTGTTGTTTTTTTTTGAAAAGTAATCAAAACAATCTACTGTACTATTGTCCAGTGCTGTTGTCAAACGATTCGTCTATTACTAGACTCTAGCAGCCAAAATCATCTTTATCCATCAAGGCCTATCGTAGATTACGGTTTACGATAAAAAAGTTACGCACTTGGAGGTAAATTTGATCCAGTTAAAGGAAAAACAAGATTGACTTCTTCCTCCTTTATCTGTTAAAACTCATTGTGAACTTGTAGGTATCCTCCAAAATATAGTGTTATCTGTGATAGAATTTTATAGTGTTTTAGAAAGAGGTTATGGGGTGGCTGTTTACTTGAAGGTTGAATAACTTGAATAAGTTACTATGTGGGAAATTGTTTAACACACAAACTATACCTTGTCTCGAACGGTGTGCGGCATTGTTGTTTAATATAATTAGGACGCTAAAGTAGATGGTTAATTCACAATATATTTTCCTTTTCCGATTCTGAAATTGTTTTGTGTTAGTTGAATACTTCCACGTTTAGATGGCAAGCATTCCTAGCTGACTGCGTTGCTTGTATTCAAGGAGTTAGTGAAGTCGATCGTTGAATGCATATTGTTGACGTAGGAAATCGAGCTGATTGTTTATGATGGGGTATTGTGGCTTGGGTAACTCGTGTTTTCAGTGCTGCAGTGACACATGCCGGTTTAGTTGTCTACGAAGAAAAATGGCTTGTGGAGTGTTTGGTACACCAAGAGAATAATCTGCCCGTACAGAAAAAATAATGCGATTGTTTATTGTTCTTAGAGTCTGCATTCCATTTTATTTGTAATCTTTTCGAAAGAATGTCCGATTACAGGCGTTTGTTGCTGCTGGTGACGCTAGTTCTACGTTCTTTGAAATTACTACCTAAACGAATCGTCATCTCTGGAGACAACTTTGATGGAGCGGAGATCGCACTGTCCCAAGAAGCACAAAAAACTTATTCAAAACTTATTTCAAAGAGTTAGAAGCTGATAAAAATGTTCTCATTTATTACAATGGCCGAAACCATCTAGACAGCAAAAACTGTCGTGATATTGGGTCAGTCCAACTTTCCCTCCCCCCTGCATTGGCCGTTAGGAGTGATCGATGGAGTTTTCCTAGAAAGGATGGAGTAATTTGTGTTGCTCGGGTTGGTACCAGTCAGGGTATATACATAAGAATCTAGCGATAAAGTTCTTCCCTTTACTTTTACAGTTTTTTAGTTCAAGGGGAATGTAAAAATAATTGGAATTAATTATAGATAGAGATATTTACTTGTAAATAGTTGTTTGTTGTTGAATCGTACATTTGCTTGAATGCATTTTGGATATCGTTTCTTGTTTTGATCGACAAGCTTTTCTATAACGAGCCTCTTAAAGTTAGAGTTTGCCACTATTAGTTTGGGGACCTGCACTGTGCTTTTAGTATCTTCTAAGTAGCTAATGTCAATCTTTAAGGAGCAGACTTACGAACACCTATTAGTTAAAAGGCTATTTGTTTCCTTCGGTCTTAATTTTATTTAATTTACCGATCGCTGTCCCTCGCTAGATTAAGCTTGTTTCTATTGAAATTTGCGTTTGTAGCCTCCCTTCCTTTTTGGGAAACCTCGTTCCAGGAAAACGGAGCTTGTGAGAGGCAAAATGTGTCTTGACAACTTCTAGTATGAATCCCGATGATAAAGAGGAGTAAATGCCTGACTTGTTCCTTCTTTCTCTTTTCTTGAATTCTTTCATCACCGAAGGAAGAAGACGAAATAAAGTCATCATTAATTAGTTCGATTTAATCAGATTTCTGTTTGTTTTAAAATCTAATTGTATGTAGTATTTACTTAATATGACAAGTTAATGTAATAATAGTTTGCGGAGGCGTGATGTAACCTGGCAGACGACGAAAGTGAACTGCAATGCTCATACGTGAATGAGGACGACTGCACTAATTGGGTAGCGAATAGAGCAGCAAATACGCAGAAACTGTTCTTAGAATTCAAAAAACTTTTGAGAATTAAGTTAGAAAAACCACAAATTGCAAACGTTAAGCATTTTTGATACTTGAAATAAAAGAAATTAATATTACAGTTAACGTACCCCTTTAATTGTTTATAAACATAAGTTTTGGCTAATTGATTTTAATTAAAATAATTTTATTACCACTGAATTTATTTTTAAAGTATTTGGTTATTTATTACTCACCCCGAGTTGTACTTCACTGAATGTTGATGATAATAGCCTTTAGTTTGGCTTTGTGTTTTTGCCAAGGAACAGATTTGGCACTTGTTTTTGCGTGCGATTAATTAAACGTATTGCACTGTACAAAGGCTTAAGAAGTGGATTATTATATCGCCATTCCATGTTATCGATAATAGAAGGCACTAGATAATGAACAAACAATACAAGGCAATCGTTTACTCGACGGACTGCAGATACAGCTACTTATTTATCAGCTGCAGATACGCATCATTAAACTGTACAGTTGCATCATAAAAGCCAATAATTATTAAACATAAGCAAACATGAGTTTGTCACCCTAATATAAAGTACATAAAAAGTGTTACCGTAACACTGCTACTCTTTGAATGCATCTCAGAATTGGATAGAAGAGCGACAATTTTCAAACAAAACTTGATTCGGAGCGTTTTATCTGATGAATTAAATCATTCTCAACGGGATGAAAGCTGCATGTTGAAGATGAGCTCAGATATAAGACTGTTGTGAAACTGTATGTGATTTCTTCATCAAAAGAGCAGAGTCATTAAAATGGAACTGTTTAAGGCAGTACTATAAGCAGGCTATGATTTATTTAAAACTGAAAGAATGGAATACGTTATTGAATAATTATAAATGTTTATAAATAAATATTTTGTAAATTTAATCATATTTGTCTTATACAATTAAAAAGTCGGAAAATTTTTAATTACTACTTTATTGCTTAATGCAGATGTAGTCATCTTTTTGGTTCTGAAGGTGTTCGTAAGTCCCTCAGGAAAATGCCTTAATACACCTTTGCTCCTTAAAGATTGACATTAGCTACTTAGAAGATACTAAAAGCACAGTGCAGGTCCCCAAACTAATAGTGGCAAACTCTAACTTTAAGAGGCTCGGTATAGAAAAGCTTGTCGATCAAAACAAGAAACGATATCCAAAATGCATTCAAGCAAATGTACGATTCAACAACAAACAACTAATTACAAGTAAATATCTCTATCTATAATTAATTCCAAACAATTATTTTTACATTCCCCTTGAACTAAAAAACTGTAAAAGTAAAGGAAAGAACTTTATCGCTAGATTCTTATGTATATACCCTGACTGGTACCAACCCGAGCAACACAAATTACTCCATCCTTTCTAGGAAAACTCCATCGATCACTCCTAACGGCCAATGCAGGGGGGAGGGAAAGTTGGACTGACCCAATATCACGACAGTTTTTGCTGTCTAGATGGTTTCGGCCATTGTAATAAATGAGAACATTTTTATCAGCTTCTAACTCTTTGAAATAAGTTTTGAATAAGTTTTTTGTGCTTCTTGGGACAGTGCGATCTCCGCTCCATCAAAGTTGTCTCCAGAGATGACGATTCGTTTAGGTAGTAATTTCAAAGAACGCAGAACTAGCGTCGCCAGCAGCAACAAACGCCTGTAATCGGACATTCTTTCGAAAAGATTACAAATAAAATGGAATGCAGACTCTACGAACAATAAACAATCGCATTATTCTTTCTGTTCGGGCAGATTATTCTCTTGGTGTACCAAACACTCCACAAGCCATTTTTCTTCGTAGGCAACTAAACCGGCATGTGTCACTGCAGCACTGAAAACACGAGTTACCCAGGCCACAATACCCCGTCATAAACAATAAGCTCGATTTCCTACGTCAACAATATGCATTCAACGATCGACTTCACTAACTCCTTGAATACAAGCAACGCAATCAGCTAGGAATGCTTGCCATCTAAACGTGGAAGTATTCAACTAAGGCAAAACAATTTCAGAATCGAAAAAGAAAAATATATTGTGAATTAACCATCTACTTTAGCGTCCTAATTATATTAAACAACAATGCTGCACACCGTTCGAGACAAGGTATAGTTTGTGTCTTAAACAATTTCCCACATAGTAACTTATTCAAGTTATTCAACCTTCAAGTAAACAGCCACCCCATAACCTCTTTCTAAAACACCATAAAATTCTATCACAGATAACACTATATTTTGGAGGATACCTACAAGTTCACATTGGATTTCGTACTAATGAGTTTTAACAGATAAAGAAGGAAGAAGTCAATCTTGTTTTTCCTTTAACTGGATCAAATTTACCTCCAAGTGCGTAACTTTTTTATCGTAAACCGTAACCTACGATAGGCCTTGATGGATAAAGATGATTTTGGCTGCTAGAGTCTAGTAATAGACGAATCGTTTGACAACAGCACTGGACAATAGTACAGTAGATTGTTTTGATTACTTTTCAAAAAAAAAACAACAGAAGAAGTGCTGGGTTTCGACGAATCTTGAACCGAGACCGATTTATTTTTAAATGTTGATTTATATTGTTTTACCCATCTGTACCTCCCTCAAGATGTCATTTTTAGAAAGTTCTTACATTCCCAAATTTTATGTCCTTATTATAGAGTAGATGCTGGTGATTATAAAGGTATAAGAACTTTTAGTAAGTATGTAAGTTCAGACAGAACTTAAGAAACCATCAATATATTGTTCAAGCAATATCTACATCACAATAAAGTTCCTATACCATATATAATTTATGTTTATACTATTCATTGAAAAGGAAAACTCTTTAAAATAAATGTAGAATAAACAAATAATAAATTTTTGGATTTCATTTCTTTTGTTGAGTCATTTGTACCAAGCTACTTTAAATCAGCAAAAAATAAGTCGTCGTTTATTTTTAGAAAGAACAAGTGAATTCATAAATTCTATAGAAACTAAATTCTGTTCGAACATTTTTACCATACTTTAAATTTATTTGTTACAAACATTCAATCTTGTTCACAGAAACCATGGAATCGATACCCGGCATCCAAAGCCTTCACACGCTGCTGAAGTCGTCCATCAAAGAGGAGTTTATAATTTCAAACGTGACCATCGGCAAATTACCTATGGCGGGAGAAAGTTACAATAGCCAGTTACTAGCCTTAGACGTCAACATCCACAAACTAAAGTTGAACCAAAAGGAAACCCTGCACTTAATCGCAAAAATACCCACAGATAACGAGGAGATTAAGGAGCTTTTTGGTAGCCTGGAAATGTTCAGAAAGGAAGCGGCTTTTTACAACACCATGCTACCTGCGCTGCAAGAATTTCAGAAGGAGCAAGGCGTGACGGACATCATGGACTTCTTCCCTAAATGCTACGGGGCTCGCATCAACCTGGCCTCTTTGTCAAACGAAGTAGATGACCACGCCATCGTCTTGCTGGAGGATCTAAGGTTTTCAGAGTTTCTAGAGTTTGCCCGCTTCCACGAATTCGACCTGAAGGTAGCGGAAGTGTTTTTAAAGAACTTGGCCACCTTTCACGCCGTTTCTGTAGCCATGAAGCTGTTAAAACCCCACGCATTTAAGGAAAAGATGCTTCCGTACCTCTCGAGAAACAAATCGTTTGATTACTACACAGAAACTACTGCTCGAGCAGAAATCGACTTCATCCTAACAACAGCAAAGCTGAAAGAAGAATGTCTGCCTTTCCTCTTCGACATCGAGCAATCCTTAATCTCGAGTTTTCGTCTGATAAAAGATCGAACAGCACAGCGCGAACCATTTGCCACGATTAGCCACAACGACCTTTG
The DNA here is from genome assembly GCA_036346155.1 of Sinelater perroti. Classification (NCBI taxonomy): domain Eukaryota; kingdom Metazoa; phylum Arthropoda; class Insecta; order Coleoptera; family Elateridae; genus Sinelater; species Sinelater perroti. The sequence continues at coordinate 10,216,097 of JARFIY010000270.1, read as the reverse complement.
GGTAAACAACATCATGATGAGGTACGGAGCTCGCGGTCAGATCCAGACCAAACTTCTCGATTTTCAACTGATGGATTATGGGTCGCCAGGGATCGACATCACCTTTTTCCTATTGACTAGCGTAAAAATGGATGTTTTACGCCAACACTACGATAATTTAATATTATTATATTACAATACGTTTGTTGGCAAGCTAAAGCGCCTGAATTGCGACACGCTACCGTTCACCTTCAATTTATTGCAGGAAGAAATTCGTCTGTCTGCCAAGAAGCAATTCTTCAGAACGATTATGGTTCTGAGATATTTACTGGCAACTAAAGAAGCATTCGACAAGTCTATTGACAAATCTTTATTTTGTGTGTCGGCCTCGAGTGAATATAAAAAAAGGGCCCCGGAAGTGCTGATTGAGTACATCAACAGAAAATGGCTGTAGCCAAATTTTTAAAGTTTTATATAAAACCCTATAAAGTGATTAAGTGTGCGTATGTGTAGATGTGTTTGTATTGGAAAAGGTTCAAAAGTAAAGAAAATTTGTGGTGCATGTAATTTAAGGGAAACTTGGAAAAAATTAAAAATAAATCTACTCTGATCTAAAGCATTATTAGCAAATTTATTGAATTTTGAAAAAAAGATCACGAAAAGGTATACATAAGTATAAATACAATAAAAAAAATCTATTTCACATTATACTGCAACCAGAGCTTTAAAAACTTTTATAGACTGAAACTCGCTTCCAAAAGTTGCACTTTTATAAGTCACTCACCTAAAGTACATATTTTTAAAATAAACAAGGTGGTTTTAAAAGTTTACTAACCGGTTATTAACATTTCTTAATTTTGTTGTTGAATAATTACCAGTTTAGACCAAAAAGAATGCAGTTTTAAGTAAAAGTCAGAATTCATTCTAAAACCTTTTTCCTGACTATGCCAATAAGACTAGAATTTTAGATATTCAATCCAAAACGTGTCATTAAAATTTCGATTTTCATCCATAGGGTTTTGAAGATATACCAGGAAACCCATTGACCATTGAACATTTGATGAACGAACAAAATTGAAATATTACTATGACAATTAATTAAAATAGCCAGATAGAATAATAGTTGTCGGCTATTTTATTATTTGAATAGCAAACAAATTATCAAACTGAAAATAATAAACATATATATATATATATAATGTGTGCGAAAATAAGTACACTGAACAATCACCAAATATGGTTATACACAACTTGTCTTAAAAATGCGACGAGATATTCTTTCAAAGCATAAAATAGTGCTTGCCACTACTCTCCAATTAATGCTAAAGTGTGTAGTATGTACTTATTCTGAGAAATATACGATAAGAACTATATACACCTTTAATCTGGTAAACCCATCTACTGGCCCACTTAATAAGATTCTTGACTTACTTGAGGCATCTCCGCCAATCACTTTCTTGTTGAAGACAACTATAACTTGCGTGTTGACCGCTCCCTTGTTATAATTACCCTAAGCACAGAAGTAATGCTCAAACTACTAAATTCCATCATAGCTACCCAATTAACAAACTAGGGGCAATTCTAAACCTATATTCAAGATCTAAGCTACGTAGTTCAGTACCTCACAGAACTAATTCAAGAAGCTGGGTGGTTCTCTACACGAAAATGTGACGTAATACATAACAAAATTAATAACCCCATATCCGAGAATGAATTGCACAGGCTAAAAGAAGATGGAATCGATAACGTAACCCTAAGATGAACATATATTTAATAGCCTGACCAGAATAGTTAATAAAAAACAAATTTCATGTTTCTAAAATTACATCACGACACTACCTGGAGAGCCAAAAAAAATTCAAAACGGCCGAAAATCAATACACCGCCAATACAAAAAGCAAATTGCACCTGAACATGATCGGACAAAGAAAATTCTGGTAAATTTTCTCAATACCTGTCAACTAGCTTCCCGTCTTTAGCAGCAGCTTTAAATCAAAGTTCAGAGAAAATCATTAACTTCTTGGGTGTCCCTTGTTAATTATCACCAGGAACAGAACGGAAAGAAAGTAATAGGAGAAAGAACACCAAAAAATGGCTTTAAACAGAGGAAGTTACAGAAAACGGTTGAGAAAAAAAAATTTCTACAACTATACGTTAAAGCCAAAAATGTTAGTGAAGCAATAAATGGTACTTTTCTTATGCCAAGACGCCCAATGTTAATTAGAAAAATTATTCAGCGTTGCTTCCAATCTTATAGAGTCAACTTTTTTCCAATATAATACCTCACATTTTCGAATGGAATGAACACTTCCCACTTTAGGAGGCTTATCTTCTTTAGTCTTCAGTCCTGGAACTGGTTTGCAACAACTCTCCACGTATCTCGACTTGAGCTTTATTTTTCATTTCTTGATAATTCTCACTTCTTGAGTCTTCGATTATTTGTTTGATAAACTTCGTCTGGGATCGACCTCTTGGATTCTTGCCGTCTACTTTTCCTTCAGTAGTTGTTTTTAGTAGTCCATTTCCTCTCAGAATGTGACCTACTGTTTGGATCACTCGTTTTGTTATTTGTGTCTATATTTTTCTTTTGTCTTGTATTTGTTATAGGACTTCTTCGTTTGTTTTTCGTCGTACCTAGGAGATATTTAGTGCCACCTATAGCACCACATCACAAATGCTACTGTTTTCTTTCTGTCCGCTTTTCTAATGGTCTAAGTTTCGCATGCATACAGAGCTATGCTCCGTATGCATGTCTTAATATATTGTTTTTTGGTATTTGTTAATATGTCAAAAGTGATAAGCAGCGCATAAACAAGTGCAATGTCTACGAATAAGAAAAGCTACAAATGGCCTACAAGCCTTAGCAACGCAAATAAATCTACATCAGGACTCTTTAATAGCTGTCCAATCATTAATATTAAGAGAGTTAACATTAAAAATTTTTTAATTTAGATTTTATTAATAACGTACTGCATTACGTTTGTCCTTTATGTACTTGGCAATAGTTTTTGTTTTTACATGCGTATGTGGTTTATCTATAAGTGACAACAAGGTTGGCGTATTGATACAATGTTATCGAACCCGCCGACCAAAACTGTACACTGTAGTACGCGCAGTGGCAGCCGCATGATATTTTACGTAACATCTTTTAGTAACAGTTTTGTATCATAGAAAAAATACAGCAGTACGGCATGACTTAGAACTTAGGTGAGTAATTATATCTTTTATATCTGATTATCAGTTTAAATAACCAGATGCGCAATTAAAAATATCTATCCGGAAAAATATTTCTCGTGCGTGTTTCTCTTAATACGAGGACTTTCTAAAAAGAATCAGCATTAACCATGGCAGCTTCCTTATATACGGTGAGTCAATATGCTGAGCTGCAGTTACTTTAAATGCAAATAATTATTCCTTGTTGTTGTTGTTGTTGATGTTAAAAGAATCTTCTCGGCATACATACATACATTTTTCCTTTCTCCATTATTGATCGATAGTTGATTTTAACAGTTTCTCAGATACGAGCGAGGATCAATAATGTTTGTAATATTTGCTTCGATTAACATCAACAAAGCACATAACTTTTTCGTATATTTCTCCCTCATAATTTAAACGTTTCTATAAGTGTTACTTCAGTTTGAAAAATAGCCAAAAGTTACATATAACTAAATTCAGAACATACAATAGGTGCGAGATAACTTCAACTTTTTTACCAAGTAGTCTACTGTTAATAATTAAATTCCTCAACTACAAAAAATCATAATATTGAACTTCAGAAAATTATTCCCAAATAAAACACATACTATAATATTGGAACAATCCGTATGTTATTGCTATCAGTATAAAATACAGACTTAACTGATGACGACCAAATGTCCTCCAAGACTCCGCTGGCAGCGACTATTCCTTTAACAAAGCTTTCCATAATGCTTTCCCATATATGTGCCTCTATCTTAGCAATTATATGTCTAATGTTCTATTTTTTAGCTCTGAAATAGTAGCAAATTGTTTTATACAAACCTTTTCTTAGAATAGCCCCAAAGAAAAAAGTCCAATCGATGTCATCCCAATGCAAGACCTCGAAATTTGGTTTAAACTAAAGCAAGTGTTTCACGTGCTGTATGACTCCATCTTGTTGAAACCATATGTCATTCAAGATCGTTGATTTCTTAAAGAAAAAAAAATTATTTAATATCTCTTGAGAACAACGTTGCCAGCATCGTCCTCAAAAAAGTAGAGGCAAATAATTTCCCCAGTCCACAACGCATACTAAGTAGTGCATTTTTGTGTATGCATTTTACAATTCTGACAACTCGCAACGCCATTTAAATAAAAATCTGGTGTGAACATCACACTACTTTCCTTATCCTATTATTATATATTATACCGGGTCCATCGTCTCGGCCCTGCGCTGCTCTCGTCCCGGAACTTGTTATTTTAAAAAAGGACGAGGCGCGAGTCCAACACTCGAAAGCTGATTAAAATAAATTATTGACTCGTACTTAAAATTTTGCTACGTCACTGAAGGTAACCGTGCGAGCTCTGTCGCACAGCCTTCCCTATTATTGCCTGCGTGCTCCCTTCTAGCGGCCAAGCGCTCCCCCCGTCCTCTCGCAGTCGGCCAGGAAGCTCTCCGAGCGCGCTGTGATTGGTCCATTTAATTAATTTTTAATCGGCTCTAACTTATTTATTTGACCTCGGATCAAAAAATTTCATTGTATATTTTTTGTTCGTCTCGGTCTGATCTATCCGGTAATATAAATTTACCGAAATATTTTATGAACACCCGGTATATTAAAAATCCTGAGCTTCAATTTTTTCGAGTTCCTATTTTACCAACTTTACCTGACTTTCCTATGAAGTTAAATTTTTTAATATCTATCACAGTTGCAATATACCTGCCTCACCATTTGCCTTAGTGCGGAATCAGGGAAAACCAGGAAAACCCAAATCAGGTAAACGAGTCAAAATCGTTGATGAAGCTAAGCGTAACTATCTATGCAGTCTATTTGTTTATTTTTTAGATCTCACGCATCTCACGTTAACACATATTCTCCATACCCCCTCCCCCCAACACCAATCATTTTAGAAATTCCGCAATAGCTGTCCATCTCTCGTGCAATCCCGTGACCACCTCCAACAGCTCGTGATAAGAGACGTTTCTACTCTATCCTTAGTCTCATTTCCTACGTTGTAGGTCAGCAGAACGTATATGGTACCATCGACCTCCCGAAACGTACATCTATTTTGGTTCTCCTCTATCTTTCGGATTCTGACCAAGTATATATGGTGTACTAATTAGGGAAAGAAATGTATGTACATATCACCCCGCTTCCACTGCTTTCAAAGCTCCCAACCGGTTCTTTACAAGCCCCATTGAAACCATCTTGAAAATCGGCAGTCCTACTCCTACCATAACTTTTTTGGCCAGTTGGTCCATACGCTCGTTCCCCGGAAATCTTTGGAAATAGCATATTTACAAAGCTCCTACAACACTACACCAATACTATCGTAACAACATTATTATTATTTTCAAACCTGTCCTTCAACAATGCTCACATTCATTATATCTATCGGGGCCGAAAATTTACCTTTGCGCAAGCCACAAAACCCGAGTTAGAGAAAGCGACTCGAAACCGCCCTGACAATTACAACTCTATGCAAAGAAAAAAATTATTTTACCTTAGCCTACGTCTGTTAAGTCTTTATACTCACTAATTTTCCCAACCCTAGCATGCCCACTATAAGTTCACGTCTATTGTAGAAATAAATATCCGCACATGTTGCTTTGTTTTTCCCCATCTCTGCTCTCATTTTGACCTCGTCTCAGTTTATAACCCCACTAGAAGCGTTTCAAAAACTGACGGTCCTACTCCTATTCTCTTTGGCCAGATGGTCCGCACGCTCATACCCCGGAGTACCGACGTGACGTATCTAGATCTCAGCCGATACCGTCTTTAGACGGGTTTAAAGCTCGACTTACAAATGCGCCGACGCCCTCATGCTTCTGAGAGCAAGTAACGGTGATTTTCTGTCAGATATTACAATATATTTTCGAATGACTGCTCTGTGTCTTCTGATGTAGCTGAGAGAATTAGCTCGTACCTCTACGAGGTTGGTTCGTCCGTAGTAGATGTCTTACTCTGCTCGCATGACCCGCTCTCCCGTCGGCCGACCGCGATCCATCCTCGTAGCAGCGCAGTTGTCGTTCTTCAAGCTCCTTCTTATTAAATGTTTTCTCGAGGCTGCTAATCCGATACAGCCCGGTTTAAATAAAATGCAATGGCAGTAACTAGTTTAATACTAACACCGTCTTAGTGGCTGCCTCCTTAATTTTTTTTTTCACAAACCGCCCCATGAATTTTTCCACAACTCCGGATATAATCCCTGCAATAGACGCACTCGTCGTTGAATCTCGAAGAATACCACCTCCGTTTTCTTTGTATTCAATTTGTTTCTCATGTGTTTTGCACTTTTTGCATCTTTAAACTTTTAATTCGCCCAGCTCAAACTATCAGCAAAGTATCATATGCGAACGCAATCAGGTTTCAGTATACCGGTCCAAAGCACGAACTCTGGGGGAACCCCCTTGTAACTTATAGCGTCGCGATCTCTCCTCCCGTTTCGACACGTGCTATTCCCTCAGTAAAGTAGTGCTCTACTAGCAAAAGTAGTTAGAAAACAATCCTTCTCTGATAATTCCCGGATGATTCCGTATCACCACATATTAAACGCCCCTGCGATATTCAAAGTACCTAATCGCGCACATCGTTGACTTATCCTTACAAAAACCCCATTGTTAGTCATAAAATCCGTTTTACTGTATCACGTAAACGCTGTGCATCGTTATGATCCGATCAAAAGCATTTCTCCCAGAAGCTGCCCAAATCGATCGGATAGTCTTTCTGGCTAAAACATAGAGAAGAGCGATGTTTAAGTAATTCCGGTGCACTTCTAATCCATCATCTAGTTCAAAAGAAATAATCCGTACATGAAAGTAACTATGATCGACGTAAATCTAAGAAAATTGCAATAGCGAACTATACAGTCAGATGGTAAGCGAAGTGGATAAAAATACAGAAAAGAGACAATGTATCAAAAATTTCTTCACCAAACACCACCATGGCTAGACTACAAGTTTAGGATATTGAAATATACACGATTAAGGAAATAACATAAAATTGGTACATACCATCTCCCACTTATCGAGATGGAGCACCGAGTACACTGGGTTACAAATGATTTATATATCTAAACAATACGGATATAAACTCTCGTAAGATTATATATGTATACGTCATCCTAAACATACAATTAGTCCTACAAGAATGTTCTGTCTAGGTTTATAGCGTAAGAAGAGATAAACAGGCGCCACATCTCTCAAATCTGTTAGAATAATTTTCTGGGCGTAAATGTAAACCCTCCAACCCATAATTTGAATTTAATTGGAGTCGGAAGATTGTAACAGACAATCTAACTTATTGATTCAATATTCTCTTTTTACAAATTGTACTCCGTTGGCTGCAGTATTTCTCATATCTTATCTGCATTTAACGCCTTTATGGCCATATATAAACCAGGGCTGCTTCAAAGTCGACCAGACCCAAAAAGATACCTGGTCAGTTACTTCAATCTCTCTCTAGATTTTCTTCTATCTACAAAAGTCGTTTATTTAGATGCTTTCCGGTAAATAACAGACCCCCTTTCCAGCAAATTTTAGATGAGCTTGACGAAGTGTTAAGTTTGGATTTTTCCAAATAATTGCACTGCTTGCCTCTTTCCTCAATTAATAAATTAGTCCACAGTTTTTGTATATTGGTATCGCTTTATTTTTTTTTTTTTTTTAGAAAATATCGTACTGTAGCTGCAATACTCATTTGAGGTACTTTTTAATGTGATGACACGGAAATACCGTTTTAAATCTCACAAAAACAGTAAAAATAATATCGCTGGCTTTTGACAGAATAACTAAGTTGTTGAAAAGCGTATGTCAAAAAGAAAAAGAAGTCACCTCTTTTCGATAGTCATGCACGCCATCCAAACTGCCTAAAATTTCAACTGAACGCTTTTGTGGAAACAACTGTAGATGTCTGAAAACGCGGTGTCAAGTTTGAGATAGTGGCAGAGAAGAGCGTTAATCAGAGAAAGTCTGACGTAGCAAGATATACAAATGTCCTGGTGTTTACTAAAATCCTACAACGTTGTTGTGCAACTTTTTTGCTCTTAAAAGTTATGAATAAAATACTGCAACTTATTAAAATTTACGTATCTAATTTATTTTCAGAAATTTAATTGTTTAATAACATTTATAAGCATTAACCCAAGTACTTAGTTATATAAAATCACGCTCTTTAACTATATTTATCTACTACACAATTTATTTTGCACTAAAATAGCTTACTTCCCACTGCGTGCTATTTATACATTCAGCATCTATTCTAAAGTCTCCCTTCCGGATTTCTCCGAGCTGTCCTATTCCTCACATGTTTACGAACACAGCAGGGGTCTCAACAGTATCGGTTCGCACATCGTCAAAGTGGCGGTTAAAATCTGTTTTGATTGATTCTAAGAATTGTATTCGATAGGAATAGAACAAGCTTCAAAATAATATTTTGTGCAACGATGCAATGTTTTCAAAATGGAACAAATTCGATATTTATCGTTAGTTCCAACATGTCGTTCCAAATATTTCCTCTCTTCAAATTTCCGTACACTCGGAAACTCCAATGTACTCTAAAAATTGACCACGACAATCTTCCTTTAATATATTATAGGTTTTTGTGGCGTATCAGTCAGAAACGTTACACTAAATATTACTAAAGAACTGCTTCATCTTCGCTCGAATTAAATTATGCAAAATGCAAAGACACTTTAACCATTTTCTAAGAAATTACCTTAATTTGTCAAAAAGCTTCCTCCACGCTCATAATTTGATTGCCACACTTCTTCCAACTAATCTGTATCCCTTATAATGTTTTTTTATCTTAGCTTTAATACTCCTCAAGCTTTGTTTGTATGACTCACAAACTTATTTTTATGCTATAGTTATCGTACTTTTTGTATCAATTCTTTCTATTTAGTATTGCTACACAATCCCTTCATATGGTGTATCACTAACTTTCGTCTCGTATTTTCAAACCCTTTTTGTATAGTTGCTATTACGCAAAATTTTATTTTTAAGTGCTTCCCTATCAGTATCTTCATTCTCTCTTTATCTCATCCACAAATTTTTGTGGCCCAACAGTTAAAAATAAAATTAAGTTAAAGTCCAATAATCAAACGGGCTATACAGCAGGATAACTTCGTCCGGCCTGTTTGTCAAGGAAAATGTTATTGAAAGACCAACTAATTATCAGTCACACAATCTTCCGTGCTGCCAACGAAACATCTTCAATAAATCTCTTAGAACTTGCATATACACTGGGCCACAGAGATGTCGTGGAAGAACGACTGGTCCAATCAGGTGGTTACCAATAATCTCAGACCAAATATTAATGATGAATTTCAAGTATTCCATAGAGATTTTGCCTAGCTCACGGATATGCGTTATGCAGGTTGATGATGTCTTCCCTTCCAAAAATTAATGAAAAAATTGGTAGAAGTCCCAAATGGTGAAGGCAAAAACTAGCAAGAAAATTTTCCTTTTGTCATAATCTCTAAACATCTTGCAAGTAACAGGGACAGTAGAAGTTCCAATATAAGATACTCAACACAATAATTTGGCTAGCAGACCACTTGTCTAAAACTTACGCTAGAGTAATTTTTGATATCTTATTGGACACGTTCTTCCAACTCAGGTGTTTAAACAAACACGCCCGATCTCTGTATTTATCCTTACAATCAAACAACCCCCTCTTACACAAACGACGCTCCAGAAGCTTTGGGATTCGGTTGTCTGTAAGAATGGGTTTCTTGGTAAACCCAAGCGATATTCCAACTGTCCTTTTATTTTTTTATTCACTTGTATATAATATGAACAACAAACTATTATAACATCACTTCACAACATACCTCCACTTAGGAACAGATCTGCAGATGAAAAGTAACGTATAAACATATAGTAGCTGAAGTGAGTGTTGTTATGGAAGATTAACGTATAACTTGCTTTTTCGGACATGTGTTCACATCAAAATTTTTTTTTATTATAATTACCTCCTGACGTTTGTCCCTATAATTAACATTTATTCTGTAAAAGTACATTATCCCTTGCAGCTCCTCAAACAAAACTTGTTGCATTAAGGTGTGAAGGGCATGAGGGCCAAAATAAACTTTTTGATTCGTTAGGAAAAATCTAGACTTATCAAAAGTTTTTTCTACTTTTAATGTATTTAGAAAAAAATTGCCCAATTATAATTTTCTAATGTTTGTTCACAGAAGTCATGGAATCCACACCCAGCATCAAACAGCTTGATAGCTTGCTAAAGTGCTCCATCAAAGAAGACTTCTCCATTTTAAACACGACCACGAGCAAATTACCTATACCTGGGGAAAGCTACAACAGCCAACTGTTAGAGTTAAGCCTAACAATCTTTTTGCACAAATCGAAGAAGGAAGAGAAGCTGCAGATGATCGCAAAAATACCCACAACCAACGAAGAAATCAAGCAGCTCTTTGGTAACTCGGAGATGTTCAGAAAGGAAGCGGCTTTCTACAACACGATGCTCCCCGCCCTGCGAGAATTTCAGAAAGAGCAAGGGGTAGCGGACATCATGGACTTCTTCGCGAAGTGCTATGGGGCCCGCATCAATCTGACTTTATTGGGCGGGCCAGACGGCGATGCCGTCGTTTTGCTGGAGGATCTGAGGTCTTCGAAATTTGTAGTGTTCGATCGCTTTCATGAATTTGACTTGGAGGTAACCGAAGCGCTTGTTAAGAACTTGGCCGTCTTTCATGCCGTTCCTATAGCTACGAAGCTGCTGAATCCTCGAGTCTTTGAAGAAAAGATACTTCCGTACCTCAGACGAAACGGGTCGTTTGACCATTTGGCAGGGGCTAGCGCTCAAACGGAAATTGATTTTATCCTAAAAGCAGCAGAGCGGAAAGAAGACTGTCTATCTTTCCTTTCCGACATTGAGCAATCCTTACAATCAAGTTTAAGTATCTTGATGACTTCAACAGCACAAAGCGAACCATTTGCTACCATCAGTCACAATGACTTGTGGGTTAACAATATTTTGATAAATTACGAAACTGATAATTTAATCCGAACCAAAATTCTTGATTATCAGCTGATGGACTATGGATCTCCCGGAAATGACATCATCTTCCTCCTTTTCACTAGCGTGCAAATGGACATTCTGCGTAAACACTATGACAACTTAATATTGTTGTATTACAACACGTTTGTTAGCACGCTGAAGTGCTTAAAATGCGATACAACCCCATTCACTTTCAGTTTACTGCAAGAAGAAATACGCACATCCGCAAAAAAGCAATTCTTCCGAATGATGATGATACTAAGATACTTACTGTCATCTGCCACTATCCTTGACGATTCTACCCAAGAAGCATTTTATCGTGTGCCAGCTTCAAACGCATATAACAAAAGAGCTCCAGAAATATTGGTCGAGTATCTCCAAAGAAAGTGGCTGTAGCAAACTTAACAAGCAAGTGGTTACTATTTATCCACCCTTATCTCACTAGCTTTAAAAATGGTCGTCTAATTTTTATATACTAGGATCAAAATAAATTCAAAAAAAAAAAGAAAAACGTTTTATCGCAAGGTAAGCAAAGAACATAAAAATCAAATTGCTCAATAGAGCATTCTTGGTGGGAGCTTTCAACGTATTCTTGGTGTTGTAATATTTCTCATTATCTTTCGCCTTTACCTTGCACCGCATATAGTAGTAAGTGGGACTGCAGTCAAGACTAGAAAAGGGTCACAAGTGAAAGACTAATAATAGTCCAGGTTTTTATAAAACTACTTTTGAGTTTTCCTCCCCTCAGCTCCCACCTCTTCTATCTCAACACTTAATGTACTTGTCGGTAGCTACCTTCAAGCCATTCCTGAAGAAGTAAGAAACCATGGCATGCACTTTGCTGCTCATGGGACCCAGCATCATAACAGAGACAGAAAATTTGATATGTATGGTAGCTATACGCAATAAACTTATATCTTTTAAAGACAAACTACACAATAATTCTTTGGATTACAAAGACTTATTGTTATGTAATCTGCCGCTGTTGATTGTTAAAGAGGTTTCGCGTTAAATTGTCTAATAATAGATTGGGCATGCTCAAAATTCAAACGATCATCTCCCCTGTAATATTTAAAAAAATCAAATTTATATCAATAACCCCAGATAAAAAATTCTTGCTGATTTTTGTTACACAATCTTAAGAAGGCCACTTAAGTCATCCAATTTCATGGAATCCGCATATTGGTTCGCCCACTTAATAGGGATACACAAATTTAAATTTGTTTATCAAAAGAATTCAAATTATGTTCCCAAACATAAAGGACATGTCGAAAGGTTTGTAGGCTTTTGGAAAATCTATGGTAAAGGAACAAACTGCTCGTAAATGTTCGTAACTGTTTCAATAATTTGTTTAACACAATGAAACTAGTGCAAATAGTCTTTACATTAAAAGATCACTTTCTTTGGTTGATGAGGATTGATTCAATTCATAAGTTCACTTATGTATCGGCAAGAAAAAAAGTAGAATAATTTAGCAACAAAGAACAAAGTGCAACAATACAAAAAACTCTTCTCATCTCGTTCGATCAAAAACCCAATATTCATCTAAACTTGTGAAGAAAAATGAAAGAAAAATTTTATATAGAAGATAAATTCCGAAAGTTTTCAACCCGACTATATTCCAATAATACTATTACTAGAACATAGTCAAGCCAAAAATCCTTGACACTTCCCGCATAGATGTACGCTTAATCAATTGTTTTTTTGTAAAATATGTAATGTACTCTCATTGGGTTACAGTTAATAAAGTAATTTTCAATTTAAATTTGTAATTGATTAGTTTCAATGAAAACATTGGATATCATTCAACGACTAATTGAACTGAAATCAGTATTTATTGCAATGAAAATATAAAAGTGTCTCATAGATTCAGTTTTTTTTCCAAAACACTTTTCATTATAATCTATGGTTTGTATCCATCTTACACTATACTCTGTTATTAGAAGCACAAAATATTTACACTTACTCGATATTTCCATACTGTCTACAGAAAATGGAAATGGACAATTGGACGAAATAATCAGTAATCTGATAAAGATAAGAGTTGTAAGAAGGACGGGGCAAAAGTTCAATTGGATTAGTTGTTCCATTATAGCTATAGCCTTTTCTGTATACATTAGCAGGCTGATGTTGCGCCAGAGTGATGTATATACTTTTTAGTTGAGCAAAGTTCTGAAGTCACATTATTACCATTCGAAGCAAATTCAAAGTATAGAGAAACTCCAAAATTCCAACAAATGTATCAGGTCAATTTAAGTTTTAATATTTATCCTCGATGTAATTATTGCTTATATTTGGATTAATGGCACACGTAATTCGTTTTTATAAAACGATGACAACTCTTGTTTTGTACTTTAGTCAAATCATATGGTACAATTCTATAATTCATTTTCAGTTTTTAAAATGCAATTAGGCCATGTACAGATGATTTTAAAACCTTAAATTCACCTCATAACTTACATGTACTTATAGTCTAATCGACTTAAATAATTTAAGGTGTAGCTTTAGAATCTACCATACTGTTTTACTGAGCATGACTGATTTTGGAGAGCATAATTTTATATTTTTAGATACATATTTTTACAGCATCGTTAACTGGCAGTATGGTATTACTTAGCATTGTACTTTTAAGTTTTAAAAATGCTTCTTTATGTTTCTTGTAAACAGAAATAATATTAATAAAGCGACCAATTAGAATAATTTATAATAGAAGAGTGAAATTAAGCTGTAAAATATCTTCGGTCAGACATTAAGTGGAAAAGTTAACAAGGATATGACTAGTGGCTCAAATATTATTTTGTTCAACTAAAGAGGAGACACTTACAAGTGTTATAATTAAAATGTATAATTCCCATTCCCATAAAAAAAGTAGTCTTTGGTCTCAATTAGAACCTCTTCATTTTTGTCACAATAATTAAGAAACAATTAGTGCAACAACCTAACAGTACACAATATATGTACATAATATAGTACTTCTTGTAAAATCAACTAAAGAATTCAAGTCAAAATCAATCAAGGTTACATCAAGAACTCACATGGACTTGTCAGCGAGTATGCATTTGTCAAACATAATCAATCACGCACTGCCTCTAGGTATCAAGCAGGTACCGATTTAACAGCTCAGTATCTAAACAGCACATTTTGTCAGCCTTACTACCAGCAGGCACTCCCCAAAACTCGTTTTTTCTAGCAGCTTTGTAACCAATCTGCCTAGATCGACACCCAGGGGCGCTAATGGTACTTCCACGTTAAAGACCTTATCAAATACTTAATTATAGCACATTTAAGCAAACCTCGAACAACTGGAACATCAATTTCGTTTCTAGAAAAATGGGACTAACCTAGAAACAGAAAAATTGAAAATCTATAACCAGTCTATATAGCAAATGATAAAAAGCAAATTATTACAACCATAGACTAGCAGTTCAATTAAAAATTACAGGCTCTATAAAGTCACATCTGATCCAATTGCATGTTATACAGAAACAATTTGGGGTTGAGCAGATTTTTTCCAAAGATCCAAGGCAGATTAAAAAAAACTCTAATTTTAAAATTCCAAGCTCAGTCTAATAATACAAGGATCATCATAGTGGTATTCCAATGGAACAGTTACTTTTCCTTTTTCTTTTACAATATGTATTTACATGTTTCTGTGGAAGATTACTAGTTCTATATTGTAATATTTACTTTATAAAATCACCAATTATGAAAATACTTCAACACCACACAAAAAGTACTGAAAATGATGTATCAGCAATGCAACTGGATAGGGAAAGGGGAAAAGAAATCAATGTAAAACAAAGTTGAAATAAAAATGAAGACATGATAATCATGCAAAAAACTAATAAGAGCAAAGGTGTTCAACTCAAACATGCTGCTGCTATCTATCAGCAGTTGGAAGGCATGCTGCCACCAGATAACTCTGCCAATCTCAGCAAGTATGTGACTTCTAAAACAGCTAAAGCCTCAGTTGAGCATTCCTTAGTAAGAATAAAAGGTAACACAAATGCAAATTGCAATTCCTATCTACACATACTTCAAAACAGGAAAATGTGGTGTAACATTCTACAAATTAGATTACGACTCGGACAAAAACTAATCAAAACCACAAACAAATACACACGATAGTCGGGTTAAAGCTCACATTGATCAGTCTACCAACGAGCAACCCCTACATTGCAACTACACACGATAGAACTTTCAAGTCTAAAAAATAAAAATATGGAAAGTTAATTAATAAAAATAAACAGAAAATCTTGCTGCAATGATTTTTATTAAAATGGAAAACTCAGCACCGTCTTTTGTTTTTAGCTTAAAATTATGGAATTAACAGTCGTACAATTACTTCCGGAGCTTTATTACTATTGCTCTCCTTCAACCAGTTGATTATGAACGTTCCACAGATTCTGCAATAAAACCACTCATTAAGTTTAACACAAGGTGAGAAATCCGGATGCTATCTAATGGCGAAGCTACTAAAACTGAATTTAATAGTGATTAGTGTACCTAAAACGTCTTGAAAGCAACTATACTTTGTATGTTTAATGAATGGTCCTCAACTGTTCTATAGGCATGTCCTCTTCAATCAGCTTGTGATGCACAGCACTCAGGGCCTGTATTTAAGGAGTACAATTATTACTCACTAATCGGCTAGACAGCCGCACCTTCACCATTCCCCAGTTAGTAGCAAGCAGAAGCATTCAGCAACTCCCTACGTTTACAGCAGCAATAAGAAACTGAGCCGTACCTTAAAGTACTTCACAGTTTTCACCCGCAATTCGAGAGTAGCATCTTCATCGCAGATCATTAAAGTGTGAGGGTGCTGCTGGAATGCAGACACGGTCCACATGTGGTTTACACCTTCCTCAATGGCTTTATAAAGAGCAAATGATTTGTGTGTTCCAGTTATCAGGATCATAACCTACAGCATAGCTTAATGAATTCAAAATTTGAAATAAATAATGGCATACTTACTTCGTTAGCATCCATGACAGTACCGACCCCAACCGTAAGGGCCTGCTTCGGAACCTTATTTATATCATTTCCAAAAAAACGAGCGTTTGCCTCGAGCGTATCTTGAGCCAGAGTCTTAACTCTCGTCCTCGATACTAATGATGAACCAGGCTCATTAAAGGCAATATGCCCATCGGGTCCGATACCTTAAACATCATCTAATTACCACTTACATAGTAGAATGCACTCTAACAGCAAACCTCCGATAAACAATTCAATACCGCCTGCCTCTTTAATTTTTTTCTCATAGTCGTTACATTCAGTGACCAAGTCCTCTGCGTTTCCATCAAGAATGTGGGCGTTCCCAGGCTCAATGTCGATATGCTTAAAAAAGTTGTTCCACATGTAGTAGTGGTAGCTTTCGGGGTGGTCCCTGGGAAGATTAACATACTCATCCATGTTGAAAGTCTTGACATACTTGAAGGAAACCTTCCCCGCTTTGTAGTACTCTATCAACTTTTGATACATCCCGTAGGGTGTGCTGCCTGAAAATTTGAAACGGAGAATCTGGACACCTTTGAAACTATGGAACTAACCTGTAGGTAGGCCCAGCACGAAATACTTATCAGGCCCCGGTTTGAAGTCGTTTATACGTTTCATAACGTACTTGGCCGACCACTCGGCCACCGCAGCCGCGGATTCCAGGATCACCAGGCGCATTTTGGGGCAGTAGGCGGCGAGCGCTGCTGCAGTGGTCACGAATGCCCGAATAAATCACGCGCGATGGCCTCTGAAACCGCACAATGGAGCAAACAAGATAGACCTGTTTTTTACTTATCAGTTTATTGACCCCAGATAATGCACCGATCGTGCCAGCCCGCTCTTGGGCGGCAGGTGTTGGGAAACCACCAGCTGTATGTAATTTACTGCCAAATAAGCGATCAAAATCGACGTAACAATGATGAACGCAATTTCATGAATTAAAACTGAAACGAAAGCACAGAAACGTGGAACAACTTACTGATAAGGTGAATGTAGGCCAAGACCCTTGGAAACTGGGTTTGAACGTGTTCTGCGAGGTTATACCGCGTACGGTGCTGTTATTGGTGGGAAAAGTGCAGATTTTAAAGCGACAGTGGGCGCTTATCTGCGTTGAAAGCAGTAGTTTTAGTTAAAACGAGTAACATTAAATTTTTATGGGTTTTCAAAGTGTTTTCCTTCGAAGAAGTCATAAATATTAATACAGGCAACTTAAATGCACAAAACTGACTTAATCTACCTAAACCTCACTAAATGTCTTATGTTAACCTAATTTGACTTAATATTGTTTTGGGAGTGGGGGAAATTTTAATGATATCCCCTCCAACACACACATTTGATGTATATGGAATATTATACTCTTATTAAAGAAGAATCGAGAGAATTTCAGGTAGCAAATAAAGTTCATTAAACTGCTGATAACTTATCAGAGTTAAGTTTGGTGTTACCCAACATGATAACTAATTAATGATTTGTTGCTATCAGTTTGTTAAAACCTTTTGTAGCAGTGCAGCGTCTAAAAAAACTGGACTAAACAAGATATTTGAACAAGAATAGACTTGGACACAAGGAAGATAATAAGACCTTATTATTAACTAAAAAGAATAAAAGTAGGAAGTTAATATGGAGAAGTTATATAAAAAAAGGCAGTCAAGAGAACCTAAGTTTTATATTCTGATCCTCAAATAAGTTGTTCATAAAGGTTACACTAGCTTTGTATATCATAACCATTCATTCTATGATAATGTTCTAAGCCTAACATCTAAAGGATAACCTACTCCATGATAAAACCTATATAAATTTCAAAGTTCTCTTAAGTCTAATCACTTTTTTATCAGCTTTTCTGCTCACAATGCTATTTGAACATTTAAGACACTTGGCGAAAAAAAGATTCAGCAAAAACATTAAATTACTCAAGAAAAGTACCAGATGCGTTAGAAAATCTTGGGTTATGAAAAATTGCCCCATGCATTTTATTTGGAATGGAAGGGAGCATGTATATATTACTGTCACATATTTTAAACTTGTTGGCACATCAAGTCCAGTACTTGAATGAAAGAGTCGTTTAGGCTCATTCCGCTGCACAGTCGAAGAGAATTCGCAGTTTCCCCGTTTTGTTTGGGTTTCGAAATGAGGAAGAAACCACTCCCGATCACTTTTCTCGCCAACTTCTTCAGTAAGCTTATGACAGAAATTCTCCACAATCTTCACGCAGTGTAGGGTGGCTAATTCTTCGTCCTTGTCTATCTTCTTTTTCAGATATCTCAATCTTTGGAATAATGCCTTTTTGTTTTCAGGCAGTACAAGGTCCTCTGACTTCCAAAGCATCAATGTTACTCAGGAATACCCAATTTTTTGGCATACTGTTCCATTAGCTGTTAGGCTCGCTAACTGCTCCTCAGTAATAGTAACTACTTTCGTTTGTCTATTCCAAGTGCCTCCAAACGGAAATGTTCTTTGATTATACTTTGAAATTTAATGTCAGGGTCCACTTCTTCCATAGTACACAATAAAACTATTTTTCTCGCAGTCTCGGTTTTCCATAAGTTTTTGATACGACCCAGCTAAGGTAAGCCCAACTTGCCATTGGTGTGTTTTATGATCCCTTCACAATTTTCTTTCCAATCATAAAGAAATAGTGCTGGAGACGATAACGATCACAGAACGCTTCGTTAGCACTTCAGGAAATAGCAAGTTTTCAAAAAAAAAAAACCAGAAGCTGCGATATTTTTCATCCTTACGTTTTCCCCAGTCTCGTCCACGCCACAAATCTTCAGAGATATAATTTTAGATGTCTCATCAACGTCGGGTTTTTTCCTTGCCATTTCAGATGTAGTGGACAACACTCTCCATCCAACCCAAGAAAGTCCGAGGTCCCATCGTCAATAATAGTAGGACCACAGCCACAATCCAAGAAATTATTTACCAGGATACTGCCTTTTGAATCAGTCATGATAACGGGAACAATCTTCAGAAGGACTTTCCAATTACAATTATAATTTTAAACGACAACGGCGGATCGAGCAACAAAAATAACGCTAAGCTTTGGTGGAACGCTGCCTTATATACCCTAGATTCTCCTCTTCTCCGATGATCTCTTCTGGGTCAACATACTCACATCACGTAATTTGTGGATTTTGAAAGAGTCTTAGACATGCGGCAATATGGAAAGCTTTCAGAACAAATGGTGCCAAACAAAATCACCAAATTAATTCAAGAACTCTACAGGAACGCCACCTGTCAAATAACCTTCAAGGATATGATTACTAATCTCATAAATATCAGAACGGGAGTATAGCGAGACTGTGTTTTGTCCTGCTTTTCAATGTCTTACTAGATATAGTTCTAGGAAAGGCATGCAGCAGAACATGAGATATCTAACGAACCCTGTAGTCCTTCCTGATAGATCTTGATTATGTAGATAATATATGCCTGGTAGTAGAGACATCTACACACATATAAACATGGGAGGAGCTGAGATTATAAAAATTATTACATCAAGTTTTTTTTTTGAATTGATTGGATGGTGTGTCTAAGCAGATACAGCTTGCTTTTTTAAGGATGCAGGGAACAGTAAAGCACTTTGGAGGGTACTTTAGCCGTAGTCCTACAAGAATGACTTGTCTCCGCAGAACTTTAAAAACACAATGTCACACAAAAGTCTAGCCCTTCCAAAGATAAGCTTAAGTACAGCTTGGTAAGGTTAAAAGTTTCTTTCTCGTAGAGGCGTATAAAATTTCCAGAAAGTTTCTGCAGCACTTCTTACCAAATAATGTTCCTGGCAAACTTTCACTTCTGTTTCAACAAACACACGAAAGGTCATTCTTCTTCTTTGACCCGTAATTCTCTTTGGAAAGTGGGCAGATTGAGACCCCCCCAGTAAAGTACTAACTTCAATCTCTGTTGATAATGGCATCAAATGGATTTTTTGATAAGGTCTCCTCGTTACCAAAGTGAATCTATCGTTAATTTCCTTCTAATGCTTGTTTCTTTTAATATTTCTGCTCTCTGTACGTTCCGTTATGTCATTAGATTTAAGTCTTGGTTTGCTTTTGGTTGTTTTTAACCATAGTTTTTCTACTTTTTAAATAATTATATATAATCTTAATCAAATATGGTAATATTAGCTGTCCCTATAAGTCTTTATTTAGAAACTCACGCTTGCATATCTTAGCGTAGCCTAGTTGAATCTATAGTTCAACTTGTCTTAGAGTACATCCCTTCACTCTATAATCAATCAAATATCTTGAGAAGCACTGATTGCCAGAGTAACGCGTTCGAGGCCACGCGGAAATACACGAATGATCGTTGCTATATATTTCGTAATGTCAGCATAACGTCAACGCCCATTACGGCGATGCACCAGAGTGAGACGGAGACTGGCACAATCGTTGGAGAGCAGCAATAGTAACGATTGCTACAGAAAGTTCGTAACACTTGCATTCTCTATAGTAGCCAAGCATAGCTGACTAGATTTTCTAGTCTTATTTGACCAACAACAGGTTACCAATTTTAACTGACACTGCTCCTTATTTAAAGGCAAAAACAAAATAAGTATGATGTTGAACAATAATACTGAATTATTCCTTCAAAGAACTCCTTTCTGCTGGGGAAAATTGGAATAACCACATAAAATTGAATATAACTTAATTCATTCACTTAAAGAGGTTAACCCTTACCACTAACATCAATGGAATCAACGATAAGAAACAGATAGTGTAAGTATGCGACCAGAATTAAAAAGAGAATTTATCCGGCACCGAATTGTATTTCCCATAGTGGAGAAAACAGTTGCAAATTATGGATTGAAGGTCTTTTGATAACTTCACCATTGCTAGTTCCAAGTGCGGATGAGAAATGACAAGGGGGAGGAATAACAACATCACAAAAATAGTTTATCTGGTCTGCATGACTGCAGCCTGAAAGTAACAGACATGGGCTGCCAAAATACATCCAGAATGGCAAAGAAACTATATATCTTCGGGAAACATTAGTCTATTAAGTCACAGCAAACGACAAGTCTAGAGGAAAAAACCTCGCATAAATATTACATTGCCCTCCAGGTGGAGGGTTTATGTGATGGGCTTGCACTCCATTCTTTGGAAAACTTCAGCAAATTATAAAATTCTGAAAACAATGAGGATAGGGACATAGAACATGGTAAGTTAAGTAAAGTATTCAAACAAATTGAAAAACTTAATATAGACATAATCACATTGACGGAGACAAAGAAAATAGAAGGGCACTGAAGAAAAACATCAATATATTCATATTACAATTAAATACTTTAAATGAAGAAAAAAAGATATTGTACATAAAATGGTCCCAAACCCAGAGTTATAAAGGTAAATAATACCATAAAAAGAAAAGAGAAGTTACAAGAAAAACAAAGATTGACAAGAATATTTACTGAGAAAATACGCCTAAAGAAATAAAATATATATCGACAGCATGAAAGTAAACAGCGTGTGGACGGAAAGGAAATTAAAATGAAAACAAAAACGCAGTTGGACTGATCCCTATAAGCTAAAAGAGTGGAAAAACTATTATCAAAAACTGCTAAGCAAAGACAGTCCACAATTGCGAAGAGAAGATATAAAATTCTGTACTAAAACAATACCAAATGTGGTAAAGTTCCGGTACCAGCCAATACCAGTACGAAGCTCATTAAGGCAGCTCTAGATATCTTAACACTTATAATAATTTATACTTCAGAAGACCAGGAGGAAATACTGTAAAAATGATACAACATAGGATTTGGTACCAAATACAAGAGTTGGAACAGAATATTCACAATTAAATAAGTAATTGAAAAAAAAACATGTTAAACCAGGAAGATCTGTCTATCTTGCTTGTGTGACTTAGAAAAAGACTTCAACACTGAGAAGCGATGGTACAGTATGACAAGCGCGGGGGTCAGTATAGCCAATGTTGTAAAAGCTCTATATTGAGGTTGTTCCAGCTCAGTTGGAAACAAACTCTGATGATTTTAAAATAGACAAAAGATAGAGACAAAGTTGTTCGCATGCGCCTCCTCTATTAAAAATTTACATGGAATCGAAAATGATGTGCTATTTGCCGACAACCAAGTACTGATAGCTGCTGTTAGTGAAGATTCCAGCTACATACTAAAGGAGTTCCTAGAAGAAGTTCTCTAATGAAATGAGTCGACAAGACTTTCTAAATAAAGTTGGACAAAGTAAACATGTGCTTCAACAACTCAACTCCTTATTCTGGAACAAGATCTAGAGGAAAATTGAAACGACTATCTACAACACCATTGTAGAAAGCATCTCCACATAGGATTCAGAAGCCTAAAAAATGAGGAAGTCAGATAAGAGGAGATTCGATTACTGGAGGCAAGCCGCGAAAATCTCAAAACTGGACCATGACAGAAATGAAGAAATAAAGAAAAATAATAGATACCGGGTCACATTTTAGAGTACTTCATTGTTTTGGCTTCCATGTCTCTTCTTGGGCCAATCTAAATCTGCAGAACCCCGAGTAATTAGCTCACAGCTAAGATTTGTTGAAAATGCATTTACTGATCGTTATTAAGACAATTTGGTAGATAGGTCGTTGTGGTCTCTTAATAAAATCACAAGTTTTTGATTGAATATATTTTTTAAAAGTTTTTACTTTAAAAACAAGATGTTTGCAATTACGACCAAGTTTAGACACTTTGGTAACTAATCGTCCTCTCACATTATACTTAAAAAAAATAAATTTATATTATACTGCACATTCAAGTATACTTATACACTTATGAATGTAAAAGTTCAACGTTCAAAACTTGGTATCCTTAAAAAAACACCCAAGTACAGGTTAGCTCACTTCTTGTGTTTATTACATCTAGCTAAACTCACTTTGCCGATTATAGTTATGTACAGGAACCGGCAGGGAGAGGTTACGTTTTTGAGACGGGTATAACATTGGTGGTAGGGGGACTAGCGCATGCGCAATGGTTGATATACACTCAGTTGTCATTTCGATTGAATAAACCGTCTTTGTTTACGCTTTTGTTGCAACCGTTGTTTGGTAGTGCAGACACAGAAAAGATTTCAAACTCGCTTCAATGTTGGTCGACGCGGTGTCGTCCTATCTCGCCCAACAATACTGAAATAATGTAACATTTTCAGAACAAGAGGAACTATCAGATCTGGAATAACCCAGGGAAGTAATCGAACTGTTAGAACACCAGAAAAGATCGGAAGAGAAGTCCGCCAAAAGCCGCTACATAGTGAGAGAGTAACTATGTGGTGCGCAAGAAGCCGATTTGGCATAATTTGACCCTGCTTTGAGTGTGACGGTCAACTCACAACGTTACTTTACGATGCTGTAAGAATCCTTGATTCCTGAATTGAGAAGACATTGAATTGCCCTTGATAGAGTTTGGTTTCAACAGAACGGAGCTACTTGTTATACTTGAAGAGAATCCATGTTTTTTTTAAGGAAACATTTTCCAAGGCGCCTTGTTTCATCGCGCGGGGAATGGCCCCCTTGAACGCCGGATCTTTCACTGTGTGATTGTTTCTTATGGGGATACATAAAAGCTCCAAAAAACCATGGACTCCCTAAAGCTCTTTCAAAAGTTATAACTCGAGAAATTCGAACATCACGCGCTGTGCTTAAAAGGTGTATTCAAATTTTTTCACTTGCATACAACTGCCTGGACAAGAATGGTCGTCATTTGGATGCCGTCATTTTTTACACTTTAATTATATTCTTTTTATTTCTGCTTCGTTTCCTAAAATCTTTTAAAAAAATAAAAATTGAAATTTGTTCAAAAATATCTGTGTTGAGTGTTTTGAAAAATGTAACACTCCCTGTTGGACACTGTACTATTTTATTGTAGAGCCTTTGTAGGTGCTATGTCAAGCTACAAATTATGAACCCAATAGGCGAATAAGTAACATAAATCATATAGAAGAATTACCTAGCAAAAGATTAAATTACTTTCATAGCAAGGTTACAGGTACACAGGAAAAGTTTATCTAAATCCATAGATAGATTGAACAGACATTTTTCAGCATAACAGAAGAAACCAGGGAATTAACGTTAGAACTTTAATTTCAGCTCAAAAGAAAAGTTCAAAGAAAAGTTAAAAGAAAATTTTTCTTGTTCTTTTTTTTTGTCCACTATCAAAAATTTTAAAACCCTCATGTCTAATCAACCTTTAGACGAGTTCCTCACCAACCCCAGTGACTTCTTTCGCCAAAATAGACATTAGCATCTCTTTGTCTTGTCACAGAGCATAAGGTTCACAATCGTAGTCATATGAATGCAATCATTCTAATTGCATCTTTCGATGACCACATCACAACTTATCAGGCTTTGCTGAGCTTGTTTGAACTTAAAAAACACCTGTTGCATAAATCAACATTAGGTAAGCATTAAAAACTTTAAATATATTGACAATAAATATTGTGTTATATTTCACCAATAAGAGCCCTATGTATTTTTTAGGTGTAAGCATTTTTAAGTTTCTTATTACATCAAAACAAAGAAAACGTTTTAGTACAAGATTTATTTATTTTTATAATTTGTTACCTTTGTTATAGTTGCTACTTCCATTTATATTCAGTGTTACAAGTATATAATATAAAACATGTATCTGCTCATAGACAAAATTCAGGCATATCAAGTCAACATCGGTGATTAAAAAATAACTTGCGTTTGGTACAGTTTTTACAAGTATATAAATTAGTATCATATTGTACTACATTTCTCTTATACTTCTCTATAATTGTTTCATTGTAGATCAACATTAAAAATTATCTTGATTATTTGTAAAAGATAGTGTTCAAATAGTATGTTACATACAAAATGCTTCTTGTTCTTGATCAGCCATCAGCTGCTATAATTAAAATATTATGTACATTTTGTGTCATAGTCCTGAACAAACGCTTTAGATCACAGCTAAGATTACATAATAACTAATTTGGTTTAGAACATGTGAATCAATAATTAATCTCCAATCTACCAAAACCGATGGATTGATTAATAAAGCTTGCTCTGTTAATGAACGTTAGTTGGGAACCAGTAGGAATTCACAGAAGTGGAACTTATCAGTAAAGCGGCAAGAAGCTAGGCGGTAGAAGGCAGTGCGGCAGATACTAGGTCTGTATAATAAATGCTGAAGACTGTGCTGTTGTGTGAAACAATCCTGAGAAACTGCCCGGCGACTGCGGTCAGCTCTTTCTGCAGGGCTGTAAGGCCTGAAGGTACTTTTTGGGGAGCTGCCGTAGATGACTGGATGATTTGCAGCAGGAAATCTTTCACTCTTTGACCTAAAAAGGCAAGAAACAAAATTAGAGAAAACATTTAAAATAAAAACTAAATAATTATGCTGATGTATTTAACTTCTTATTTTCTGATTACAAGTGTTATAAGTAGTTATAAAATTAAACGTGTTTAACAACAATTAGTACATTTATGATTATAAAAATAATAGTAACATAGAAAACTACATAAGTGTAATAAAAACTCATATTCCTTTTGTATTCGTACCGTGTGTTTATAAAGAAAAACAATATAAGAGATTTAATTACAAAGCTCATGTTACTTACGAACAAGTTGCCGAATTCTATGATCAGGCTTAGAAATATCGACAATTTGATCCTTCAATAACTTTTCCGAACTTTCACTCAGTTCTATTAATCCATGTGCTTCTTGAGTTTCTCTCACATCTTTAACTACTTGTTCTGCTATATTTGATAATACAGCTGGCAATTCCCTGTAAAAATAATTTGTTTTCTCTCACACAAATTGCTCCAATACAACAATCTCACTTTTCTGAGTTAACAGATTGCAGAAGAATTGCAGAATGATCCTTGATGGTTTCCTTGAAGGCTGCAATCGATTGTAAGTCAGTCCCAACACAACTACCCGTCACCAACAGTACCGTGCCCATTACAATCAGCCTGTAAGTGGTCAACTGTAGCGCTGACAAGCGAGCTTCATCCAGCATAAATGTCTGCAAAAACCGCTTAATTTCATCAAATGCAATAAGTCCAATTTCAGTACCTCAGGGTAGGGTTCACTAGAGTCCCATTCTAACAAGTCAATGCACGCGTCGCAAATCGCCTTTTTTGTCAAATTTCTCAGCAGGGTGTTGCGATCCACATTCGAATTCACCTCATTTTTGTCCAGGTGTTTCAAAAGCCACTTGCGGGTATGCTGTAAGCCATCTGCAGCAAAATGTGGCAGTTCAGCAGTTAATTGCAGAGCTCGGTCTTACCCTGCTGCACAGACAGGAAATCTGCAAACTTTTTCCTCTCCAATTCAACACTGTGGGCTATGATGTCGGGACGAACCATTTTGATAGTGAAATTGGCCATGTCCAGCGTCATTAAGTCCAGTGTCTGGAATAAAGTAATTTAATAATTGAATACCTAATTATCAGTTGAATAAAAAAATTGCATAATTTACATAAGAACTTTACCTCCAAAATGCCCTTAAAGGTATCCACGACGTCCGTGATTTCAGTTAAGCTCTTTATTTTCTCATCTCTAACAGGAGCGCACAGTTTAGCCATTACTGAAGTAACATATTGAGCATAATGCTGAAAAACAAGCGTTGTATTCCATATGTTATTTAAACTCTAGTATCTTACTCACCTTGAAATCCAAGGTATGATTTTCCGCTTGCTGTTTTATCAGATCGCTGTCCAGTATTTCGGCAATTTGCTGCTTAATTTTAGTGTGCTGGGGTAGGAGCACACCGAACAAGCCCTCTTTAATGTTTTCCAACAATATAAACGCCTGAAACAGTCGCGCAATTATTTTGCTGCTGTTGCAGGTTGCTTGATATACTTGTGTGTAGTTTGGGGGGTCTTCGGCAAGCTGCTGGCGCAGCAGGTCCCAAAACGCCTTGTGCATGGTCTCCTTAATGATCTTCTGCACGCTGTTGGCTGCCGGCTCTGCGCGCTCCAGCCTAAATTCTTTGTCCACAGCGATCTGGTGCACCAGAGCCATGTCCCGCATGCCGTTAGCGGCCTTCATGATTTCTTCCAGCGATACAAACTTCGGGGGCGAGGCTGCCGTCAGGCCGCTAGCGACTAGGAATTGTTGTGATGTTGTACGCTGCCTATAAAAAAACAAATATTTTTTTATATTTTTTATACCCACATATTAATACACTGTTACCCCTTTAATTGCTATTTTTAACAACTTTAAAACAGAAAAATAGAGGTATAAATATCTCAGCTTAACAAAATTCGCCAGAAATAAATTGTTCATCTCTTGTTAATATAATAATTTTTCATATAATTTTTTGCTGCAGTGTCATTATTTACAACAAAAAATTAGTATAACTAAACATCAAAGAAACTTGTAAGGAAGAAAGAATTGTTTGACAGTCATATGTATTGTCTATAAATGACTCTATATATCATACGTAGTAACCCACTGCACTTAAAGCCTCGTGGAAATACGTGGTGGTGCTATTAGTATGATAAAAGTCTATGTCAACAGCAAGGCAGAAAAACACATGTGTTATGTAGGTTATTGCTATGAACTATGTGTATACATGTGGATTATGACTTCCCATACCCTTGATGATGTTTCTATTATGGTTAAATGATCAGTTAACTTAAACTTAATGCTATTCAACAAGCAATGAGACAGGAGCTTTACTTTTCACACTGTTACTACAAGATCATTATAAATATTTTAAAATACTGCAAATGTTATTTGAAGATATAGTGGCAAACGTGGCGAAATAAAACGCCTGCACAGAATCGCTATTTGATATTAAGTATTAATAATACTAACTTCTAAGCAAAATGCCACTCCACGACTGATAATATAGTTTACGCGCCACGACTGATAATACAGTTTACGCACCTATAGGTCTACAAGATGTATTCCATATCGAAGGTTCTCTGTCTTTGACAGAGATACTGATATTGATCAAGTTTTTAGGAGACTATAAAGCATGTTTTCCTGTTTATGGACGATAACAAACTTGCCCACCAAAAGGTTATTGTAAATGAGTTTATTGAAATAAAACACATTCGGAGCATAAAGCGCCCATTTTTTAACCTATTAAACACACTTGGGGATATGCTTTGCAAACACATTGCAGGGCGACATTCTTCTCATTCCTTTCAACAGTCACATACACCATTGTTACATGAGTGGACCTGTATTTTACAGGAATAGCTCGATATTCTAGTTTGAAGTATGCCACATCATTTTGCAACATATATTTCTATTAACATATTCTGTAGGACATAAGTTTCCTTTTATGTCAAGCCATGTCAAAAACTAATTCTAAATGTACTTTTTTCCATCGTCAGTTTGTTGTACCTCTTATCGTTTTATATAGCATCAAGTATCTATACACATAATTCCGATTAAATAGTTGTATGGATCTGAATTGCTCTGATGATTTTGGGCATGCATACATAGTAGGCCAAAACGCAAAAAAGCTGACCAAAATGCTCAAACTGCAACATCTCAAAACTTCAACCCTTATTTTTAGAAACAGAAATCTTTGGGCTTTCTAATGACGCATTTAACTTTCTAATAGGGTTAAAACTATAAAAACGGTACGTGATTGAAAATGGGAATTTTGCGATTGCAGCGCTGATGGCGACTCAAATGATTTGCGTTAAGTGAAATAAAAATTGTTTTTTTTTATTTGGGGTGGCTTTTGGTTGAAGTGATTTATGGAACCACTAAATCTAAGTAAGTATTTACTATTTTATACTTTACTTCATAGCTAGATGCTTTACTTTACTTTTTATACATGTAAATGCTTGACCATGTTATCAGCTAATTTTCAGTTCTAAAGTAGGACTTCAGTTTGAGCTACAAAACTATTCCGATTAGATCCGGCTCTGAAACTTTTTCGAGCATGTTCCTCAAAGTTCAAGCTACAATATATCTGAAATTTAGCTGCAGATATTTGCAGAATCAAAAATTATTAAACTTTGTTTTGCGTAATAACGTCGTATTGGATGCAGTTCCCGTTTGCTCGGACGCTCTGGTTCTTTTTCTCGCTACAATAGCTTTCAACAAATTATATAAAATAACTCATCTATTAATAGCATCAAAACAAAAATTTCTTCTAATGTATAACCATTTTGCATTTTTTGTGTAATTTTCTACAACTTTCGTGTTTTACAGATCTTCCTCTAACGAGAAGAAATCTCTTCGACATTTGGCAGCAAGAGAAGGCCAAAGAAAATTCGATCAAATGTCAACATGTGCAAAACGTCATTCTACATTATATCGAAACTGAAAATTTGAGTGACATCAATATAGAAGAAACAAAAATAGCTATATCTCGTTGTTGCAGTGAATTTGCAAAAAGGTGACAAAAGTGCAGCAGGATGTTGAAAACTTTCCTTTTAAAAAATGCTGATTGGTTGGAAAAAGAATTTTTACTGCATGCAGACATTCCCGTGGAGGAAAACGTCCCGTCAACATTTGGGGTTGGTAGAAAAAATGTTCCTTTCGAAGAAAACAGCGAAAGGAGCAAAAGGCGCAAAACTAAAGAACTTTGGGAAAGAGTATCGACAAGTGAACTAACTTGTGCTGCTCAGATGAGTCTGCGATCTGCTGGTCAAGAAGATGTCGCTAAATTGTTGAGCGAGGCTACAACTACTCCTTCAAGAGCATTAAGAATCCGAAAAGCATGGATCAATCGCGAAGCCCAGATTGTAACTCCAAATACCCCAGATGAAGCACTGGCTTTATGTGTCGACACAAATTTGACAATAAGCCAATATTCAAAAATTAGGGTAAATGCCAAGTTACGAAACGTGAACATGTTATATCTGAGTTACCACAAATTATAAGCAGCAAAACAGCGCTGTTACTCACCAAGAATGGCGATTACAATTTCGGAATCTTTGATGGAAATCCAGTTACAGGCTCTTATGGATTTGACGGCTTCACGCTTGATGGCTGCTCAAGAGAAAGTTTTTTCCACAAGAGTTTCGGATGTTTCCACCGAGTTAGTATTAATATCAAAATGAGACTGCGATGGAAGGACAGGTCACAGCAAATATAAACAGAAATGGTAGCAAAATTTTAAAGATGCAAACATGTTTATAACTTCGTTTGTTCCTTTACAATTATCAACTTCTGGTCTAAAGAAAACAATTTTATGGAAAAATCCTCGACCTTCTTCTGTGCGTTTTTGCAGACCCATCAGGATACAGTTCAAGAAAGAATCCACAGACGTGACTCAACAAGAAATTACTTATGTGGAAGAGCAAATAAGTAAATTGGAGAAGACGGAAGTTATGATTGATTCGCACAAATATTTTGTATCACATCAAATGGTATTAATAATGTTGGATGGTAAAGTTTGTAAAGCTGCGACCGCTACTTCTTCGGCTCAAAGATGTTACGTTTGTGGAACCACTCCAACCGAAATGAACGAAATAGAAAGATGTGAGAACAAAGAAGTTGATGCCACAACTTACCAATTTGATTTGTCGTTTCCGCATGCTTGGATTCGCTTTTTCGAATGTTTTCTTCATATTTCTTATAAACTGGAATTTAAAAAATCAAGGAGGTACACAGAAGAAGATAAGAAGAAACTAGAAGAAAGAAAACTCAACATTCAGGCAGAATTTAGAACTCAACTAGGTTTACTAGTTGATCATGTTAAACCTGGGAGGAGGTGGAACAACGAATGATGGGAACACGACCCGAAGACTTTTTAGAAATCCGAGAGTTATATCAGAAATTACAGGGATAAACGAAGAATTGTTACAAAGATGTAGTACATTTCTACAGGCACTTTCATCGGGCTTTGCTATAGATGGTGACGCGTTTAATGTTTACGCAAAAAAAAACAGCTCGACGAATTGTACAGGAATATCTGTGGTACTACATGCCAGTTACCATGTATAAGATTCTAATCCATGGAAGCGACATCGTAAAGAATGCCATTCTTCCTATTGGGCAATTGTCAGAAGAGGCCCAGGAAAGCAGGAATAAAGACCTGAAACAATATAGAAGAAGTCGGGCCAAAAAAATAGAAGCAACTAATGAAGATTTCTTAAATTTACTTATTGTTTCTTCAGATCCGGTAATTTCTTCTCTGCAAAAACTGCCAAACCGAAAACGCCAGAACTTTTCTAGTGACGTATTGTCACTATTGTGTCCACCTAATGAGGAAGAAATAGAAATAAAGGCTTCGTACTCCATCAGTGAAGACACGCCTACTAGGTGGGACCAATACGGAAAGTTTTTTTTTATTTACTGCATATTTACAACTAGTCTAACTAGACTAACAAGCAAATGAATTACGGAAAGTGAAAACGACTCTGGTGACGATGAAAATGAATAATTTTCTCTTTGTAAATAGAAAATTATTGTTAATTAGTTTTTTTATCCATATTTTTACCCGTTTCAGCAAAATAAAATAAAATTTTAATTTTGGCCAGCTTTTTCGCGTTTTGTCCCGCAGTGCATAGGTGTAAATTGACGCATTACTGCAAAGTACGCAGTAGACTACCAGCATTGAACAAGGTTGTCGATTAGCTGGTGACTAATCGCACTATGATGTGGATACTTACATCAGCACCTAAGACGTAAATAATCAACATTATAAGTTGATGATGTTCATCTAATTGCCGTGACTTTTAAACGTAAAATAGTAAATAATAACATACCTCTTAGCAGTAAATGTAAAGAAATAAATAACTCAGCCCCATCAGGCCAAGTTAAAGAATTAGACACTAAATTGTAATTTCTACAATGGAGCCAACAAATACAGTCACCAAACGCAGTTCCGATCAACTGTCACTACACACATGTGACGTCGTAAAAGATGTATGAAATTCGTACAAACTAATTAAAAGAAACTCCTATTATTCTTTATCAAATCAATACAGCAGTGTTGATTCACATGTAACTATTCTAAAAATTAAAAACTACCCCCCCCCACGAGGTAAAAAATCATCAAAATGAATTTATAACATAAAAAAATAACTTAAAATCAACAATCCGCAATAATAAATACTTAAAAGTCAAGCTCACCTACATAGATGAATAGTCAAGTGGAATTCTACAGCTTTCAAAACCCCAACAAATAATAAAAAAAGATAAAATAAAAAAATTACTATCAAAAAAAAACCACCAGTAACAAACGTTACATGTTTATTAGAAATAAAAAACAACAATCCATATAGGTAATCATATTACCAGCCAATAACCCTTTACAAGAAATCCACAATATTTAAAAATTAGCCATTCAATTGTCATTGTAGAACCAAGAAAATGAACATCTAATATTCCTCAATGCTATAGATGTCAAAGATATGGTCACACCAAAAATGATTGCCATCAAAATCACTCAACAGTGTAACTTATAGCCAAGCCACATCTCAAAAACTAAATAACAATCCAGAGTTTTCCCAATTTACCCTTCTAGATTCCATATTAAAATTTATAAATTTATAAATAAATAACTTCCTATATAATTCCAATTAAATTATTCATATTAATCCATAATGTATCACATTTTCCATGCATGATCTCTTAAAAGTCTCCAAAATATAACAATCTTTCATTGGAATGCCAATTGGCAATCCCAAAGATCATTGTTCATCTCTCAGAAGTAGAACCCTTCAAAATTAGCGGTTACCTTTGTCTACCGCAATGATGAACTGGCACAAACACCATGGCTATAACCATCAAATAACATATATGTAAATCACTTAGAAAGCATCTTAAACATTTATTCGTATTACTGACAATGATCAAATACAAATTACCACTATACATGAACAACCTAATAAACCACTCATGAAAATCAAATTTTTTTACCGGTTTGATACATGATTGCCATCATTGGTCATGGGAGATTTAAATAGTAAAAGCAAATTTTGGAGATCTTATGCAAAAAACCTACGTGAAATTGAATTAAATGACATTGCTGCAACACATCAGCTTGAAGTAATGGCATCCACCAAATTTATTGATATCTATATCGAACTGACTATCAGCCAGATATATGGGACATCGTTGTTGTCAAAAACTTCAATTAATCAATACAATAAAACTAAATCCTAATCATCTTCCTGTCCTCATAACCTTTACCCTATCTTTAATTTATATTCCGCTAACACCAAAACTAACAAATAGCTATGACAGTGGGAAAAATTCTACAAAAATTTAGACAGTAGGCTGGTTGACTCACATAATGTCATCAATTCTCAAGATATCAATGTGTGCGTCGAAAATCTCACGAAATCAATCAAGAAAGTAACTGAATCATCATTTACACCGTTCCTTTTTTAAAAAGACCTAATCTGAACCTTCCTCCCATATAATCTTACAAATGATAAATAAAAAAGCACAATTAGATGAGAATAACAAAGAAAAAAGCCGCGTTTCTCAAAAACCAATTGAATAGCTAATAGCTATTTCTAAATTCTGAAAAGTGGAATTTCCAAATTTTGAATGATGATATTCCATGAGTATGTTTAAAAAGACTCGATAAAATATATAGGAGCATACGTAAGATTAAAATCGACTAACCAACAGCAAGATGCCGCTACATATGAACTGTATTATTACGTGTATAAATAAGTTCTCAGCTTTTTTCTCCAAAATTAAAGTTTTATTTAAAAACAAACAAAAAAAGCTTAAGTATCAAAGTATTCTCCGTTGGCATCGATGACCTTTTGCCATCTTTCGGGTAGCTGCGAATTCCCTGGTGATAGAAGCTCACCGGCTACGAGACGATAAAGATATCGATGCATTTTTGGACTTCTTCTGTTTTAAAGTGCGTATCAGCCAAGTGATGCTGTAACGACCGGAATAAATGATAATCGGAAGGGGCCATGTCTGGGCTATACGCCGCATGTGGGAGAAGTTCCCAGCCTAACGCGAAGATGTGTTCTTGCGTCGCCTTCGCAACATGTGGTCGGGCAATATCATGGAGCAGGATGACTTTGCGAGTTCCTTGTCCAATAAATGACCTCTTTTCTTCGATTGCGACCCTCAAATTGATGAGTTGCTGTTGGTAGCGATCCGCCGTAGCTGTTTCACCTGGTTTCAAAAGTTCATAGTACAGTACACCTTTCCAATCCCACCAGATATAGAGCACATTCTTTTTGGCGTGGATATTGGGCTTTGGAGTCGATGTCGAAAGTTTGCCAGGGTCTACCCATAATTTTTTGCGCTTGGGATTGTCGTACAATATCCATTTTTCATCGCCCATAATAATTTTATGCAGAAAATCCTTTTTTCGGTTCCTTGAAAGCAAATGGAGTGCGGTGTCACGCCGTCGATTTTTGTTGTCTTCGGACAGTTTATGCGAAACCCATCTGCGTTCCATTTGTATCTTACCCATTGCATGCAAACGTATGGAAATGGCTGGCTGAGCGACGCCAAGCTGTTCTGCAAGCTCTTTTTTAGTTTGCGCATTGTTTTGATCCAGCAATGTCTGCAGCTCATCCGTGTCAAATGTTTGAGGGCGTCCAGCGCGTGGTTGATCTTCAAGACTAAGCTCTCCTCCGCGAAATCTTTGATACCACTTTTTGCACGTTGCATGACTTACAGCATTCTCACCAATTGCAGCACAAATCATTTCGGTGGCTTTTGCAGCGTTTTTCTTAAAATGAAACGTGAAGTGGATAGAAAATCGAATATGCTCTTTTGTGATTGCCATCGTGAGCACAGCTGATTATTGAGGTTATGTGCATCAAACGCCAAATCGCATGATGTTTCGAAAGACCAAATTCCATTGCTTTAAAACCGCAAGAGGGCGGACTAATACGTTACATGTAAACGGTGATTTGCGTCCTGTGAAATCTAAAGCTGAGAACTTATTTATACACCTATTATTTAACATAAAATACTGCCTATATTAATTTATGTCAGTCCAATATACAGTTGAACTTCGCACACCAATACCAAAAAAATCCAATTCTTCCAGAGAAAACTA
Source organism: Sinelater perroti (assembly GCA_036346155.1). Classification (NCBI taxonomy): domain Eukaryota; kingdom Metazoa; phylum Arthropoda; class Insecta; order Coleoptera; family Elateridae; genus Sinelater; species Sinelater perroti. Next base: position 10,181,010 of record JARFIY010000270.1, on the reverse strand, counting down.
CTTCAAACTGTTATAAATAAATGTCCCAGGGTTTATCAAAAATAATCAAATTCAATAGGAATAAATACTGTAAAAAATTCACCTGTAGAACGACCAAGAACTTTCTCAATATTCTAAAATATCATTATAACATCCTTACATAACAACAGGACGTAAAAATATTCACACTCGTCTTAAACGTCAACTACTCAAATGTAGAGTATTAGTTGAATTTCGTTCGGCTAAGAAAGTAGCCTTTCTGATCCCAAACAGAACGTTCCTCGTAGACAATAAAATCACAAGTCGCGTAGCCTTTTATTTAGCATTAAAGAGGTGGAACTCATCTCGAAAAGCCGTCGATTGCTCTCAATAAGTTCTAAATTCAAGTGGCGTTTGTTTCATAAGTGTTACATTTTCGACCTCGCTTTGTCCCGGGGTAAATACTTTGTCATTGAAACACCTGACTCTTTGACAATGCGTCTAGACCGAACTGTTAACGTACTTCTGAAATTATATGAGTTGCTTCGATATTTTCCCCATTTAAAGACTATTATAATGCGTCATATAATAATAATAGGTATTTAGTATTCAGAGCCAGCGTGGTCCCGTGGTTGAGGGACGGGCTGCGATGTTGACGGACCCGGGTTCAATACCCGGTGTTCTCTGATGCCTGGCGGGTGGCCTACTCAGTCACTAAAAATAATTGAGTACCTGCGTTCACTCGAACAAGGGGTAATAACGGCGGTCGTTTAAGGTGGGGTGCTTGCACACATCGCCCCGCATCAGAGATGGTGCGCGACGACCGGGCAGAGAGAGCGAACGTATGAAAGCCTTAACCTCTCAGTTCGCAGGCCGTGCTCCCACGCGGGGCGTAAAGCCTTACCATTATTATTATTATTATTATTATTATTATTATTATTATTTAGTATTCACTTATCGTGATTGCGACTGACCAAACGATGTTAAAAACCAATTTTGATATATAAGTTGACAATCACAAGTTATATTAGCAGTGGAATTTACCTAAATTGGAATACTCACCTACGTAGAGGCGATATGACAGTCCAAAACGTCAATCATATGCAGCAAAATTTATAAAAAGTACTTATCGGTGTTTAATAAGATATTAATAAAAAAATGTACTACCTCAAATAATTAACGGAGGTGTAAAATGGCATTTAAAACAATTATAAACCCAGGACAACGGTTTTTTACACCATAATTTTTTTTATAGGGCCAGACTATCACCTATTTTAGTTATTGCGAGAAAGATTAGACGAAGAACAGTTTATAAATGTTGTTTTGTAACGGCTAAGCTCATTTAAAATTGATTTTTGCAAATTATCATAAATAATTGAAGTTAATTATAACTTTGAATAATGAAATGAATTTCAAGGTGTGAAATCTTGTTAAAATCAGAATCTGTTACTGACCAATTACTTGGCATCGTTACAAAGAACGTTATTCGCGGTGCTTATTATCGCTTTTATAAATTTCTCCGCAGGAATGCACTTCTTTATTGTGTAACGCTTTCTTTAGCATTGTTATTGGGCTGCTAGGAAAACGCGCTAATTTAACCGGTTACTCCCTGCATAACTGAAATAGTTTAACTCTCAATTAGAGCCCGTTATTTGTAGAAATTAGTCGCTACAGTTGTGCTTTCCATTTTAATGATCTGAAAGGTAAATTCACGCTACACTGATCTGTTTTGTAAAAGTGTATTCCAAACTATAGGGCAGACTATTGAGGGAAGAATTTTAAATTTTCTCCTTATAGTTGAGTGCAGTACAAGCTTGAAAGTTAAAAATCATTCGCAATGGGAAGCTTTGTACAATAATGACTTCAATGCTATTTATTCAGTGACGAAGCTATATATTTTTTACTTGGAATCAGGTTAATAAACGCAACTCCCAATTATGGTGGATGACTAAACAAATGTAAATTTTGAATGGCGACGAGATCCGGCTGAGAGTAAACGTCCCGTTTCTATTACGAGAGTGAGTCAAATAAAAACCGAAAGCCCATAAGAAAATTGAGGATTTGTTCTGGATGACTTTAAACTTCCTTTCTATAGCCCTGATTTATCACCATACGACTATTATTTGTTTGGATGCTAAAATGTTCGTATGTTATTGGCTGGTGTTTCTAAGTCTGGAGGTTAAGTAAAAAAATAACTTTGCATATTTGGATTTTTATGATGCTTCAATAAATTATAAAATAATTCTGGTTTCTATTTGATTCACCCTCATATAGTTACTTACAACAGAACAATCGTGCAATTAAAACTAAATTGTTTTTTATGGACTGCATAATTTTGTTCCAGTGGTTTGTTAACTACTTTTAAAGCCGATTTTACAAACATCTTGGCTTATCTGTTTTTTTAAATCACTATCTTTACTGAGCTGTTTGATTTTCATATGATTATTTAGACCAAAAAATTATCTGCTGGCAAGGAATTTAGCAAATATAGAAGATAAAGAATAATCTTCTGCCTGAGTTGTACTAAATTGTCATACGTTGTCTTTATCGTATGAAGTCGAGCGTTGTTTTGAAGGAACAAATATTTTTTGTTAGCCAATGCTAATTGTTTTAGCAAGTCATTCTAAACTTGTCCCAGTTAGTTGTAGTACATGTTGTCAGTAACATAGTTTATCATACTTTAATAACTGGCAATCAACATAATTCTGCTCAGTGGAATGCTATGGTATTCCACAACGTCGAAATATTCCTATATCAAAATTCCATAGACATACTCCTTATAAGCAAGATAAATTCTACTTCTATATACCATATCATACAATCTATTTCACCAACTATCCAAACAACACTGCTCATGCTGGAACTGCCGTAATGATAAAAAATACTGTTAGACACTACAAAAAGCCCAAATATGAAAAAAAACCTGCAAGTCACATCAATGAAAGTTAAGATGATAACACATAAATTAAGTGTCTCTGAATTGTATTGTCCAGGTTGGCATAATATAAAAAAAGAAGAATTCGGAGACTTCTTCTAGGCTTTAGGGACAAAGTTCATCGCAGGCGGAGACTTCATTAACAAACATACCTTTCGAAACTCTCGGCTGATAATAACCAAAGGTAGAGAATTGTCCAAGATCCTAAAAGAAAACAATTACTTCTTTTTGTCAACTGGCGCTTCAACTTATTGGCCAACGGATCCGAATAAAATACAGAATTCTTTGTTATTAATGAAATTTCCATCAAATAAGTGAATACTGTAACTACCTATAACTTTTATTAAGACCACTCACCAATAATCTCAACAATTAGTAATGTTGTCATATATAAAGAAACTATTCCAAAGTTACATCACAAAGACACAAATTGCATAAGCTATCGGCATAAGAAATAGATTTGAACGTCAATCATAGAAGCAGGATGACAGGCTACACCTCAATTGGATGGATAAAAACAAACACATAATATGCTATCAGAGATAAAAAGGTTGATAGCACCTGACCTAAGCTCCAACAGATAAGAGAGCACTTAATAGAGTAATTAAACATTTAAGATCAAAAATAAAAGAAGCTTAACAATACAACCCAAAACGACAACTCAATTTGGAGCCCAATCAAAAACAAGAAAAACCTCAAAGAACGCGTATCAAGTGTTGAACTCCTATTGGGCTAGAAGTAAAGAAGACAAAGCGACTATGTTTGCAGATGACGAAATAGAAAGAGATCTGACAGATATCCCTCAAATTCCACCATCTATTACAACAGCTACACCAAAAAATAGAAAAAAATTAACCATCTAAATCTTAATCTCCAGGTGCTGACCAAATAACACCAACAATGCTTAAAGAACTATCACAAAAAGAAATTATTCTATTTACTTATCTAGTTGATGCCTAACTACTAACCTAAACAAATGAAACTTCTGAAATAATATCAATACCTAGATCTGGAAAAGATCTAACAAAAACGTCACGTCAACCAATAAGCTTATTGTCCATAACCTAAAAATTTTTCAAATGGCTACTATTACACAATAAATACTGACCCTTTTACTGTAGAGTGGATACTTCAACGTAAGTTTGGATTTCTAGAAAACCACTCAACTGCCCGACAAACTTACCGAATAAGCTATGAAATCAATAAAGCATTACACAACAAAAAATATTGCACATCAGTATTTTTAGACACCAGCCAAGCCTTCAAGAAGGTGTAGCACCCTCGTTTGTTATACAAAATCAAATCATTCTTCCCTATAACCTACTGTCTTATAAAAGCATGCCTAAGTAAAAGATACTTTAGAACTAGAGTATATCTAAAAACATCGCCATCAAATCTGAAGTCCCTCAAGGCAGTGTCATCGGCTCCTAACTTTATAGATTTTACACAGCAGATCTTCCAACAACAACAGACACTACCATTTGCCGAGAATACTGTTACCCTTGCATCCAGAATCCAGTCGAAGCTTCGAATTATTTACAGCCTTACTTAAACCAAGTTAAAATCTGAACAAGAAAGTAGAAGATCAGAATAAATTAAACAGAATCCCTATAAATAATCTTTACCATCAGTTTTTTATGGCATGTAATTATTAGTCAGCATAAAAATGTTATTACAAGTAACACAAATTCACGAACACTTTTCTAAGTATCTGATAAAATACAAAAGTTGTTGTACATAACGCAAATGTGTTTGAACAAGATGGGCCATCTCTCTATTTTGAAAACAAAAGATTATTGCGGACAAGAAGCGCTATTCTACTATGAACTATCTGATCATATTTTTACAGTAACAGAACTCATTTTTCTCAAAATTAAAGAAGAAAAAAAATGGGACATATACATGTCAAGACAAAACTAATGCCCCCCCCCCCAATCAAAGGTTAATAGTAGAAAATATGGACAAACAAGGTATCAAGCGTATGTAGCACCGACTAAAGCCAAATGGATAAGCCGTTTTGAAGAAATTGATAAAATATACAATATAATAAGATATAAAAAAAATATTGCTTGGGTTTTCAAAGGTGTGTAAGTAATGATATGGAAAAATCAAATAAATGCGATGTTAAAATATATATAAGAGTATTAAGAAAGTTTTTATTTTCATAATCTTTCAGAATACTTCCCATCGGACTTCTATATCCTTCAAAACAAATTGTCGAACTAACTACTCTATCTTTCCTCGAGGATTTGGGCGTATTTGTCATGGCCACCGTTGAAAAACCGCTTTGCTCTTAGCCTATTCTTTATGTCATAAAAACAAAGCCAAGTCTCGACACCTATTAAGATGCTGCCGATATAAAGAGATGTTCCATTTTAAAACTAATTAAGCATCTGCTCGCACCAAAAGAAAAACGTTTTTCACTTAAAGGTGTCATAAACAACGGCATATGTTCCTATATGTAATGATACTTTGCATGTCCAGAGGTTTTGAGCATCTTTTTGACAGCAGCGGGGTAGTTTCTCCTCGATGACAGACCAGGATTGGTGTTCTAATCTCGAAGTATCTTTCAAATTGAAATTTCCTTTCTTGAATTCCCAATAATACCTAAACATGGTCATATGATAAAGACAATTATTTTCAAGCACAGAAGCTTTCCTCTAAACACTGATCAAAACTTAAACTGCGCCCGTTATAACTCACAATTTTCAGAGGTCGCAGTATCAAACATGTCTCAAACACGCTTAAACATGTCACGATATACCACCGATTGTCCCAGTGTAACATACGTTCTTAAGTAAACTCCTTTACTTCAAATTTTAAAGATTTAAATAAAATCCGATGTATCGTCTGGAATATGAAAAATGGAGTCAACAATGGCTTAAGTATGGGTTGGAAATAGAACTATTTAACGGGTGGAATAATCCTACCACCGTTTCTATGAGGATAAAAGAGAACATGGGCAGAGTCTTATTCGAAAAACGTTGCGTTCGAAGAATCCCAGGATGAAATTCAGAGTAAGACTCTGATTATGCTTGTTCGGCAGCTTGAGCATTAAGACAAGAATCCTGCGACCATAAACGAATCCTTTGAAGTTGATTCTCAAGAGTTCAACACAAACATGGAACACTTACACTTTCTCAAAAGGTACTGCGGGTGAATTGTAAACCCCGACACTATAAACACCCTCTAGATACCTTCCACATCTTTTGTCAAGATCTCCCAAACGGTTTATGCAATTGACTTAGAATCTCCACAAATCCATTCAGAATAATCGATTACATATGCCAATATTCTTCATTTCTTCGTGTTGCTCATTATTGATCAGAAAAATATTACATCCCCTAACTGATTTTCTTTAAGGAATAGATCATATAGTATAAGATTTGATGTTCAAGTTCTTGATTTAAATCTCCACTAATTTGCTAAAAGAATGAGTGCTGTCGTCATAAAATTATTTATTTTCTATAGCAATGTAAGCACGGCACATTGCCCATGCGAAATGGCATGGTCATTAATAATTTTGATTGTATGTTTAAACAATTGAAAATGTACATATAAATAAAAACATAAAAATCCCATTGTAGGAATGAGATGTTTGTGGTCATAGTGATATTATTGCTTTGTTTCCTCTAACAGGGATGAATTCGATTGTCGATTTTAGGCTTAAATTTACTTTAGCTTGATGTTCCTATTCTACTTTTTAACTGTTCATGAGAATTTTGAATAAAAATTTTAACACTAACAAACGTTAAATAATCTTCATTTCTTCATCTTGTCTAGAAAAAACTTCAAAACTTTAAATTAGAGCTGTAAGGTCGATAGGCGAGAGGGGAGAGAGAGAGAGAGAGAGAGAGAGAGAGAGAGAGAGAGAGAGAGAGAGAGAGAGAGAGAGAGAGAGAGAGAGAGAGAGAAAGAGAGAGAGAGAGAGAGAGAGAGTGAAACCGAGAAAGAGAGAGAGAGAGAGAGTGAAACCGAGAGAGAGAGAGAGAGAGAAGAGAGAGAGAGAGAGAGAGAGAGAAACTTTGTTAAATATCTCAAAATTTTTGGTTTAAAATAGAAACGGTCAGTTTTCTTCATCTATGAATGAAAAGCGCCTCAACTCCTCATTTTCAGACTTTTTATAATTTGTAGCTATTCACAAAACTGGTCTCTGTTTTTGAAAGTAGGAGAAAGCAGTAGAATTAATTTCTTCTTATTTGATAATTACAGTTATTGTAAAAAGTAAAGGGGAGCTCCCATTCGTCTCTCGAGATATATATAGTATAAAAAACAAATTCAAATCATCCCTTTTCTAATTAAGCCTTTTAGATTAAACTGGTAATGCTCTTCTTGTATTCATTTAGTCTGGCAAAATTCGACTTAGTCTTCACGTTTCATCTTCGTCGGCTTTTAGAACACTAAAGTCACACTATTAATTTGTTTAATTAGAATTTTTTTCAAAAGTAGACAATGTTTCAGTACGGCCCAGAACAAATCCTCAATTTTTTTATAAAGTTTGAGCAATTGTATTGGGGCGGGTGTTGTCGTGAAGCAGGTAACGTCTTAAGATTTAAAATTCGCGTCTTTTCCGACGACATATAAATCTTGTTTCGCTCAAAAATTGACGAAAGCAATTTAGGGAAGTGGACAAACAATGCGAATATCCTTCTCAATCACGCCAGTCCTCGAACTATGCCAGAAATCTTCATTTTTAACTGGACCTCGTCTTCCCAAAAATTGTTTATGGCACACGTGCACTTCAGTCTTTTTAAGGATGTCCTCGAACTGTGTTGTCTTCTCAACTTTTTGGGCGGTTTCACGCCCTCTGTCGTGAGAAACTTGATAATCCATTATGCAACGGATAAAGATATCTCTTGCTCTAATATCGTGCGAAGGTATCCTACGGGGAAATCCCCTTCAGGTTTCCCCACATACAACATTCAGAAGCCACGCCCCTATCTGTTCGTCTCACGGTGTAAAAAAGAACTTTTGGTTTATATATTCACACACGTAGCTTGTGTGATAATATAACATTTGTTCCACTTTTTTTTTATTTTCATCTTATCAACTTTCAGAAATCTGTTTTGAATTTTTATAGCCATACCGATCAAAAGTTGCGCTCGTTTAGTCCAAATATCTCCAGCTTCAGTAGTCTGGTGGTCCATTTTTCAATGATATCCGTGGTAATAATCTCAACTGTATGTTCAGAGCGTCCTTCACCTTCGGTCAGAAATAAACAGCCTGCAATACTGATAGAGTTCTCATAAACTCCATTCAAGTTTTCCATTCGTTTTCTATTTTTGTAGCAATAGCTTTAACGCTCACATTAAGCGTTTGTAGAACGCTTGCCAGCTGTGATGTCGCCAAGTGAATTGTGCCATCTCATAAAAATTAATTGTAATTATTGAACGACCAACGTAACTTCTTGGTGATAGATAAAACGTACATCTTTTTATGTACTTTCTGTAATAACTCGAGCAAAAAATTGCAGTCTTCCTTAATTTTTAAAGTACATGTATGGCAACAAGTGTTGACCTACATAAAGTATTCTCAGAACTACTTAGCGGGGCTTCAATTTAAACTCATCCTTATAACCTTGATATTATCCAGTTTACTAATTGTACAGGCAAAAGCTCGTTTTTTTCTCCAAAACATAAACAGATTCAAATTTAGCTCCCAATCGATACTTCCTCTACATGCAAGAAATTTACCGTATACCAAAATAAACACGAAAACGTTCCTAAGTCTAGATCAAGGCCAACTATATTTGAGACCTATTAAGTTGACCGCCCAAGGAGGCGCCACCGTTGTGCTACAGGAGTGTACGTTTTTTATTAACTTTCTACAGCGAAGCTTATAGTAGTAAGTTAATCAGATTATCATCCTGCCTGTCTGTCTGTGTGTCTGGAGACAAGATAACTTTCGTTCTATCCAACGGATTCAATTCAAACTTGGCATACACAGATCTTAGGTCAGTACCTTTCATGGGATTGATCTTCAGCCAAATCGGTTAACGGCAACCGGAAGTGACCGTTACGATTTCGAAACTCATGCCTTTTTGTGTGTCTGGGGAAAAGATAACTTCCGATCTATCCAACGGATTCACTTGAAACTTGGCATACACAAATCTAGGTCAGTACTTTTCATGGGATTGATTTTCAGCCAAATCGGTTAACGGCAACCGGAAGTGACCGTTATGATTTCGCACCGCTGTAGAAAGTTTCCTTTACGGTATTACACCGTGTTAGTTTGAATTTGTGCAATTTTTTCGGACTCTCTTTAAATTTAATTTGAACAGGCCGTTAAGTTTGCATTCACCGCTTCCTTGGACCATCAAGTATACTAATTATGGCTGTACAGAGTTATATATTTCTGTTTTCTTCTTCTTCATATAAACTAAAATTACAGCAGGAATAGTGTACTGTTGCACAACAAAGTCAGCCAAAACCAAAGGTATAAGTTTTCGTGTTTCCAATAGATATTCAGGGCTCTTACAAAGGTAGGTTAAATCTGGGAAAAATAACAATATGTCCATAACACTTCTAATACCTTCATTATCTCTTTGAATATCTAGACCAATTTTGGGCTTTCTTGGTATGTTTGCTTGCTTACACTAAAAAATGTAGGTGTTAGTCGGCCACAGTATTGGCTATAGTACGTAAATTATTGTGAGAAATCAGAAACTCTGTGTAAAAATACTCAACAGCTTATTCATTATGTTTTGTTTCCATTTATCAATATTAGATCATTTTCGTACGCATGAAGAACTAGTAGAGTATAAGGAGCTCATTTCTCAGAAGCCAAAAGACATGCAACACCCCCCAAAATAACCAAAAAGCGAAAGATAAATCACAAGCACAGGCATCCACCGCAAGTGATAGATTCTACTAAATATCGTGCTTTAAATGATCACTCCGGTTAAAGCTGCATCAGAGGTAATTGCTTAATTTTACGACAAACAAAATATGGCTTTGTGTATTGCACAACAAATTAAATCTCTTTGTCACTTTTGTTGTTTTAACACCCATCAAAGCCACTATATCACTCAACATCAATTTAAGCAACAGATGAGAGATAGAGAAAATCACAGTCAAGAAACTCATACCAAGCTAAATGAAGAAGAGGATATGATAAAAAAAACATGCAAATATAGAAATACAAGGCTCATTATTTGTGGATAAAATTATTATTAAAAATGGGTTTAATTATTATCAAAGAGGTAATCAAACAGCTGGAACAGTGTCCATTACAAGTAATTTTTGATACATAAGTTGATGAACAACTTACAAAATGCATCTTATTGTTAGTGAAAGAATAAAATAATTCAGTCTTCGGTATTTCTTATTTTCTTATTCTCATAAATGATTAACTTGTAATATGTAATATTGTGATGTATTCAAAACATAATATTTAAAAAAATAAATTGCAGCTCCGTGATTATTTCTTCAGAGGTTCTATTGGATTTTTTTAAAAAGTAACTTAAAGGGCAACAATTGTATGAACTAATTTTGAAAGTTATTGAGAATATAGAAGACGAGGGATGAAGGAATTGACAGATAACCATTACAGACATAAGATGTTTGAATCTAATTCAAAAGATATATATGTAAGTGCACCTCATCCAAGAGATATGCAACAAGACTATTATTTCTTGTATTTGGTATCTCCCATATTTTGGAACATTTAAGAAACAACATGATTGAAGGTATTCTTAGGTTATGCTAAAATAGTGATAATATCTGAAAAGCTCAAATCTAAATGAAGCCATATGACTTCCCGAGGGCCTCACAAAAAATATCCTTATATCTTAATAACTTTACTCACTCACTAAAAATAATTGAGTACCTGCGTTCACTCGAACAAGGGGTAATAACGGCGGTTGTCTAAGGTGGGGTACTTGCACACATCGCCCCGCATCAGAGGTGGTGCGTGACGACCGGGCAGAAAAGGAGAACATTTGAGAGCCTTAACCTCTCAGTTCGTAGGTGGTGTTCTCACGCGGGGCGTTAGAGCCTTATCATCTTAATAATTTAAAAGATATAGCCTCTCCTGATGTGACAAGCAAACTTAACATACATCAGAAGAATAATGTGAAAGCTTTGAAGATGCTACAGCTACAATTAAATATTTTAAGACAATTAACAGTTGGTTTGTATTAATGAATGTAAAAGACAATTCAAGCAGATAAGGTTGGGAAACCCACTTAGGATGCTCTACAATTGACAGTTGTTGACGTCACCGGGATGGCAGATAACGTAGTCGGGCTAGCTGCTGACGTCAATCGGGTCGTTGCAGGTAATATTTTGGTATTTTCTGACGTTACTCGCTTTTTTACCGTATCGCGTTCTGTTTTTTGCTCCTTAAGAGCGATAAACCAAGATTTAGGTAAATTCAATCCGTCGTCCCTGTCGGGTAATAATCTCTACTATTGGACAAAACTTATGTTTGCCCCAATTCTATCAGGATTTTTCAAAGCATGTTCAGCACCTTCTTCTGGAAGTATCTTTTCATTTTCACTACTGTTCTATTGTACATTTAGACCTCTTTCAAGTTAATGTTCATTTTTACTCATAGTTTCGCAGTAACATTTTCTTACTTAATAAGTATTTCACTCTTATAGTCCAAAACATGGTTTTGCAATAGTGACATTATATTCGATTTCTTTAGGATTTAATAAAATTTTCTAAGATCGTCTTTAACGTTTTTTATTTATATGCTTTTATTATTCAGATATTCACATTTCTTTCTTGATATTCTACTTATCTCAATTATTTTGTGATTTTCTTTTCATTAATTATTCTCGAAAAGGACGTTAAAATAACCTTTCAATAGTTTGTTTTCTCTTCAATTATCCTTTTACAATCTTTGTCGTATCATTCTTTCATTTTTCTTTTGCTTTTTCCTACACTAGTTTTCATATTACTAATTGTTGTTTTTTATACTTATCCATTCATGTTGTATATCATCTATCGTAAGGTTTTGTGCTTTTTTATATATTGATTTAATATAATTACATCTTGTAATGTAATTGTCCTGTTTTTTACGTTCTATTCTTGTTTGTTTTTATTGCTTTTATTTGTTTGTATTCAATTTAAATTTTTCATAATATTCATGACTAAAAAAGTGATCTGGTCTATAATTAGTTGGTATGGGTTCACGGGTTCATGCATGTTCCTAGATGTATTTTTTCAAATTACTTCCTCCTAACTATTAAGTTGTTTGTTGTTGTTAAAGGGCAGGTCCTTTGTCCATTATTACTTGTTTCTTCATGTTCTTGAAGTGTTCTTCTTTTTTTAATCACGCGTTTGGAAATTTTGTCTATCCGTAATTGTTTATAAAAGTCATCGTCTTCTGTTTCGTTGCTATCCTCAGTTGATTTGTAAACGTTTATTTTTGGACTATATCTTATAACTACGCACCGCTGTCACCGTTCCTGGAGTTCATGGAAGCAAGCAGAGAAAGCTTCATCCAGGATGCTTTTCAGCACATCTGTCACAGTCGTTTGGATCGCTGCAATATTTTATGATACTTCTGTTTCAGCAGTTTCACAAGGAAAACAAAAAAAATAAAAAAAAATAAATAGCGTGGCAACAGGTTGGTAGAATATGGACAATGTGGCAGAAGAGGGATGACGTTTAGCCAAATATTTCTGAACTGATACAGTAGTATGGGGCCTTCTATTCCGTGCAATAAAAACCATTACCCAGATGCCCATAATCTGGTCGCCAAATTGCTTGACGCAACGAAATGCGCCAACAAGTCGAACAATCAGCTGCTGGGTACAGCCCTACCACCTAGTGAGTTAACACAGAACCACTTTCAAGGCTATATGTATTCAGAATGCATATTAGGTGACCAATAATAACACTTATTTTTTGTGTGGGAATATCACAAGCAAGGAATTTAAAAATCACTTCGAAAGCGTTTCTGCCAAAGGTTGTCTATTCCACGTTACTTAGCTTTTTATCTCTTTGTTTAATTAAAGTTTCCTTAGCTGTAAGTTCTATCTTTGGCTTTTTATTGATTATATTACCACTACAATCAGTTTCCTTATAATCATCTTTATCTTCGGTAATTAAAATTTTACTTTCGTTGTGCATTTTTTTTTCTATTACCTTCTAGACCTTTCGTTCCAGGAAATCTGTTACTTGCTCTCTTGGTGGTTTTTTCGCATCTTTCCCACTCTAAGAATTATCCTCCCAATGTTCTCTTCCTATAAGCGTTTCTAAAGTATTTTTCTCTTTTTTAGCTTTTTTTAGCTTCTCACAACTATCGCATTAGTTCATAACATACTCTACTATTCTTACGTGTGTTCTTCACCTACAAATACTTCGATGTTTTTCAATTTATGTTTTTTAGTAATCTAGAGGTTTATCCACTCACTTCATGTATGAAGTCAAGATTGACTTGGAAATTTTTATAGTACTATTGTAATTCCTGTTCCCTCAAGATTTGTCTCATGAATATTACCATATTGCATGTTTTCTTTACAGAAAAGTTCAATTTGTATTTGTTCATTACTCAGTTTCTTTTGAGTTCCTGTTCTTTTCAAAAATATCTTTTACTGGTTATTTGCTATTTCCACTTTATTATGTAATGCAATTATTTTATTATTATTATTAGGAGGTTACATTTAATAACCTAATTTATTTATTTTCTGTAGTATTCATATTGTAGTTAGTTTTTTAGTTTAAACTGATATATAAATATTACCACTTTTATTGTTATAATAACAATACATGTGACATTATTTTGATGTTATTCATATAATTTAAATGTGATATGTCTTTCAAGTTCCATTTTAGGTTTGATTATCTTGCAAACTATTTCAAAGAATAGAAAGAGAATATAAGTTAGAACTGGGAATTCTTGAGAAAAAAGACCAACAATGAATTGAAGCTTATAACAAAATCAAATATGACCTATAAAATATTTGTCAGATAGGAGATTGAAATTTGTTCTCATTGACCTATTGCAATGAGCATATAGATGCTGACGCTTCAAAAATCCTTATTATTGGCATTATACAAGAATTACGAAGTAGGAGATAAAATTTGTATTAAAACTAAGTTTTTACACTTCAAGCCATGAGATAGTCTGCCAACCTATAAGTACAGAAGCTGAACTAATTGAGCAGATAAAGCTAGAATATTTCATAACAAATGCAATATTTCTCTCCTTTTACTTGCAGCTGTTAGCTGCTCTAATTTGTAGACGACAGTGTGCCGACACTGCTAACTTTATCAATATAGCATGCAAAGAACAGACGGAAAGTCCTTCAAGCGTTGGTCCTCTTATTAGAGAAACTCAACAGTTTTAATTTATGAATTAAATCGTGGAGGCTTAACGTATCCAAACGAGGAAATCATTGAATTTGAATGCGACAAATGCAATAGTTTTTTCGTGAGTGATTTTTATTACTACACGGTCCTGTCAAATATTGATCATCTTATTTTCTTTTGTGAAACAATTACCAAAATTCTTCAAGTTTCTGCAAGGAACCGACAAATGTTAAAATTGAAATACAATTATTACAAACATTCTCCTCCCTTAACTTTCTTTATTTTTTGATGTGACGCTGAAGACTTGAATCTTCCACTTATCTTAGCATTTTAATATTGGTCCTCCATGTAGTTAACGCTTTTCAACTGTGACAGACACTCAAAATTATTTAAAAATTGCAATTATTGGATGTTATTGGTGCCCTTGTGCTCTGATAACTTACTAGTTCTTTTAGAGTGAAAAATAATAAACATAAAAGGAAACAAAAAACTGAACATCACTAGTAGGTGAGCAGTGATGCAACATTAGCGCCATCTATAATAACGGTTGATCTATAGCACCAGGGCTGTTACATTAGTGAATGTCATAGTAGGCCTTGATCCCGACTATACGCTTTATTTCTGGGTAAAACATTATATCTGCCTCATATCAGTTTTCGCCAAATGAAACAGGTGGCACTACTGATATGCAAACCAAGCATAAACTAAAGCTAATCATCATAAAATTTAAAAGTTCCGAGTATGATATTTTGTGTGCTATCCTGTACATATGCTTAAGTTGTATTTGGCATTATCAACCATTCTAAGCACAATTAGCCTCTTGATGGCTTGATGTGAAGTCGAAAATGGAAAGCAAAAATCAAAGTAATACTTGGCATACTAAAGTACTAACATGAATCAATAAAATCAATATGTAAAAAATTTAATCCAACAAAACTAGTTAATCGACATCCAAGCTACCACACTGCTAAGGTCAACAGTATGAAAAAGAGAGACAGACAAAACATTTCAGGTTCTTATTTTAATTTAATTGTGCAGTGCTACACAAAGGATTCAACGTAATGAGACGTAACCAAAAACTGTTTTCCAGCTCACCGCTTTCCAACAGAGTTGTTGCCGTCGTCGCTGGTGACCGAGCACTCGCTCTGGGTCCTGACCCTGCTCGAGGCACCGGTTTCGCTGGAGTCCTGCTCCAGGTTTCCATTGTTCTCGGGGTCCATTGTGGTGTCCAGTCGGAAGCAGCGAGCGCGGCGAGCACTAAAATATAACTAAAGCGGGTCACGGAAACTATTAAAAGAAGCGCCACGCGCTTCGGGCGACAGCTGAGTCCGCGAGTGCGATTCGCAATTGCGAACGTCCGCGAGCGCGCCGCTCTGTGGCGGCGCGCAGGCACTCACCTGTGCGGAGGAGTATCACAAAAATTTTCCTTCGACGAGTTGCAGCAGCCAAACGTCAACTACTACAGCTGATTGTTTGTTTACCAACATGCTTTCACTGGAGCAAATAAAGCGCGAGGAAATGTGCGTAGTCACCTAGGGTCTTCGGTTTTCCTTATATGGACAGCATGATTCAGACAAAGTCCCTAAATGACATCTTGACATTGGAGTGTGGCATTGCTATTCTGAGCCTCCCAACGCTTTGAATGCCGCGAATGTACGTGCGGAGTCTCGCCCGTAATGTAAAATAAAATAATCTGATAATAGAGTAAGAGAAATTTAATATAAAAATTTAAAATTGCGTCTTTCTGAAGTAGATATTGTTATGATTTTTAATTATTATCATACAACAAAAAATTTAAAACTTTTTTTTTAATATTGCCAATATACCATTTGAAGATTTTGTTACCATTATTTTGCTTACTCCTTGTATATACAACTCCTTTATCACCTATTTTTACCTGTCACTTGTCTATTTGTGTACTTTAACCTTAAGCTTTTCTTTCTTTTTGCTATCCAAGGCATTCGTTAAGGTTTTAGCGTGCATATATGGAAAGCAACCTCCAGACGTACGACAAAATCCGGAAAGACATCGAGGACAAGTTAGACGAGCAACTGGCCTCCATGCTGCGAGGTAATGTCGATCCCGAAACAGCTTTGCGAGAGCTGGACTTGCAGAGGATCGAGGAGGAAGTCGTGGAGAAGTACAGCCAGCCGGTCGAGTCTCTGGAAGTTAAGTTTCCCGCCGTGCATGACGAGCTGTGGGCGTCCTTAAATCTGTCCGACTACGAGGATTACGACAGGATAGCGCACAATTTGAGCAGCAGCAAGAGTCTGTCCACGCAGCTGAGGACGCTCGACAAGCTGCTCTCTGCCTACATCATCGACACGAAGCAGAAGGGCTGGGCGCTGCTGTCGCGGAATTTGCAGCAATGCCTGGCCAGCACAAACGACGAAATCTTCCAGCGAAGCCTAAAGATACACTTCAAGATCATTTCCATGCCCAACACCAGCAGTGAGGGTTACTTGAACCTCATTCAGTCTCTGATTTTGCTGTTTAACAGTGATGCCTTCAGAAATTGCCAGATCATCAATGAAAGCATGAAGATGCACCGACGTGCGATTAGTATTTTGAAGCTCATCCTGAAAGCCCAAAAATTACTGTTAAAGAACTGGGTGCACACCAGGTTCAAAACTGTGGAGGAGGTGGTGGTTACGTTTATTTACATGCTGAATTGTTCCTTGGGCAACGAGTACAATTTAGGGGTGGCCGATTTTCTGGCCATGCTGGACCCTGAAGCATGCTGGTTTAAAAAATTCTGTTACAGTCTGCAAACACGTACCACAATCTTGGGTTGCTTGAAGAGAACTCCAAACTTGTTGAAGTATTATTTTAACACACTTTTAGATTATTCAGACAGTAGCGTGGATTTGCGGAATCACAGGCACTTTTTAAATTTTTCCCATGCTGCTCACTTTCTGGAGCAATACTTGTTTTACCCACAGGGTGTCTCGAGTTTTCCTTTAAAAGTAAAAATATTTCAGGAATCCATAACTGTAGAGTATTTTGTTATATTTATTATAACAAAGGTGGGTTGCGAGAGTGAAAGTCCACGCAAAAACGTCTTGATTCAATTGGTAACATCAATGCTAGTTAATCATTGTAGCTTAGCTTTGCATTCTGAGGTGCAGAAGAAGCTACTGGAACCGTTCTACTTGAAGAATGTAGATAGGAAGGATATTTATGTGAGCATTGAAAAGCACACTTATGTTATACATGTTATAAACGACATTTCCAAGGTGTGGAGCAGAAAATTAAACTTTCACAGCCTGATGAATTTGAAAACATCAACGTCTGCACAAAAATCTAGAGAACGGAACAGTTTGTACAGCCTTTTTCATGTGATTATTGGCATCACAACAGCTTGCATAAGGAACTTTGTTAATAGGAGTGAATCTCAGCGTCAAGTAAATGATGTGATATTCAAACTTGCAGAGTGTTGCCAAAATTTATTTGCAATGCACCCGAGGAGTTTCAGTTTCTACAATTCAAATAGGCTAGTTTTAAGTCTTGCTGATTTTTATAAGACATTGACGAATTACAACGATTTCCATGGCAACCACTGCAGATTACGCATTGCAAATTTTCTGTGTTTCTACATTGAAAACAATTCAGCCGCCTTGAATTTGCTAGAGCGTGAAAGCAAGCTTCTGCATGATGTTGTTAGTGATGTTTTAGAAAGTGGAACTTTATTTGATAGTGTAAAATTACATAGCCAGTTAATTGTGAGCATTGCTGATTCCAGTGAAAGCATAATCACTTTTAATCATGACACGTTTGTAAAACGCTTTCTAATTTGCTTGTGGTCCGTTGAGAATGATGAGCAGTTTGATGCGGAGTCCAATAAATTTCTAAGCTTTTTGCTCATGATCAGTTGCAGCTTTAAGACCGTAAAAGCCTTATTATGTTTTGAAAATGAAGGAACAGTGGTAGAGAACCAGGGCAAACCGTTGGTGTTGACAGAATTAATAGAGGGCTGTTTGGACTCCGATCTAGACGCAGCTTTGGGCCTGAAAGTCATAAAAGTTTTGATAACCAACGCAAATGTGTTGCTTTATTTGCTCAACCGTTACAAGATACAAGTAAGGCTCACAGTTATTAAATGAACTACAACGTTATTGTTGCTTCTTTATAGGAGAATCTTATAGAATTACAAGTGAACAGCCGCATACCTTCTCCACTGGATGGTTTGGATGGGGTGGCTTACAGTAACTTAACTGCGATATTGATAGATGAATGCAGTTTGTTGAGGCATAACATCTTGATGTCGTTGAAATATCCAGGGAGGGTCGAGGTGATGCTTAATGAGAAAACAGCTGGTCCGCATACAACGCCGAGTCAGATGAGGTATTAAGTTTGTGCAACTGTTTGTCTTTGTTATTTGAACAACCAGGATTGATTTAAATTTTTTATTTATTTATAGAGTGAGTAAGGGAGTTGAAAAACCTGTGCTGGTCAAGTGCACTACTTAACACTTGTCGGATGGTGCCTGATAACTCAAGGTGGAGTTAGATAATTTGAACTACTGATTCTTACCACTATAGGATTATATTGAAGGCTATATACTTGTAGGAGTTGAAGCCGTCTTTTATGGGGCTTCCTTGAGTGTTTATGTGTTGGTGGTGTATTACTCCACTTTACTACACTGCACTACTCTTCACTTTAGACTTTCTTTTGTTCTTTATAGGTTGCTATATCTTGCTGTTTCTTTCACAATTTTTCTCGATTCCCTCCTGCCCTTGATTTTTTCTCTCCATCTTGTCCTCATTTTTTTATGTCTTCCATCATTTGTTTCGGTCGTATCTGAGGTTTTCAATTTGTCATCTTTTTAACGACTACTTGCTCACTCATTTCGTTTATGCGTTTTTATTATCTAGGATTTCTTTCAATTCATTATTTGTTAGTCTTCTAAACTGCCCCTCATTTAAATTCTTTTCTCCGAATATCTTCCTTATTATGTTCCTATTGAAAACGTTTCATTTTTCTTCATCTTAGTGACACGTTTTCTGCTGTATAGATCATCATTGGTCTTGCAACTGTTCTATATAGTCTTAGTTTCGTCTTTTTGCTTATTTTTTTGTTATGCACTGTCATTTTTTGTTCAAGCTACGCTTTGTATCCTGACTATCTTCTGAACTATTTCTTCTCTTCTGTTATTCCTCTTATTTATTATTGTCCTAAGTATTTAAAATTTTCTACTTATAATTTTCTGTTTTTATTACTCTATTGTTTCTTTTCTCTTTTCTTGTAATTTTCATATATTTAGTTTTCTCCTGATTTACTACTAAATCTCTCTCCTTTGTTTTTCTACTGACCATTTCTATTGGCTTCTTCTAAGCTTTTCTTGTCTCTTGTTATCAATTCTACATCATCTGTGTATGCCACAGCTTGTTTGATTTTTCTATTATTGTTCCTTTAATATGACAATATTTTATTATTTCTTCTATTACAATGACCATCCCCTTGTCGCACTCTTTTGTATGTATCTATTTTGTCTGTTAGTCCTTCATGCGTTAGCACTGCTGCTCTTGATCCTTGCATGGTCATAATTATTATTTTTATTAATTTTTCCCTCACATCTCTTATGATTGCTCCTCTTTTAATCGTGTCAAATGCCTGTTTGTAGTCTATGAATAGTATCTCTACCTTTATGTCTTGTTCATAGTATTTCTCTATTATCTGTTTCACTGTACGAATTGCGTCTATGGTTGATCTTACTTGTCTGAATCCGTTCTGGTATTGTCTTATTTTTTGGTAAAATTATTTAATCTTTTTAGTATCAATGTGGTTAATATCTTATGTTATATTGAACAGGGTTATCTTTCTATAATTTTTGCATTAACATTAAATTGACTTTCTTTGGGATTGGTATTATTATAACGATTCTCCACTCTTCATGCATTGTTTTATTCCTCCATATTTGCTTCATTAACTGGTAGATTCTTTTTTAACTTTATTTTCCCCTCTCAATATTTCAGCATATATCCTATCTGGTCCTATTGCTTTTCTTTTTTTTAAGTTTTTTATTAGTTATCTTACTAACTTCCTCTTCTGATGGTTTTTTCAGTTGTTCTTCATCTTTATCTTTGTTTCTATTTTTATTATGTTTCTCTATTACTGTTATTTTTTTCATAGGTCTTTCCTACTCTGTCTTGTAATTTTTTTGGTAAACTTTATGTTATTTTTACTGTCTTTTTCTATATCCTCCATCGTCTCATCAATCCACTCGTCGTTTTGTTTAGTTATATTAATAATAAGAGCCTCTTAGATCCCTCGAGGGGCGAAGGCTTCTAAAGTTTTTCATTTGTTTTTATTCGTTTCTTTTTGAGCCCAGTCTACCCCAGCTGGTTCGTCTTCCTAACCTCTTTTAAGTCGATCGCTTCTCCTGTTTCTTAATGTAGAGGTCCAAGAAGCAGCTAATTTATTTAAGTCATTTGTTGTTGGATCTACAGATGTGACTTGTTCAATTCAATTTCAGTTTTAAACATTATGGCAATACATTAGTTGTTTTAAATTTACAGTTTATGTCTGTTAATTTCACTTTATTACTTAGTTTTATTTTAAGAATGCTTCATTTGATGTGTTATTTTTAAACTTTTTAGTTCTTCAGTTGTTAAAACCCAAATTTGGGCCCCATAGGGTGAGGTTGTTATTATACAGAATTAAAGAATTTTATTTGTGTTTTCTTGAGTAAATTGTTTTTCAGCATATCTTTTAGAAAATAGAATTTTTCCAGGCCTGTTTTATTCTCTTATTTATTTTTTTAGACCTTTATCTTTAAATAAAATATGTTGCCTTTTTTAAATTTGTTGATTTTTGATTTCTGATTGCTATCCTAGATTGCTTTCCATTTGTAATAATTGTTGTTTTGTTTATAATTATTTTTAGCCTGTTTTTCGACATGATTAATTTATTTTATTCAGCACTTGTTGTGGTTCCTCCTCATTTGTAGCTAACAGCAGAACATCGTCTGCTAAGATTAGATAATTACTTCTCTTTCATAAGAATACTTTTCTTTTGCCAAAATGCATTTTCAAATAAATAGTCTAGCATCACGTTGAATAAATCAGGAGAGAGGGGGTCATATTGTCGGATTTTTCTTTGGAGTTTGAACTGGATTTTTGAACCTGCGTTTTCTAATTGTACTTTTTTTATCATTAGAAAACAAAAATGTGCATCTTAAAATTGCACTGTTGAAATGTACATCATTGCATCAGTCCTAGGATGTATTTTTATCATCAGGTGACGTTAGTTAAGTGTCCCTATATTTAAACTAATATGGTTTGTGTTGAAACTGAACAATAAGTGATTAATCTATTTCAATGTTAATAAGATATATTGTTTGTTTATCTTACAAACATTTGATATTTTTATAGTAATACTTTGTTCTTGCTAAAGTCTAGTAAAATTGATGACCCAAATGGTTATACTTCCTTTGTTTTATGTCTTGTCACAGAATTATGTGTGTTCAGTTTTTTATTATATTCAATGTATTTTGACAAACTGTTGAGACTAATAACATGTCCGTTGTAGATATTTAGTATTTTTCATCTAGTACTGAATGAAATATTTTTCTAGCTGATGTATTGGTCCATGTTGTATTGCTTATGAGATGAAGGCATAACTGTTATAACAAGTCCAGCTCACATTCTCATCATCTTATATCAGAGATGATGTGTAATAATTCAGCAGTGAAGACTTTTCAGTTTCTTGCTGGAGTACATAGCCTTACAACTATTATATCAACACAGTGAAACATGTTACTTCAACTACCGAGAACAGTGAATATACGATTGTTCTTTACTTTACATAAATTTTGCCCATTGCTTTCAAAGTGATCCAGAGTAGCGAAACTCTTTTTTTTTTGATGAAAGTCAGTTATCTGTTAAAGTTTTGACTGATGAGCTATTCTCTGGTGAATATAATGCTGAGACTCGGTAGTAGGTCTAAGTTTAAATAAATGCTTTGAGATCAAGATTGTAGGGCCTGTAGTTTTGTTTTCAATAAGTTTTTGTGTTCTGCAGTATGATAACTATTAGTCTCTTGTATTTGGAGATTGGCTTTGAATGAGTATAGGTCAATTTTTCTAGATTATTGTGCAATAACTGATTGTTTCTTGCTTAAATAAAATTCATTTTAGTATTTTACTTGCAACATGATTTTTTTTAGTTTATCTATTTTTGTCATTTCTGTCTTTTTTGTTTCTTCTAATTTTTCTGTATTTTTTTAGTACATTTTGTTTTTACAAGTCTGTTTTCTCTAAGCCTCTTTAAGGTTAATTTTTATCAATAACTGGTTGAGTATTGTTTGCGCTGAGAGTTCGTACTTTTGTGTGGAGATAAATATTACTTTTGTTTTTTCAACATATTACACGCGTCTCCAGACTGGTAGCATATTTGATCTAGTGATACAATTATTAGATTAAGCGATGAAATTATTTGGTAGCATTGAATAACTATATTTTGTTCTGAATAGTATTAATTTTAATGCGTCATCATTTTGGAAAAAGATTGATTTTTTTACATACAAGTCTATGTTCTGTTTCTATGTGTTGATATCAGTGTTTTCTACTAATGTACAAGTTTTTGGTATAAAGAATTAAGAGGGTCTGAAGTAGAGTGATCAAATTTTATTCAAGGCTTTCTGGAAGCTGATATAGCTTTAGTTACATTGTATTGGGCCTGTGAGTTGTGTTTAATTATGAGTGCTATACTTATGGTGTCTACTTATGTATGGTCAGTGCTAACCATCCCCTACATAAGGATGTTAATTTTGATCAGATCCTGACTATTTTTTTTCTAACATTTGGAGACTTTCCTGTTTGATTTTCTTTTGCTTGTTTGGGCTATGCCACACCATATAATCTGACCTCAATAAATGAACCAAAAAAGTTACCTTTATATTTGTGCTTTATTAATTTTTTTTTAAGATTCATTCAACTAGTTTTTGCTATTGGTCTTGCTGTGTTTTTAATCTTTTGTTTGCATTAAATTGCTGATTAGTTTTGTAAGCACCTTTCCAGAGAGTGTTAATTCTAAATATTTCACTTTTTATTGTTCTAATTTCAATGCATAAGTCGTTGCTATGTGTACAACATTGCCTTGTGATGCTTTTAATATTTTATCTGAATGACTTCTGCTTTAAGTCCTGAATTGTTTGTGAGCTATAGTTTTGCTATTTTGGTGTTCTAGTCTTAATTTGGATATTTTGTTGCACTGGCAGCACAGTATTTTAGTTTTTCGACTTTTTTTTGGTTGCCAGCTTTAGTTTAATTTTTATTTTTTTACTTCGCATTTTTGATGATATATATTTTTAACAAATTTTACGTATTGTTTTAAAAGCTTCTTTTTGTTCTTATTTTTTTTGAGTAGTCGTCTATGGGTTAAAGTAACAACGAATACCAAATGCTCTTCGACTGTCATACAAACATCTTTGGAGGTCGTTAAATATATTGTCCTTCTAAATTAGTGTTAGGCTAGGGTACGCCCAACTTGTGTCATATTACCACACGGCTGTGCGTGTTTTCATTTAGTACTTGATTCTATTTTATTTTACCACATTTTCTTTGTAATGCCCTCGTCTCTTTCGTTTCTGACATTTTCCTAGTTCTTTGTGTTTTAGGATGGATTTCTGGTGCATATGGTCGTATTACAGAGTAATAAACTCTGCTTTTGGTTTTGATATTTAAGTATTTATTTTTCTATGTTAGACGATTTAGAGCTTTGGAAACTTGATTAGTGTAGGTTACTTGAGCTTGTATTTGATTTTTTAGTAAATCATAATTTGAGATATTTATAGTTAAAAACTTGCATTATTTTACCATTTAGTTCTCGTTTTTTACTTGATATTTTTATATTATATTTCTGGTGTGCTTTCATCATCTTTGTAAATAGTCTTCAAAACTAATTCTATATTTCTGCAATTAATATTGCATAATCGGCCTAATTTAACATTTTATTTCTCCATTTCGCATTTTGTATCCATTTTTAGTTTTTACTTCATTGTGATATTAAATGGCAGGGGGCTCAATGAGTTGCTTTGTTTAATTTCTGTATTTGCTTCTGGTTTTATGTTTCTGTTGTAGGTAACACATATCGATTTTTATCCCATTATATAACACCATATGCATTTTGTATTTTAGATTGAGATCAAAATATGTGTTATCTCAAATATAAAACTAAATATATATATATATATATATATATTCCCTTTTCTACTTCACTATATATTAAAGTATAAGACTTAAACGTTTTTGTACCTTTTCCTTTTTTCTTCATTTCTTGGTGCAAAAATTTGGATATCATCTCCATATCCACTATTATCCTTTAGGCCCTTTGTTCTAGGTCGTCATCCTAGTGCAATTCATTCTCTATAATTGCCTTTTTTTGATTTTGATGTAGTTATTTTTGTTTGTTTATTTTTTACTCGTTCATTATCTTGCTCGATTGTCTCAATGTTCTGTTTCCAAAGCTGAGCTTGTTGCAGTTCAATTTAAATAATTTAATTTGTTTAAATTAAGGCTTCTGCTTATATTCTGGCTTTGAACTCAATTATTTTTACCTGAGGTAGGGAGCTAGTCTGGCCTGGGAGCCTTCTTTTTTATCCTGGCTTGGGACTAGCGGCAATGTTTCTTGAATCTTACAGGAGATCGAATTCTAAATTTTCATGTATGACTTTTTTTGCGAAGGTAAATGCGAGTTTCTCCTTATGTTTTAACTAGAAAATCCAGCCAACTACGCTTGGCTACTATAGAGAATACAAATGTTACGAACTTTCTGTAGCAATCGTTACTATTGCTGCCCTCCAACGATTGTGCCAGTCACATATTCCGTCTCACTCTGGTGCATCGCCGTAATGGGCGCTGGCATTATTATATGTTGACATTACAAAATAGATAGCAACGATTGTTCGTGTATTTCTCCGTGGCCCCGAACGTTTTACTTTGGCAACCAATGCTTCTTACACGGCCGGTGACCGAGGAGCTCCGCATTGTGCTTTAAAGATATTTGATTTGATTAATCTGTAGTAACAGAGAATCTGAAGACTCGCAGATTCTCTTATTATCTGAATCGACATTATGGAATCCAATTCTGAAAACCCG
This sequence comes from Sinelater perroti, assembly GCA_036346155.1. Classification (NCBI taxonomy): domain Eukaryota; kingdom Metazoa; phylum Arthropoda; class Insecta; order Coleoptera; family Elateridae; genus Sinelater; species Sinelater perroti. Next base: position 10,155,755 of record JARFIY010000270.1, on the reverse strand, counting down.
TCAAATGCATCTACGTTTCAAAATGATCGTGGAACTGTTTTGTCAACATTTTTGGAATTATTGTAAGTCCGCCTCAGTATTACAGTTGAATTGATCTTTTCTCTGTAATTTTAATTTTTTTTTATATTTTCAATTAAGGGATAATTAAATGAAACAGAATTGATTTTGTAACTTTGATTGGTTAGGTAAATGCAAGAATCGCCCAATTTCCCAATTTGTGTATAATTTTTTCTAGGATTCAATATGATCTAACGTTTTGAAAAGTAACTTAATTTTTTTAAGTATGAATTGGCTTTTGTAGTATATTAATTTTACCAACTAGACTTTGTAGTTTGTTATATAAGGTTTATATGCAATGTTAAAGTTTTTTAGTTATGATTTGTCTCTTTGATCTGAGCTTAATATACTATTTCTATTTTATGATACTTGATATCTACTGTTTCTCCTGCGCCATTTGAATCCATTTTAGTCCAGTTATTTTCTTTACATTATCGATCCACCTTTGTGGAGGACGTCCTCTATATCTTTTCCCCTTCCAGGGTCTCCATTGTATCAGTTTCTTTGACCATCTATCTTCTTTCATCCTAGCAACGTGTCCAACCCATCGCCACTTCTTTTGTGTTATTGTTATTCCTACATCTTCTACTTTAGTTTTCTCTCTAATCCATGTATTATTTTTTCTGTCCCTGAGTGTTATTCCCAACATACTTCTCTCCATATTTCTTTGTGTTATTAACATTTTATTCATCATATTTTTTGTTAATACCCATGTTTCGGTACCAGGAGAGAGTAGAATAAAGCTGGTTAAGGAAGAAGAAGAAGATATCTACTGTTTATCAATTATTTTTGATGAAAAAAGTTGTTTGATGTAGTGGTGAGAGATTTGTATTTAGAAGGTCTTTGGTTCGAAAATTTTTCCCCGAATTGGGCTCAATTCATTTATCTTTTGCTTGAGAATTGATCTAAGAAATGGAGTAATAAAGCTAGCCCAAAAGAATTCATCTAGTGATAGATGTCTTATGAATTTGATCAAAACTTTTAGTCTAAATATTTTTATTTTTGTTGTGTTTGAATATAGTTTGATATCTTTTTTAAATTTGTGTTTTATAAAATTATAATTTTTTGCAGGAAATGCGCAAATAATTTTGAAACTGGTCAACATTTGCTAACTATCGACTTCGACACTTTGAGTTTTTTCAAGGTGGATTTGAGTAGTTATAGAAATGTTTCTTGGAATACCAATTATCTTTTTGGAGTGCTGTGAATCAGGATTTTTCCCGTGGAACATACTGATAGATAAATTTTAAATTGCATAGCAGCAAAGTTATATCATTTAGAACCATCCACACCAACATCCTATTTGTTAACTTAATTTTTAAACTTGATTGCAATGGTCAAATTATTGCAAATAACGTAAATTGAAAAGATGTAATTTTATTTAAAATTTAATTATACCAGAATTTTAGAAAAAACCTCTAGGACATTTGCACATACTTAATTATCTTGGAAACTCAACTTGCAGTTCCACCCTTAAAAGATACAAATCTTCAAGTGACCTACAAAAGTTCCTTTTCGATTCAAAGAATGGGTTGCATGACCACAATTGGCTGGTGCAGCTGCGCCGGATTTTTAAATATGTCTGCAAGGAGAAGTTTAAAGTAATAATGATTATTTCTTTGCTTTACATTCATTTCATGCATACTTTACCGTAGACGACTCTGATAGTAGACCTGATAAATCAGATGCCTAAAGGGGCAGCTTCAGTGGATTTTGCATGGCCCCCTGCGGGTGCTGTTTTGCCGGAGTTATTTGAGGAAGATCACCATGGCGTTTCCATCATTGTGAGGTAGGCACAGGGTTATCATGGGACGAGACTGCAAGAGCCCATTTGCAGGTTTGGTGTGCAAAACGGAATTTTACAGCCGTCCGTACAGAATGAAGGTAATTTGGTGACGTTGCTAAGACAAACGCGTGCGTTTTTGCAACTGGCACTACAAGAATACGAGGGTTTTGACTGGTTCATTGCGGTTATATTTTTAACCTGCTATGGAAATGTGGAAAGGTACATTAAGTAAAGTTCGTAATGAACTCAATGATGTATTTTAGGCTGTTGCAGATGTAAAACAGTTTTATTGAACATTATTAACATGCCGGTTGCACCGTTGTTGTGGCCTATGTATAATCTTGCTGCAGGCACGAAGCGAAGTATATTTGATGAGTTGTGTCGACATTTAGAGATAATATTGGGAGATACTACAAACTTGAACTGTGCTCTCCAGGTAATGTTTTAACTGTATAGTTGAAAATTGACTGATGCACTAAAAGTCAAGATTACTTGATACGCTTTACACTGTTCAGCTTGATTTCTTTTTTTAATGAATATCAAGTAGAGTCTACTCGCTGCTTACGCACTTAGTTTTCTTTTCTTTCGTGATACTTTTGTGTCATTTTTGGTGTGGCTCCATATCTATTTGTTTTATTTTTAAAACGGTGTAATAGATTGTTCTTGGACCAATAGCAAAATCAAAAAGCAAATGCTGTGTTTGAAAGTGTGGGGGGGGGGGTCAATGGAAGAAGTATATAGGCCATTTTGATTGAAGATCTAGAGCTGATGGAATTAAGACTACAAAAATTCGTGAACACTTGCGATTAGTAATTGATAGACACACTTTGAGAATAGATAAGAGAAATTTGACAATTTTTTTGAATTATATAGTTTCCAGTATAATGGATATATCTGAAATTTTTTTGTCAATGTTGACAAAATGACCTTTAAAGTAATGCTGTTGAAAAATGGTACCTGCGACGAACGTTGAGGTTGGTCGGTTATTGGTACCCTAACCATGATTGAAAGGTGACAATGGATTTTGAAATCTCGAAGAAGACTTAACCAGAAAATGTGTGCTTCTTTTGCACATAGCGAAGCAGAAAATTCTAGGAGCACTACTACCAGCACTCAGCATTTTGGTGAAAACAATAGCTGATAGGAAAGTCATAACATTTAACATGGAACCAGCACTCGACGCCCATTGCAAACATTTTGCTTTCTGCCTTTCACATCAAGTTACTGAGTTTATGAGCTTTCTTATGATCCAATGAAGTGTTGAACGGCTGTTTAATAGTAGATAAAATTAAGAAGATAAAATATTAAAAAACGGTTTGAAGAGTTTCTAGGAGCTTAAAGGTTTTTCTTTTTATTTGTGGCGGGCGGGGGGCGGGGGGTATTTAACCTTGTCATCAGCTGATAACAAAAAGGTTTCTTTCCACCGGTATTTGGTGAAGTATGCTTTTCGCAAACGGTACATTTGGCTGCATCAAATTGTATGTACTCCACAAACACATGAATCAAGTGGAGAGCCTTTGGATGATGAATGAATAGTCACATGGGAGGTTTGAAGAACACTGTTGCAGCTTTGTTGATCACAATAGAATGTTGGGGGCTGTTTTAGAGACAGATTAGAGTAGTTGAATTTGTTTAAATTATAAATGTAAGTTTATTCTATTGTTAAATAAATGAGAAGTGAATGTGCTTGAGGGTTGCTGTCACTGATGAGACATTAAGGATATGGAGTGAAAGGGAAATGGACAAGAAGCAGTGGAAAGGTGTATTGTTTGCAATGTATATTTACCAATTAGAATCACAATAAGAGTGCGTGGAATGGTGGGAAGAAAATGTTGCGAGACGACTGTAACCACAGTGTATGTACTCTATGAGTAGACTAGGAAGTAATGCCTCCAAAAATTGCATCTTAAATTGTGTGATGTGCAACCTGCAAAGGCATTAACGGGTGCTTTAAAGATTCTAAAAATCTATTGAACTTCTCTTCACAAGACTAAATTTATTTTTGTAAGAGTGTAAGAGTTCAGATGCGCATTTCTGGTGCTGTTTTTAGTGTGATGTTGAATATATTTCTTTTGGTGTATCTCATGGCGAAAATTGCAAGGCATCAAATCTTGTGAATGTGCTGGCTATTGTAAAGATCTCTTTGTACTTCATCTAGTTCTCTAGTCATATGTATGATGTCTTTATTGGTAACTGCCATTAAAAAAAAAAGTGGTTTTACCATACATTTTACAGTGATTGGACATCAGATATTGATATAATAACTGGCTTTTTGTTCGTTTGCAATCTAGGGACTCTTATTTTTTCAAAGAACCTAATTATGTTTATTCACGTGATTGCTAGTGAGTCTTTTGCTATGGGTAGTAGCACATCAGTCTACTCTTGGTCGACCTATGCTTTCTTTGTAATTATCAACAATCTAGCCGGTCTTAACGAGCTTGGCATAAAATCAATAAATCGATAATCATGGTGGTGGATTGCTATTGAAATATGAAGAGATCAAAGTTGCAGCGTCTTGCATCTGGTGAATATAGATGATGTTTGAGTACTTCCAAACCCAACTTTTCTCAGTAGCAAAATTGAACTTCAAATATTGCTTTAAGGCATTTTTATTGTACCACTATATAATAAGTAGATTGTTACTCATATAGGATAGTAGAAAAGTTTTGAAATATGACATGGTGTTAAGGCAAGTTCAAGCTTGTAGCTGGTAGGACTGTCAATGAATGGAGCTTGCAATGTCATCTTGGTCCAAAAAGGAATATTATCCGCGGTTTAAGTCCTGATTGGCGTTTGGAAAAAATGGCCCAGGTGTTAGATGATGATTATTTTCATCTTATGACAAACCATCTAAAGACAAGTTTGTGACCTATCACCAGACAGAATAGTGTTTGGACACTCATACGCAGCCAATTCATAATTTTATGTGAGAACGGTTTGCTTTCTGAGTACCTCATATTTTAACCAACGAGTAAATGGCACAACGCGTTTTATGATGCCATAAGATACTCAATAAATTTGAAAATGGAACATGTCGCTATGTCAATAGCATTATAATGGACGACGAAACCTGATTTTATTTTTATGACTTTGAACAGGTTACAATGGAGATGGTTTTTCAATGACGAGAAGCTTCTAACAGTGTGGGATGACGAGTGTTCTTAGATTATCGAGGGAACGTGAAAGAGTTGGTTTGACTATTAGTTTTGAAGGTGGAGAATTGTATAAGAGCAAACTTTACCTATTACCCTCTTTCCTTTATTTGCATGCCCTTCATTAACAATTGTTGAATAGTTTTGCTTTTCCTCTCTACGTGCTACAAGTAGTAGTGTTTTTATATATTTTTTGTTAATTTCACGTGTATGATGGGTTACTACAAACATTAACAAAGGGGGAACGGAATTTTATTTTGTCGTTTTTAAATTACAAAGACAAATTGGTAACGAAGAAAGCTTAGTACTCTTTACCATTCTGAAACAATAACACGTTTGCACTAGTTTAATAAAATATTTGCAAAACTGATTAAATGGCAGTTGATTCAAATTGAGACTAACAAGCTACAAAGTTAAAAACGATTTTTTAGATTGTAATATATATAAGTATAATCGTAATGGAACAAGCTATAAATATAAAGTCCAAGTAGTACCAGAAAAATTCCGAATTTTGCTTAAGAAATGGGGCAAGTTTAATTTACTTCAGTCAGGTCTTTTTTAGACCGTTAATATCTTTGCCTCTGCTACACTTTTTTATGATTCAGCATTTAAATTGTTTTATTTTGGGAAATAAAGGAAATTTGCAGTTCACTGACCATTTTATCTTCAAATCGTAGCCGCAAGCACAGTTTTTCTTGTTTACAAAGATCTTAAAGATAAAATTGGGTTGATGTTTGTTGCATTATGATACTGTTGTTTTTGACATGTGATAAATAATTATTATGGAATGGATTTATTTAGTAATGCAGTGTTATGTATGTAATTTTTCTTTATACTTACCTGTATTTTGATTCTATTTTTAAATTGTTCAGAAGAAAACATTAAAAAATACCTTCAAGCTAGAACAGTATCGCTTTTCTGATATTATCGTTCTACCTAAATCAATACAAATGTGGAACTACTAACAGAAAACAAGTTGCAAGTCATTTGATGTGGTGAAGAAATTCTAAAAATAAACATTAATGCTACCGCGGAGTTGCTGCGCCTAATGGTAAGAATCTGACAGGACAAAATTTCTCTTTTAACATGTTCAAGAAGGAAGATCTACGCCAGTGCCACAATTGGCAGGAATTATAATATACTTGCTTTATGAAGCTTAAATGGTCTTTTCCATTGCATAAATATTAAATCAGAGTTCTGGTAACTCTTCTGCATCCTTTCTACCATCTGTATTCCATACGGGTTCTTTTTCTTTGTTTTGTCTTGGCTAATTTCCGTTATGCCTACTTAAATACTTATCTTAATTACTCCCTTTTTCCTTCACCCCTCATTTCTTCCCTTTTTTCCTTTCTGTCCTCTACTGTAACTTCCTGTTTTCTTCTTTTTTTTCTCTGTTCTGCCTACTAATGTCCGTTTATTTTCCTTTTTTCAAGTTTTTGCCTTTTTTCCTTTCTTTTTCCCCCTTTTCTTTTCTTTCCAATCTCCTCCCCTCTGATATTCCTTCTTCTTTCCCTTCTCGTTTTCACTTATTATACATATACTGTTTATTTATCTTTTTCTTTTTTGTTTTTCGGCATCATCGAGCTTTCTTTTGTTCCATTATTATCATCCTCTTATGTTGTTTCATTTTGTTGAAGGTTTTTAGTCTTAGAAACTGCAGTTCGTAAAATTCAGCGAAGGAGCACTCGAATAATTTTTCTCTTCTTTTGTCTGATTGTTGCTCCTGTATTTTGTCCCTTATGATATGTTCCAGTAACTTGTATCGTTCGCTCCTCAAGACATGCCCTTACTATCATGCTTTTCTTTTTTTAATGGTATTCAATAGGTCCCTATGTTTATTCATTCGAACTAGAATTTAGTCCTTGGATATTTTTTGAATCCATGAAACACGTATCATTTGTTTGTATAAGTACATTTTATCTCGCTGGTTGAATTTAACGTCCAGTTTACTTCTTGTTTTTATAGCCATGAACGTTTTTTTAGTTTTGTCTATTATTGATGTTACAGACTTTTTTAAACTTACAATGACAGGGAAAACCCTGTCATTTATTTTAACTTTATTTGTGTATGTTGAATGTTTCTTGCAACTATTCTACATCTTTGTATTTTTCTGAATCAATTTTTCTGTTGCTTTGTATGTTTTTTGATTATTTTATTGCGTGACAATCTACGGGACTTGATTCTTTTGATAAAAGACGAAATGTGGATCTGCCTTTCCAATCTAAATAAAGCAAAACCAATAGTTGAGTAGAGGCCAAGTTGTAGAGTTTGTTGCAAAGTTATATTTATTGCTAATAGTAAAAGTAGAAAAAATGCGTCTCTAGTTTTTTAATTCCAGCAAGCCTTGTACCAATGAGGTTTTCTATACCTTGGCTCGTAGATGAATCGATTCATTTGTGTGGTGCACTCAAAACCTCCTCTAACAATACGTTTTGTCTTTGGGAGAGTTTGAAGTGTGCAAGATGAAATATTATCAGGTTTACTGTTACTTTTTAAAATGTCCTTGTACATGCTTTACATTTTTCATTTTTTTATTTCAGATGTTAGGCACGTCTGCCAGGCATATCGCCCGGAAATGGCTGGATCATTGTTTTTTCACCACATTGGACTTCAAGGAAATATGCAATTTTCTGTTTATGAGCCTGATGTATCCGCCAGAGTACGTTTTATTCTTCGTGGTTTCTGTTTTTCAGCACATGAAGGAGCAGATTTTCACAGCAACGCATGAACACAGCTTTAAGGCTATTTTGAAAGTATATTACCATAAGAATGTAGAACATGAGTGTAATACTTTGGTTTCAGATGGCCAAAGCCAATGGTTTCCGTATCTCCGACTACTTCAATTTTATGGATACATTGCACAAACAGTACAAAAACGTTTTGTGAATGTGTTGTTTGAGGCACAATAAAAGTTTTGAAGTGTTACACTTTAATATGTTAAGATTTAAATGTTAATAATTGACATGTTCTGTATCAAGATGAAGCATACATTTTATTTATCAACACCACACAAGGCGTGCAGATGAGTTTGGTAAGAACGAAACAATAGAGTTTAGAAGAGATATAGCGTTATAAGGACATGGAATTTCAAATAACAAACGCTTCTAAACGATGTTGCATTTTTTATTATAATAATTGGAATTACATATTAAGTTACCATATGCTGAATTATGATGCACATTTGCAACACCATACTATCTATGCCTCATATCTGTTTTTTTTTGTTTAATACGAAATAATTTTTATATCTAGTCTGAAAAATGCGCAAATGAAAGCGAGGTGTTTGATGAATTGGTTTGCATAATTAGAATTTCTGCTAGTTCATTTATAATATAAATATCTCTCGACTTTTGTCATTTAAGTTTCCAAAATTTCTTAGACTTCGCTAATCTGGACGATTTAATGTTTTCATACTCCATGTACAGGATGGATTAAAACTTTCTCCCCTACTTCACAAGAAGGTTACGAAGCGAATATTCTGAGGTTGGAGAAAGACGCAGATAGTTGGAAAGTTTTAAAGAACGAATAGTGAGTTTTTGTTCTTGAAATGTACATTTGTAACAATGATTCTGTTGTTGCAGAGCGTGGTTTTTGGGCACGCCCTTAACTTGAACCTTGGACTTCCATTCTCATTTGAAAATTCATCTGTGGTACACCCCACGACAAAACTTTGGACGATCCTCGGATCTCATGATATACTAGCTCTATTTGGCTAATATTTTTAGGTTAAAACCTCCTTATGACTATAAACAAATTGGAGCAAAAATGTTATTCAACAAAAACAATTAACTGATAAACTAGAGAAACTCACAAATCTATAGAGTTTGGACGATCTTACAAATCATGATTGGGATTTTGGTTTCTTATTGCATGTTTCATACACATGCTATTGTTATATGTTAAGTGAGTAATTCTGAATACTGGAGGATAATTTCAGAAGAAAAAAAACAAGCAATTTGTTGTATGCAAAACTTAAGTTATGGTCGTCAAAAAATTTAAGGTGGGCAGCCGTATGAGCCAAAAAAAATAATTATGACCACTAATCACAAGAAATCGAGACTCAATTTTGCATGCCAATATTTGATTTCCAGAATAGACTTTTACTGTTGGAATTTGGACGACCTGGACAATTTTTGAACTCGCGGAACAGAAAACACAAGTTTAGAATGAATCAGACGTCAAATGGGTAGCGAATATATCATGATTTTGGGTGCAATATCAAGCAAAGTAAGTAGTGAGGTTTGAAGATCCACTCGTCGCCTGTTAAGATCCGTCTTAGACAGCTTATGGTAGATATAAGGCATTTCGGATTTCTGTCAGACATTCTTTAGTTGCGAAAGACGTGAAATTGGTCGACAACCTTGGGTTTGGCAACAAAACAACTTTTGTGCATACCGCTTGTAACGTCGCTGAGTGTTTTGATGACGAGGAAGTGAGCACAAGCAACTGGACAGCTCGTAGTCCAGATTTCAACTCGATTTGGATTTTTTGGAGCGTTTTGTAGAAGAAAATTTATGAGTGTATAATTTAAAGACAAAAACCACTTATCTGCTGAAATTAAGCTCCAGGCGGAACGGATTGATTCCAAAATGATCCAGAAAATCTAAGACAATATGAATAAGCGTTTGTTGGGTACTACTGAGAAAAAAGGAGGTCAAATTTAATTGTATTTTGTAAGTTTGTCCAAATTTTTATTGCGATAAATTTGAAAGTATTTCTAGTTTGTTAGTTAATTGATGCTGAACAGCATTTTTTGAGGAATTTACTAATAGTCATAAGAAGGATGTAACCTGAGCATATTAGCCAAATGGGCCAAGTAGATGTTGATATTTGAGGGTCGTCTACGTCATCTAAACTTTTGTCACGAGGTATAAGAAAATGAGGAGGAAGATCTTGATGCAATACAACGTTCTTTTTTGCACCAAGACCTTCATAGAAGTTGGTTTTTGTACAAAAACTTTCCAAACGTGATTGGCAAAATCGCTTGGGCATCTAGAAACGCGTGCAACATTATGCAGTCGCTTTCTTTACTAACCAAGCGAATTTCTCCTTATCGGAATGTGTTAATTAGAGTGGTAACAACCCATGAGCTATCGATAGAAGATTTTTGCAGAGCGAATTTGTTACTGTTTGAGGATAATTACTTGTCTAAAGAAGAATTAAATATGTTATTGTCAATAAATATGTGGGAATGATTCGACAATTTTTTCGCATCGAATCTCGAGGCACTTCAACTGGATAACGTTTGGTTCCAACGGGCTTTGCAGCCCGCTTATTAGATCTCGCCTCGTGTGCCCTTTTTATGGGGATATCTCAAGGTTGAAATTTACAAACATTGTTTTAGAACACTCAAGTAAAATGTTTTTTTTTGTTTTACCATTATATACTGCGCAAGTATATTATCCAGTATAGAGCAGGGTAGTTTTTGGGAGTAGATAATTTATTTGCAATTTAAGGTATGCACAACAGTATAATCTTTTCCATTAATGTAAATGTTATTAAGTGGAAATTTTTATAGGGTACTTCTAATATTGTCTAGTGTATCAAACAATGATGCGGCCCCAAGAATAAAAATTAATTTTTGTAATTTATTGTTCCCCTGATTTTAAGTATATTTGCACATATTTTAACTAAAATTCATTTTGTTCTCCAGAAAATTTGTAGTGTTGAGTATAATATAAAACGGAACAAATTGTTCATAGCTAAACAAATGCTTTTAGGTCTATATGGGCTACGGTGCTCAGCAACCTAGAGTTGTTTCTATGCAAGGGATAGGACAGTAAATAATACTGTAGATGTTTTAGTTGATTCGTTTTTGCAATACAGTGTATTGTAATATATTATCAGAGTTCTTAACAAAAAATTGACCTTTTTTAATTTGCTACTGTATTGATGAGACATTTACCCAAGTAACTCATTAAGAAGTTGAGTTGCATAGAAATCATTCTCTCAGTAAGAAAATCAAATGTTATCCAAACTCTAGTTCTATAATACTAATAAAAAATTGGCTGGGTAGCACTCAAGTTAAGAGTTTTGCGAAACAGCAATATTTAGACTTATTGACCAGTTATTCTAAGTGACAGTGTTTAGAAATTAAGAGGAATAGTTAATACCTTCTCTGAACAGAAATGTAACAGTTGGGCTGAAAAGTTCGTAGGCTAACATAGTAAAACACATTTTTTTGGTAAAATTCGATTTTATTATTCAACATAGTTGCCTTCGAGGGTGATACAACGATTATAGCGGTCATGCAATTTTTCGATACCATTTTTATAGTACGATTTCTCTTTAACCTTAAAATAGGCCTCACTCTTAGCGATTACTTCTTCATTAGTGCTGAATTTTTTTCCAGCGAGGATTATTTTGAGGTCTGCAAACAGGAAAAAGTCACTGGGGGCCAGATCTGGAGAATATGGTGGATGGTGAAGCAATTCGTAGCCTGATTCGTGCAATTTTGCCATAGTTTTCATTGACTTGTGGCACGGTGCATTGTCTCGATGAAACAGCACATTTTTCTTCTTCAAATGGGGCCGTTTTTTCGTGATTTCATCCTTCAAACGCTCCAACAAAGCTATGTAATAATCGCTGTTGATGGTCTGGCCCTTTTCAAGATAATCAATGAATATTATACCTTGCGCATCCCAGAATACTGATGCCTCAATCTTGCCAGCCGACTGTTGCGTCTTTCCTCGCTTTGGATTTGGTTCATCGCGTGCAGTCCACTCGGCTGACTGTCGATTGGACTCTGGAGTGTAGTGATAAAACCATGTTTCATCTATTGTCACATATCGACGGAAAAATTCGTTATTATTACGGTGGAATATCGCTAAACATTGCTCCGAGTCATCGACACGTTGAAAGTTTTGCTCGATTGTGAGCTCGCGCGGCACCCACTTTGCACACAGCTTTCGCATGTCCAAATATTCATGCACGATATGCCCAACACGCTCTTTTAATATCTTCAGAGTCTCAGCTATCTCGATTAACTTTAATTTACTGTCATTCATAATTATTTTGTGAACTTTTTTTATATTTTCGTCCGTTACAGCCTCTTTCGGGCGTCCACTGCTTGTATCGCCTTCGGTGCTCATTTCGCCCCGTTTAAATTTAGCAAACAACTTCTCAACGGTTTATTTTCCTGGTGCAGAGTCCGAATAATGTTTATCAAGTCAAGCTTTGGCTTCAACAGTATTTTTTTTCATGTTAAAGTAATGTTTCATTAACACACGAAATTATTTTTTATCCAGTTTTTTTACAATAACAGAAGTTACTTCACTCACAATGCTATATATCACGAACCAATTGTCCGACAGCTGCCAAATTTATACACGTATTGTTTGAAAGTTAGTACTAACTAAAAATCGTATGAATTTAATTCTAGTAACACCATCTATGTGTCAGCCTACGAACTTTTCAGCCCAACTGTTAGATTATGTTGGAAAGCAATATTGCAATACATCTTGTAATAGAATATGGTAAAGGCAACTTAAAAGAACATTTTTAAGCTTAAACCGTCTCATGATAATCGTTCTAAGACATACTAAGATTAAATATTTTATTCTGGTAAGCACTTACATTTGTTCACCAATGTTTATAGTTCTCTATTACATATCTTTTCTGTATTTTTATTAGATGAACAACTTAATTTTTAGCCTTTAACTTCAATCAAAGCCAGAGTGGTTTCGTAGTAGAGGGGCTGGCTGCGATGCGGACGGACTCGGGTTCCATTCCCGATGCTCTCTGATGCCTGGCGAGTGACTTACTCGGTCACTAAAAATAATTGAGTATTTGCGTTCACTCGAACAAGGGGTAATAATGGCAGTTGTCTAAGACATGGTGATTGCCACATCGCTCCGTATCAGAGATGGTGCGCGACGACCGGGCAGAGAGCGCGAATATATGAGACCCTTAGAGCCATTATTACCATTATTATTATTATATTTACAAGGTGTAGTCATTTCCGCAATAACATCGACATTAAGAACACATTTATTAAGTACTGATTAAACAACTTGGATCGCTAACGGGTTTTACAGAAATCTCACTTTCTCACTTTGTAGTGAAATAGAAAACATACGTTCATAAACTGTTGCTTCTAACAAAACTCCCCCCTTCCCTCGTTCCTGCACTCATCTAACCAACGGTTAGCGGTCGCTTCCACCTATTTTGCAAGAGAGCGACTCTGAGCGCAAAAGTCACTAATCCGTATCATCTGCAGCGAGTGAAGTTTATTACAATTCCACCTCCACCTTTCGCACTCAGGACTTCGAAAAGACCACCACAAAGAGCCCGAACCAGAAAAAAAGAACTCCTCCTGCCTTTTTTGGAAAAAAGAGACGTGGGCTGCCGAATAAATCGCTCTATGAGAATAAAATTGATTTTTTAAAGCCGCAGTGTAGCGGGTGGTATATCTACCCATCCCAGTACATCTTAAAACTACTAGAGTCTGATTTGTTTTTTTTTTGACGGAGACAAAGGCACCGTATTTACCCGTTGAAGACAATCAAATCCTGCGCGTCATCATCTTAAAGGAAGAATTAAAATGTGGATTCTGGAACGCGACGTCCCCGTCCTAATTATGAGACAGATAAGAAAAAACCCTCAACGACAACCTATGATGCTAATGTTTATTGAACTTGAACGAAATGACAAAGGCAAGAAGATCTTTAACCCGACCAACGTTATAAACTTCTTTGTTATGGTGGAACAATCAAAGAGGAGGAAGATTATTAGCAGTTACTAACGCTTCAGTCAAGCGCAAAACTGTTAGAGAGACAGCCCTAAGTGAGTTAAATGTGAGGCAAATTACCACTTTGGGGACTACAAAGAGTGGAACGAACCTGCCACTTGCGCAAACTGCTAAGGTATTCATTCAGCCCGCTTTAAGCGATGACCTGGGCTCCTCAAAACGACGCCTTGATGTCTAAATCCAGCGGGATAATCATAAGCTTTAAATATCAGGACAAATGTCGAAAAAATATTGGAAGAGGTACGGATTTTCAATTCTAAGTCGTTTTTTGAATAGATCTTAAAATAAGAGAACTAAACTTCCCGATTGGCAAAAATTCTCTAATATCATTAGACATCACAGCAGATGCCGAAATCGTATTACTGCACGTACTTTACATTTGGCTGGATTTTTTATGTCAGCGTTTATTTTCAATTGATTTAGTGGACGAGTAAATTACAATACAACTTTCTTTTTCTACTCCGCACTATTTTTTAAACTATTGCGTATAGCGCCATAAGATGAATGTCGCTATCCTCACCTATTTCTCACGCATGCGCAAACTGGTGTTTGTTTTCGAATTGCCCTCGTACTAACCATCACAGTTGGAAGTTGCGATAGCAAATAATTTTCAAATAATAATAGCTCACAAGGAACTAAGTAACCTAAAAATTAAACTTCCAGCACACAACGCGGTTATGGTTAAAGCTGTAATGACGGGTATATAAAAATTTGCAACCTGAACCTTCACATTTGCACTTCATGTTAATTTATTCAAAGAAAAAAAAACATGTTTTTAGCTGTGCCTTAGTTTATGATATATCTAATTTAGCCGGGTATGAAAGTGAACTCTCAGGTTTGACACTGCGGAATCTTTAGGATTCGAGGACACTGTTTATTTTAGGAGGTTATAAATTTTTTGTAACTTAAATTTTTTGGTTTTGTTCGTATCTGGGTTAATTGAGATTTTTAAATGTTTGAACAAAAAAGATATTTTGTTTTTGTATGTTGTAGTGCTATTACTGATTTGTTTAGTTTATCTACGTTGGTGAAAACGACATCGAGAATGTTGCTAACGTTGTGTTGATTTGGGGAGGACCTAATGTGTGTATATTAAAAAGTATGTGCCCCAGTATGCTGCATCGTGGGACACCGGTGCGCATGCTTTTGTTTTCAAAAAATGTCGGGTTGATCTTAATAGGAAAAGTCTGATTTTCAAAAAAGCTGTTTTTAAGATCTTTGGTTTTAAGATCTTTGCTGTAATGTGTTGTTTGTTATTAAAGCCGCGTTCGATAAGTTCGCTAAGTCTTTGAAACTAATGGTAGGTTTAATGACATTTCTGGTGTTTTACTTATTATGCTTTTAAGTTTATTGGGAAAAGTTGGTTATATGCGACCAAGTTGTTTAGTTGTTGTTAATTACTTGTGTAACATGAGTTTTCGTATGATGAGTTGTAAGAAGAAAATTCGGCAGTTTTTTCTGTGGAAACTACAATTTTTACTATCTTTTTCTGTAGACAAAGTGGGCATTTCATTTCATTATTTTATATTCTCATTTTTCTATAATTATGTGCATCCTGGACTAAAATTTGTTTTTTATAAACATTTATTCTCAGGTTGTCCAGTTCTCTTTTTGTTTAGTAGATTTGGCTTTTCGTTTTTTTAACTCAGTTATAGACCTTGAGGAACAGTTCTGTATAGAAGATTTTTTTATGATGGTTTTCAGGATAGTTTTTCACTGCTTTGGTGTATTTTATTACCTGCTATACCTTTCTCTATCATCCGATGTTTGTGATCCTTGGAGAAGTAGTGGTAACAGAATATTTGTGGCAAAAGATTTGATTTAATTTATATAATGCGTTATTAGTTCTAAAAGTAGTTCTATAAGATTATTAGGCAATGTTGGTCTATTGATTTAAGTAGCTGCATTTTTATTTCGGTTTAACCCACTTTTCAGATTTTTTGCAAATATCTGGCTTGGATTTAATTTTAAAGGATTTTTTTGTAAAATTAAATGTTTATTTCGAAAAAAATTATAAAGCACAAATTATTCAAAGTACTGTCTATCATTAGCTATAACTTTTCCCCCATCTTTCTGAAAACAGGTGGATTCCCCGGCGGAAGAATTCCTCGTCCTTCGATGTAATCCATCAATTGACCCATTTTTTGATATCTTCAAAAGAGTTGAAGTGCTTCTCAGACAGGCCAAGAGTCATCGATTGAAATAAATGGCAATCAGAAGGGGAAATGTTTGGTGAATATGGCGGATGGATATCCCCAGTGATAGTTTGGGCGCCCATTGTCTTTCGTGTCAAAATCACCACTTTTGCATTATCCAAATCAAAACTCAAATGAAATCGATAGGGTATGTTTACCATAAGCTTCGGAAAGCAAACGAAAACTTTTAACTGTAGATTTCTTCAAAGCGAAACTTACGTTTTGTTGGCACGAAACTCGACATATTCAAAGTTCAAAAAAATTATATGGTTTGCAGTTGAGAAAATTACATATACTCAAAATTCGATCGTAAATGATGGTGTTTGCATGAAATTGATTGCAGTATGAACTGGTGGCAAAAATACGCAAAAAAGTATCGCCATTTGTTCTGATTTCTTTGAAATTAATTCCAAGCCCTAATAGAAATTTCTACTATAGGAAGCTGTGGTGGTACCGGGTTGGGTTCTGGCTCAATGTGATGTGAACAATCATAATAATTTGAGTTAGGTTTGCTCAGCAGTTTGTGCATGTTGGTGGGTCATTATGATTTCATTATGCAGTAAGTGTGTATTACCTGCAAATTTAGTACATACTGGCTTTAGACTATAGAAATTTTTGGTGACAATACTGTTAACAGCGACAACACTGTGGTAAACTTTTTAATTCTTTTTGGCTTTCACTGTTGCTGTTGAGTGGTATAGTGAGATTAACAAGAAAATCTGTAAAAAATTAGTATTATTTGTCTTTATTGTATAAGAGAAATTTATGATTGATAAATTATTTATTAGTTCTTCTATTTCCTGATAGTTTTATTATTTATTGCATTTCGTGCGTAGTCAAAAAATTGGTAGTGTGCAATAATCTGTTTCTTTGGATAAATTAATACAAAGTGTTACAAGACGTTGTAAATGTTCCGGTTACGAGATTTAGATATCTGCTATCGTAGCTTTATGATTAACTCAGTTGTGTAGACATATTGGTATATTTGATTGCATTTTTTCACTATCAGCTTTCTTTAAGAATTTTAAATGCTTTGTAGCTTTATCTTTAAAAGAAAAATAGTATAGTAAACAAGGCCAGAGGTGTAATTTTTGGACAACAACCTATGTTTGTAAATTCAGCTAAATCCTGCCTGCGAGCCCTTAATCCGCGCTAGTTTGTAAACGAGGGAATTTCCATAATTGTGAGAAATGTAAATGTATACCAAATGAATGGTCTATTATAACGCAACAATAACACATTATGTTTGGTATTGAAGCAGTGGTCAGTCGTGCCGAAATTAATTTTGCTGTCCAACTAATATAAAGGGCATGTTTAATTCTATTTCTAAATATTAATTACAAATATATATAATACTAAGTATTAATGTTGCTTACAGTTTTAGGCTTTATAAAGTGGTTGTTTAGTAAAGATGCGAAACACAAAAGCAAATTAAAGCATTATTATACAGGGTGGGCCAGTACCTCCCAAATAATTTAAAATTACATCTTTTTAATTTTTAAACATTTTGTTAATTACTGAAGTGTACCTCAATTAATAGAAATGTTTCCATTAAGTGCTAAAAGCAACATCCTACAGATGCAATTTAAAAGAAAGCATAAGAATTTTAAGGAAACTTATACGCAGATTGATTACTTGAAGTTGTTCGCAGTATATATAAAGTCAATTCGGCCTATGAGACTTAGTGTTAACAAGAAATGTTTGGTATATTAAATAGCCAGCTGGTGACATTTAAAATATTTTATCTATCTTTTATAATTAGTTGTTTTTAAGATTTTCTATCTTTCAAATTATTTACAATCTGTTCCTGTGGATAATGAGTAAATCTTATTATCTTAATATACAATGTAACTTGTAGAGAATTTTTATACTACCGTCCTAATTTAGACTTCTTTTAGTTTTTCTGTAACTAAGATTCATTATAACTTAAATCTACAACAGTCTACAATCATAGCTAGCCATGAGAGAAGCGAGACACAAACCTGCTTGGTTTTAGTGGGCGATTGAGGTTCAAAGGATCAAACGTTCAAACCAGTTGACTAGCGCCGACCTTTTAAGACTTTAAAGCAGAATTATTTTCTTTGACCTCACTTACAAGAGACAAAGTACACTGTTCAACAGTAAATTTTTTATAGAGATGAAAACATCTGTCTTTTATAGATTTAAGGTCGCTGAACACGAAAATTACACTTAAAATGCCTCTTGGCTAAGGTTTTTGAGTAATTTCACTATTTACATTTTACATATAATACAACAGTACGAATAACAGTTAACAAACTTTTTTTATACAGATTTTTTGCTTGTCGCTTTTGGAGAACGTCTGAAGCATCTTTCTGGATGATCTAGCAGAAATCTGTTAACATTGAAACTGACTACTCTCCTTTGTAATGCTATTCCACTGCAAAAATGTCTTTATGGGAAGATAATATGTGAATGCCGAAACTGCATTTCAAAGACATGTTGCATCCAATTTTTTCGTAGGCAGATATAAATGCTACTCCTAGGTCTTTTTAATTTTCAGCACAAAGGTTGCCCAAGAATTGTGTACTAACATTCCGGAAACAATGCCAAGTATGTAGCTTATTTGGATTGATATTGAATTTAAACTGTTTGCCTTGAAAAAACTTGCGTATCTGGGGACCTTCAAATACTCCCTGTTTTACCTTTTCCATAGTTAGACGTAAAAACTCTTGGAATAAGTATTTAAATACATGTTCATTTTTGTTAACGATCTTTGCAAATGCCTTTATAAGACCCAGTTTTATGTGCAACGGTGGTAAAACAATGCTGTTAGGGTTCACTAGAGGTTCGTACGACACGTTTCTTGTGGCAAGCAACAAAATTGTTCGTAGAGGCCATTCCTTCTACTTGTAATGGGTATGCCTCGCGCAGCTATCCCACACACACATAAATAGCAACAGTACTTTGTGTACCCACCTCCTAGACCGAGCACAATTGCTATCATTTAAAATCATCACATACTAGCCACTAATGTTGGTTGTAATTTATAAAATCCAGAAGGCGTTAACACATGGTATAACTTTCTTTACCTAGGGCTGTATATGTCTGCATGTCCCTAAACAGTTTCCAATCGTCCGCTTTGTACGGAATGTTTAGTTTTAGCATCAAATCTTCAACATCATTGCAAAATATTATGTCGTCGTTACTGTTGAAAAATGTTGACATTTCTTATTGATGACCGCGAAGAGCAGATTACTGTAACTGTATCTGCCAGGAAGTTCCATTGCTGCTAAGAGTTTAGCTTTATTCTTTTACAGTTCTAAATATCTAATCAGATCATGAAGTTTACATTTTGTGATTATGTTTACGTTACAGAAGGTACTTGTCGGTTGGAATGTTGGATCTGCATCACTGGTGTTTGGAACACTTTCTAACATAGCAACTTCACTTCCATCATCCTCCATATCACTGTCTGTCGGAGTGTTAGCGGGGATTGGGAACTGATAATCCTTTTCCATAGACCATTGGGAATGACAAATTGTATTATAGGTTATTCCATCTTCCTCTTCTTCTTTGTATTAATTCCTTTCTTCAAGCACCATGCAGGAATAACAATCAGTGGTATGGTTTGTTGGTTTTTGGCAAACGGTGGGTACACCAGATCTGCATGTGATATTTTTCTAATCATCCAAGCATTCAGGGTGGATAAACAAATCGTACAACATCCCACGATTTATCCTGGTTTCCAACACGACACACAAAGTAAAGTATATTTTTCACTGCAAAAGTCAATGTTTGCCTTTTGAAATCACAAATCACGTCAGCGCATATATAGCAAAAATTGTCCAACGAATTTATACAGTAACGGGGAATTGCTTCACATTCAGTATATTACCTAATTTATGTAAAATGTATAATGTCACTAATTAAACAAATCAGTAAAAAATTCAGAAACACACGACGCCATATCAACTCCACGCGCTACTATGTACAAGACTGAGGCCTCTCTTTTCTTTCTTCATTGACTTTTAAGTACTTGGGTCTAAGCCCTTAACCTTCTTTTTTCGTGAATGGTTTGGATTTTTATGCTGCAGGTCATGACGACTGCAACCATCTCCACGAAGTTGGTGGCGTTTTCTGTTGCCGCTACTATTTATTGAATAGATTCCAGGGACGTGGTGGGGTCCACGTTCTAGAACTACTTGGCGATGGTAGTCCAGTTTTGGTGGTCGGACTGTGATGATAGATTCTGCGTTAGTCGTCGCGGTGTTGGTTGAGATTGTTGGGAAGCGGAATCATCCTCTCGGGTCGCTACTGCATAGCTGCGGCTTAGAGTGGCCGCCGTAGTTCGGAACGATAGCTTGGGGAAGACAGGACATCCTCTGAAGCTGGCTGGGTGTGCTCCCGGAATTGGCGCACGTTGCAGGGGCTTTTACAGTTCCCGAAGTGATGCGTGTTCCTGCACTTTACGCACATCGAAGCTGCGCGTGTCCAAAACGTCGACAGCGGTGGTACTGGGTTGCGACCTTTCTCTTATTTGGCTGCTCCACCGGTACAGCCAAGTCGAAGACGCCGTGAACTTGGAACATTGCTTTGATATTTTCAGATCGCTCAAGTTCTAGGAACATGAGTGGCATCGGACGTCTTTTCGATTCTTTTTCATCCTCCTTGCCGTACGGATGGGGATGTCTTATTAGGCTTTAAATGACGTTTAAATTGACCCCCTTCCCCCCTCCTCAGCTGATTATGGTTAAACGTTTCTGCTCATTATTAAAATCAACCAAGCTAAACATGAAGTAAATATAGAAAACAAAATTCAAAAATTTGGAATCGTTTGGATAGCTTACACATACGACAGACAAACTAATCGTGCAAATCGATAAAGAAAATACATGGAAGAAATATATATTTAAAAGAATAGATAAAAAAGATGAAGGAAATGTTACGATTTAGAAGGAGAGCATAATCTTTATAAATTGGAAGGAGGAGAGAAAGGGAGACATTTAAAGTGAAATATATTAATTCTGTGTCGGAAGGTTTGTATTTGCATAATGATAAAAGCTAATAAATATTTTTCTTCGGAAAAATCTTAGATGGAACTATCCAATTAAAGTTTAGTTTCTTGTCGCATTCTAACGAGCGGTCCTTTTAAGCAACAGGTCTTCATTTTATGTTTAGAACTAAGGTAGGTCGCAACGCTTTTGTTTTAGTTGTTGTTTTAGGTAACTCCTTATAGTAGTCTTTACAACACTGATGAAGACTATAAAATGAAAAGATGAGATTATCAAATGCGTAAGCGTTGTAGTGTTAGAGAAAAACTTTTCCTTCTTTTTCAGGTTAAATAAAAAAAAACAAACGATAGAAGGGATATTAAATTTATTTTTTCATAATAATACTACAGAACTCGAAGTTTCATTTTAATGCGTCTTAAAGAAGTTATTAGCTAAGTAGTACTGTCTCTCTTATTTTCGATACGCTGTTAAACTCGTATACTGAAATTATTTATTACTCTTTTCAACATATGTTGAGGAATTTGTCTGAATTTCGTACGACTTGTAATGATTTTAAACCTTGGCTTTTCCATAGGAAGAAGTCACACGGGGCGAGATCTGGTGAACAGGCTGACCAAGTGATGTCATCGCGTCGGGAGATTAGGTGTCCGGTATTTTGGAAGAAACTTTTGCTGTGCTGGTTATAATAATAACCAGCATCTTGTTGGAATCAAACATTTTCCAGTTGGAGTGCATCGAGATTCTGTATGAAGAACCATTGAATTATTTCCACATATTGATTGGAAATAGCAGTAACACATTTGTCTCGACCATCAAGAGTAAAGAAAAATGACTCTTATTTTACTCACCGCCTACCATACAGTGACATGTTGGGTACGCTTTTTATCATTTCAATAAAAACAGTTTTGTTTATTGACCCATCCTGACAAATGGAAATGCACTCGTTGGCAAAGAAAAGAACTGTATCATACGACAAGCTTTCCAAGATGTTGGATTTTGTCAATCACGTTATGCACGTCCTGCATAATAAACATCTTGTATGGATGAAAACGAGGAGTTCGGTGCAAAGTTCGCCATGCAGCATCGCTAGACAAGTGAAAAGCAGTGACATATTTATGCGCAGACTTTAAAATAGAACATCGTATTGCATCAATGTTCTTCGGTGTTCTCGCATTTCTAGAAGTTTCACTTCCTCGTCTATTGCAGAACCAGCTTTCCACCCACAACAATACCGATTTTCCATTTTAAGGACGGAGGTTCAAGGCGTAAGTAAGAAGCGTGTCCGTAAAGCACGTTGTGCGGCTACAACAGGGCCATTATCCCGAATGCATGCTTTGACAACAAAAGTTTTCTGTTCATTATTTATGACGTTTTGGCTACTAAGAGTCTATCTAGCAAAACTTTATGACTACCTGCATTTAATGAAATTACCTTCCTTACCCTTGGATCATTCTTCGCAATATAACTGTTTTCTTGAACTTAGGAAGGGAGTTTTGCAAAATTCTGTATTAATCAAATAAACAATGCAACAATCTGTTTGTATATATGCGGTCAGTCTGAAAAGTTTTGAGCTTCAACATGAACATCGCTCTCCTGGTCAAAACCATTTTACTACTACAATCGTACATGCTTTGAAAGAACCTGTAAAAATTTCAGCCATTTTGGACGCTTCGATGTTTTTTGACAGTAGTTTGCATCAAAAAAATCGAATACCGTGCCGTAATTAAGTACATAGTTTGGCGGCCGCGATGGCAAAAATTCACGTTAGCTTATTTATCAGATCTGGCTTCCAACGACACACAAGGAATTCATCGCAACCATAGATCCCTATTTTGCAAGACGTTAACTATTATTTTGAAGAGGTTGGGGGATTGCTGGAAAAAGTGTAACAACTTAAAAGGAGACTATGTTAAAAAATAAAATTGAACTTGATAGAAAAAATACTTGTTTCTATGTGAGACAGATTAAACGAGTGAAACAAAGGATTTAATCAGCGCCAGCCATCACCAAAGTGACGCTGCTCGATTTTGTTGGATTTTGGTTTTCACAAAAAAAATTGTTTTATAAAGAAAACCTTTACAGATTTTTGGAGTACAATTTTTATATCCATATTTTTATCTAATTCAATCTTTAACCTTTTTTTGTCGTGAGTAACTATGGAACAAATTTGCAGAAAAGTGTAGTACCACAAATTTCCATGCAATAATTAAGACTACATCACAAGTCAAGATTTTCACAAACTAACTGAAGGATAAATCGATAGTGAATCGAAATTTATTGTCAATTGTTTGAGGATCTAGAAAAAATGAACTTTCTTTCATATATATATATTTTAGTTTTTTCCGGCCGCGAGATTGCACGAGCACGCGGAGCGCTGATATGTAGGCGTCGTTCTTTTTGAATTTAGTTTGTGATAGTTTAAATTTTCCGTAAGCCGAGAGTATATTAACCGCGAGTTCGTCGGCGTGTCTAATTGGCAGCATAAGTTTACATTTCTGCGAGGCTTTTGTTAAAAGTTAATTTTATGGCGAAATTCGATATTTTGCCAACCAGATTAACCTCTTCCCAACTGCATTTCGGGGTTGAAATTTTTGCTGGCAAAACTTGGTCCATTTTGTCTGTGCTCTGACTCGGAAAAGAAACGACGAAGGAAGCTTTGCACCAGGGAAGACGCTACCGTTCGGCTCCGCTGTGAAGATTGGGGTAACTTGTCTTATCTTTTTACCCACACCCTTATTTCCTCTTCTTGCATCTCCCAGGATCAACAGCTCAGGAACCGATTTCTGCGGGAAAGCGCCGTTTCCACAGGTTAGTGTTTTAGCTTTAGCTTTTGTTTGAAGTTTCTTTTGTTCAAATTTAAAATTACTATACAGTCCACTTTTCGGTCGCAACACGCAGGGTTGCTTGAACTAAAAGCTGCCGCCACTTACTCAGTAAGATCGTCTTGGTAAGAAAGTCAAAAATTATTTGTTTTGAAGTGGGTCGACCGGTATAGTAAACAGATTCTACAACTTGTAGGGCGTTGGCAAAAAGTCTGATAAAAAGGGGTTTATTTTGAAGAATAGTTTGTTCAAAAAAGATCAAACATTTTTCAAGTGTTAGGAAACCTTCTTTGCAATCTTGTAGTTTTTGGATCAATAAGTAACACTAAAAAATATAAAATCAATAATTTCTTTTGACTTAAGAATTTACTAGTATTGTGGAAATTATTATGAAGTACTGTGTAAGGTAACAAGTGATAAGAAACGAATATTATTTATTACAGATCTTTAGTACATAGAATAAAGTTGTAGTCATTTAGTCATTTTAACTTGTGAAAAGCGAACTTGATATAATTTATGAGTACCCTATAATATCTAGAATTCAATCTGACTCTTAAAGCTAAGTACGCTATTACTCTAAATAGAATACAAAAACCGATTAGACATATCAGCGCGGAGTTGTAACTTTCCGTTATTGCCATATCTTTTAGTAATAATTTAGGGTTTCGGTAGTGACAAAACATTGTGTCACAGTTTAATTTCGATCTGTTTCCATATACAGCTTGCGTCAACCCCACCACGCCAATTCGTATGTAACTGGTGTTCATAAATATTTTAAGGGGTGTAGAGATTACGATATTAGAGCCTGCACCATAGGTGGAAAGGAACAGGAAGAAGCCATCACATAAAGTGGCCACCACTACTCCGTTCTGAAAAAGAAAATATAATAATTAAGGCTCTCATATGTTTGCCGTTGTGCCCGATCGTCGTGCACGATCTCTGATGCGGGGTGATGTGGTAAGCACGGCGACTTAGACCACGGTCATTATTACCTCGTCTTCAAATTGAACTTTCATCACTTTTAAGTGATCATGCAAAATGGACTCTACAGATCGATGGCCTTTTATAACAACTAACTCCACTCGCGCAATAATGGTTTCGATTCATGGTCGAGGAGGCCGCTTCTGTTTATTATTACACAACTATTGACCTTCTTTAAAGTTTCGCACCCACGAACGTATATTTTAACACTCAACGTCTTTATCGTGTGTACTATTTCATTGAAGATAAATTTCGATGAGAGTTTTACCACGCAAGAAGAAAAAATGGATGATGACACGTTGTTCTTGAATACTAAACGTCGTCATTTGAAAGATGCAAAACAACATTCACTGCAATGGCGATAATTAGATCTAACATTCTAGTGTTGCCATCTCTATTATAAATTCGTAAAATATTCCCGAGTCTTTCAAAATTGGAGACCTTAGAACTTGAACGGACCTCATATAAAGTCACAAGGCCAGAATTTTGAGAAATTATGGCATTTAAAGCTACAAGTGGTTTTATAATTTTAAAACTTACAAAACAATTTCAAATGTCGATAATGTTTTCATCTATTAGTATTTTTCCTTCTTCACTTTTTGTAACATGTTTTTAACTACTTCAAAAAATAATTTTTGGTTTTCTTTACTATATTTTTCTAATTTTGGCCTAAAATTGTTCTATGACCTTCGTTTTGTTACTTTTACCATAATTTTGATTTTTTCTCATTGTTTCCTGTTTAAACTACACATTTTGATCAACAGTTTATGTAGGCATATACACGCGTTTAGACTAAAATTACATCAATCGTATTTGGGAATACTTTTTTTAACATATTATCACTCTATTAAAGCACGAGAATTGACACGGGAAAAAATTGAATGTAAATAGAATATTTTTAGTTTTTTAATTAGTCGAATCGAATTGTAAACGAAGCACCGCTAAAGTATTTATCATGCTATTTTGCGTACAAGTATAGTTACGTTTTTGTTTCTTACTGTTTCATTAAATAGAGAAGCAATTGCTAATCCAAAACCCTCGGTGGTGAGCGAAAGCATAATACAAATCAAGTAAAACATCAAGAAGCGGCTTAGCTCCAGAGGTTGATCGGTCATTATATAGGTAATTAGTGCTAGCAACATCATGAAGATTAACTGAAACAGTAGGGGTATAACATAAATCGTTAACTTAGCTACCCTACATTTATACCGTGATTGGTAAACTACGTAGCAACAACGCCACGAAGTACGCTGTAAATCCATACCATTGGTTGAAAAGCTCTCTCTTGATTTGTCTTATTTCTGCAGGAACTGAAAATAAATATTACTGGGCTGTCAACGTTAGTATAAGTTAGCTTACACAGATAGACTGGCAGTATTAAACACAAAAATGCTATCACATGTGTAAGAAATATCAGGAATTGGAAGTTTAGAAAGGCTGCTCTGCCATCGTGTCCGATTCCAAAAAATTTCCCCCCTATCGCTCCGCTCAAGAACAGATATCCCAACAGTTGTATGAGGTACATCAATCTATTTCTACACATTTGCAACGCCATGCGGCTTAGTAGAATCTTCAGTTGCACCCAAAACGATGCTTGAATGTTTGTGGGCAATTTACTGTTTAAGATATTAACTGCACAATCAGGGAGGGAATTATTTGTGGGGCCTTTCTTAACAACTTTGCCGTTTCTAATAGCGGTTACTAATGTTGATACAGTGCTTCGGTCGGTTTGTACTGTTTCGATAACTGAAAAGTGGATTAATAATAAATTTCATTGTGAAAAATAGATAGTTCTAAATTTATTATTTATTTGTTTCTTTCCTAAGAATAACCTTTACATGTGCACACACAGCTTATGCCGATAGTCCTGATAAGTAAAAATGCATAATTTTATATATCAATACTGTAGAGTATTTCTGTAGGTTAAAGAATACAATAGATAAATGGATACATGCATCTGTTTAGTGAAATAATGAAAAATCAAGTTATAAACAGGAAATTATATAGGTGCAAGAAGCTTTGAAAAATTAATGAAGCCTGTGAGTTTCTTTGGACAACTATTGTTAATTATTGACGATGCTATCACTAGTCAGAGATATCTATGAGGTACTGGATTAACGGGATTGCAAGCCAATCCATCACTTGGTAGATAAAAAAAACATTACGTTCATATATAGGAAAAGCACAAATAGAATCAAATAGATGCGAAGGCTTGCACGGCCGGTGCTATGGTGCATCGTGTGGTTGGTTCTCGGGTTATAAGGCCGTGGTCGGAGTTCAGAAACTCTTGACGTTTCGTCCACCTTCTGAAGATGTCTGCCGCAGTTGTGGACGAAACGTCAAGAGTTTCTGAACTCCGACCACGGCCTTATAACCCGAGAACCAACCACACGATGCACAAATAGGATCAAACACAGATTAGAAAATTTGAAGAATGATGATGCACGAAATTTCTGCCAGTGTACTAATGTTTCAGAATAATGCCAAAACATTAAAATTATTACTAGAATCTGCCAATACAAAGTCTTAATGAGATGAGGTGATTGAAGAAGCAATCATAAAGAGAAAGGAGTTTACTCAAAATAATTAAATATAAAAGCAGCAAAAACAAGAGAATAGTGCATTAGAGTGAGAGGGGAGGGGGTAGAAAGTAAAAAAGTAATTTTTAAAAGAAAACGAGAGATGCTGGATAAAAACAGAATAGAAATATACACAGAAATGTAAATAGGAGATAGAAAACGCAAAGGTTTGAAAATTGATGAAATCAGATAAGAGCAAAACAACGTTAAAGAAACTATAAGAGGTACATACTCCGATCGGACTCCGATGGATTCCATTAGAAAAGACGTGAGAAAAATAAGCATAAAGATTAACAATAAAAAAGTAGAACAAGTAAAAAGCTTAAAGTACTTGGAAGTTACCATAGAGGAAGAAGGAAGACAAGAAGAAGAAATAAATAATAGAGTAACAACAACGGCAAAAATCTTCCATGGTATATGAAAAGGGTTCATTAACAAAGCAGAAATCAGTAACAAAACAAAAATGACAATTTACAAGACCATATACCTACCGACGCTGATTTACGGATGCGAAACTTGGGTTCTGACAGAGAGACAATACCAAAAGATACAGAAATGAAGTACCTTAAAAAGGCTAAGGTCACAATAATGGATAAAATGAAAAACGAAGAAATAAGGAAAGGATTGGATACCGGAAGTGCCAGAAAGATCATCGAGAGGACTCAGTTAAGATGGTGGGGGCACACGAGAAGACTGAGCGAAGAAAGACAAACTAGAAAAGTATGGGAGGCAAAACCCATTGGGAAGAGAAAGAAAGGCAGACCAAGGAAGACGTGGGACGGAGAGGTGGCGAAGATAATGAAGGCAAGAGGAATCTCAAGGAAGGAGGCTGAGACATCAGCAAGGGACAGGGCCAGATGGAGACAAATAATAAAATAACGAAATAAGTTTAAGTGAAAGGTAGACTAGCGTAGACATAAACGGGAGGAAGATAGCTACATGCAATATGGAAAAAAAATTTATTATTTATTTTAAGTTATCGTAATTGTGATGTTTGGACTTAATTTAATTTAAGGAAAGCTGTATTCGATCCTCTACACCTAACGGTAGAAAAGGTATATATGTGTATATATATATATATATATATATATATATATATATACAGTGGTAAACAAGCATAACATTGTGTAAAACCTAAGTGTTGAAGGTAAATAGTAGCAGAAAGAAAAAAACCATTTACGTGAAAGCGAAGGTGAAGAGAAGATATTTGGAGGGTAATGAGCGAAAAAAATATAAAAGGTAGCAGTATAGAAAATAAAAAGGTGTCTGGAGAAAGAATATTGTTGATACCAGTGAATTTAATAATATTATAATGCCCCCCCCCCATAAAAAAAATTAAAAATAATATGCAATGTTCGTTTGCTGCCTTTTCGCGAAGTATAATTTTATGTTCAAAAAATAACTAATTGTTTTAAATGTCGAGTGGTAGAGTTACATATAAGTCCGCTTTAAGATAAAATAGTATCTATTAGTATAATTATGCATTACCGTGTGTAAATTTTACTTCTATATTTTTACCTATTGGACTACCAGCATGTTTGATTAGATTGCTTACGGTATTCCGCTGGAAAATGCGTAAGAGGGCATTCCAATCCTATAGATGAAAGATGCGCAACAAGGTTGGATGGAGATCCACTGTAGACACACATCCCGTCTGCCATAAAATACACCTGAAAAAATGATGGGTGCATTAACAGTTTTTCATTTTATTATTCAGGATTGAGGAAGTTTTCCTCACAGTAGTATGGTAGGTATTGCAATGGATTTATTATTACATAAAATTATTTAAATATTTTGTAAATACCAGACTATTTAAGGTACTATAAAGGGGTGTTGGGGTTCACGCTGAAGGGGTAGTACCTTTTGCCGGGACGGTCACATCGAGCGTTATAAATGGGAGATGGTTTCCGGTAACTGGTCCCCGCAGGGTGCCCAACCCTCACTTATGGCTCCACGTGCCACACCCTGGAAACTGCGTTGACCCGCAGGCTAAATAAGTGACGGTAACCAGATATGGTAAAGAGTCTGCAACGTCTGACCCAGAATGGGCGGTTGCAATGAGCAGACACGGCTCAACAGCCGTAGAGAAGGCAACGTGTCTAAGGGATAGTAACCTGAGAAATTGCTCTGCCTGCCGGAGGCAGAAAAGTGGCAGCCCCACTACCGGCTTAACCTGCATAGCGCTCGTAACGCTGCCAGGGGATTTTAAATTACTGGCAAACTTCATGAGAATCAACCGGACGGATCACCAAGCAGACGAAAAAGGCGTGAAAAGGACAAACGAGCTGGAATTAAAGAGAGAATACAGATAGCCACGTGGAATGTTAGAGGGCTAGGAATAAAAGAAACTGAATTAGACAAAGAACTTATGCAAAGAAAAGTAGACATAGCAGTTATAAGTGAAACAAAAAGAAACTAAAAGGCACTAAAGAAACTAATAATTATATAATGATCTACAGCGGAATACCTCAAAACAGACGGGCAAGTAGTGGAGTCGCAATCATGGTCAATAAAAGTGGAGAAACAAAATAGTAAGCTACGAATATATCAATGAAAGAATAGTAACTACCAGAATGAAAATAGATAGAGGACACATGATGGTTATAGGAGTATACGCCCTGAAGAGGGAAAGAAAGAGGAAACAGAGCAGTTCTACAAACAACTACAGAAAGTAGTAAACAAGTATACAAAGACAGACCACCTCATAATAAGTGAAGACCTAAATGCAAGAGTGGGAAAAGACCCCATCCCAGGAACTGTAGGCACATGCGGCGAAAACGTAATCAACAATAATGGACAAGAACTACGACATTTCGCTACTTTCAACGAACTAAAACTAACAAACACGTTTTCAAGAAAAAGATATACACAAATACACCTGGTCAGCAAGAGGTTAAGATCAATCATAGACTATGTAATAGTCAATAACAAGATGACAAACCTCGTGCAAGACGCAAGAGTTTACAGGGAAGTGATATAAATTCAGATCACTATCTTCTAGTAGCCACTATAACCCTATTAACAAAATGGAAGAAACGAAAACCACAAACACAAATAACTCAGAAGAAGTTTTCAAAATACATCTCCTTAGAGAGGAAAGTACCCGATATTTATATCAAAACAGACTACAAGAACACTTACTACGTACACCCACTAGTAATGAAATCAATGAAGAATGGGATAATATAAAGATCGGCATCATTAAAGCAGCGAATGAAGCAGTAGGGAAGAAAAAGAAAAGAAAGAAAACTAGAGGATGAAAAATATGGAATGAAGAAGTAGAGAACGCAATAAAAGAGAAAAAAGAAGCATATCTAATATATCTACAAAGAAGAACCCCCGAAAATAAACAACGCTACAATGAAAAACGAAACTTAGTAAAACAGATCGTAAGACAAGCCCACGAACAATCTTGGGAAAAACTGATAAGCAACATAGAACACGACGTATATGGAAAACAGGAATTCGCTTATAAAATGATGAAACATTTGAACAGCACAGTAAAGGACGTAGCAAAATTAAAAACGATTAACGACAAAGAGTGGAAGGAACACTACACAAACCTATGGAATAATCGAGAAATCAACGAGCAGGACATTTTAATACAGGAAGATATTGATGAAACTGATTTTACAATTGACATGATTACCATAGAAGAACTAAGAAAATGCCTAAAGAAATGAAAAACCGGAAGGCTGCAGGGCCCGATGGAATTAGTATAGAATTATTGAAATATGGAGGACCACTTCTAGAATTCAGAATACTACATCTT
This sequence comes from Sinelater perroti, assembly GCA_036346155.1. Lineage (NCBI taxonomy): Eukaryota > Metazoa > Arthropoda > Insecta > Coleoptera > Elateridae > Sinelater > Sinelater perroti. The sequence goes on along the minus strand of JARFIY010000270.1, from coordinate 10,124,689 downwards.
TTAAATGAATGTTGGCGAAAGAAGAAGATCCCAACAGAATGGCAGACAGCAGAAGTCATATCAATATTTAAAAAGGGAGACCGCTCAAAATGCTCAAATTATCGAGGAATCAGCCTCCTAAACACCACCTATAAATTATACTCCAAAATAATTAATGAAAGAATAAAACCCATAGCTGAGGTATTACTAGACGAAGGGCAATCTGGATTTCGTAAAGGCCGCTCATGTAGTGACAACATATTCGTTTTAAAGAGATTAATTGAAAAAAGAAGAGAATTCTACCCACCTTGCATTTATAGATTTCGAAAAAGCTTTTGACTGCTTAGACAGACATAAACTCCTTGAAATAATGAAAGAAAAAGGATTCCCTAACCACCTTATAGAAATCATAAGATCATTATATATTAGCACAAACATAGTAATAAACAACGGCAGTAAGTCTGATAAAATTCAAACAAATGAAGGACTAAGACAAGGGTGTGGGCTATCACCCACTTTATTTAATATTTATATCGACGACGTGGTTAAACTCTGGAAACCACAAGTAAACCCAGGGATAAAACTACGAGACGACAAAACATAAACTTACTGCTATATGCCGATGATTTAACAATAATTCAAAAGAACGAAGACGATCTGCAAAGATCAATTTACCGTCTCAAATTACTCTGCGAAAACTACAATTTGAAAATATCTAAAGACAAAACAAAGATAATGGCCTTCCAAGGAAAACAACCAGTGCGATCGAAAATAATAATAGATTGAAAGACTTTAGAACAGATATCTCATTTCAACTACTTAGGCTGCGACACCACATACGAAAATGATAAAGATGTAGAAAACAAGATTCATAAATTCCAAGCAATTTGTGGGACAATAAATAGAACGCTAAAACACAAAACAAGAAAAGAAACAAGAATGAAATTTTACAAGACCATGGCCGTCCCTGACTCACTTATGGAAGCGAATCGTGGATAACAAACACAAAAACAAATCTAGCATACAAGCAGCGGAAATGAGGTTTCTCAGAAATGTTAAAGGTTGCACAAGGAATGATAGGATAAGAAATAAAGAAATAAGGGAAGAACTAGAAATTTTCAACGTTAACGACAAAATAGAAGAATACAGAAACAATTGGAGACAACACGTTAATAGGATGACAGAAGAAAGAATACCGAAACAAATCCTAAACTACCACCCAAAAGGACGCAGAGATGTAGGAAAACCGAAGAAAAGATGGTCCTAATCAAATGAAGTTCGGAACAGGCAGAATGGCATAAGCCTTGACGACAGAAGAAGAAGAAGAAGATAAAGTTTGGTAATACGGACGATTTCAAGTGTGTCAAGTTCAAACTTGCACTGCAGTCGTTGGAACGATCTCTGAGTGTTAGTTACTTCTGAACTGTGGCAGTGTCATCTCGATTCAATTCGGAATAATAACCAAATTTGCTCTGAAACTTTTCGTGCTGATGAAATGTTGATCATTGTTTAAAGAAAATGGATTTTGCGTTGGAAGATGAGCGTCTTCATTATATAATTATATGTAGGTGCTATTGGGTGTTTTTCTCCCAAGAAGAACATCGCCACTGTCGCAGAGATATTTGAGTACGACAATCTTGTGACATATTGCTAGACAGAAAAGTGTTTATAAACTTTTTCACCGCCAATACATACCATTCTACAAGATGGCCTTTACGTGAGAGAATTTAGTTCCGTTTGAGGAGTATCTATATATAATTAAGGAATAGTTTGCCGGGGAAGTTTGCTGTGTCGTGGGATGATCAATAAGTTTGAAAATGGAACAATCCGTTACGTCATCATCATTGCAATAGATGCCGCGATTTTATTTTTGTGACGTGCTTACTAAAGCTCAAATTTTTGAAGAGACTGTTTTAATGGCGTGCATGCTCAAAATTCTGAGGAAATTTGAAAAGATTAGTTTCAAGATTGATTTAGAAGAATGTAGAAGGACAGAGAGTGTGGTGGAAAGTATGTTGAAAGATTATAAAAAAGTGTACTCTTAAACTGTTTCGGTACTATATGAATGTTGGGCTTAGAAAGGACTTTATGTAGGCTATTAGCCTATTTATAAATACACCGTTGGGGGATATTGTGAGCCATTTTGGGTGTACTCCAAACGAGTGGATAGCCTAACCCATTAATTTAGAAAAAAGAGAATGTATTTCACGTCCGTCAGGGGCGTCAGGACCATCGCGTGGCAATATAGCAGGCTAAACCTTTTGTCTCGTGACTATCGTGCTTATTTGTAGTTGTTTATAAAAACAATTAAAAATCAACGTCAAGCCGGAAACGGGTGGTAGACTGGGTAGTGACAGTTATCAGAAAAATAATAAAAAAAATCTTAGTGGTGTACTTTTAAAATTATAGGCATTCAAAAAAATCGATAATATTGACACCCTGTGATGATCTTTCATGTACTGTGACTACAAATATTTATTCTTCTTTTTTTTTCTTGTGTGGTCTGTAATTACAGTCTAAAACTAAAACACAACTGCCTCAGGTTTAAAGAAAATATCACTTTGTTTTCCAACCGTGCACTCAAAACTATTACATCGCCCAACTATAACTGACTGTACTGAAAGAAAATGTGCAACGCTATTTTGGCAAAATTTGGCTATTAAATTATGTGTTTAGTGGTTTTACTTACTCGGAGGTTCCTGATAAAAAAATTAAAAACCAAAAACAGTTCTATAATTGTAGTAATTCATATAAGCGATTATTATAAAAAAAACGGTTGTCAAATTACGGTGTAAACATAATTGGATGATTGACATTATTTTTTCATATATAATTTATTTTTTTCCAATCTGTTGATCTTTCTAGAATATACGTTTGCAAAAAAACTTTTTTTTTAAATAATTTTAAGTGATTTTGATTCGTTTACAACTAATTTGGTTATAGCGTGCCGCGGCGAACACAAACTCTGTCTGATGTGGGTACTAGAACACCAAAATGTATTTGGCAGTAACGCAGCATATAGGCTTGTTAGAATTGGGAGCAATTGGTGAATTGGACTAGAACCAGCTTGTGTATGTAATACTAAAGCAAGTAATATCAGAGATTCAATTATTATAAAGCATTAATTTATGGTCCTCACAAAAGAAGCTGGAGATAATTTAAAACTTAGTAAAAACAGACTAAGAAAACCAACAAGAACTTATTTTGGACACTGTCCTCCGTATAAACATTTCTATCTGATAGATTTATAAAATGATATTTTCTGAAAACTGTGAGAAAGAAGACGAAGCTTTGTTTCACTGGATCGGATGTGCCAGATTAAACCAGAAGAGAGAAGAAATCGTTGAAAAGATTTCTCTCCATCTTGAGGACCTAAGAGAGGCCACATAGATTCAGTTCTTGGGTTTTTTGGGAAGCCACAACTACCATAAGATCGATAACACGTTATCTTCGCGTATATTAAAAATTCGGGTGGTTTCTCAAATTAAACTATTTAGAGACTATGACATCAAGTTGTAGGGAACGTCCTTTTTTGCTTTCTATAGATGTTCTAAGCACCCTAATGTACCCTTTGTGTGAACAAATTAGAGTACTAAATACCTTCAACAAATTTGCTAAAGTGTAATAAAGCGACAATATAATGTATGTGCTACCTTTAAATTTTGCGTATATATGTTATTAATAGAATTTGTATTATTTTGAATTGAGAAGTATATACTTTGTTATTTATCTGCTCAATTTTTTTGAATTTTTATATTTCTGGAGGTTTATAAATCGCTTCGAAGCAATTTACCCATTTTGGGAGGTTTCGAGCAAATAATAATACTATTTAAAGCATAACGGTGAAGGTGGAAATAATAAAAATAAGTGTGCCAATTAAAGTAAGAGAAAACTGCTAATTTCTCAGTTTAATATTTAAGTACGTGCATCAGAGGAGACTTGACCTCCGAGAAGTAGATTCGGGCAAGGCTCTTATCGCTGAGCACAGCTGTACATACAATATTGTAAATAGTAAATACGGAACAGAGCCGCACTCAGAATTCCTAAAACCAAACCTAAAATATGGATAGTTCTGAGAATGAGTTTAATACATCGGAAGATGGAACAAAGAAAAGGAAACCATCGGGACAAATAGACGTATTCAGTAGAAGTAAATTAACAAAGAGATCGCCAGAAAAAAGGAAATCAAGACGATACATTACAAAAATGTTTGTTATGATGCAGAACCTCACTACAGAAGTCAAAGAAATTCGTAAGAACCAACAGGAATATAAAGACGAGATCAAAAATTACAAGAACAAAACGAAAGCATCAAACGTGAAAATGAACATATGGCAAGGAACTAAAAGAAATAAAAGGAAAAGTTGAGAGATTAGAAAACGAAAAAGGAGAAATAATTTAGTGATACAAGGCTTAGAAATTGATAACGATGACCCTAAGGTTTTGAAAGAAGGCATATTGAATGTATTCAAAGAGAAACTGGGAATAGAAGTACCAATTAAATCAGCTAAGAAACTAGGCCAAAAACCTGTCTAATCGAGCTAGAAAATTCCAATGATAAGAAAGTAGTTATGATGAACAAAAGCAAACTAAAAGGGAATAAAGAGGTCAAGATATTTATCAACGATGATTTATCCAAGAAAGACAGAGAAATACAAGGCATAATCAGGAAAAGGGCCCAGGAGGAGAGAACACATGGAAAAACCGCTAAAATAGGATTTAGAAAGCTGTATATAGATGGAATAGAGTGGAGATGGGAAGAGACAAAGAAAGAGTTAAGAAAAGCAAGAGAAATAACCAACGGCGACTCAAAAAACTGATTACAGATTTTGGATTGCACGACAAATATAAAGACGACGACCAGGCAATGAAATGGCATTTGAATAGGAAACAACCCAAACACCAAAAGACACAAAAACAAGAGAACCTAAAAGAAATTTGAAAAGAAGCATGAAACATGGAATTTAGCAACATGGAATGTAAGAGGAATTAGTGGGAAAGAGAAGGAGCTAGTAAATGAACTGAGACAAATTGAGATAGAAATAATAGTAGCAACTGAGACAAAAAAGAAAGGCCAAGGAATGATTCAATTAGAAGATAATTATATTATGATATACAGCGGAGCCCAAGAAAATCAGAGAGCAAAAGGAGGTGTAGCATGCATTGTCAGAAATGGGCAAAAAGAATTTGTAATTGGACATGCATAAATGAAACATTAATGTCAGTAGAAATATGTGGAAGACCAACACAAAATAACAATAATAGCAGTCTACGGCCCAAACGAAGACGATAATGTAAACAATAAGTACCAATTTTGGAACGAACTAACATCACTCACAGAAGAAAGTAAAGGGACAGTAATCACAGTAGGTGATTTTAACGGAAGAGTAGGAGTAAAAATAAGTCAACGGAAGAATCACTAGGCAAATTTGGAGAACAAGAAAGAAACAATAATGGAAAAGAATACTCGACTTTTGCAGAGAGAACCAATTCATCGTCACAAATACGTTTTACGAACATAAGAAAATACATCAGTACACCAGGAAGTTAAAAGTAGAGACGAAAATCAATAATCGACTACATCCTAATAGAAAAGGCCAAAAGGAATATGATTCAAGACGTTAGGGTAAGAAGAGGTCCTGAAATTTACAGCGATCACTACCTGTTAGTAGGAAAAATAAGACACATGGACAGAAAACAAACAAAAGAGAAGGAAAACTTGCAAAAGAAAAAGTTTATGAAAAGATTAAGACTTACATGCTCAAGGAAGAACAATATCAGACAAAATACCAAGAACTAATACAAAAGAAGTCGAAAAACTGGACGAAAGATTTCTACACGAAGACATAGACAATAAATGGGAAATATTTAAAAGAATTTTGAAATCTGCGGCAAAGGCAGTATGTGGGTAGCCAAAATAAATAACCAAAATAAACAAACAGATTGGTGGAATGAAGATATTAAAACGAAATTAAAACAAAGAAACGGAAATGGAAAAATTATTTAAATAAGAAAACTGAAGAAGCATACCAAGAATACAAGGAACAAAGGAAGAAAGTTAAAGAAATAATAAAGACAGCTAAAGAAAAGTCATGGGAGAAGTTCGGACACAGAATGGAACATAACAGCAAAGAAAACCAGAAGCTATTTTATAGGGTGCTCAAAATTGTAGAACAGAGAAGAAAACAATACTAAACCAAGTCAAGAATAAAAGAGGTAAACTCATAACCGAAGAAAATGAAGTGATAAAGATATGGAAAGAACACTTCCAAGAAATCCTAACAGTAGATGAAACGGTAACACAAAATTCAAGAGAAGATGAAGAAGGAGAACAAAGAGCAGAAAGAATGGAAGTAATAACGGATGAAGAACCCACAATGAAGGAACTATGTGAAGCAATAAAAACGTTAAGAATGGGAAAACACCTGGACACGACGGAGTAGAGGCAGAAATGCTGAAAACTATGGGAAAATATGGAGCACAAATATTCTTAGACATTTGCAAAGAGGCTTGGAGAACCGGTAGAATACCAAAAGAGTGGGAAGTGGGAATCATATTACCACTGTACAAAAAGGAGATAGACTTAGTTGTCATAACTACCGAGGAATAACACTGTTGAGCATAGCATGCAAGGTTTATGAAAGAATTTTAGAACAGAAACTAAGAAAAGTCCTAGCAAGACAACTAATAGACTCTCAAAGCGGATTCAGAAAGGGACATAGTATACAAGACCACATATTTAGCTTAAAAGAAGTAATAGAAAGAACACTAAAACAAGACAGAAAAGTTTACCTAGCCTTCATTGATTTAGAAAAAGCTTTTGACCGCGCACCAAGAAAAAAGATCTGGAAGAGCCTAATTAGAAGGGGTGTAGGAAAACAATTGCTTAATGCCACCAAAAGCATGTACCAAAACTGCAGGAACTATGTAAGAACTAGATACTCACAATCGGAAGAGTTCATAACAAGCAATGGCCTAAGACAAGGTGGTGTACTAAGCCCTCTGCTGTTCATACTACTCATGGACGACATTATTAACGCATGTAGGTCAAAAGTAGCGAAATTATGTGTAGGATACAGAAACATGCAACGAATAAACATCTCGGAATGTGCGTTTGCTGATGACGTTGTGATATTCGCACCAAAGGAGAGGGACCTACAATACAATCTGGAAATATGGAAAGAAACGTTAGAGGACTACAACATGAAAATTAACATAGGCAAAACTAAGGTCATGGCAATTGGTAAACAAGAAGAGCAGACAAACATAAAAATCAACAACAGTAAATTAGAACAAGTCAAAAGTTTCACATATTTAGGAGTTACTATAGACAGCAAAGGAGGACACGAAGCTGAACTAAACAAACGAATAGAAAACACTGCCAAGTTGTACTACGCACTAGGAAAGACATTCTTGAACAACAAAGAGATTTCTAGGAAAACAAAACTCACCATATATAAAACAATTTATCTACCGACATTGACATTTGGGGGAATGTGGGTAACAACGAAGAGACAGGAAAGTAAACTACAAAGTATGGAAATGAAATATCTGAGGAAAGTACTAGGAGTAACCAGAAGAGATAAAATACGAAATCAAATAATTCGAGAAGAACTTAAAGTAGAACCACTGGAAAAAAATAGAAACACGACAGCTACAATGGTTAGGACATCTACTTAGAATGGACAAAGATAGACAGGTTAAGAAAATATGGGAATCGAAAGTAGGTACTAGTAGACAAGAGGAAGACCACGAAAAACATGGACAAGAACAATAGAAGAAAAACTTCTTCAGAAAGGAATAACATGGCAAGAAGCGAAGGTAATGGCACAGAACAAAAAGGAGTGGACCAGATTAGTACATACGAGTAGAAATCAAGAATAATTTTAGTTTTAAATATTATGTCAAGAATTAGTTTAGTTTTATTTTGTAAATACATACCTTTACACTGTATGGTAGGAAAGGTCTTGATAATATATAATATATATATATATATATATATATATATATATATATATATATATATATATATATATATATATATATATCTATCAGAAATATATATATATATATATATATATATATATATATATATATATATATATATATATATATATATATATATATATATATATATATATATATATATTCTGGATAGATATTCGTTAATCCAAAATCCATTTCTTCTTCGCCCTGCGTCATGTTGTTGCATTAATCATTTATAATTATTTATAATCATATATCAGGGAATTAAATGGTTGGTATGGTCTGGATGGGAGTAAAGATGTCGAGTAACCACTCCTATAAATGTCGAGAAACGCCACTGCAATTTTCTTAGCAGCTCTGCCAACAAGTCTCATCCTCACTTTCACGTAGCAACCCCTGACTGCAATCGTAATAGACCGTAAATAACGAGGAAGGCGCCTAAAAACCGGATCCTTTTGGTTAAAGGAGCATACTTTAAAAGAAAAGACTGGTTTGGGGTTAAGGCGTAGGGGTCAGCAACCCTTCACTTGTAAAAAACCAGTACCGCTAAAAAAACTTTCTTCAGGTCTCGGAATCGGATGGATAATAACTTGAGGACGACAAGTGGCAAAGAAACGGACCATAAGATTAGCTACCTGGACTGTACAAGGGATAAGTAATAAAATGGTAGAAATAGTAAAAGAATTAAACCAGCAAAACCAGCATACCAGTTCTATTGGAAACGAAAAGGAAACGAAAAAGGAGAACTAACAGTCTACTTACAAATTTGGTCTGGTGTAGATAAACATTAGGTGTTGCTATTTTAATACACAAGAAACACAAGAAATATATTAAAAACTTTGAATGTGACTTGACACAAAGGATGAAATATAATTTCTATCAAGACTTAAGAAGAGTAATGGCAAAAACAAAAAGTCACCAAGATATAATACTAATTGGAGACCTCGATGGAAGAATTGGATATAAACAAAAAGAAGATGTAATAGGCCAACACGGAGAAAATATTATCTTTGTGTGTAAGTAATAGGTTGTCTCAACTCGCTATGGTGATAAAACATATCCAAAAAGACAAAGAAAAGAATAGGCCAATCAATGATAGAATCAATTCTCTGTTATGAAAGTGAGATCTGGGTGATAAGCGTAGAAATGAAGCGCAGACTATAAGCAGTAGAAATGGATTACTTGAGATGTAGTGCCAGGATATTTAAGCTTCAACACATACCCAATGAAGAAATTAGACGACAGATAATGGTAGAACAAACAGTTATTGATAGAATTGAAATGCGCTGTTTATGCTGGTTTAGGCATCTAACGAGAATGCCAGAAAATAGATGGCTACAAAGAATATTTCACTGGAAACCTCCAGGAAAAGGAAGCGAGGACACAAGACGTTCCGGGAATGAAGGCAGGAAAGCAAGAACGAAGATAACTGAGGATAAAGAAGATTAGATAAATGGATTGAGTAGGTAGCGTTTGGCTAATTATATATATATATAAAATATACAGAACTTGAATATAAACAAAAACATTTGCTAATTATTATTACGGTACGTCAACAAAAATAGTGTCTTTACCATAAACATTGAATATTGAAAATAATTGAACAGCAGTGAATGCCACTATCAAAAATTTGAGTGGTCGAACTTACATTGCATTGCATAAAAAAAATTAAACTTCAAAGTTCAATTTTTTTATGCGATAACTGAATTTTTTTCTTATTTATTATTAAAAAATTGAATATGTTACCCATTATTAAAAAAAGTTAAAAAGTTGGTAGATTAGGGGTGTTTGAAGAATCGCCAAAATAATTTTTAAACCGATCCGACTTGATTTTTGAGAATTGAGACATGCACGCAATATTTCGGAAAAATTTTAAATGAAGTCGAATCGATTTTAAATTTCTTTTTTGTTATTCTTTGTAAAATCAAACAACTTTTGTTCTTATCAATTTTTTTCTAAACCTCTTCTTTCGTCCGGAAAAAAGGCTCAAAGTTCAAAAAATTGGAAAACTTGACCTTGAATTTTAAGCCAATCCACTGACTCTACGAAAAAAATAAAAGGGAAATATTTTGTGTATTTTTTCACATAAAAAACGATGCCGCAAAGTAAAATTTAAAATAACGCTGTTTTCAATTTTTCTTCTGATTTCGTCAAATTTTTTTCCGACTTCCGGTTTTTGACCATGTATATCGAGTTGAACTAAAAAGCGCCACACGGCATCATAAAGTTGAGGCTTCAAGCTTTCATTTGCACTAGGAATCGACCTATAAAAGCGCGTTGAAAAATGGGTAGGTGGGGGTGTTCGATTTCCCGGAGAATGACCCATATATATATATAATTATATGCCTTACATAACAACTTTGCATTTAAGTTTAAAATATGAATTATATGCCGTGCAAATGTATAAATACAGATACCTGCTGAAATTGCTGAAAAGTGGCGCTAGAAGGTTGATGAATTGTGCAGACAACGGTTTTCTTCTGTTTTGTAAGCATTTGGAGAACCTCCATGCATTGCTTTATGGCAACAGCATCCAGTCCGCTAGAGGCATGGAACAATAAAACTTTAAATTCAAAACAATTATACTATACCTGGTAGGTTCATCTAGGTATATTATCGGAGGGTTGCTTATCATTTCCAAAGCAATAGAGACCCGCCTTTTTTGTCCCCCTGAAAGATATTCCGTCCTGGTCTCTAAACACTGTGTAAAACCCATAAGGTTAGCTAATTCTTCTACCTGAAAAAAGGCACACTCTTTATTGTGGTCTAAAGATTTTTAAATGTTTTATACCATCATTAGTGTTTGATCGGCATTGTTGGGTTTTAGTTTAAGTTTAGCTGTTGTAAGTAACAGTTCTTTTGCAGTTAGACGGGGTTGTAGCGAGCTGTCATGCATGATATACGTCGAAGTTTTTTTGAGCATGCCATGGCTCTTGTGGTTCCCCATTGATTTTTATGCATCCTGTAATTCCAGATTTCCTGAACAGAAAAATATGTTCTTTAATTAGCTTGCATAAAAGGGTCTCGTGAGATTTTGAAGAAAAGCAATTTCTCAAATAACTAGTTTCAATTTGCCAATTCAATTTGTAGTTACGCTAAATTCTATTAGTTTTTAAAATGTCTTTTACATCCAAGAATCTTTTCAAAATTAAGTACAAGCTTTTGTTACATTTTAATAAATAATAAACTTAAAATCATACTATTTGTTGAGTATGGAATTTTATTATTTTTTATTGCGCTATTCTATGCCTTATTCATAAAAAAGTAGAATTTTTGACTTTGAAGGAGCGAAAAGCTAGGGTGGCTTTGAGATTTATTTGGACTAACTAATATTACTGTTTGTTATGGATTTTGCATTTGTTGTTCCTGGACTTTTGAGAATTTAAATTAAAATTAAAATCGTGCATATCACCGCCCACAATCATGAAACAGCTTATAAGAACTTAATCTACTTTGGCATCTAATGGCCGCCGAGTATTCATATTTTACTTTTTTTGACTTTTTATAGAAGAAAAAAATTCCACGTAGCCTGTTTTGCATCTAATTTAATAACAGCTTCACATTCTCCGTATTACTTACTTTCCTTCCAGGCAACGATAAGTGTTGAACCCGGTTCCAAACTTCAGAGGACCGACACTTTTTATCGGCTGAAAACTGTTTTGTCAGTCTGTGCTCTTCCTTACGATACTACATTGACATTTTTCCTATTTGAATGAAAACTTCCATGGAGTTGATCAGTTCTGGGTACATGCTAGCCTCGTCAGTTGCTTTTGTGCAGGGTTCGAGAAAACCGCAGAAAGCCCGAATCAGGGCGATTTATCTACATTTAAGAGCAAAACAATCGACGCACTAGTTATTTCAGCTTAAATAAATTGAAAATAAAAACATTAACATGAAAGGAGTATCTTTGTTATTGAACTTTAAAAAAATGTTGCTATTGCATTAATCGGATGACGCATTAAAAATATGCATCACGAACGGGGTTTTACGAATCTTGCTAATTGGAACGCACGTGTGCGACGACTGTGATTGGCCTACAGTACGCTTGTAATCTGGTAATTTATCTTAGTCACTTATCCGAAGTTGACGTAAGTAAGTAATTGCTCGCGTAATTCGCAAGAAAATGGATACCTCAGTCGTCGCAGCAGCTTAGGCAGTTGCATTGTTGAGAGGGCCGTGGAAAATCGACTAAATCTGAGTCAATCAGCTGTGTCAAAAGTGTGGCGTCGGTACCGAGAGACTGGTGGCTACGTCAGCCGGCAAGGGGCGGCCGTAGGCTTGTGACAACGGAGAGACGATACATTTCTCATCTCAATATTGGCGTTGAGCTCAAGCAAGAACTGATTTTGGTCAGAGGTTTGATTTCCAGCTCTTGGACAGTGAGAAGAAGACTGAAGGAGCCAAAAAAGGCAGATACGGGTTCCAAGCTAACCAGAATTTATCGTGGACATCTGTATTGAGACCTCGGCCATTGGAGTCAGATATTATTTACCGACGAATCCAGGATGTACCTACATGACCACGACAGGAGACGTCGGGTCTATAGAAGGCGAAAGAAGCGATTTGATCATTGCTGTATTCAAGAAACTGTCGCATATGAAGATACGGAAAAACGGAGTTGGTTTAACAGCAGACCGCTACATCAGGGATATTCTGGAGGAATATGTTATTTTGTTTGTGGGATTTGTTGGTGAGGACTTTATGCTAATGCACGACAATGCGTGCTGCCACACCGCGTGAGTGACCACTACTTACTTGGTTGACGTCGGTATACTGAAAATTAACTGGCCTATGTGTAGTCCAGACTCTAATTGAGTATGTCTGAGATGAGCTTAAGCGAAGAGTCCGGGCTAGAAATCTTGCACCAGGGAGCGTGATGGAACTGAGAGCGACGTTTATTGAAGAGTAGGAAGCAATTCCTCAAGACAGCATAGGAAAAATTATCCGATCCATAGGTAATCGCTTAGAAAGTGCATTTAGGAGAATCATAAAATTAATTTCAACTGAAGATTTCATTTTTTCTTCTTTTATAATTACCTTCTCACTTTCAACTCCTTTTTGTTATTCGTGTTCTTACGCCCATAACTTTGTCAGAACAAGTTCGATTCCAATAAAAGTGGTATCATTTGAAACTACAGTTTTTAAAATTTCAAACAGTACACTAAACTTTACTTGAAATGCTATCAGAGTGGATACACATTTTTTCAAAACCATGTTGCTGAGTCAATTGTTTTGCTCTCAAGTGTAGAAACACAAAGTCTCTTTAGATTTACAGTACAAAAATTGCTTTACTTTTGTACATAACATTGTACCGAATTCAACTGTTACTTTCTAAAGCTAGCGACGAAGATTGGCTCTTGACTATCTTTTCTTGGGGCAAAGGGAAGGTAACTTTATTAACCAAATGATATTTTTACAAATCGCTCTCTGGATGTTAGGACCTTATTTGTAGTCTGTTGCTAATGCCAAATCCGACATTTGATGGTAAGACCACGTTCGTGTCGTTACAATATAATTCTGTTAGGTTTTTCTATTTTCTTTTTCTAAATTAAACTAGTGATTTAATTAGTTATTAAAACTATTAAATTTTATAACCCTCAACGTTTAAAATGTTACTATTTCTGTTTAAATTAAATGCAGTGATGTAGACGACGTTGGGAAGTTATGAAGTGTAGATTATTTTTTGAAATGCTACCTTTGTCATCATGCCTTTAAAATTGCTGGTTCTGAGAATTATCAGGACCAAATTTTTTAAAACATCCCATTTTCTACTTTTACTCCCTGAAATGTTATCTTTTGAAACACTTTATCTTTAAGCACCATCGTACTAATTTTGTTCATAAGAAACAAAGTCGTATCTCTACCCTCAAAATGCTAATTTGCTGCTCATTTCGATTATAAAATTTGACTTTTAATCCAAACGAAATAATTTGGGTTTAAACCAATAAAAGAGATAATCTCTATCATTGCTCAAAAAATATTTGTAAGTGAAAAAGAAATTAAAATTTTCTGAAGATTGCGATGATTTTTTCTGATAGATGGTCATGGTGGTAGTCTCTTGTAGAAGAATTAATCTCAGTTGCGGTATGTTTATGCGTTTCTTTTCAATTGCAGATCTGATCCTAAGTGAACGTTTGTTAAGTTAAAGTGTTCAGTGATTCATATTAGATAAAAATCAATGATGACTTACAGGTTTGGACTGTCTTTTCATTTATCATAAAACAAATTTTTTATGATTTTTTTGTTGATTTCTCTATCAACAATCTCCTAAAATTTGTCTTTATAGTATAGTTAACATTTAGTTTGTATAGACAGTGAACCATAAATTAATATTTTTCAATAATTTTTTTGTAGCCCGTTTATGTTTTACCAAAAGAAGTTCAACACGTCTTGTTACAAATATGTATCGTCATGTCCAAGGATAAAATGTAAATTCTAAATTTATACTCATTTAGTTTGGACTCGAACCAAAATCTTCCACATTTTGGATAATTGTATAAATATTCTGAAGCACACGTTACAGTGTCAACAATTATACTAACAATAACAAAAGTTTTCTTTTAAAGCAAACAATTTTAGATATTCTTAACATACATTTACACAACTTAAATAAACAGTCAAAAATAAATTTTTACTTACGTGTATCCTGATAGGGCGTTCAGTAGCGTGGTTTTTCCAGAGCCGCTTGCCCCTAAGATAGCCGTTAATTCTCCAGATTTGAATTTTCCGCTGATAGATTGCAATATACATTTGTGGACTGTAAATAATTATAGAGTTAGACGTGTTCTTTATCTGTTCTTGTATAACTATCTTGAGACCCAGTCCAAAGATTTCTACAGAATAGACATTCAGGTTTTTAGAGAGATAGCGAAAGTACAAAGATGTTAAAGGCAAACATTTCTGTAGAAGCTATGCTACTTAAGAATTTATTACTTGAATTTATATTTAAGCTTCCCTTGTATAAAAAATACAGTGTAATGATTGTAATTTAGCAAATATTAAATATAACAAAACATTTGCAAATATCTTTAATAATAAGGCGTTAAGAAGGTTTTTCAGACTAATATTTCTAAGAGTGCTTGAAGTCAATTGGGCCGATAAAACAAATTTCACATATATATGAGAGGGAATCTAATTATAGCCGGTCCTAATTTAAAATTTCAAAAATAAATATAATTTGGAGATTGGCGCGAACAACGTCTTTATGATTGTACACACATAGTTGTAAATAAAGCGTTATACCACCAGGAAATCTCGCCTTTGCGGCACCCCGAGCTCCCCACAAAATTATCAAAAATTAACCACTTATTTGTCATAAGAAGCGTATTAATGAGTTTGGATAATCGAAATTGCATCCATAGTGTTTATTTGTATCTATATTATGTGTTATAAAAAAGCTTCTGAATATTAGCTGGATAATGTTTGGACTTTGCACGCGAATGGTACTACTCCGATATCAAAGTCGAAATTTTTTACCATATAGAATAGAGAAAATATTAGAAAATAACATAAAAGAAATAGCTAAGAGGAAAAAGTAAGAGACTAGGAAAAAAAACAATTAACAGCAGAACAGTGAGTAAATTAAAATTAAATAGATATAAATTGAGGTTAAATAAATAGCAATAAGAACCAAAGTAGCATGTATTGAATAAAAAAAATAAGATTATAAACATACCCAGAACCATGCCAACAATAAATTTGAATAGGCAAAACATCATACAAAGAGAAAGGAGAATAATGTAAATAACAGGCGCAAAGTAGAAAAGAAGTAAATATAAAAAGTTAGCGTTGCTAAAACCTAAAGTTACAACATTAAATAAATAAATTATATACCAATCGTATAAACATCGGATTTTTTGCGTCGTTACAAAGTTTGATTGAAGGGCTGTATTTAAAGTACAAATAAATTTGAAGAAGAAACTAGTATACAAACCAATTAATTTGACAAATAAAAGTTCTTATGCTGAAATATTTTTGGTAGAGGTTGCCCTTACGAACGGCTGACGGGCTATTGAGATAGAGACTTTGTAAAAAAAAGTTTCAGATGATAAACACTAATATGAATCAAATGAACGGAAAACTGGAAGCGCTCGTAGTAGAAATGAAACAGGCAGAAGAAGAAAATACGAAGCTAAAAAGTTAGATGGCTGAACAAAATAAGAGAATAAAATAGTTAGAAAGAGAAATAAAAGAGAATCAGGAATGATGTAAATTATTATAAAGACGAAACAAAAGAAAAGGTATGTAGAATAATAGAAAAAATAAAATAAACTTAGAGATAAAGTTAGATGTGAGAGAAGATAAATTGAAGAAATATTATTAAAATCGACTGAAAGGACTAAAGGACTAATATATTGATCGATCAGGATTATTCTAAAACTGTACAACAAGAAGAGAAAGAATTAGTACCGTAACTGAAAGAAGCTAGCAAAAAGGCCATAGGGCATATTTAAGATACAGCAAACTAATAATCAACCAGATTGAATATGAAAACCAAAGAGAATCCTGCGCAGACAAGTTAATAAGAAGTAATAAGAGAATAGTAGTAGAGAGATTATCTAAAGGCAAAGTTTTGAAAAACAAATAAGAAAAATAATGCAAACAACCAGACAAAAAAATAAAGAAGATATTGAAACTGGACTGAATAATGGAACAATAAATATGGCAATGACACGGATAAAGACGATAACTTAAAGAAGACTATAATGATAAATACAGGAATAAGAAAAAAAAATAAAAAAAAACTCGAAAATAATGAGAACTCTAATAAAAATAAATATCTAGAACGTTAAAGAAATCAACGCCAAAATATGAGATAATTGGGCACCTGGGAATAACAAAAACAAAAAAGAATACTAAAGGTAAACAAGAATTTAAAGGTGGATACGTACTATATTGATCAGGAGTGGAAAATACGAAATGGAGAGCAGGTTATAAATATAAGAAAAAAAAGATTGCTAGATAAAAATATCTAAATGTATATGGGACCATATGGGAAAATAATAAAAGACGATAATAATGAATGACTGTTAGATTTTTGTGTGATAAACTATCTAATACTGACAAACATAAAATTTAAACACAAGGACATACGTAAATTTACCAGAGAAATACAATCAAAAAAAGAAAAATCTATAATAGGACCAACTTCATGATATGCAAAGAGAAAATATTGACATAGTAAGAAGATTGAAAGATGTAAAAGTAAAGTACAATTCCATGCAGAAATTGGAAGTGACTACTACTTAATAAGGATGGAGATTATAAAGAAAAAATAAATAAAACAAGCCAAACGAAAAAAATGATAAAAGAAAAAATTAAAAGCTACACATTAAAAGACGAAGAAATCAAAAAGATAAACCAAAATAAATTAAAAACTATTAGATTAAGCACAAAAGATGTTGAAAAGATAGTAAGAATAGAAAAAAACTGAATTATTTTAAGGAGAATATGATTCTAGCAACCAAAAAAGTTTTGAGATAGTCAAAGCAATAATCTACACACACTAAGAAGCAAATAGTGGACGATAGAAATACAACAGAAGATAAAGGGAAAGAAACAAAAATATAAAAAATTTCTTGAAGCCGCAACAAAAAGAAAGCTATAACTTATATAAAATAAGCAAGTAATAGAAAAGTTAAATATATAGTTAAGCAAGCAAAAAACAAACATGGACAGACTTTGAAAATAAAATGAAAACCAAAAATTATTTTATGGTGTACTAAAACAGAAGAGAAAGATATAATGAAACAATATTTTAAAGAACTAACAGAAGCAAACATCGAAGTACACAAACGAGAAATATTACAAGTAGAAAATAATGAGAGAAATAGTATACAATCGATAACAGAAGAGGAGATTATTCAAGCCATCGACAAATTAAAACTAGGAAAAGCAGCAGGACAAGATGATATTGCAACAGAAATGATAAAATACATGAAAGACAAAGCAAAAGTAGTGCTCAGAGATTTACTAAATAATATCATAAAAACATAAGGAAATACCACAAGACTGGAATATCGGCATATTACCATTGTACAAAAAAGGAGATAAAAGAGAATGTTCAATTACAGAGAAATTACCCCACCAATTGTACTAGGCTAAATATTTAAGAGAATAATCGAAAACAGACTTAGAGAAAAAACGAAAACGCGGTAGGAAAAGTGGACACAAGGAAATATGAAAAAAGATGTACAAGTATAAAAATAGGAACCTAAAAAATGAAATCAATTAACTCCAATGTTATTCGCAAATGATATGGTGGTAGTGGCCGAGTTAGAAGAAAAATTACAAGAATAACGGATTACCAAAATGAACTAACGAATAAATATGAAAATTAATATAAGTAAGACAAAAACTATAGTAATGGCTAAGAAAGAAAAGAAGTCCAAGCTAGAAATAAGTAAATAAAATAAACAAGTTATAAGCTATAACTATTTGGGGACAATAATAGAGCATAAGAAAAAAGTAGAAAAAGAAATATAAAAAACACATTTTTTTTGGGAAAAAAAGAGATAGCAAAGGAAATCAAAACATAGGTATACCAAAAGTCGTAAGACCCTCTCTAACTTATGGTAGTGAATTCTAGATTTTAACAATAAGAAATATAAGTCGAATCAAGGCCACAGAAATGAGGTTTTTAAAGAAAACTAGGATTACTAGAAAGGATAAGACAAAAAGCACAGTAATAGTTAAATAGTTAAATGTAAAACCAATACAAAAAGTAATAGAACTGAGTTGCTTATCATATATCATATAGCTCCTTTGTTGGAGCAAAGGGCGCCCTTATTGGGGCGTTTCATTTGCTTTAGCTTTAGACTTCTTGTGGTGAGATAGCCAGTCTCACGCACTGTCTGGGGTCCGTTCCGTTGTCACAATTCTTTCCATTAGTTCCTTCCATTTTTTCCTATCTTTTGCTATTCTTTTTGCTTGGTTCCAATTTAGGTCTACTTGTTTTAGTTCTTCTGTAATTGTTTTTTCCAAGTATTAGTTGGTTTGCCTCTCCTTCTTTTCCCTGTCCTATTGTACTCCAAGGCTTGCCTGGTTATATTTCCTATCGGTTTTCTAAGGGTGTGACCAATCCATCTCCACTTGCGCTTTTTTATGGTTATCTCTATTCTTTCCTCTTTTGTCATTTCCCAAAGGTCCTCATTACTGATTACTTCTGGCCAGAAGATTCCGCAAATAATTCTGAGGCATTTATTTATAAATGTTTGCAGTTTCTTATAGTGTTTTCTGTCTTATTTCCAGGTTTCTGCTCCATATAGTAGTGTACTTTTTACATTACTGTGGAAGAGTCGGAGTTTTGTTTTTCTGCTAATATTGTTTGACGTCCAAATTTTAAATAGTGAATTGAAGGCTTTCTGTGCTTGTCCTATGCGTCTTTCTATAGCCCTCTCTGTGCCTCCTTTGATGCTTATTATGCTTCCTAGGTAGCAGAATTCGTCTGTTTCCTCTATCTCTCTTCCTCTAATTGTATTCTTGTATTCCCCATGTTGTTTTTGGTTAGTAGTTTAGTTTTGTTTGAGTTTATTTGTAATCCTACTTTCCTAGCATTGTTGTTTAGTTTGATCAGTTTTTGTTGCATGTGTTTTTTATTTGTTGTTATTAGGCAGATGTCGTCCGCAAACTCTAAGTCCTCCAGTTTGCCAAATACATTCCAGTTTATCCCTGTTCTTTTGTCTTCAGTCCTCCTCATTACCCAATCGATTACTATTATAAAAGGAGAGGGAGAGGATGCAGCCTTGTCTCACTCCTCTTTGTATTTCAACTTTTGGGTGAGTTGTCCTTCATGCTGTATGTATGCCGTGGAGTTGTCGTAAAATAGTTTTATTATTTTAATGTATTTGACTGGTATGCCGTATTGTTCCAATATTTTCCACATTACTTCTCTGTCTATTGTATCGAAGGCCTTTTGAAAATCGATGAAATTTATGAGGATTTCTTCTTCAACTTCGGCTGTCTGTTCTAGAATAATTCTTAGGGTGTTGATGTGATCGATACATGTTCTATTTGGTCTAAACCCTGCTTGATTGTCTCTCAGTTTTATATTTATAGGGTTTCTTAATCTTTCTAGAATTATTCTGGTCATTATTTTACTTGTTGTGCTGAGCAGGGTGATCGGTCTCCAGTTTTCGCACATTGTTCGATTTCCTTTTTTGGGTATTTTTATTATTATACCTTCTGTCCATTCCTTTGGTATTTGTTCTTGTGTCCATATCTTGTTTAGTAGTATATAAAGTAGTTCGGTTGAGTAATTTGGATGTATTTTTATTAATTCTGCTTGGACTCCGTCTATCCCTGCTGCTTTATTATTTTTCAGTGTTAGTATTGCATTCCTTATTTCGGTTTTAGAAATTTCTTCTGTAGGCAATTCCAGTGTTCCATGTATGTCTATTATGTCTTCTATTTCTCTATTAGTCTTTGCGTATGCTTTGTATATTTCGGTGAAGTGTTCTACCCATCTGTTTTTAATTTCCTCTTGTGTGGAGAGTACTTCTCCATTTTGTCCTTTTAATTTGGTTGACGTCGTTTTGTTTGGTCCCACTAGTTTTTTTGTTATTTTGTATAGTGTTTTGGAATCATGCTTCCTGGCTGCCTCTTCCGCTGCTCTAGTCATGCTGTTTATGTAATTTCTCTTGTCTTGTCTTGCGCTCTTTTTTACTTCATTGTTTTCTTTGGTATAGTTTTCTTGCCATATTTTCCTCTGGTCTTGGTTTTTCTCTATTAGGAGTTTTGCTCTTGTTGTTTTTCTTCTTTCCAGTTTCATTTGAGATCCATGTTTTATCGTGTCTTTCATTATAACCTATTATTCCTATTGCTGTTTCATTTAATGTGTTTTTATAAGCGTTCCATATCTCTTCAACAGATAGTATCGATGGGTCCATCATAGTGCTGGATTTTCTTTTTATCGCTTCTTTAAACTTCTCTTTTATTTCTGGGGCGTCTAATTTATTTACGTTAAGTTTTCTTCTTTTTGGGTTGAGTTTATACTTGGCTTTTATACTGATTTTAATTTTTGCTCGCACTAGCGTGTGATCTGATGCGCAGTCTGCTCCTCTCATAGCTTTTACATCTTGCAATGTGTTTCTCCATTTCTTTTCCATGAGGATATGGTCAATTTGGTTGTGAGTTGTTCCATCTGGTGAGGTCCAAGTTGTTTTGTTGATGTCCTTATGTTGAAATAAAGTTCCTCCTATTGTGAGGTTGTTTAGGGCGCAGAATTCTGTTAATCTTGTGCCATTATCGTTTGCCTCACCTATTCCGTGTCTTCCCATTACATTCTCCTTTCCCTCGTAGTCTCTTCCTACTTTTGCGTTCATGTCACCTTTGATGATTACAATATCTCGGGTATATTTAGTTTTTAGTTTCGTTATAATTGTGTATATTTGGTTATAGAACATATCTTCACTTCATCTTCTTGCTGGTTTGTTGGGGCATACACATTTATTATGATTATGTTCCTAAATTTTGCTCTAAATCTTGCCCATATGATCCTTTCTGATACCCCTTCCCATTCTAACAGTGCTTTTGTTGATTCTGTATTTAACATTATTGCTACCCCACGTTATTTGTGTGCCTGTTCATCTTTGTAGCCTGAGTAAATAATGGAAATGTTGCCTGCTAACTTTCTCTGACACATCCCATTCCATCTTGATTCGGCTATGCCTAATATACTGATTTTGTATTTTTCCATTTCGTTTGCTATTTGGTACTTTTTTGTTACTTCTGCCATAGTTTTAACGTTCCAGCAGCCTATAAAGGTTCTGGTTCTTGTGTCTAGGGTTGTTGCGCTAGTATTTGCTTTCCTTTTTTTCTTCTTTTTATTTTTAATCTTTTTTATTTTTAATGTGTCTTTATAAACTAAACCTAACTTTTTTCTACATTTGCCTTATACTCGTTATCCTTGTTATTTGCCTTTGTTGTCGTCAGTTTATCCCTTGTATTTTGCTCTATTAGTTTTTTGTTCTTTTGACTTGTGTGATCATCAACAGTTTCTCTTCCGCTGACGTACCTTCGTTTCTTAGGGGTTGGTTCTGGTCTTCTGGGGATCTCTCGCTGGCAGTTCTTCCTTTCTTCTTATCTAAGTCTGCGTTTGTCTGTATTCCTTCCATGTTTCCTAGTGTTTGTATTGTTGTTTTTGCTCTGTTTGCGTTATCTCCGTCTGACTGTTCAGGTGATTCTACCATTTGTAACTGTTGTAGTGTGAATTGGTCTCCATTTATTATTAATGTATCATTTTTCATAATAACATGATGTCCTTTGTTTCTGATTTCTTTCATGTAGTTCTTCAATTTCCTGCGTATTTCTTGCATTTCTTTGGAGTAGTCTTCTTCTATATAAATTCTCGTTCCCTTTAGTTTTTTTGTTGCTCTTAGGATTGCCAATTTCTTGGTCCAGCTTTTTAGTTCAACTAAGATTGGACGGACTTTATTTTTGTCATGTGGTTTCCCAATTCTTCGAATATCCATTACCTCGTCTTCCATGGATGTTGGCAGATCCATGTCCCTTAGAACCATTATTGTTTTTTCTTTTAGTATGAGTTCGCTTTCTTCTGAACTTTCTTCAACTCCGTGTATAATTATATTTTTCTTTCTTGATTCTTTTTCTAGCATAGCTATTTTCTTCTCTTGTTGGTCTATTCTAGTCTTTACTTGGTGGTTCTCTATCTTTAGTTGGTTGTTTTCCTTCTTTACTTCTATTATATCCTTGTGTATTTTATCAAGTTTCGTTTTCACTTTTCTATTGCCTTTAGTTTAGAATTTATATCTTCTAGTATTTTTCCATTTTGTGTTCTTCCATTCTGTACTTTGTATTTCGTATTTACGCGCAATTTCTGTGTCCCTTCCGTGTTTTATTTTACGTTTTGTTTTATTTTCACTTTTATTTTTATGGTAGTATGAGTTTTATTTGGTTTCCACTAGTTTTAAACACTATATTTATGTATTTTTATTTTATTTCTCTGCGATTTAAATTTGCCTTAATCCAACGCTGTGTGTTGTTTACGTTTGGCGCGGATAATACGCGTCCGTGACCGCGCTTATCACTTCACCTCGCTCGAAGTTTGCCTTCTCTTATCTCTCTCCTCGATTTAAAGTTTATTTCCCTGCTATTAATTCTAATCCTACCTTAATTTCTACTAGTATATTGTTTCTTGTCACACTTGTTTTACTTATCCACTCGCCATTTTATACTTATTTCGCATTTAAACACTCGTTTTTACCGATATTATTCGCCGCAAAATAATTTGTAGCCAATATGTCCACGCACAGAACCGACTTCCGAACTGAGTTGCTTAGGACATCTAAATAAAACGAAATAATACCCAAACAGGTATGTAAATCGAGATTACAAGAATGAAACAAAGTAGAACGTCCACAAATACGATGAGAAGAACAAATTAGGAATACATTGGCGCGAAGTAAGAACAATGACAAAGGACAGAAGGATGAAGTGTAATATGTGAAAATGCAAATGTAAAATAAATAAAAAATTTCTAATACTTCGCATTCTTTATGCTGTTTGTCTAATATTATTAATGCTTGTGTTAATAGTGATTTCGGCTAAACAGTTAAAGTCTACTGCCTTTTACCCGGGATTTCGAAAATCATATAGAAAATAAATTTTTTTAGCTGTAATAGCTTAGATAAATTTTTCCGGCCAGACATCGGAAGAAAGAAGCAAAGGGTATCGCCTCCTAAGGTCAAAGTTTAATTGACGAAGATATAATAATACAAAATAAGAATTGTTATTTGGGTTATTTGGGTGACGCTTTCAAAATAAAATGTTGATTATATTTATCTATTAAGCCAACAAAAGTACAAAAATAAATGGGTTATTTTTCTATTTATATATTAACATTCTGCGGTAATTTTCTTTTAAATTATGTGCCAAACTACAAAGCTTGCAAGACTCTATATATATATATATATATATATATATATATATATATATATATATATATATATATATATATATAATCTTCATAACGTCAGTCGTATTATGTGAGGTCCCACGATAACGTGAAGAACTACGAGGGCAATTCAGATTTGTTTGGTTATCAATGCCAAACACGCTTAGATACAGAACCTTTGCTATACACATTAGTATCTTACAACACTACATTACTTTTAAACATAATCGTCCTACAAATTGAGGCACTTATGATAATGTTTTATAAGGTTTGAAATTCCTTCTTCAAAAAACTCTCCCATCTGAGAATAAAGCATCTTAAAGTGCAGTGTCATTGTCAAAGCAGTTGGACAAACAGGTCTCATCGCCGGTCACAATTCTATTCAGAAATTGTTCTCCTTCCTCGGCAATAACGAGAGCGAAAGTCTAAAGCAAAAGACGCTTTATGTATTTTGTGTTTCTCAGACAGCAGTTTGGGTACCCAACGCATACAGAACTTGTGGTATCCTAGATTTGTTGTCACTACCTTGTACAAAACATTTCTAAAAGTTGCGGAAAGTATACAGAACTTTACATTTGGCAGGATTGTCAACAGAAGCATTAATTTTCAATTGATCTGGCGGATAAGGAGAGTAATGATTTTTTGAATAAAGCTAACATTTGTCAGAAATGTTTGAAAACTGATTTTTTAATTTTGTACCTGTGATATTTGAACATAAGAAATAGGTGTCCTTTAGTCACCTGCTATGTGTAATGGATTGGCATGGTCTTGAAAGTGTTTCTATGTAAACTTATTAGGTGGCGGGACTGTGGTTAGTAATGTTTATTTGACTTGTTAACCTTGTGGGATTTTAAACAGATAGTTAACATTAACGTTCTACGTTCTAAGCTAGTGAAAACCACTAGTAAAATATGGATTATAAGACAGCAAGCACATGGCAACAACAAAATATTAAGAAGCCGTGGCTTTGAATTTCACAAAAGGTTTTGGTGGGTATGGAATGAAAAACTACAGTAAGATTTTATACGAAGAGCTTGTAACACTAAGGCATATCTAAGTACTGGTAGCTACCGATACCTTTTCAAGTATACAAAAGTGTGCTATGATATTGAAAACAAGATTGTATGATTCTTATAATAGGTACATAAATAAGTTCTCAGCTTTTTTCTGCAAAATTAAAATTTTATTTAAAAACAAACAAAAAAAAAGCTTAACTATCAAAGTATTCTGCGTTGGCATCGATGACCTTACCATCTTTCGTTGTGCAATTCTGATGAAGCTCACCGGCTTCGAGACGATAAAGTTATCGATGCATTTTCGGGTAGCTTCTTCGAATTCTGTTTTGAAGTGCGTATCAGCCAGTGATGCTGTAACGACCGGAATAAATGTTAATCGATGGGCCATGTTCTGGGCTATACTTCTTCATGTGAGAAGTTCAAGCCGAACGCGTCTGCAGCTCATCCGTGTCAAATGTTTGATGGCTGTCCAGCGACGTGGTTGATCTTCAATGACTAAACTCTCCGGAAATTTGGTACCACTGTCTGGGCTATACGTCGCATGGAAAGCTTCCACATGCGACAAATCATTGCGTCTGCAGCTTTCAAGTCGCAAAGTGGATAGAAAATCGAACATGCTTTTGTGATTGCCATCGTGAACACAGCTGATTATTGAGGTTGATGTGCATCAAGACGCCAAACTCGCACGATCGTTTCGAAAGATCAAATGGTACCACTTGCTTTAAAACGTTGCACGAGGCGCATCTACCATAGTCAGCATAAACGGTGATTTCGTCCTGGAAATCTAAGCTGAGAACTTTTATACTTTACTGATTGTAAATATCGCAAAGTCACTTTAGATAAAGGGTCGATACATAGTTCTTTGTGATTCCATTTTGTAACACGATATGTTGTCTATTATACTAATGTTTTATTGCATCATATTACGCCAAATCGCTGATGTTTGTCGAAAAGTTTATAAAAAATTACACTATTTTAAACCCACGAAATAGACATCAAAACTGTTACTTCGACTAAACGGTGATTTGCGTCCTGTGAAATCTAAACTGAGAATTACTGTTGATTCACCTATTACTTATAGAAGGTTTAAGACTCATCTATAGTTACTTTTCTCAGAAAGATTACTTGTTAAGATAAAGCTGTAGATATAAAGTCTTACGTGAAAACATTTGATATTATTTTTAATACATGTGAAACTGTATTTCACATGGACTGATGAAATTAAGCTTTGTGAAGTTACTGTGTACCGTTATTTGGCGAATACTTGAAGCATAATTTGCGAATTTTTATTATGGTCTGGATAAGGTTGATATCTGTAGTGGATAAGCAGTCACTGTTGTGTTCATCTTTGAGAGTAATATTACCGCTCAGAACGTTAATCCAGGTGTTAATCGATTGAAAACTTGTTGCACCACTCTTATAGATGGTTCAAATTTTGTTTTCCGTAACTCTACGTCCTAAAATCCTTTAAATTCTTTTCATACTTATAATTGTATGAAGGGTACGCATAACTCTTTAATGAGAATGATACGTATTCTACAAGAGCTAGACAATGACTAAAAAAGGACGACGTCATTGTTAAAGAGATAGGGTTGCATGTTTATATAAACATTGCTAGGTACAGCATCTACTTGTATATATACCATGATCATGAATAGTATCGGCAGTGATAGGTTTACTTCAAGAAAGCTCCTCTGCTTCGATGAGCTACAGCTCCCTCTCGCCTATATTGAAGAAGAGTCTTATTCTAATCCAAATGGTTCTATCATATCCACCCAATACTTTCCGTTTTCTAAACCCATGCACCAAGACACATGGCCAGTGTGGTGCATTACGGCTAAAAACTCCCCAAAATAAAAGAAGTCAGAAAGCAACGGCCCTTTAGTCCGCAACAGCCTCACATCCCCCGATTACGACGATGGTTGGACAAAAAGAGAGGCAAAGGATACTAAGAATGCCTGCGTTGGACTTGGTCGTCATGAATAAGACTATCGAGAACTACAGGAAGTGATTAACGAACTTAGCAACAGCTCAAGAGAAGTTGGACTGAAAATGAACAAAGCAAAGATTATGATAATGACAAACGCAAGCGAAAATATAAACATCATTTTAGAAGGCACGCCGTTGGAAATTGTTGATAAATATATATACATAGATTAACAATTCTCCACAGAAAGAAAACACGTCCGAAAAAATTAGAGGAAGAATACGAATAGATTAGTCTACATTTGGAAAGCTCAGCTACATTTTAAAAACAAAGAAGTTTCAAATTATTTAAAAGCCACGGTTTACAACTAATATGTCACCCCGGCAATTCTGTAGCTGTGAAAGATGAAGACTTACAAAAAAAGAACTTTTAGTGGTTGGCGAGAACACAAAGGGCACATGAAAGGTAAGTGCTCGGAAACACTTGGATACGCCGACAAACAAAAATTATCGATATTATGGAAAGAATTGCACAGCTAAAATAGCAATTGGCTGACCATTTGGGATGTAGAGAAGATAATAGAGGACTAAAACTATATTATCGTGAAAACTGCAAAGTTACAAAAGAGGAAAAGAAAGACCAAGTAGAAAGTGGCGGGATAACTTACAAGACGTTGCAAGCATACAGTGGATGACGTTAGTTATTGACAGAGAAATATGGAAAATTTTGGGAAGGCCTACATCCAACAATGAATGGAAAAGGCTGATCATGATCGTGATAGTAATTATCATCAAAAGAAAAAGCATAGAAAGTTGTATTTCCCAATTGTAATGTTATCGAGTCAAGCTGTATGTACAGGGGTGTTAAGGTAAGCCCTGAATATCTTAGGTTATATTGTAGGAAACTGAAACACCGTTTTATGCGTATGTGCAATCCCTTATTAAGTAACACAACAACCTACAATTTTGACAAAATGAGCCGAGAATACTACCCCAGAGCTATTGTACTCGACTTCCTTTGCGTCAGAACTTTGCCGACAGTTATTATTGCCTACTTTGGTTACAAAAACACCTAAGTTTACGACATAGCCAAGAAGTAGAGCAAATTTGATTACCGGGAAAAAGTAACTGTTGACAGGGCAACTCATAATAGGCAATGTGATCGCAAGAGGAGTGACTAGTTCGTCTGCGAATTGAAAGAGAAGATAGATCAGGATTTTGGGCGAAGCACGATTAACTGTTGTTAAAGGTCTAAGCACTACTGAATGATGTCAAACATGACAGATTTGGCTTTCTAAGAATCATTTCGGCCAAAAAAAATTATCTAGGAGAGCAAAGTAAATTGCCAAAATAACAGTCGGATTTGCCAAGATTTTCCTAAAGTGTCTTTCGTCATGCATACAAAGTTCCCATTTGTTATGGGAGTGGGATTTGTAATCAGCGAAGGGAATGTTTTGGCGCCCACTTCTTTGAGAAAAAGCCTGAAGGTGAATACTGGCAGCTACATCAACGTGCTGAAGATAGTTATCAAGCCCTGGATAGATAATGTGGCCGTTAAGTGGGAGTACGTGTTTCAGTAAGACTACACTCCAGACTACTACAAGGAATGCTGTACAATTTGAATTACTACTAGTCCCCCGACTATTGTGTGTGAGGTGTGGTCGAGGCGAGGGTCTATAAGAGGCCCAATCGTAACACCTTAACACCTTAAGTGCCTTCATCATAGAGGTAGTAACACATGGACAAGAGAAAGTTTTGTTGGCCTGCAGCAGCCTTTGGATCCCAGTTCAAAAAGGTTGTGGCCCCTTATGGGGACTACACTGAATAATATGGTTCTCAATACTATTTACTATAGTTTTGTTAGCTGCATGCGAATATATTTAATTTTTTATTTATTTTAATGTTATTTTCTTTGTTTATTTTCTGGATTTACCTCGGCGACTGTGTATTACTCTTTTTTTCCGTGAAGCTATTGAAATCACTATAATATAAGACGACTGTTAGTAAAAATAATCGGAGACTAATTCTTAAAGATTTGATCATTTAAAGGGAAAATGTAATTTTATTTCTTAAAACCTTTCTCTCATCTAGCAAAATAGAGGATTTTGATATTATATTGTATTATGACAGAGTTTGGGAAACTTTAAATGAGTAATAATTAGAAAGCGTAGTGTGTGAATAGATAATAAGATAATTTTGCGACGAGATGGTCTGGTTTTCCAAGGCATAGTTTAAGTTAATGAGATGTTGAGGAAAGATTTCCAATCTCTATGGCATACCTAATTTTATTGGAAGCAGAAAAACCTTCTTGGCATACATATACTAGGGTTTGCTGATAGTTCATAATCTTGTGAGTTTGGGGTTGCTAAGCCAAGCCAAGCCTAGATTTTCGCGGAGCTGCTTTATTGTCTCATGAGTTTTAAAGTGGAAAAGTTAATAATAAAGTATTTTTATCTTAAAAAATGCAGCACTTATTGTCATTTAGAAAGTAAGTACATTTTTTGGAACACCCTGTGGTTGCATTCAAATGGTAAAGGCAAAAACACGTTTTATTTATAACAACTTACTTGGCCTTTTAACTGTATAACTGAGGTCTTCAAATTCTATGTCTAAAGGTGGTTCGCAAGAAGTAGCACTCATTTTTATTGCCGCAATTATTACTAATTTACTTAGTTTATACGGATCAATATTTTACTGCGGCGTGGCGCACTGATGTGAACTTGTAGACTAAACTAGAACGATAGCGGATGTTAGAAGTCAAGATTTTTTATTTACCGCTACAATCAATAATCGTTTGTGATTAGTTATATGTAAATGAGTTTATAAGTATCACTTTAGGGTTATCAAATTGCAACTTTGTAATGAAATAATAAAACGAAATAGCAATTTGTACTTCAAAATATTGGAAGGCCGTAGATAGAGTTAGATTCAAAAGAAAGTACACACATATAAAATATAAACGACCACAATTACCTGCAGTTTTATGTATTGTTGTCTATACGTTAGTTTGATTACGTGAATAACAGGGTACTGGAGGTAAATTGTGTTAAAGCTAAGATTTTATCAAGTTTTTACTTGTAATTGGATTTGTGTCATTTTTGTTTAACTAACGAAACACAAAATTAATTATCAACTATTTTTATTTCTTAATTTACTTTATATTTACTTTTTTCAGCCAATAAACAATTGTTTAATAAAAATAACCTTTGGATCAGTACATTAAGATAACATAGATTTCCAACGGTCCGCGGCCTACGTTGAAAGACCTCAAGCTTCAGGCGTCCTCACAGATTGAAATCGTAAAGGGATCTAGCCGGCCTGAAAACATTTGACCCAGAACTTTTCGAGAAATTCTTGTTGTGTGTACGGTAGCGCCGTTTGTTGGAATTATAGTGAGGCATTTTTATGTATGTCGGGTTTGGGCTCCAAGAAATTGAGTAACATCGTACTATAGCAAACAAATGTGACAGTCACTCAAATTTTTTTTATTCAAAGAAGTTTTTGAGTCTCGGAACTGGACGGTAAAACAAAAGACAACTGGCGAGAACACGGATAAGATTAGGGACATGGAACATAACCTCCCTTATGGTAAAGAAACCAAAGGCGGTAGAAGAAATGAAAAAACATAAAATACAAATATTGGGCGTAACGGAAACATAAAAAGAAAGACTACCAATAGGAACTAGGGCAACAGAGGAAATAGGAGTTATTCTAAGCAAAGAATTAGAAACAAAAGCAACAGAATGGAAACTCATAAATTACAGGATTCTAAAATTAAATTTAGAACTTCAAGAGAAGGTAGGAATTATCCGAGATAAAGGAATGTTCTACGAGGATCTACAATGAACCACCAAAAGAATGCAAAATAAAAACAAACATGTAATTGTAATGGATGATTGGAATGCTCACACAGGAAATAAAAAAAGTGGAACACGAAACAATGAAAACCCATGAAAAACAGAGAGAAATGAATGAGAATAGAGAGAGAGGATGATAGACTTTTGTATCTTAAGTCACATGCTAATAGACAATACTTGGTTTTTACCTAAAGACATACATAAGATTACCTATGAAGCAGAGGAACTAAGACATAAGATCACGACAACTTTATAACCTACTTCAGAATCATGAGATATGCAGTTAACGAGGCATATAACTAAATACGAACCATAAACAACTGCTAGCAAAAAACATACAAAAACCAACTTCAGACCAACTAAAGAACTATCCTAGAATAAACCTAGAAGCTGTAGAAAACCCAAAAATGTAAAATAGATATAAAGAAATACTTACAAAATAAATTAACCACAACGGAAGAGGAAAAATAAACCGACCCTAAACAAGAAATGGAACACCTTCAAAGCAAGAGAAGTATGCGGCACGAAAGTAGTAACACAAAACCCAAACCAAAAAAGGACAAATTAGTGAAACAAAAAGCTAAAAAATTAGAGAAAAGAAATAAGCTTAGTACAAATACATAGGAAACAAGACGATGTAAAAGCCAGAAAGGCTTTCGAAAGCAAAGCAAATCATTCTTGTGAACTTGTAACCTTTGTAGCTCGGGTCAAATGAGAGCTACAGATCTGAAATTTAATACCAAAAAAGATACCGACCTAAGGTATAAAGTAAGAAATATGAAGTACGAGAGAAGAGAATTGCAAGCTAAAACTCCGGAAATATTAAAGGTATGGAAGGAACACCACCCACAAAAATTTGAAAAAGGAAGTAGAAGAAGAAACCCTTACAGAACAAGAAGAAGAGAATAGTCTAGTGAATGAAGAAAAAGAAATAATACAGGAAGAGATAATAGAGACTTTGAGAAGCTATAAGCTATAAGTATAGTAAGGAGCGGGAAATCACCCGGAGATGACAATCTTATCTCGAAACTGTTTAAAAAAAAGGCTCCTATAGTAAGTAATAGGTGTATAAATAAGTTCTCAGCTTTTTCTGCAAAATTAAGTTATGTTTAAAAACAAACAAAAAAAGCTTAAGTATCAAAGTATTCTCCGTTGGCATCGATGACCTTTTGCCATCTTTTGGGTAGCTTGCGAATTCCCTGGTGATGGAAGCTCACCGGCTTCGAGACGATAAAGTTATTGATGCATTTTCGGACTTCTTCTTCTGTTTTGAAGTGCGTATCAGCCAAGTGGTGCTGTAACGACCGGAATAAATGATAATCGGAAGGGGCCATGTCTGGGCTATACGCCGCATGTGGGAGAAGTTCCCAGCCTAACGCGTCTGCAGCTCATCCGTGTCAAATGTTTGAGGGCGTCCAGCGCGTGGTTGATCTTCAAGACTAAACTCTCCCCCGCGAAATCTTTGGCACCACTTTTTGTACGTTGCATGACTTACAGCATACTCACCATATGCAGCACAAATCAATTCGGTGGCTTCAGCAGCGTTTTTCTTAAGATGAAACGGGAAGTGGGCAGAAAATCGAATATGCTCTTTTGTGATTGCCATCGTGAACACAGCTGATTATTGAGGTGATGTGCATCAGACGCCAAATCGCATGATGTTTCGAAAGATCAAATTTCATTGCTTTAAAACCGCAAGAGAGCGGACTAATACGTTACATATAAACGGTGATTTTTGTCCTGTGAAATCTAAAGCTGAAAACTTATTTATACATCTATTAAATCGTTAAAAAACCGTCCAACTGGCATTGGCGCAAGAAGAATAACATAATAACTCTCTCATCCTATACACGATGCGATAATTACAGAAACGACTAAGGACTAAAGTAGAGCAAAGAATACAGGACAAACAAAAACATTTCTCCCCAGAGAGACCGACACAAGGCAACATTTTTACAATAAGAACCGGAATAGGAAAAAAACATAAACAAAAGCAAGGAACTATACCTGGCCTTTATAGATATAAAATCTATGTTTGATTGAGTACCCTGGAAATATAGGATGCACTCGGAGAACTAAAGCTTTGATCTAAAATGAGGAGAGTGATAAAAAATTTACACAAGAACATACAAAAAAGTGCGTCTAAACGGGCATATTTCGGAGATCTTCAGAATAAAAGGGGGATAAAACAAGGAGATAGCCTAAACCTAATACTCTTTGTACAGACTACATCTACACAAAGTGCAAAATTAAAACTAGGAAATCAAGACTAGGATATCTAAACCTAAGTCTAATAAGAACTCAAGACTTAGTATATAAAAGCGACAAATTAATAGCAAATAACCCACAACAGCTAAAAACAAACATAGACATTTGGAAAGACAACCTATAATAAAAAGGGATGGAAATAAACATAGAAAAAAGCAAAATAATACATAAAACAAAGGCGAGAATGATAAACAAGTAGATGTAGGAATAAACGGGAAGGAGTTGGAACAAGTAGATACCTACGAATAACTAGGAACAGTATAAGTAAAAATGGAAGAATAGATGGGAAAATAGGAAACAAGATAAATAAAGCCAACCGGATATACTACCGGATTAAAACCTTAGTAGGAAAGAAATAATTAAACAAAAAAAAAAACAAAAATGCACATATATAAAATCATATATATTCCAACAATTCTACATGCAGCGGAATCCTGGGCAGTAATCGACAAACATAAATCAAAGGTTAGAGAGAGCTGGAATAAGACCCCATAGTAGAAGAGCTATAAAGAAAGCAACTACAGCGGTATAGACATATAGTTCGCATGGGGGAGGAAAAATATCAAAAAAAAGAAAATTGAAATTAAAAGTGCAGTGAAAGAGAACTGAAAAACCCAGGGGATGACGGTAAGACACTCCAGCAAATCAAAATCCTAGCTAGCGATAAAAAATATATAAAAAACAGCTCAATTTTTCAACACCGTGAGGTGTAAAGGGAGATGATAGAGTAAGTTAGTAAGCACCTCGATAAATGAAAATGAGCTTTGTCACTACTAACCACCACAACATCAGTTAGAACATTTGTCAACATATGCTACCAGACGTATTAGTCACATTCTTTATGTTCTTGGACCACCAATACTTTGGTAAGGATGGAAGATAAGATCGCATTGTACACAGAAAATTCTCCACAAGCTCCGGTCAGATGTTCCCGAGGCGAAAGCATGCTTAGCGGAGAAAGATTGTGGAGATATGATAACAGTCTTTCCTACTGTGGTGATATTCTCGGTTATCCGAATGCTACTAATTCTACCGGATAATTTCCATTTTAACGCAGTGTGTTGCAAATTGTGCATCAACATTATGGTTTTCTTAACAGAAGCTCTTCCGTGACGACTTACTCCGAAATATCTACTAAATAGCCGCTGCGTCACAGTCACAGAATCATCGATGTTCACCACCCACGCTGTGAGGAACAATAAAACGGTATACCTTGTGCTGTTCAAAGATGTACGACTCAAGCGCCGTCTACCAATACATCACGTAGTCAATTAAAAAAGAGAAGATTATTCTGATGGACCCTGTACATCATACCTATTTTATTCTTTAAATTAAATCTACAATATAAACAGGTGAAAATATACTCTAAATGATATTTTCAAAATATTATATTATTATTATTTACACATGATAAATTTAATGAAAGAATTATATAATCTTGCAATAGAAATTGATAAAATGTTTCCAATTTTGTTTTAAACGAACTTTATCATTTCCGGTGTGATTGCATCTTTGTCAGCTGCTTTGCCTAATTTTAACTTTCCTATTGCCTCCTCTATTTCTTCTTCTCTTATTTCCGTCTTTTGTTCCCCGTTACCTTCTTCAACGTCATCTTCTTGGTTTTGTCTATCCGTATATGTTAACTCTTCAAAATATTCTCTCCAACGGTCCATTATTGCGTCTTCGTTTGTTATTATATTTCCGACCTTATCTTTTATGTTGAGCATGTTATATTCCTTTTTTCCTTTGAGTTGTTTTAATATACCATAGAATAATTTTTGGTTCTCTCTATAGTTTTTCGTCATTTTGAATTCAAATTCCTCCTCTGATTTCTTTTTGGCCGCTTGGATTGATATTTTAACTTCTTTCCTTTTTCTTTGTATATATTGTAGTCTTCAGCTTTTTTGGTGGTTAAATATTTTTTCCATGCCTCTTTTTTCTTCTTTACTATTTTCCGTATGTCTTCTGTCCACCATTTAGTTTTTCTCATGTTGTTGTGTGTTATTTTCTTTTTTACGCAGCTTTCTTCCGCTGCTGTCAATATACTATTCTTAAAGTTTTCCCATTTTTCTTCTAGTCTAGATGAGGTATCTAAGGCGGATAGTGGGCAAAATAAGAAGAGATAGGGTCTGTAACAGATCCATACGAGATGAACTAGAAATCACACCGTTGGTAGAAGAAATAAAAACCAAACAGCTACAATGGTATGGACACCTGGTCAGAATGAGCAATGAACGATACCCAAAAACCGTTTTTGAAATGAGATGTGATGGAAGGAGAGACAGAGGAAGACCCAGGCGAAAGTGGGAAGACATCAACGAATCAGCAAGAGAAAGAGGACAGACCCTAACACAAATCCGAACCCTTGCAAGGGATAGACACTCATTTAAACAATGGCTCAAAACCCCGGCACCGTGAGGTACAATGGGAGAAGAGGAAGTAAGTAAGCATTCTTCTTATTTTCATTATCACTAGATAGTGATCACTTCCTATCACTGCTTGTCTTTTAACTTTTACGCCCTTCACTTTTTTCCATTTATTTTTGTTCACTAGAAAGTAGTCAATGATTGATTTCACCTTTCTACTCTCCAATACTCTTGTGTACTTGTGTATGTCCTTATGTTTAAATTTTGTGTTTGCTATGATTAGGTTGTATTCAATACACATTTCTATTATTCTTTAACCGTTGTTGTTTAACGTCTTCTCTCCTTCTTTGCCCATCTACTCTTCTTTTCCTCTGTTCTTGTTTCCGACTCGTCCGTTTAGATCACCCAATATTATTAAATTTTCTTCCCCACTATCTCTTTAGGTTTGTATCTCTCCGAAAAATTTGTCTTTTTCTTCTTTTCTTGCATCATCATTTACTACATATGCTGTGATTATTGCCCATATTTCTTCGTCTATCAGTTTTGTTTTTACCGTTAATATTCTTTTATTGACATACTCTTCATGTATCATGTTCTTTAGTTTATTTGGGGCGATTATAAAACCCACTCCTTCCTTTGCTCTCTCTTTCTCCTCTACTCCCGACCAGTACATCCAGTATCCTTTTGTATTTTCTTTATACCTTTTCCTTTCTTTTTTGTTTCCGTGATTTGAAGTATTTCTATATTTTGTTGTATAATTTCCTCCACGAGTTCCTCTTCTTTCCCCATACTGCTTCTTACGTTCCAGGTACCTATATTAATCTCTTTTACCTCTGTACTGATTCCTTTATTTGTTGTTTTTATGATAATCCTGTTAATTGCCATTGTTGTCATCTGTTCCACCTGCCGGCTATCCGTTTTTTTTGTTATTTTTTTGGTTTATAGGTGTTATTATAATTTCCATTACTTCCAGCCTTTCTGTGTTCGAGTTCCAGTTCCACCAGCTATTTCTCGTAAAGATTTTTTGGTACCCCACCTTGGCTGTCCTTCCTTTCCCTTTTTCTATTTTTACCAAATCCCTTAGATCTTTTTGTATTTTTGCTTCAGTTTGGCTTAATTGTTGTCTATGAAATATTGAGTTCCCTTCAGTTTTTCTTTATTTTTCATAATCGCTTCCTTTCCTTCCCAACTATCTAATTTAACTATTGTCGTTTGTAGTTTTCATTGTCTAGGCTTTAATTTCTGTACTTCTTTTATTTTGAAGTTCACTTCTAACTTTTTAGATAGGAATTTCGCAACTTCAGCTACTCCGCCATTGCCTTGAATTTATATCCCTTAATTACAATACTTTACTTCTCCTGCTGCCTCTCAATGTTCTCTATTTTTCTCTCTAGGTCTTTTATTTTTTCCTTCATCTTTAGATTCTCTTCTCTCAATTTGACCATTTCCTCGTGGTACTTTTTTTGATCTTTCCTTATTGCCTTAATGTCTGCCATCATATCCTTCATCATTTTCTCTAGGATGGCTTCTCCTTTATCTTTCACTGGTATTCTTCCCGTTTTTTAACTTCTATTTGAGACTTCTTTTTCTGTTACTGTCTTCCGTAGAAGATTCTTCGCTTACGTACTTTTTTGCTGTCCGTGATAGCGCCATCCTGATTTCCGCGGTTTACATATTGTTGTTTGCGCTCACCGTAAGTCTCGTTGGTTATACTTCCTTGAATAGAGTTATTGAATACAGTAATTTATGTATGACCCTATCTAATTTATCTTCTTATATTTATTTACATACGTGTTGCTTCCGCTCGTAAGGCGCGAAATTCGAGTTTATTTACGGAGCAGTTGACATGCAGTCGTACTCACTAACCTAACACAATTATTATATGTGTAAATGATGGCAAAATTAATTATATAATCTATTAAAAAGATGTATAAATATAATTGGTACAAAAAGTTCAATTTATGAGCAAAAATAGTGAATTATTAAAATAACTAAGGATAGTTCAATATTAAATTGCAGGAAGTTCTTGCTATTTGGATTGTCGAGACTAGCGTCTTACACAGCGTTAAGCATTATCTCTCAAGTCGACCTTTCAGAGGTGATAAGCTTATCTGTAGGCGTCTGTCTATTTACGTATTTGGTTACTTTGAATGTACTTAGTAATTGGTTTAGCTTAATTACTGTATGTTTCTCAATTCAATTTTTTAATTTATGTATAGCCCTATCTAATTTATCTTATATTTATTGAAAAGAATAATATTTTAAGTGCAGTGTAGCAATATACTGTATGACATGTGAATACGATGCTCATCAATTAAGTATTCGCACAGTACGAGTTGCATTCAAGTTATAACACCTCTGATTTTTTCTCACAAACTAATCACACGAAAACTGTGAAACTTTCATAACGTCGACGTCATGATTCCATGGCCGCTGCGACGATTCTTTAGGAGTCTTCTTTGACCACTGGAAAATCTCTGATACAATAGCGGCCCGACAGTGTCTTTCACTGTTGGAAACAGTCAAAAGTCGCTAGAAGTCAGATCAGAGCATGAAAAGTTACTTCAAAGTTGTCAGCATTTGTGGCACCCACCTGGAAGACACTTTTTGCATTTTCAAGCTTTCATGCAGGATTGTGTGCACCGATCCCGCGGAAATGCCAACTTTGGAGACAATGTGTTCCACACTCATTCGGCGATTCTCCAAAAACAAGTTTCTTCATTCGCTTTATCATGTCGTCAGGCCGGCTGGTGCGAGGTCGAGATTGTCTTGGTTTGTTGTCACACGACGTTCTGCCTTTTTTGAACTGCCGCACCCACAAACGCACTTTAGACACATCGGTGTCACACCACGCAAATGGAGAAAATGAATGATTACACGCTGTTGTTGTAACAAAAACGGCGCCATTTTAAGTATCAAAACAGTCCTCGTTCTTGCCGCTAGAGTCCTGTGTGCCGTGCAGTGCTGCCATCTCTGTCACGCATTTACAGAGAGTGCGCGCGTATTTTGAAACAAACCGCACTATCTGTTCCCAGTCCCGAGAAAAAAAAGCGGAGGTGTTATAACTTGAATGCACCTCTTAGTATCCATGATGTATACAGGTTAAGCAGAGGAAGCGCTACTAAAGAAATTAACACATTATAGATATATAAAATATATATTTAAATTATAAGCTAATTTATACCATCTTAATAAACTAACAGTCTTATTATTTCACAATCATATCTCATGAACTTTTTGGGTACCTCTTGGGAACTGCAGTTTCAAAATAACGGCTACAGCAGGTTTCAGACGTTATTTTTTGTCGCTTATTGCATTTGCAATGAAACGATTCAAATATTTATAAACTCATCAGCTAATTTGGAAACTGAAGCAATCGCAGCGGCCCGAATGCAGAAATCAATCTCTCCGCTAATGATCTTCGATTATCCCCCGGGGAGTTGGTGAATTAAACACCGAAGTGTTCTCGGAACTTTCGAGTTTGAAGTAGTAAGCGGATTCGTTCCCGCGTAATTAATTGGAAGCTTTGATCAAACGTAATGCTATAAAAACAAAAAGGGGGTTGAAAAGTGCTATCGGATTACTGAAAGCAATTAGGTTTTTGTGCGATGGCTCCGCAAATTAATATTTGTCGGCGCAATCCGTACTATTTATTGCATTTTCGCGTTGGTGTATTTTCGCTCGACATGAAACGCCGGAGTGGTTCTTTGGCGGGCAGGAAAAAAGTTCAATCAAACTGTTAGCCGCTTCAAAAGCAAGCGTCCGCGACTTGGTGCGGTCGGTTTGTTCTGTAATCAATACCAAGTTCTGTTATTTACGGGAACTGTACAATAGCATATTGTTATTTAATTACCCTACTCGATGTTAATAATTAATCAAAGCTTCATATCATTTGTTAGTAATTACAAATATATTTTATTCATTTCGCCTCACACAATTGCATTATGAGCGTAACTGTTTTGTCATTCTAAATTTGGTATAATCATCAAAAAGTAATAATACAGTATTTACAGTGTAAGCCAATATTTTTTTAAATATTTGATTTTAAAAACATAAAAACATACGGACAACCAGGCCTTCTTGAATGCGTTAAAGAGCTCAAAGGTAACATCTAGGTTGGTATGGGAATTTCGTGAAGAATTCAGGGCTTTGTCAGACAACAAGTTAACTCTCTTGTAGCTACCAGGTCATAGTAAAATTGCAAGCTACGAATTAGTAGGGCGTTGTTTTTTAGAAGACACCTTAACAGAACACACTTGTATAATGAAAACCTCAGCTGCAGGTAATGCGATAGGAAACTAGAGATAGACAGCTACATCTACAGTGTTACAGGGGATAAGAGTCAAACATCTCTCAAAAATCAATCAATCATGTGGCTTGGCAGCCCTTGTGGGGGTAGCCCCGTTTCTTTCTGAATCTTTATATCTATTAGCGGTAAGGATGAGCCCTTATTGTTTATTTTACTTTTTTCCATACTTTGTGCCACTTCTTCTTGTCTTTTGATATTATCTCCCCGTTAGCTATTTTTGCCCTAGCTAAATCTTTCTTCACCTCCTTAATCTATTTTGATTTTGGCTTTTCCTTTCATCTTTTTGGCACTGGTTTCTATATCGTTATTATTTGTATTATTTCTTTTGGAGTTGGCCGTCATGCGTGCCCTAGCCGCTTAACCTTTTGGTGTTTAATTTCCTTGACTTTACCTTCTCCGTCGGAGACTTGCAATATTTGTTGATCATTATTTAATTCGTATTTTTGTACATTCGTTTTGGTTGGTCGCAGTATTCTTCTCTCAGATATTCTTAGTTTATCCACATCTTTCTTTGTCACTGAAATTGTTTTCGATGCATACATCATTACTGGTCTAATTAGGGTTTTATGAATTCTCATTTCGGTTGTTATTGTGAGCATTTTGCCTTTTAAAATCGCTTTATTAACATAGACGGTTCTGTTTTCTGCCATAACTTTTTTCGTTTATCTCTTCTGCTCTCTTTCCTGTTAGCGATTGGTATTTAAACTTTATTATTTTATTTTATTCCTTCAAATTTCGATTTGCCCACCTTTACCATTTTATTCCCTATTTCCTTTCTGATTCTCATTACTTTTGTTTTTATCATATTTATTTTCAATTTTATGTTTCTCCTTAATTATTTTTCCTAACATTTTTGACATTATATTTCGTCTTTTTGTAATTATGATCAGGTTATCTGCATGTGATTATTTGCCCTACTTTTGTTCTTATCGTTCCCCTGTTTATTCTTTCTGTAATATATTCTACTGCTAAATGAAGCGTCGTAGATAGTGGATCACCCTGTTTAACTCTTTTATTTGTTAGAGATTTCTTTATTTTTTTTTGGTGTTTTGACAATAGCCTTAGTCAACTTCAAAGTGGCATAAATAGTTCTTCTCAGCTTGCCGTTAAACTTGGTTCCTTCATGATCTGCATTCATTCTTCTCTGTTAAGCGAATCGAAGGCTTATCGAAGGTCAATAAATAGGAGCTCGATGTTTATATTGTATTTCTGCGCCTTTTTTATTATTTCTGTTTTTTATTATCGCCTCTATTGTTGACTTTTGCTTCCTGAAACTACATTGGTGTTTCTCTATCAGTGTATTTGTATTTTTTAGATTGTGCTTAATAGCCCAATTTTCTTGTAATTTTTGCATTCTTTTTGATTTCTACTCACTAGGTATCTTTTCCTCTATACATAGCTTTAATATGAGCGCACATATGTCACTTTTCAATTTTTTCTCTACATATTGTATTAATTTCATGTTGATTTTATTTTTGTCAAGTGCTTTCGCATTGCGGTTATAATTTATTTTATTTCTTCATAATTTGAATCTTTGATTTCAATTATCTCAGCGCTAAAAAAAACAAGTTCGATTGAGTATGCTAAAGCTTTTAGGTTTTGTAAAATTTCAAATGCACTGAATACGGTCAAGCTATAAGTAATGTTTAAAGTTATCAATAATGTCACAATATACAAAACATTAACACAAATATCTATGCTAGTAGAAAAATAAAAAACAAAAGGATATTTGCCTTCCAAAGAGTGTAGCATATCAAGATTATGTTACTCTGGTATCGTAAAACGTTTTTAAAACATTGAAATGGGATAGAAAAAAATTAATATCAAGTGAAAACTATATCTTTGTTTTGTTGGTAATGCATTTTAGTTAAGAGAAGTGGGATCAAATTAGTTGGGTTAAAGCAAAACGAAGATTTGCTCTGTAAACTCAGACTAAAACAGAATAAAATTATGGAGACAAAATATAACACCTAAAGTTATAGAAAAGGACATACAAGGATATATGCCTTTAAAAAGGACTATAGAAAATTGACTTTAGAGACGGAAAAAGATATTGTGACAAAATTATCATTTATAAGAGAAGGAGTGAAAAGTAAAATGAATGCTAGCAGGTCTTGCTAGCATTGCCAAATCTTGAAAAAATGACTGAACGGCATTAAGACAATGATGGAAAGAAACTATTACCAGAAAAATTCTGACAAAATAGTATAGAACGTATTAAAATACGCTTACGTCTAACAGTAGGTAACAAATGGCCAAAAAAAGAAGAATTAATTGTAGTTTTATGAATTTCTTTTTTAGTACTAAGAAATTAACATACAAAAGTTTTATGTTCGAAATACTGTTATAATACAATGAATTCTTCAGTATGAAATGTTTGTTCTGTTTTGCTGAAAAAATGGTAAAGTGATCCTGCGAGTAAAATTTTTATAGGTGAGTTAAAGAAAAACAACTTTTAGATATAGCATCAAAGCATTCTTATTTGAATATTATTTAATACCACCACTATATTATAATGTTGAAATTAAAATAATATGTATAAAATTTGATAAACCAAAATTACTAAATAATCATTAAAATGTTTTATAGGAGAACTATTCAAAAGAATTTAATATTTTAAAATATGCAGTAGTATATTTAGTTTTGTTCGTCTCTTGTGTATTCACTAATTGTCTAGCAACACGCTATTGATCAACAGTGGAATAATATAATGTCAAATATCTATAATAACATAAAAACCTATTAAAACTTAAAATACACTATACGATATCTGTTTTAATAGGAAAATAAACTTCAATGTAAAAACTTGACAGCAGAAGAAACTTTGAAAGTGTCTCAGTAGCTAACATTTTAACGAAGTTTCAGTATAATATAGATAAACAATTTTGTATGTGTATTCTAGTTTATATTTCTAGTTATAGAACGTGTCATGTTTGCACAACCTGGCAACCGGCGAAACTGGACTTCAGTTCATATGTGTGAATAAAGATTACTTTATTGGCCAAATCAGCTGCTAGGGCCTCTATTAGGCCGCCCCACACCATCTTACAAAAGGACCAGTATTGGACGTTTTCGGTGGGTGTCCATGTCCAACTCGTAATCGTAAAGGCCACGGTCTTCGACGCTGAAGAATAGCTGTGTAGCGCTACTGGATGGTCGACACGTCGGCTTCGCGATAGAGGAGCGTTTCCGACAAACCAGAGAGCACCAAAAATCGTTTTTAGAGACCGATTCTGGATCATTGTTGATGTGAATTTTAGCGCAATACTGCTAAACTAGGCGTACGTTTTATAAATCGTTAGCTTATTGCAAAGAGACAGCCGGTTCTCAGGATAGAGAGAGCCAAGGACATGCTGGGCTGCCTTCGCCTATTTTACCCCCCGATTGACGTGGGATTTTCAGGTAAGCTTCTCGTTTAAAGTTGCTTCCAGGTAGAGTACCTCACCTCTCCAGGGCATCCCCTAGTCGAAAATTTCAAGTCTCGCCAGTTTTGACTGCCAATGAAGCTGGGTTTTCATAGAGAATAGGACAGCAGAACTCTTCTTGGTGTTTATTACTATTCTTCATGTGTTTTGCCAGGATTTTATCGAGTCCAGCTTATTCTGGACTCGTTAGATCGCCATCAGTGGTTGCTATAAGCTTTATAGTAGCGTTGTGTCTTCTCCATATTAGGCCAACGTCGCGGAGGGCGTCGCGGGACGTCTCGGACATATAGGTTGAATAGCGCCAAATGCAGCACCAAGTCTTGGGGGACGCCGGCTCGGAGTCTCCTTAAATATTAAAAAAAAAACAACAATGTTTTGATTCTCACGCAGGCCTATTTTATATTTTAAATTTTAACTAAAAAACTAAACTAAATATATGAAAATAAAAAATGCATACTTAGTGTAATATCAGAAGAATTATCCTCAAAGGCCATGTTTAAATTGGATTTGGAATCTTTCCCGATCAAACCTAATTAAACTTATAGAGCATAAGACACTGATCAAAAGTATCAACAGGCTCAACTTCAAAAGTCATTGCTTTACTGAACTTCAAGCGTTATAATTTGGATTATATGGTATGTATGGACCTTGGCTAAAAAAAATGCTCAGAACTCAAACTAATGTCAATATGCTAAGGAGTGTCAATGAGCAAGGCACTCGCATCGCTGCGTTAGCATTAGTCATGCACAGAAAGGAAAATAGAGCAGTTGTATGCTATAATCCTTTTTGGGTTCGTTTACAACTTTTCCTTTTTTACGTTTCTACTACTGCAACAAGGTTATCAAAAAACAAAGGACATTATGTGAGCACAAACACCAACAGTACGAGAACCATCAATACAATTACAATAACACTCGAGAACATACTTGACATGTTTAATCAGTGTCCTGTGCTCTATAAGTTGGTTTAGCTTTTATCAATGAAAGCTCCAGACCTAGTATCCGTAGAGATTTAAGCATGTTTTTTTGTTGAAATAGTAAAGGACAGTAATAAAGTCAAATAATTGTGTCGTACAAAATAGTGCACAAATAGCAATCTTAGCCCATGTCAAACTATAGGAAAAGATATAGTATATGGCGTTTTATTGTTAAAATAATGT
Source organism: Sinelater perroti (assembly GCA_036346155.1). Taxonomy (NCBI): domain Eukaryota; kingdom Metazoa; phylum Arthropoda; class Insecta; order Coleoptera; family Elateridae; genus Sinelater; species Sinelater perroti. The sequence continues at coordinate 10,080,485 of JARFIY010000270.1, read as the reverse complement.
TTGGATAGGTTTAGCTAAAAGATAAACATATTTTTATCTCAAATTACCAGAACCTTACTTGAGATTAGCTTGAAAAAGTAGTTATAAACGTTTCCGATTTATAAAGCCAAGAAGGCTTCTTTGGATGAATAACCTGGTAAAGAAAAAAGGAAATGATTTGGTCAGAAATTTTAATTGCCTAGAGAATTTATTAAAGATGCAACGAAATTTTATAACTGTGGGCGTACGTATAATAACAAACTTTTATTGTATAAATAGATTCAATGAAATTATCAAAAAGAAATATTTGAAAGAATAAACTAAATGGTTAGCAAAAGATACAAAGAGACATTTGTTGGTAGTTATATTTCTAAGATAGCAAATAAAGACCTAATATGGTAAATTAACACTGCAGATCAGGACCTGGAAAAAAATTAGACGCTAGCTTGTCCATAAAGGAGTTGACGAGGAGGCTGGTTCATCAAATATCTTTGTTCTATTTCTGCCAAAACTATCTGTTGATAGCTGTTGTGTACCTCAAAAAAAAATTGTTAAAAAACTGGTGAGGTTTTCTTTATCAAAGGATATTGATTAAAAAGCGGCTGTCCTCGGTGGCAACTATCCTTATTTCTTGTAGTGATATGATCAAAGTATTTTTGTAAGTTTAATTCTTCTATTATAAACATGGTCTTCCTATGTCTGACTATTGAAAATATTATTGTTGTAACTAGTCTTTCCTTTGTTTCGTTCTACATGTTACAATTTTTTCAAATCTTACTGAGTTCAGCCATTGCTGTTCTTGTCATAGCTATTCTTCTCTACATTTTATTAGAGCAGTTCCTGTTCCTATTTATATTTGAATATAAATAAATAACGTCATCGACAATCTGTATACCTTGTATGTTGTTCACCTTATTGTGTTTCCAGTCTATAACCATCAATTTGTTTTTTTGGCAGCTTAATTTTAATCCAAAGTTTATATTTTCGTTTTAGATGGTTTCAAGCAATTCAGACGTTTTCGATTCACAATTAGGACCGTGTGTGGTGTCGTCAGTGAATTGCAACAGCTTTTGGGTTGGCAAATGCCGAGCGTATTATGCCTACTGTCAAGCTTGATGGCGGAGGCGCCACGGTTTAGGGTTGTTTTTCGATTCTTGACAACTTTGTGCTTGCAACTTTCTGGCAGCAGTTCGGGAAAGGACTTGTCTTGTACCAACAGAATAACTGTTAGGTTCATGCAGCGAAGGTTGTTCTACCGTGGGTGTTGAAAAACAGGACTGGCCTTTACAAAGCTCTGATCTCAATCTTATTGAACAGCTCTGAAAAGAATTGGAACGCAGATTATGCGTCAGGCCAAATAGCCCACCTTCGGTAGCTGGACTACGGCTCTAATGCAGGAGTTGGAAAGTAATTCTTACGAACATACTTCAAAAGCTAGTGGAAAGGCGAGTGCAGACTCTACGACATCCCATTAGTACGTATTAGATGAGTTTTTGATTCTACAACAATGCATGTTCGGATACTTTTGGCTATATAGTGTATAACCTAATGATTAATTTAAGCTTAGGTAAATAGAAATTTAGTAGCAGAAACAAGATAAAGTGCATAACAATAAATAAAATTTTGGCACCAAAGGAGTTAAATGCTAGAAAATTTTCGGAGGCACATAAAATCTAAGGGTAGTCGCATAATTAAAAAAATAAGTTAATAAAATTATTCTTTAATGTACGTGGGTAGCCTAAAAAGTAAAACCATTTAGCTACTACAATCGTACAGGATTTTAAAAGATACTTGTAAAAATTTCAGCTATTTTAAACGCTTAGCAGTTGTCTGTATGAGTCGATGTCAGTGCTTTTGTAGAAATGGTAAAAAACGAATACCGTGATATAATTAAATACTTGTATTTGAAAGACAATACGCTTACACAAATTAAAGCCGAGTTAGATGCCGTTTACAGGGAGTCTGTCCCATTTGTCACTGTAAAAAGATGGGCCGCTGAATTTAAACATGGTCGTACCAGCTTGGCTGTTGATAAGCGTTCGGGACAGACAACTGCACCTTTATCGATAATATCGAAAAAGTTTACCAAATGGTACGAATCAAGGTAAGAGAGATAGCAAAAGCAGAGGCTGTGGGCATATCGAAAGAACGCGTTTATCACATATTGACTAAAGAATTGGGCATGAGAAAGCTGTTCACCCGTTGGGTCTCGAGCTTGCTAACTTTGAACCAAAAATTGCAGTTTAAACTCACTGACCACCCAGCATACTCGCCTTCAGAAACTATTTTCTGTTTTCTAAGCTCAAAGTTTGGCTTAGAGAACAGAGATTTTTATCAAACGAGAAGGTCATCGCAACCGTAGACGCTTATTTGGCAGAGTAAGACACCAACTACTATTTGGACGGCATAAGGAAGTTGGAGTATTTCTGAAAAAGTATATTGACTTAAAAGGGGACTATTTTAAAAGATAAAATTGGATTTGACAAAAAAATACATGTTTCTATGTGAGGCCCACAAATTTTCAGACTGCCTACGTACAAGCGAATTGAAAGCTGCATCACTAAGTTTGAAAATCTCTTGTTTTATAAATTAATGTTATCAATAAAATTTTAATTTTTTTAATAGTTTTTTAGCTTCCATACATTTTTGTCACAAATGTGACTTTTATAGCTGTTCCCAATGGTTTTATATTTGTCATAATGCATGTCGGATTCATTCAATAAGCGTTTAATGCATACACATATGTTAAGAGATCAAATGTATCCTTAAACTTCGATAAAGAAGAAACAGAGGGTTTCTCGCGTAAGCCGTTGAATTTTTGATAAGTGCAGCAACAGACTAAGATTTGTTGTGATGGATTTAGTGGGGCTCTGCCACTCAGAATAAAATAAACAAATTTCAGCGAACAGATTTCCATAGCCTTGAGGTTAGTGCCTTCTGGGTGCTCCTGTCCCATAAATCTCGAATAAAATTCAGATACTTCACAGGACTGACGCAGCATTCAATCAATACCCCGTGTTTATTGGGGGATTTTACGCATTTTTTGAGCAAAGCGGAGAGTGAAGATGAATGCACAGAGAAGCTTCGATAAAATAAAATAGACACCTTTATTTCATTATTAATTTCTTGCATCAAAAGTATGCTTTTTTATATTTATATTTATATTTATAAAATTACGCCAACATATGAAGGAATAAGATTATATTAAATAAAAGGGGTTTTTTTGTTGCAAAAAGACAACGACACTTTGTTTATATATAGATTATTAAAATATTCCATTATTTTATAAATAATATACATTAGTAATTTAGAATAAAGATAGCATAACAAATTTATGGTTAAACTTTAATCAGTGATACAAATTTCGTTGTTTTTTGTAACACTTCTTCTTCATCTAGGTGTAAAGTCCTTTAATTTTTGCAGCAATTGTGGTAATTTTTTCAGCAGCTTGAGGCACTTGAAGCAGTTATTCTGTATAAGTGGTTGTAATACGAAAATATTAGTTATCACTACAACCCTCGGCTACAACCTCAACAACCGTTGTTGTTACTCTCAAAGTTCGGCGTTGTTGAATGCCCTTAGCATTGTTGACTAGTGTTATAAGCAAGTTATTGCGCATTGCCCATACCGGAGCAATTCTTATAAAACAAAAATATCCGGCAAAATTGCGCTTCCAATGGTTGTAACTAAAGGGTCAACTGTTTCAGATGAGCTGTGGATGTTAGAATACGTTTTCTAGGTAATCACGAATATTTTTGTGTAACAAATATTTATGTAACAATAACTCTTTTAAGTGCGTTAAAGGACTAAACAATTACCATGTTTCTTTAGTGATCTGGTTTAGTACTGTCGTTATGCAACATTCTGTTTATGACCAGAGTTTAAATAGAACAAATTATTGGCAAAAAATAGGCATGGTGGGTAATTTTTTCATTAGCATTTAAAGGTTAAAAATAAAATACATCTTTTTCCTCCCACCATACACAGAAAAAGACTGATATTGTTTCAAAATGGTTCTTTATTCTAAAGCCTTAACTGGAAAGAACATATCAGTTTGAGATGTGGTTGAACCACGACGCTTAATTGGTATGGAATCCATCCACTTAACTTTGCAAACTTAGAACAGAGTTGCTTAGGCAATTTATTTACCGTAATACTAGGATTTTTCTACACGGTTACATGCAATACGTCACCATCAAATTTATTTTGTCGTTTTGGAGACTTCAGTTTTTTAAGGTTTGATTTTGTCAATCCACTCTTGACATTGGCATTTACTTATTTTCTCTGATTCATAGACTTCCTAATTTATTGTGGCAATTCCACCATCGATCGACCAATTTTGGCAAAATATTTAAGTATAGCTATTACAATTTTTTAATAATTCCGTAAGTTCACGTGCTATTGAGCTTTGAAAATGGAAAAAGAAAATATGGGTATTCTAAGGCCACACTAGGCAACCTTGGTCAAACTTATGTACCCAAAAATCATTTGTTGGCCTACTAAAAATAATCAAAAATCTGCAACAATATTTTCTTTAGGACGATCGGATAGGTAGAAATAAAAATTTAAAGTTACAAATTTTCGAATAATAAAAATTATCAAAAAATTAAAATGGTATGCTAGAGAGATGATTGAATTTTGTTTTGTGAGATATATCTTGTCTGGTATATGTCACGTGTTAGAAAAATCAGTAACTTTTAAAGTATAGCCTTTTGGATAACACTTGTAAATACTCTTAATCATCGTTGCATGGGCTACTAAAATCTCTATATAATTAATTTTCTATCTTTCAATGAAATAAAAATAAGCCAATTTTCTCATAGGATTACGTAGGAAAAAACTGAATTTATTAATTTGAAACTTTTTTAACTTGCACATCCGGTACATTTCGACCAAAAAGCACTTATTTAAAACAGCCTGAATGCATCTCAGAACTTTCAACTAGCAGGACTTTCGATGGTCTCAAAGCAGCAAACGATGAGCAGTCAATAGATATAATAAGTTTGAGTATTGGGATTTGAGCAAATTGTAGACTACGGTAACTTTGTAAAGCAAAAGGAGCTTTTGTTTATTTATCTTTACTACATCCTCTAATACATTAATATATTCTTTTTATATAAAACGCTCCTATGTTCAATTTTAACCTTTTTGCTTCTTTTACCGTGAACCAACTGATACTTACAGTTAGAACCGATGAAGACATGGTTGCTGGCAAGATAGTGAGTATTTTTTTTCAACAGAATCTGATACTTCAAATTTTTCTAATACATGGAAGTATTGATTTTATATTTAACTTATCGTACTCAATCACTTTATTAACAGGCATATCTAAAATTTTACATAATAGGCTACTAAGAGAATTTTTGAATCTCATCAAGTACTTTAGATTCAATTGCTTTTTTTCTGTCAAATGTCTTGTATTGGGTGCTACTATCTGACCATTGAAAAACAAGAATTTCTAGCATTCTATCGACTTTTTTCTAGGTATGCTTCCTTCAACGGCTAGCTCCTAAAATCGTGCTTGGTATTCTCCACAAACACTCTGTCCCAGAACAGCATATAACTGAAGTTTTTTGATCATATCTACAACCAGAAATCTGTGTTTAACTCTATTTTAATGAATAAAACATGTATAACTATATTTAGTAGTAAACTATTCAAGAAATACAGCACCATATTGTTAGAGCTGTAACAACTTCTGGATTGCTAATAATTTTTCTTTTAATTAAGTTCCTTTATGTTCGTCTACCAGTTTGCCTTATATATTTGGTCAAGCCGCAAACCAATAAAAAGTTAGGACAGCTAAAGGAAAGCCAGCGTTTTTGTTCCGGCACTTGGTTAACAATGACCAGAGTGTGTTCAGAAGTAGGATGTCACTTTTAATGAGTGACAATAACCGCCTGTGAGGGTACTATTAATCTATAAGTATTACAAGGAACCTACCTAAACTAACAGCAAACAGCTAGGTTTCATACCAAAAAAGTACTAGTATTACGACAAATAGATTTCTTGTTTTTAAAAATAAAAATTTATTTCAATGTAATCATATGGGAAAATTGACTTATCTTATTTCGTTAATTGTTGAAGATAGAACATTAATTCTAAATAGTTTTTCGTAGTCCATAAAAAGTTTATTTAAAGTGTCCCTACATGTGTTATCCAGTCAATACTGTAAAAGTTATGGGGGTGTTAAAGTTGAAAAATTGTCAGTTTTTAAAAATTTATATCTCTAAACAAAGTTCAATCATCCTTCTATCACACCATATATTCACATGTCTCTTTCACTTGAGTTACAAAACTATTTTGATTTTTGGAATATCGAAAATACCTGTAAGTGACTTTAAATTTCTTTTCTGTCTTGCTTACCGTCTTCAAAAAATATAGTTGCAAGTGTTTGATCATCTCTGTTAAGGCCAACAAATCACCAAACTCAAAATTGTCAAAGTGTAGTACCAAATAATTTTTAGGCTACATAGGTTTGACAAAAGCTTAAAAATGACAAATTTTTTATTTTTACCGTTTTCAAAGCTCATTAACTTTCAAAGGTACGTCAGTATCTTATTTTTAAAAAATGATGATCTCTACAGTCAAATATTTTGCCAAAATTGGTTGAGCTATCGTGGAATCACCCATTCTTATTGTTGCCATTATCTTATTTCCATTTCCAAATTGTCATGGTAAAACATAGAGTGTATGTTCTTTATTCGCTCTCTTTTCAATATCTTTAACACTACAGATCGCTTTAATCATAATTGTTTAACGGATGTTCTTTAACTGCGCTTTATAGTGTGTGTTTGTTACAAAACGTTTAGATTGCCTTTAATTACGGCGTACCGTACTGCAAAATAGCAGTCGAAAAAAAAAACAATATTATTTATAGAATAACTCCATATAAGTTTTAGAACTCGATAGCTTGCTTAGCTACTTTAACAGACTTAGATAGGTTGGTAAAGAATTTCTTCATGTTATCATTCAAAATAAACTCCATTGTGTACTTGAATTATGTGCCAATATGTGCAGATCCCAAATTTATAAGCTTTAATGAAAACAAATTTTCGTACTCTTCATCAATTCAATGAAATAACATTCGTACAAATAATTGGTTAACAGGGAATAAAAAACCGACGTTGAGTGGCTTTAGAATACAATGCCCAATAAAGAATGGCAATGTGTGAATAACAGAAAAAGGAAGCGGATTTACAAAACAATCATTACAAGAATAAAGGTATTGTTGAAAAAATAGATATTCTGCCCTTAATAGCCTTGATGAGGAATATTACTAATCGCAATTGTTCAACAAAATAAGATACCCAGCCCTCCGATATTTGTACATGGAGTTACTTTTAGTAAAATGACAATGCTCTAACAATGAATATACAACAATCCCAAGACAAAAGCAATTTTCAAAATTTAGTAAATAAATGCGGCTACGAACATACCGTAAGTTAGTAAAATTCATGAAGGAAAAAGGTGTAATTTGGGAATATCAGATGATAAATAAAGTTATTTTGTCATTTGTAACCTCCATCAATACCCTCTAATTAGCTGTACAAATCATCTTTTACAAAATTACAAAATTACACGTTTCCAATGTTTTCAGACTTGGAACCTGCTGAAATTCAATAAAGACATTTACGATTAAATTTTTAATAATTATAAAAGTGGATTTTTCTCTTAAGGATATATCAATTGTCCAAGTTTACGCGATGTAACAATTAACCATACCAAAACACTGTAAACCGAACCACGCTTTTAAATTTGCGAACCGCATCATTAAGATTGCAATAAATAAAAGATTTGTTTGGTAAATGTGTTTTAAAATTTTCATCCTCAACTATAGAGGCTTTACAGTACGAAAAGAATTTAAAACGCACTAAATTTATTACATCGACTCAAAACAGGTTTATCAATTTTCCATTTACCTTTTAGAGGGAGTAACAAAAAGTTACACTTCAACATACCCAAGTAGTACAAGGTGACTCTGTACAATGCAACAGTCAAGTACAATGTAACAAATGGTTCTTAGAAGAATTCAAGAACTGATGTTCACCCAGCTAATGCAACAAAACTACATGATAATAAACATGTTGTCTACTGTCATAAATAAACTTGTCGTTAATGTCTAAGTCGTTACGAATATGTTTATGGAATGCGAATGGCACCAATTTTAAATTAGAAATTGAATTATTTTCAATAGTTCATAATATAATATATGTTGGTATTTAAACACATTTAACAAAAATTTCAAGTAGTTCATTGAACTTAAAATAATGACGTTCCAAACCTACACCCAATAATACAATGTTTGTGAATTACAAACCCAATTATCGTATCTGCTGTCTATTGTCCACCAATGCAATAATATTCCAAGTTGAACCTCAAGAAGTTTCTTTTACGGTTTGGCAGTACATTTATATGCGGTGGAGATTCCAATTTTTAGAAAACCTACTGGGGAATCACAGTTTTCCCTTAAGGGTTAAGGGCACTAATATAAGCCCTACGAGAATAAAGAACATATATAACTGGGAGCCAACATACTGGCCCACGGACCAAATTAACACCCCTGAGTTCTGGCCATTTTGTCAAAATGGAATTTCTTCTAATTACATGTTTAAGCAATCTTGACTGATTGATCATACACCAGTTCTCCTACAAAAAGTACAACGATAATTAAATAGCCACCAAAGACCATCACTTTGTAATAAGAAACCAGATTGGGATTCAGATTGTTACTCTTCAAAGCCCTACAATCATTTAGGTTTCAATTCCCAGGAATTAGAGCAAGCTACTGATCACTTTATCAGAACTCTGCCAAATGACGTCCATTACTGCAGAGTTTCTTTCACGAAGCAGCGTTCAAAGAGACAAATATTCCTAATGACATACTTGAATTATTGACAGAAGCGAAGAGTGAGAAGCTTTATTTTAGAACATAACATCCAGCTACCAAACATTGTATAATAGATTAGCAAATACCTTAAAGATTCAATCTACACATTATAAGGCAGGCAACTTTTGACTTATCTAACTTTTCAAGAACAGATAATAGATTTGGAAAATCCCGAACCAAACAAACGTAAAAACAAATGCCCTAAAAAAATAACGAGTGGGCTAGAACAGATAAAAAAGGCAGACTTATTTGCACGACACTTTGCTAATTTTTACGCCCTACTCAGATGATCCTGATGATACAGTAAACAGCTTCTTGGACATACCATTGCAACTGCCTACCTATCAAGAGATTCACCTGTGCAGAGCTGGAAGAAGAAATTCAACATCTTAACCATAAAAGCACCAGGGTACGAACTAATATCGGGTAAAGTGCTTGCTGAATTACCTAGAGTCGGTCTGGTGTTTCTAAGGAACCTTTTCAATTCTATCTTACGTCTCCATTATTGGCCGTTACCACTTAAATTCGCACAGATAATTCTCATACCAAAACCAGGCCCAATAAGCTTACTGCCCCAAGTTTCTAAACTGTTAGAAAAACTTTTAGTCGGGAGAATACATGAAACAGATATATTGGAAAACTGCATCCCGGACCACCAGTTTGGGTTCAGAAAGTATCACTCTACCATTCAGCAATGTCACCGCGTCGTAAATATGATCAACACAGCACTGGACTCTAAATCTTACTGTCCAGCAGTATTTATTGATATACAACAGGCGTTCGATAAAGTATAGCATAAGGGGCTCTTATATAAACTCAAATTACACCTTCCAAGTGAATATTATTTACTTATAAAATCCTATTTATCAAATCAACACTTCCAGATAAAGTATGGCCAAGAATATTCTGCCGTTCATTCAATCAACTCCGGAGTACCACAAGGCAGCGTTCTTGGACCTCTTCTATATACATTGTACACGGCAGACATACCTGCAACAGTAGCTACAACTATAAGCACCTTCGCTGACGATACAGTCTCCTTCTTTCTCATCATACCAATCCTCATACTGCCTCCTTAAACTTGCAACATCATCCTGGCTAAACAAATGGAGAATCCAAGTGAACGAAGCCAAATGCACCCAGATAAATTTTACCCTAAATCGCTTGGAATGCTCGCCGGTGCATTTAAATAATATAGCAATTCCTCAAGCAAATCAAGCCTGCTGGGGCTCCAGGGGTCTTAGAAAACACTTTTTCTCAAAATTTGTAGAAAAATAGCGGCTATCGATTGGTAATAACGTGATTTCGATATAAATTGAACTGAAAAAGATATGTGTTTTTTGGGGTACATTCTTTTTATCTATATTTAAGTCCATTTTTTGCGCATTTGAAATTCCTATAAAAATCGCGCTCTCATTTTACGCGATACTAAATCTCTTTTAAAAAATTTTAAGCTCTAGCACGTTTCTCTAAGTGCTCCAGCACCTGTTTAAATCGAATTCTATGAAAGCACCTTTTTTACGAAAAAATCGATTTGCGCATAATCTGTGCAATATTTTTGAACAAAACAAATACTTGCTTTTTCTACTTGTTGAGGATTATACTTTTTCAAAATTTCAGCGCGAAATGTTTTGTTTTCGAAAAGATACATACACGATTTTAAACGGTTTTTGCGATAACTACGTCATATTTGGATTGATTTTAATTAAAAATAGTTAGTTTTGTAGGTTTTTACAAAATCTACAACTTTTATTTGATTTTTTTTAAACGCGAAAAACCGTTTTTGCCAACTTTGGGCGCCATTTTGAATAACTTCTGCAATGATTCAGCTGTTTAATTTTATTTCATCGAGTTCTACGAAATTTTTCCTATTTTTTCCATATTTTACATTTTAGATGGGAAGTTTGGCATTTTTAATAATTTCCCTGGTCTAATTTGATTAGATCTCTCGCTCATGATGGTTATCTGATGTAACTTAATGGTTTTTATTATAGGGACTCGCTCAGATTTGTGTTAGTAGCTCCTCATTTACGAGATTTGGTACAACTAAAAGGGAAAATTACGTAAGCAGTCGCTACAGTTGGTATATCTATTCTTTATCTCCTAATAACTTTTTTGTTGGGTCTGTCATTGTTATTGTGCAATTAGCTTATGAAATTCTATATAATGTGGTATTGCTAAAATTAAACCAAAGAATTGAGTATTCTTGCAGACTTGATTTTAGTAATAATGACGTTAGCAAACCTTACACCCAATATGTACATGTAATTTGACACCTTACATATTAAACGGCTGTATAAACATGCAATTCTGACTTCTTGAAGTTGAAGCTTGAAGTAAAGTTTCTTTACGGTTTGTAGTAATGTTACTATAAAATGCCAATTTTTTTTAGAAAAGTGTCTCGGAGTTAATAAATCATAGTCTTCCCTTAAGGTTAAGATATGACAACTAAAAATTGAGCCCACCGATTTAGTAGTATCTAAAGACTATTAATGTACCCCGAAGCATTTAGGAGAATAATCTTCACAGATTGGCACACCCCTGAGTTAGGCCATCTGTTAAACATCTGAGCACCAGATTCATTTGGCTAAGTACGCGCCGGGATGCTAGGAAGTGGGCACACACGTGTCTCTATTGCCAAAAAAAGTAAGATTAATAGCCACGCAAAATCACAAATTTGTACATTTAAGAAACCTGATGACAGATTCGAGATTGTTTACCCTTATTTCTTTCAGAGAGGGGTTTCTCCTATTGCCCAACTTGTATAGATCGCTTTACTTCATGGACAGAAGTTGTGCCATTGACGTCCATTACTGCAGAGTTTGTCTTTCTACGAGCATTGGATCACGCAATTTGGAGCACCGGCACTTGTTATCACTGACTAAAGTCGACAATTCATTTCTGAACTTTTTACTTCTTTTGAAACATACATCACATACCACCTACATTGTAATAGCAAGGTCGAATGGTTTCACCGAACATTAAAAGCAGCCATCACCGTCCATTGATACCCCAAATTGTCTCAAACTATACCAATAATTGTGCTGGGCTTACGATCTGCTATTCGTGAAGACACTAATAGTTCCCTGGCACATACAATGTATGGCAAAATTATCCGACTGCCAAACAAATTCTTTGATCCACCAATGTCTTTTATATACAATTTATATACATGCAATCGTTAAAACTGGCCACAGTCGCTCATAAAACTGCATGCACAATTTTTGTGCATAAAGACTTAAAATCTTGCACTCACGTATTTGTGCACGCAGAACGCCTTTGGCAAATTACTTTTAAAAAGAACCATTTTTTGTGATAATTTATATTTTGCATTGTAAATCATTGTGCCTAAGTAATAAGTTTCTCTAATTTATTTGTGTTATAATTCCTGTAATATCATATAGTTGATTATCTTCAAAGAGAAATTGCTTCATGGATAAAAGAAAATAGGCCTAGGAAACTTTTGATTTAGTAGGCACATGTAAATTGTCTTATTGTTCCTGCCAACCCAAACCTAATATGAGTCAGTAAAGTGATTTTAAAACTTTTAACGGTATTTTGTACCCAAACTGAAAAGGAACTCCACAACAACTTTATTATTTATCTGTTTTTTGCATTTAAAATAAGAAAATTTAGTAAAATTATGTTTTAAAACCAGCGCAACGGTACGCGAAGCACTCTGCATTAAAACAATAATTCAAAACTTTGCTTAAAGATAAAATGTTAATGATGCCAGACACACGGGAAGGCTGCAAAGTGCTAGATCAGCTGATAATAAAGCATTAAGCGTGTATGGCAAAGTATTGTAGATCACTCTCTAACATTCACCAAAAAAAGTTTGTCTTGAAGCAAGATCTGTACGTTTTTTCAATAAAAAATTTAACCTGTAGACCGACAGCACGTATCAAATATACTCAAGCTCTTAAATCTTACAGAAAATAATTTTCAATTATGTGTAATTATTAAACAAGATTGTTTAGACGGTCAGTGGTAACGCTATAGAGCACTGCTGTAAATTTTTTTCTTACTATAGTTATCCCATGCCCACAACCTACGGTTCCAGCAAGATGGCGCCGCTAGAACCACAATAAATCTAAAGCAGCGTTTTCCTAATTCTCTTATCTCAAAGAACGATATAAGAAAGCCACCGTGTTCACCAGACTTGACGGTTTTAGGTTTTGTTCTTTAAAACTATCTTAAGAACAGGGTCTACCTTAACAATTTCTAAACAATTAAGGTTCTAAAAGTCAAGTGATATCAGCAATATCTTTAGAAATACCGACTACTGTTTTTGAAGATGTGGCTAGAAAAGCGTTCTAGAATAGGGTAAGCATTTTCTAGTTATGAATATTCACTTATAATGTGAAACAAAACTGCAAGAACAAAACTTTTATTTTAGGTTTGCTTTGTTTATTTATTTCATCTTATGTGCAAGTTACGCAAGAAAGAAAATTACTGGAGACTCCCACGCTACTCTCTATTAAGGCAAAAGGGGGATATTGTAAAACTTGGTAATGTAATTACATTTGTTGGCCACATTGCTAATGATCATTTAATTTTTTTTTTGGTGTTTGGTAAAGTCACAATTACAATCTGTTTTTTTTGTAAATTTGTATATTAACACTTTCAGCATTTGTAAAAATTTGAAAATTTATAGCAAGCCATACTTCTGTTTTGTATTGGTAATTTGATAACAGAAAAAACTAGAACATTCTAATAGTTTTAAATCTTGAACTAAAATTTCGTTAATTTGTAATTACCCTTTATTTGAAAGATTGTAATTGAATTTATGACAAGTCCATGTACATTAATTTTTTTATTGCTTATTCCTCAGGATTAATATGATAGTAATGTTTGAGGACGGCGTACTGCAAAATATTCGATTTCAATAATTATGCACATACATTGATATTTTTCTTTGCGCGAGAGTTCGCAAAAGCCGCGCTGCGCGCCGACCCGCATTCAGCCCTTATCCAAATAGGGCCTTGAGGAGAGTTTATGGACTGCCATTTTTTAGAGTTTCCGCAAAGCAGTGACCGTTTTATTTGCGCTGGTTTCCCGGTTGCACCAAATCCTTTATCAAGAAAAGCATTGAAAGCGGGGGCCGGCTGCGGTTGTTTTTAAAAAATGAGAACATATTTCCGCGGCTTTGGCAACCGGCGGCCGTTCGAATGGAAAAGCTCGATCACAATGGAATAAAGGGGATGTATAAATTACGCGGAATTTCTGGGGACAATGCTCACCCTGCTCTTTCCCAAATCAAGCAATGCCGGGCAAAAATTGTTTATATCGATTTGCATCGAAACGGATGGGGCGAGGGCAGACGGACAAAAATCACAACTAGTTTGAGCTTTTAAGCGCCGTAAGCATGTCAGTAATCTCTTAGATCATTTTATGTTATACTAATTATATTACTGCTTACAAGAAATTATTATAAAATATTACAATTAATTTTTTAATATATGCAATATAATTTCAATTGTACCAGGGATCTGATATTGTTACTAGTAAGGTTTGAAAAATCATCATAGGTAGATACTTGTTTAATGAGTTAAAATAATTAAACATCTACCTATAATATATGGCCAACTGCAATACTCACGTTGTGCAATTTGATCAGAACACCACAGTGTATGAGGCTTGAAGCTACACATTCAAGCGGGAAAGTTAAATATATTCTATTTGTATTTAGGTTTACGTGTATTTTATAGGTGTAATAATACTTATTTATACATTTTTCATATACACGACATATAATACATTAATAAATAAGTAATTAAACAAGTCTAACATGAAAATTTGGTTTTTTAGTTAAGCTGCAATAACTGTAACAATTAATGTTTGTTTAATTTTAAATATAAAGTGTTCTATGGATGTTAAAATATCAGAAAAAGGTAATATATTTAATCAGTAGTTCATAACAAAGTTTAATTATTAATGATTGCTTTAATTGTTTAAATCACTAACATTTCTTAGGGAAAGTTGCATGTTGCCACCTGATAACATTTCATTTGCAATATTATGCCCTTTGGTGTAAGTTTAGTTTGATGTTTAACAATAATTAAAGCGAATATATTTGTATTCGCGTATTTATCTTTGAACCTGTTTGTATTTTACTGAGTGGTTATGGCTACGATTTAAAGCTGTTTTAGTTTGGATTATTTAAATAAGAATTAAGGCTTGCACGTTTTGAACGCTTTTTTATTTTTTTAATTTATTGATTATTTGCAATCTGTATAAAATAAAACAAGAACGGTGTAATACTGTAAAGGAAACTTTCTACAGCGGTGCGAAATCGTAACGGTCGCTTCCGGTTACCGTTAACCGATTTGGCTGAAAATCAATCCCATGAAAGGTACTGACCCAACAAGGAATGTCATGGAGTTGTTCTGCACAGATCGTTATCAAATTTGGTATACAGTATGATATGACTGAGGGATGAATACATGTTATTGCTTTTTGCTGTGTGACCCAAGACAGACGAGATAAGAAAGGTCAAAATGACGAAACATCAGGCATACATTGTGTTGTGTATAATAGGTACATAAATAAGTTCTCAGCTTTTTTCTGCAAAATTAAAGTTTTATTTAAAAACAAACAGAAAAAGCTTAAGTATCAAAGTATTCTCCATTGGTATCGATGACCTTTTGCCATCTTTCGGGTAGCTGGCGAATTTCCTGGTGATAGAAACTCACCGGCTTCGAGACGATAAAGTTACTTCTGCATTTTCGGACTTCTTCTTCTGTTTTGAAGTGCGTACCAGCCAAGTGATGCTGTAACGACCGGAATAAATGATAATCGGAAGAGGCTATGTCTGGGCTATACGCCGCATGTGGGAGAAGTTCCCAGCCGAACGCGTCTGCAGCTCATCCGTGTCAAATGTTTGAGGGCGTCCAGCGCGTGGCTGATCTTCAAGCCTAAACTCTCCTCCGCGAAATCTTTGGTGCCACTTTTTGCACGTTGCATGACTTACAGCATTCTCACCATATGCAGCACAAATTATTTCGGTGGCTTCAGCAGCGTTTTTCTTAAGATGAAACGCGAAGTGAATAGAAAATCGAATATGCTCTTTTGTGATTGCCATCGTTAACACAGCTGGTTATTGAAGTTATGTGCATTAAACGCCAAATCGCATGATGTTTCGAAAGACCAAATGTCATTGTTTTAAAACCGCAAGAGGGTGGACTAATACCTTACATGTAAACGGTGATTTGCGTCCTGCGATATCTAAAGCTGAGAACTTATTTTTACACCTAATATATTGTCTATATCTTCTAATATCGTCAAGATGGCCAACCCCATAAATGTTTAATGCATCAATTTCAAGCAGAATGTTTTGCTGACATGATCAAATATTCCTTCTTTAATGCAGGATACATACGAGAAAGACCTCCCCGATTTGAAACTCCTGCCACTGTTTGTTTCCCAAGAACCTTCAAAAATTGTCAGAAGGACATCGAGGGCGAGCGATGCAATGCATTATTCTTCATCATTGTCAAATGTATCTTTGTGTTCAACACTTTTTTGCAGTTAACACTAATGATATCTCTCATATGCATTATTGTTAAGCGTTAAACTTTCATACTCTAAAGTTTTGAGTCACACATCAAAACGCAATAACATATATTCATCCCTCAGTCATATCATACTCTATACCAAATTTGATAACGATCGGAGCAGAACAACTCCATGGCATTCCTTGTAAGATATGTGTATGCCAAGTTTGAAGTGAATCCGTTGGATAGAACGGAAGTTATCTTGTCTCCAGACACACAGAAAGACATGAATTTTCGAAATCGTAACGGTCACTTCCGGTTTCCGTTAACCGATTTGGCTGAAAATCAATCCCATGAAAGGCACTTACCTAGGATGTGTGTATGCCAAGTTTGAAATGAATCCGTTGAATAGAACGGAAGTTATAGTGTCTCCAGGCACACAGACAGACAAGCAGGATAATAATCGCATTAACTTTCTACTATAAGCTCCGCTGTAGAAAGCTAATAAGCAAAAATGATGTGCCATAAGGGTGACATAATTAGACTTGAGAGTAGGATTAAAGCGAGATGATTACTATCATATTCTAAGTTCTTTAGGTATTTTTCACTAGGCTTCACTATAGTATTTTTGGATCACTCAGGATGTCTATGTTTTTGAGAAAGTGAAGAGCATTACACATAGCACGTAACACTTTACGATGGAAGCGTTCAATAATTTAAATATTAGTGTTGGTGGTTATATCCCACAGTTGTATGCCGTAGGTCCATATGAGCTTGAAAACTACATTGTAGTGGGATTTTCTTCCTAAGAGCCAGTAAAGTTGACTGAAATTTAAGCTGAGTTCCCGTTTTTTCCATATGTGGTCATTCCATGCCTAGGTGCATACCTAAGTATTTCACTTGTGTTACTTGAAGTAACAGTACATTATTCATAAAACTTTGCGGTGCTGCGACTTTGTTTCATTAATTTTTATCCTCTATATTTCAGCCCACTGTTTTATATCATGTAGGATAGTTTGCAGGGGTCTTTATATTTAACCAAAATATATTTGTCAGCAAAGGTTGCTGTGAATGTTTGGTTACTGATGGGTAGATCAGTGGTAAAGAGAAGATATAGTAGAGGTCCTAATACGCTACCCTGAGGATATCAGAGCTGATTGGGTGAAAGTCCGTTAGCTGCTGCTCATATTTAACTTGGAAAAAAATATTTTACAAATAAAATTTAAGGATGATATAGTATGAGTGACGTAATACAGTTTTTAATTTTAAAAAAGAGTCCATCGTGCCAGACTTTGTCAAAAGCCTAGCTATCGCCAAGAAAGGATCCGGTACAATACATCTTTCTTCAAAAGTTTACCACTCGATGAATCTGATGTATGGTAGAATGCTGCTCCCGAAAACCGAACTGGTGGTCAGGAATAAGATTAAGGTCTTCTACGATAAGCAAAGTCTTTTGGCAAATAATTTTTCGAATAATTTGCTAAGGATGGACAAGAGACTAATAGGTCTGTACCAACTTCAGTGGGTGGTCTACAAGATTTGGAAATTAGGATTAATTGGGCAACCTTCTATTGAGCTGGGAGGTAACCTAGTCTCAAATAACACTACCGCTAGTTGTTAGAAAAACAAAGCCACTACGAGGAAGTTTCTTGCTAAGTTGTGCTCTAACTAAGTCAAAGCCAAGAGCCCTTTTTTAATATGCAGATTGGTTTCAATTATGATTCTAACTTCCCTGACTGTGAATAAATTTGATAAAGGAGGGATCTGGTGAGAAGCTTTTAGTAAATTATTTTCCAGTTCTCTTCAGGAGTAACTGACGGTGGTAAAGTTTGAAACACTTACACTAGATATTGCGCAAAGGTGTGAATCTTATCCGAGTTTGTGAGCACCTAATTGACATTTTTTTGTTTTAGGGAAAAACTAGCTGTATCTGATGCTTAATTCTTTGCTTTCGTTGTTTTGATTTTTAGACTTTTTAATTCATTACAAGCTTGTTTATATCATTTGATGCACATCTGGTGGTTTGCAAAATTTTACTAAACCGTCTTTTTCCAGATATTTTTCTTTTTGACAGATATTGGACGGTATTTTTTGTGCGATTTTTGACGGAATTTAAGGTGTAGCCGCTCAAGGTGATTCTTGAATTATTGTGGAGAGATGTAGGACTTCGATGGTTTTTAAAGAAAGTCCCCGGTAAGTTGGGAATCGACTAGATGTCTGAAATAATACCAGTCTGTTTTATTACTGAATAATTTAACAGGGGTATGATCAGAACATAAATCTAGAGATGAGCAGATATCCTGGTAACCTGGAGCAATGCCTTTAGTGGCAGAGAAGTCCAACAGACCCGGTATTTTACTCCCGTCTGTTGGCCAGTAGGTGGGTTTGTAGGTAGACAAATGATTCGGCTGAAGTTTCTACAACACCTGATACAAGACTCTACTCCTGCTTGGAGGAATATTCTTTGAGTTGTAGGCACCTCCGCCCATGAATCTGCTACCCAGTGATTGGAAATATGTGATAGAACCTTTTTGTTGATAGAATAATTTGGAGGACAGTAAGCTGCAGACAGTGTAAGTAGACCATGCCAATCTTCAATCTGTACAGTCGATGCTTGTAAGTAGTTTTCCTGAAATTTGGGTGGTTTATGATGTCTGATGTGGTTTTTAATTAGTATAGCTGTGCCACCACACGGGTGCCTATCTGTATCAGAATTATTTGTAGAGTAGATAGCGTAGTTAGGAACATTAAACTGGTTTTTAATCCATATTGTAGTGCAAGAAGAATATTGTAATTTCCTGTTTGTGTGGAGAAAGACCATTGACGTTCTAGATAACTATTTTACAACTAAGACCCATTTTTGTTTTCAACCCCACTACTCTCAAAAGTCTATCTCTGTAATTCATTCACTGATTGTTGCTGAGTTTGAACGGTTTGCTGTATTGACACTATTACAGAAGTGAGATCTTCCGCTTGGGTCCTAACGTTTGGTTGGTTGTTTTTGAAGAATGAGAAGTTTCTTGGATATGTTGGTTTTTAGTTAAAAGTAAAGTAGCAGGCAGAACGGTTTTGTTATGCATTCTACTTGCTAACCTGTGATCTGGTACTGACGAATTTGGGCATGAAGTCGGCTGATAATGTGATGTTTGTCGTGTTGATGGTTTTGTGGATTGCATATGGCCGAGCTTGAGATGCGATAGTGGTGTGTGGTTAGGAAACCTCCTGTACAGAATATCCAAATAAACTTTGTAATTGGCAGTATGGGTGCTGACGCACAAAACAAATTTTGTTGGTTTACCATCTTTACGTTTTTTTCACATTTGACGCAACGAGGGTTCTGGTGCATTGACAATGTTTACACTGAGAAATTTGTAATTTTCTTATTGGTTCTTTGAATACTACAATTGCATTTCCAATATGTTAATTTTTAAAGATTTCTCTATCTTTTTATATTAATGAAAAAAATTTTTTTTTTTGTTTGGTTTCCTTGTTAATGACATTAACAATATTTACTACTTCATAGCCTTCTGTCTTGAAGACTTTTTTGATCAAGTTTACATCTGTGGAGTGATGCATATGTTTAGGGCAATCCTGAAGGCCTTTTCTTCTTCCAAGCAGTAGGTGTGTCTCGATACTTTATTTTTGTTCAAAAAATCTATAAGCTTTTTGTAATCATTAACACTTTTAGGTTGCAGTTGCATTAGTTGATAAGTATATATTTTTTGTCTATATGAGAATTTATTAGGTCTAACAGTGGTAGTATGGCTGTGATGTAATGAAGTATAAAAGGAGGTACTTGTACAACATTATCTCTTCTGCCTTGTTGGGCATTCGTTTTGGCATGCGGCTCGAACTGATTAGCAGTTTATATTCCAGTATTTTCCTGCCTAGTGTTTAGTGACAACAAAATTGGTTTTCTTACTTTTTGAAAATCGTTAAGAGTAGCTATTTCTAATTTATCACTGGTAATTGATGTATTGTCTTCAGTGCAGCAATTCAATGTTGATTGTGATATTGTAGAGTTTAAATTATAATCTGGTTGAAGTGCTGGCGTTAGCATATGGGAGTTGGTATATCCAGCTGTCGTTTCTGAAGGGCTGAATTCCGCTGGGATAAAATTATGCTGGATAGGGTTTCGAATTATTGCAGGTAAGTAATGCAACTGTGTTGGCTGCGGCAAAGTGATAATCTGTGTAAGTTTGCTTTTGTTGAGGTTAGTTCCATTGAATTATTCGAGATGGTTGAGGATGTACAGCATGCAAGGGTAGGCACTGCATTTGTTTTATATCGGTTAGTATTATTGTTATACATGATGAAATTATATTGTTAGAGTTATTGATTATAAATATTTAAAAGTTACCAGGTATATGGCTGCGGCCGATAATGCGGCGCGGTCGTCGATAACGCACCAGGAAAACGTCGAAAACGCTCTGATATCGCACGTATGCACTGCTTGAGCTACAAAACTCAAATATTTTCAATACCGTGACTATTTTTATGATCCTGTTGCATTATGTGCAGCATTAGATAATTGTTTGCCTATCTGTATGAAGATTTTAATGTTATGCACTTGTTTTAGTTAAGTTTTTTCACCGGTGAACTAGCGTGAGGTGTCTTTTCTGTAATATATATTGCATTTTATTACTTGTAATTTTTGTTTATCAGTTACTATCCACAACTATACAGTAATATTGCTACAAATATTGTTGTCTATTTATTTATTATGACTATTATCATTTTGTTCATTAATTATATATATAAAAAAAATTATGAGTGCTGCTGCTGCTGTCACACAGGTCAAAGGTCAAATCGTTCGTGCCTTTCCGTGCCGACCCGAGCGCCTCCGAAGGACAAATTTCGGTCCGGCGGCAGGCGCGACCGAGGTAATATATTTTCGGAACCGCAAGCGATGGAAAATTTTCGTTTGAGAGCGGGTAATAAAACACTTATATATAAAAAAAATTATGAGTGCTGTCACACAGGTCAAAGGTCAAAGTTCAACTCTAACTGGGTATACGTAAATGCGTTGTCATGGCAACGGCGTACGTCAATTATGTCAAACAGAGCTTTTTAATCGTGTTTTTATTTATTTTTAAAAACTACTATGCGAAGGGGCTCAAGCATGTCGGAGTTGGACAAGCTCTCCGGGGGGCCGCTGCCAGATTTCGTTATATATATAAAAAAATTATGAGTGGTGCTGCTGTCACACATTGTTCGTGCCTTTCCGTGCCGACCCGAGCGCCTCCGAAGGACAAATTCTGGCTTGGCGGCAGGCGCGACCGAGGTAATATATTTCCAGAACCGCAAGCGATAGAAAATTTTCGTTTGAGAGGGGGTAATAAAGCACTCGTTATATATATGAAAAAAAATTATGAGTGCTGTTGTCACACAGGTCAAAGGTCAAAGTTCAACTCTAACTGGGTATACGTAAATGCGTTGTCATGGCAACGGCGTACGTCAATTATGTCAAACAGAGCTTTTTGATCGTGTTTTTATTATTTTTAAAAACTACTATGCGAAGGGGCTCAAGCATGTCGGAGTTGGACGAGCTCTCCGGGGGGCCGCTGCCAGACTCGTCTTACTAAAAGATATGGGTTTAATACCCCATCTTGTCTTACACTTTTGCTTGTTACAAATTATCAAATTATTTAATATCTTGCTGTTCAGTTTTACTTCAAGTCTTGCTTCTATATATATATATATATATATATATATATATATATATATATATATATATTTGATAACTTAAATAAATTCTCCATTTATATGTAATATGACTTGTTTGCGCTTTCCATGATTTATCTCTATTTATACTGCGAGAACTCTATTCGAGTATATTTTTTATAAAGGATTAAATTTAAGATTAAAGTTGCAAGAAGAAAGGTTATCTAAATGACCCAATAAATTAGAAAATCCAGATACAAAACATAATTTCTTCAATATATACAAAATAGTCAAACGACTGCAGGCTATAGCAACCAAAATAGAACTAAGAGAACAAAGTAATATATTGAAGTACTTTTTATAGACGACAGAAATGCAGTTCAATACATCAACCAATATGGCAAAATAGAGATTACCAGATCAGAGGATGGACCGCCAACAGCAAAAATGGAAAGGCGGCAGGACCAAGTCAGATATACGTACGTGAAAGCCTTAAAAATTAATGCATTTCTTTACTAGTCGATTTATATAGGAGTAGCATAATCTTAAAAGATAGGTTGGAAATCTACTTTTATATTACTCAAAACTTCTTCTGCTTTAGCCTTCTTCAAGCCATTTGTGGATGTAGGCCTCCTTATTTAGTTCTGGGCGATTCCTTTCTATGGATGATCGACGTGACGCTTCTGATCGTCTAATCATCGCATATGTGGTCTTCTTCTTGCTCTTTTGCCTAACTATGGTCTCCAGTATTTGTTTGGCGGGCGTTGTGGCCAGCAAATTTCCACTTAAGTCTGGCTACTCTCTCCCCCCCCCTCTCTCTTATATCTGTAGCTTTTATCTTTTCTTTTATGCATGTACTTCGTTTTTTGTATTTTTTTAAATTTCTTTTTGTTAAAGTACAGGTTTGAGCTCCATAAGTCATAACAGACAGTATAGAACTATCGAATATTTTTGACTTAAGGCGTTGTAACTTTTGATTCAATATTTAACTTAAGAGGAGGTTCCCATCTAGCGACCCAAAAACTACATGATTTTCTTGATTTTTTTTTTATAGAAGGAAGCAAATGAAGTACTCAAGTTTTCTTGTACGTATTTATCAAGTATTAGAGTACAGAAAATTTTTTTTATAAAAAAGTAATGACGTGGTAATTAGTTATTCGTTCGGTAATGTGTCCGTCCGAAGAAAAGGTATTCAACTGGTGGGAAATTCAGCACTCGTAAAAATTATTTAAAATCAAAATTTCAAAAAGATTTGTAAAATATTTTTATTTGTTAGAGGTTATACCGATAATATCAATAAAAAGTCGAAAGTTATTGAATGGTGGACATGCGAATTTTCGGTACCGATTTTTCAATTTTTTGCGCTCTTTAAAGTGTTATAAAATAAATTACAGAAAAATGAATCTTTTCATAGGTATAGCTACAATAAATTTAATTTACTTTGAAATAAAAAAAAATGATAAAAAAATCCATTGATTAGTTTTTGAGTTATAGTTCCCACGAGTTTCAAAAACATGGTTTCCAGTAAAACGCATTTAAAGATTTTTGAAAGTAAAGACTAATTAATGTACCTTGCGGCTAATCAGCGGTTCAACACTCTGACATCCTATGGTAGTTCAAGTAACTACACTTACCATAAAATCCATGATATATATAACAATAAAAGGTAGGTTCCATTATTATGCAATATTTCTTTTTATAAAATTGTTTTCCATAAAATCGTTTTGGGAACATATTCTACACATAATAAGGTAAAAAAAGACAAAAAAATCGATTTTTTGGTAAAGTTTCATGAGAACCTCCCCTTAATCTGCCAAGGGCGGCCCATTCCAGTTTGGTTTTTCTTACGATTTCTATTTATTGGTTTGCTTTATTAAATGTAATGCCCTAAATATGTATATTGTTCTAGTTGTTCCATAGTGTTTTGTTCTATCTTTATATCCACTTCCTTTTCGGAGTTTGCCATTATTTTTGTTTTTGCGGTATTAATCCGCAACTCTACCTTCTTAGAAGCCTCGTTTATAGCATTGAGTGTAGTTATCCGCCGCTTGCTGCAAATTTGTTCCCTAATTTATAATTTTAAAACATCTGCAAAAGCTAGTACGAATAGCCTTGATAAACTCATCTTTGAATAGGAATTGGATCAATTCTTCTGACAAGTTAACTGTTATTGTTAAGATGTCAATGCTATGTATATATGGTATTTATTTACTTTTTCTATTAGTAGTTTAAGGGTTAATAGATAATTTGCTACACTAAACCCTTTACGAAAGCCGGCTTGTTAATCAGATAGATACAATTCTGTTTCATTATTTATTCTTTTGGTTATTATTCTTGATAAAAACTTATACACTTAAGAAGTAATGTTATGGATCTATAACGTCTTCAACGCTCTTACTGTTTCTTTCCGTCCTTCAATCATTTTTTTATTAGGTTGTCTTTTCCGGGGGCTTTCTCGTTTTTTATTTTTTTCAATGCGTTTATTATTTTGTATTGTTCTATTTCCGACATGTTTTCTAAGTTTATGTTTATTTTTTTTTAGCTTTTCTTTTATTAGTAGGCCAAATTATTTTACTGTTTTGATTTTTAATTTTATATGTATTACTTTTCATTGTTTTTATTCTTTTTAGATTTATATGTATGTGTAATTTGGTCTTGACTAATTCCTGGTCGTTACCAATTGTACAGTTATTCAGAAAATGAGTTTTCATGTTCCAAAAAATTGTATAACATTTCAACTTTTTTTTCTTGTGCCATATCCGAAATTTCTCATTCTGTGCTCTGTTTTGCCTAATATTGCATTAAAATCTCTTATAATTAGTTTATATTCTGTTAATTTTTTTTAAGTGAAACAACTTTCTACTTCTTTATCTTCGTTTGATTGTGTTGGAAGATATACCTGAACTATTTCTAGGAAAATTTTATTTTCTACAGTCCCTTCAGTTTATGTATTCTATCGTTGGATTTAAATTTTGTACATTATATGTATGTCCTTCGAGAATCCGTGGGCCAGACTACCGAGGTAGTGTAAAAATCGGAGCTTTTTATTCCACGCACCTGAGGTACATAATCCGTTCTCTTTGAATTTGACATTCAGAAGTATAGTTGGGGGTTTTGGCCATTAAAAGCCACATTGGCTAGGCCATTGCCAGTTCTGTTCTTGACCGATTCTCTGGGTGCAGATGTCATTATTTTCGGTTAGACGCTACTATTGATTTTATATTAGCCCTAAAATCACGGGTTTCTACGTCCGTTGTGTCCGCTAAATTTGAAGTTGTTTTTCATCCATAACCTTGGACAAGGGATCCTCACAGGTTATTATCAGCCGGAGACAGCTGAACTTAGGTTTTTTAGCGAGGTATTTTTTCTCGAACCGGAGGAGTCCTTTCCTACCTTCTGAGTGGTAAGACCCTCTGCTTGGGAAAGGTTTAGCAGAGTTTTATCCAGAACACCAATAGCCAAATACTGTAAAGATCATAGAACAATTAGCTTAATGGGCAATAACCTATAGTTATTACACATGACACAACATACTGCAAATGTGACTAAAGTATCAGGAATTCATAATTTTGTTTAGCCTTATTTAGTATTCAAGTGCTCATCCAACACTAATAGATTTGTAAACATTGATGCTTAGGCCTGATTCATTGATTATAAAAAAGAGTACTAATCATTATAGTTATATATTTGTATAACAGCCAATTTATACTAAAATCAGACAATAGATTCCAACAGGTGCATATCTTAAAAGGTGTTAAACAGTAATGTATCCTATTTTCCGTGCTGCTCCACTTATATTCTGAAAAAATATTCATAGATGTCCCTGATCAAACAACTAAAAGCATAACACATAGCAGCATTATCGTTAATAACTTACGGTATGCCTATAACACTATTTTATTGAATACTAATTTAAAGGATACATAAGTGGTAATCTCGTATTGTTGGTTTTTGCGTTGCTAAGTCGTAATTGGAGTTTGGAAACTCTTGAAATTTTCTTCACAACTGCGGTAAATATCTCCAGAAGAAAATCTAAAAATTAAAGAAAAAAAATAGAATACTTTCTGTTGAAGATGTCCGCCGCAGTTGCGGAGGAAACGTTAAGAGTGTCCAAATTCCGGCCATGGCTAAATAACTTAAGAACCAACAACACGATGCATCAAAACACGGGTCGTAAAGGCCTTTACATTTAACTGTTAATCTCAATTGTGAAAGAGAGCATATTTTATCGGGTTTCAATTAAATGTAAAGAAAACCCAAGTGATTAGTAGTAAATAAGAATTGTACGAACATCCAAGAAATTGTAAAATCTGTAAAGGATACTATTAACGGAGTTACAATGCTTTTTGTAAGCCATTATTGCAGTATATTTAGTATGATTTTATACGATTTAGAAACTTACCAAAGGTATGTCAAAAAAGTTGAAAGCGTTTGAGCTGGTCAACCAGTCATTACGTCGCGTCAACAAATAAATAGAAATCTTAAATGCCATATGCAAAAACCATTCTAATCCACTGTTTCCCATACGCTTTATCTATCTTTGGTACTATTTTATAACTTTCTGGCGGCTTTGTTAACTTCAGCTTTGCCATTGTTTCTACTAATTCATCTTTACTTATACGTTCAGGTATAAACCTGATTGTTGCTTTTTGTCTCCTCTATTGTGGCATTGTAGTTAACTCTTAAAACTGTTTCCTCTATAGACTTAATTGTTACGTAGTTCTTGTTAGGTATTCTTTTATTTGTAGTAAAGTTATATATTTCTCTTCTCTAAATGATTTCAAAGTCTGGTACAAAATTATTTAATTTGTGCTTGACATTCTTTCTATGATTTTTTTTGTACGTGCATTTTTTAATCTTACACAGTTTTTAAGACTAAGCCTCCATCTATACTTCTTCTGGAGGCCTGGCGTTGGAAGGTAATGTTCTGTTATATAAGTAGCTTGGGCACATTCTAAGAATGCTGCTGACGTCTTTAATTCTGTGTCAACTTTTAAAAAGTGGCTAATACAATTTCTCAGAAAACTATTAAGGAATTTGAGGTGGTTCTTGGACCATTCAGCAAATATTGCTTAGCTGTGGTGTTCGGGTATAAAGTGCCGTAGCCGTCGCCTAGAAACTAGTTGGGGACGTTGGGGAGGCTGTTGTATAGCTGCGGCGAAAGTTAGAGCATTTCCTGAAGTTGACTGGATAGGGACTTTGGCAGTTTAGTACAGGTAGCGGGCTCACTCCAATTCTTCTTGAAGTTTCCGAAGTAATGATCTAAAAATCTCAAACTTGGGGCTAGCAACAACGGAGGCGTGCGCGCCTAAAGCACCGACAACGATAGCACTAGTTTACGACTTTTCCTTTTTTGGTTGTTCCAGTATGAGACAAGTAGAGAACGCCATACAAGTTAAATATCTTCTTGCCCTTGTTACTTTGCTAAAGTTTCGGAAAAATAAAGAGTTTTGGGCACCATTGGGGGATCCCTCTTCATCTGTCTCCTGGATAGAATAGGGATGTCGTTTTCTAGGAGCACGTCTTTTAGTTTCTTTTTCCGGAGTAGACGCCGGCACACTGTCTACGATGGTACTAACTTTAGGAAGCAAAATGGATTGAAAGAACTCTGCCTGTTGTTAGTGTAAAGCGTTCCGAAAGATGAACCGATCTTTGTGAGAGCGTTTGCTATGAGGGTTATGTCGACGTTCACTAAGGACAGTGCTGGAGGCGGAGACGTCATTATTTTTATTTTATTTATTTATTATATATTATTTATATAAATAGAATCCAGTTGATTTTTTTTTATATGTTTTTTGCAAATTATTACGCATTTGGGACTCGGGTTTTTTCTCGTTAGATTTCGAGTTACTCTTACACTGCGTTTGTATTTTATTTGAGATTATCTTCCCTTCAACTCTTTTTTAATATTTTCCCTCATAAGATGCAGCACGTATATGTACAAAATATTTGTTTTTGCACGAAGTTAAAAGTGTATTTTATTTTCAGTAATTATTTTGTCTACTATTGTATTTCATGATAAAATAATTGTAAATTTTTAATTTCTCAATATTTGAGTGCATATTTTCTCTAAAATATTAGTTGGGGTGTAGTATAGATGTGATAAATGGTAAGTATTGGAATAGGGTACTGTTAAGAATCCTAGGCCGCAAAAAGCTTTGTCGTAAGCTCCACTTGACCGAGCAAATGGAATTAAATCAGTCTTAGAGCCTCACCTTTCGTTGATTAAGTATTTTCCGCATGAAAGAATTGATTACTCAATTGAAAAACTATCGCTCTTCGATGCCACGGCTCTCGAACATCAATTTCTTTTAAAATAAGAAAAACCTATTTTTAGCTACTGCTGAATGAAACAGTTGCAGAATTTCCATTATTTATTTCCAAAATGAAATTGTTTATAACTTCAGATGTAATCTAGTACAAAAATATGCGATTATTATTAATGCAAATACAGAGTGAAAATGAGAATGCTGGTTAAGATAATGGACTGCATGATAAATTTTCTACTAACATGGATTAATTAAATTTAAGTAGCGAATTGCTTGAGAACGCAGCAAGGCAAAGGCCTCTTACCTGAACAGGCTTTATTTGCAGGAAGCCCAGATTGGCATTGGTTACAACAGCAATCGACAAGAGCTTCTCTTTTCTTCAGTCAATTCGATGATTTAACAAGGCAACGAGCGAGTCAATCCAAAAGTTGGGTGGTGTAACAAACTTGGATGTATGGGTTTGTTCTTTTAAAATAAATTACAACCGCAAATGAAAAAATGAAACTCATTTTACAGGCAAAAAGATAATATTACAAGTTTAATTTCTGTAATATGATGAGTTAACTTAAAAACAGATTAAATTAAATACTGATTTTTATTTCTATATATCCAAAAAGTTTGAAGTTTTTCATTATAACTAAAAGTTTTCTAAACATATTATATGTTATAGCCAAGGTTAAAGTTAAATAGTAATTTAAAATAGTTTAAATAACTTATTGTATTACGCACATAGGTAAATTTTCCTATACGCACCATTGAAACTTTTGAACATTATAGACAAAGTCAGCCAAACAGGATTTTCACCGCAGAGTACTTCGTACTATCATTTCTTTAATCAGTATCATAATTTCAGAACAAGAAGTAGACGTCCGTTGCATAACGGATATTATAAAGTTCTTCAGCCAATGTAAAATCATTTGACATTTTAAAAAAAGACAGAATTAAGAAGGTATAGTATGGAGACAATACTTAAGTAGATTTAAGTGTATGCGTCACTTTAATAATTTTTGGAAAGACAAGGAGCAACTGAAAATGAAGGTTACCGACGTCAGCTTAAGACTAAAGTGACTGAGGAGAATATTCACATTGCTCGCTGCCTTCTTGAGGATGGCCCCTAATTAGCAGCTGCTGAAATTGCTTTTGGAGTCGAAATAAGTTACGATAGTGCTTAGGTTTCGAAAAGTGTTCCAACATCTGGTCACATACAAAAAATTAAGAATTTGTGTTGAACTATACTGAAAAAAAATTTTATAGCTAGGAATTATCGCTCTGCGATTTTTATTTGTTTGGACTATTAAAGAAAGCAAAAGAGTGACTAAGATTTAACGACGTCGTGGCTATCGCAGCCTTTGTGTGTGATTGGCCGATGTTACGACCACCTTCATTTTACGAAACCAAAAAACTACTTCTGCCTTAGTAAAAATGTGTTTTGAAGTTAGGTAATTACACATAAAAAAAGATTTTGTACATTTGTTTTTTCATGATTGATAAATTAAACAAATTCTGACTTATATTTGGTTTACTCACCTACACGGTATTTATGAGTGTCGATTAGATTGTTTATAAAAACAGTTTTATATCATTTTATTAGAAAATTAAAAAAATCTGAAGGAATTTGACAGTAGCATTCTAATATTTTTTATAATTTACACTACGTCTTAATAACTATATTTTAGACAATTATATAAGTTGATGAGCTAGCATAAGAAGAATTATCAACTTTATATACGGACCCCGAATCGACTGTGAGAGTACTAAAAAGGTACAACACAAAACCGGGCAAGGAAATGGGTAAGCTACGAACTATTATAGATTTCCTCACAGGGTGTTGTTTTCTTAGAGAGCATCTTAAGCTGCAGGCAATGTGGCAGGAAATCAGAGACAGCCATCCATATGTGAGGCTTTAATTCAGGAGTCAAATTATTTATGGAAAAACTATTAATGGATTTAAAATACACCAATTACGCTTGTAGAGACTAGTTAAAAATAAAAATACTGAAAAAGTGCTGTAAAAAAATAGAACAAGTAGAATAAATCTATTAGGCTACAGTGTTACCAGATTCTCAACAAACAAAAAAAGACTAAGTGACTTGCAGTCACAAATGTAATCAGCTGACTGTCAAAATTGGTGGCAGATGGCTAGAAAATAGTTCTAACTCGTTTTTTTTTTATAAAATTTTGATAGAAATGGTTTTTTGAGTAGCTATAAGAAATTCTATTTGGATATAAGTAGTTATTTATAGCAGACCGGACTACAAGAAACATATACAGCTAATATTAAGTATTTGGGGTTTAAGTTATTTAGCAGACGCGTCCCTAAGGTGAAAGATAGGGAAATTATTGAGAATATCTAAAAAAATCAAGCCAAAAAAGCACTTGTTTAGTGTAGCAATAAGCAAACCATTAAGAATAAAATTCTAAATGGAAAGCAAAAGATCAGCCATAGAAGAGCTTACGATTCACACTGTAAATTGCTTAGCGGTGCAACAGTACCTTATTCACGATATATAAATTAACACCATCAGGGAGATGAAAATCTGGTTTTAATCACTTGGATTGCATAGATGGGGTTATTATAAAGAACTTCCCAATTCAAGAATGAAAGGAAACTGACTCATTAACGGTTAACCCTGAGGAAACCGCCGCATCTTATTAAATAAACGTTTTTTACGTTAGCAGAGGGCGTCTGGCTTCTCTACGCTTGTGGGATCTAGATGTCTAAGTTGTGAATCAAGGTATAGTATATTTTATCTTTGATACACACCCACAAAAAGTAGTTACTGTATTTTTCTGTGACTTTTTTAGCTTCCAAAGCAATTATTTTTTTGTGCACAAGCACCATCTTGTTGGAATCAAAAATATTTTTTTCAACTTTTTTGCCTTATTTGTTTAAAGAATTTGTCGAGAATTTTTCGTGGTAAACTACTGCGTTTATGCCATTTGCAATGACAATTGGGTCAATAACGTCTAAATAACTGATGGCACACCATACAGCTAAGAGGGCACACAACTGCAAAATGTTTTTTATTTTTCGCTTTCAATCCGGTAATTTTGTCTACTGGCATAACCATTTAAGACAAAATGGCATTAATCAGAAAACCAAATGCATTTGTGTTTCAAAAATGTGTCCTCTATTATTTGAACAACCAAATTAGCAAAATAAAATCTTTGAAATTTTGTAAGAATAAAAGCTTTAGCTTTCTTACATTATTCTTTGTAATGTAGATCTTGAGATGTTGAGTGCTTTAGATGCCTGTCTTGTTGATGTTAAGAGCTGCTTTTTAAAGAAGTCTCTTGTTTATTCAATCGTTTACTCTCTTCTTGAAGTTCGTGGTTTACCTGTTTTGAAATGGCCTACAAAATTTGAAGTATAAGTATTAAAATTTTAATTTTAGGTAATTTAATAATAATTTAAAATGTAATACCTTTCAACTCTTTGGTGATTAATGGTCCAGCATTTTCGCTTTAGCCCTATATGCCTTGCATGTTGATGCCATGCCTTTGTTCGAAAGTATCTACAATTCGTTGATTTGGTTAACACTATATGTGGTCTTAGCCCTAGCCATATTAAACTAAAAATAAATAATATTTTTACGTCCCCACTATTTCTCAAATTATATGAAAACAATATTATTATCTTCATCTTTTTCATATAAAAAAATTAAGATCATTACATATCCTTTTGGGACACTTCATTACGATGTATTACATCCTGACAATAAAGTTTGCAAAAACTTCTCTAAATTATTATGAAAATAGTTTATTCAAAAGATTTGAACAACTACCATTATTGTATATAATTCTGTTGAGCCCATTATGTTACAAGCTTTTATTAAAGTGTACAAAAAAAGTTTGGTACTCTTGATAATACTTTATCATTAAATGGTAGATGGATCATTTATGGTAGGGTTCCAGATCAAACATAACTATATCTAGCAATTCTGCATGACAACTTATCTCGACTATCCACCGTAACAAAGGCATACCTGTTACACACTTAAATATGCAATCATGCTTCATTCTATTATTCGATCGTGAACAATGGCCCCAAAAGTGGACAATAAAGTACAACAGAAATCTTGAAGTTGCAAGACTAAAAAAAAAAAATCGCAGAAAAATGCAAACTAAGAAGAAATGGCAGCAAGCGCGATTTTCTCAAGATATAAAAAAGACATCTCAAGAATTAAATAAAATTCTAAAATACGAAAAAAACACGCTTATACAGAAATATTTACAGAAACTATATGCAACCAAAAACAATTTACTTAATATTAAAGGGAATAAAAAACATTAAGCGTCGACGATAACACAATTCTCCAATAAAACTTAATAATGGCAAATGAGCTCGAACAAATATAGAAAAAGCACAAGTACTTACAAAACATCTATAAAACGATTACTGAAACCAAAAAAATCTGATTTACATTTTTTAGTCTTCCCTTTAAAAATAAAGTTTAAACTAAAAAGTGTAAAAGATCAAGCATGTAACTGACAAAGATCTTAATAGTAAAATAGCATCGGGACGGAACAAAATTACATTGTGCAAAACATGTAAAGCAGTTCTAGAAGTAAATCACTTCAACTTTTTTAAAAAATACAAATAATGTAGCTTGGAAGTATGGTGTGTTTGATTTTAGGAAACAATATTGACTATCGAACTGCACCGTCTATTGTGTTAAATAAATTTTGATATTGAAAATCAATTTACCAACATTCAAAGGCACAGCAGAAGCAACTTTGCCCATGACACTACAGTAATTACGTTAGTGAAATTGTATAAAATATTTACTATGGTCAAATATAAACACAATTAAAAAATAACTTAAAAGATGAAGAATTAGAGTTTATGATTTGAAATATATGCATGTAAGTTAGAAGAACAAGTTACATCTAAAATTACTAAAGCTAAAAAGTGTGAATCTGTACAAACGATTAACCTAAAACTCACCCATTGAAGCAAAAAAGAAACAAACATCAAACTCAAACAGTTAATTGGAAGAAATTTTCAATCAAGACTAGAGAACAAAGTGCTTTTGTTGTATAAAGTAATGTGAATGCCTATCTGGAATGAAGTTTAGCATATCTCCAATGCCCACATATTAGAAAGAATTTCATGAAGGTCAAATAATCTTAATGCTCTATGCTACGTAATCAATGCAATAATTAGAAGACATCTGCAGTTACCTATCGTAACAGCGTAAAATTACCAGTTCACATAAATCTTCTCGAAGAAGCGAATGATACACGTAGGCTTAAGCTTTACAAACCTTCGGACATATCAATCATAAATTTTTTTTAGTAGTTGTAATTACAGCAGCGGCAATTAAAATAAGTCTTAAGTAAAATTTAGTTTGTATAGTCCTAATTACTAGGTGGCTACCTATATAATGTTTTGAAAATCTTTTTTATTTAATCTCCTCTCAACAGTCTGTGAATTATCGTGGAGTAACAAAAAAGAAAAACATTCTAAGATTTGAAATATTGCTAGAAACGGAACAAGTAGGAGTAAGTTTTAATTGCAAAAGTAACAAAAAATCTAACGGCCAGTAAAATGTACAAAACAAACCACCTTGTAAACGCATTTTTTTCCCTAAATACTCGGCGAGAACAGATTGGTCGCGAATGTTCATCTTGATCTAAGAGCATGCACATAAACATAAAACATATTAATTTATATCTCTATTTTCGCGGATTTATGTGCATTTTGTCTATTCCGTGGCATGCATAGCACACATACACCAATTTTTCTGAATTATTTATTGTTGTGTACTGTATCTGTAGCGTTAAATGGAATAAATGAAGTTTAGCATGAATTATTGCCGTGCATGAGAGTGTAACTTTAATAATGGGTGCTGTTTTGAGAAAAGAGGTATAACCTACATGTTAACTTTTGTAAAATATTATTTATTTTTTAATTTAAATTTGGTTATGTAATATATTAATCTAAATAAAAATTACTAGATAAATTACTACATAAACACGTAAGTTTGAGTGTCATTACCTGCAGAGAAAATTATATTGATTTTCTGGATGGGAATATGTATAAGTATACCAAAGGCAAACTATAAAAACACATTATAATAAACAGCCAAAAGTATAAGGCACTCTTAGAGTTGTATATTACCTTAACAATTAAAGAATAGGGGTGCCTCTGTTGTTAGTAAGTTAATATAAATGTAAATCGTAAATTGTAAAGAGTCACTGAATAACAAAGAAAATAAACAAGAGTATAAAGAAACACTCAAAAATAAAACGCAAAACAGGCAAATAAAAAGTATGAGACAAAAATAACAGCCTAAAAACAGAAACAGTAGCTAAATGAAAAAAGCGTTTTGAAGAAAATAAAGTAGAAATAGAAATTTAAGAAAACCCCATACAAGATGGAGAACAGATACTTGAAGACAATAAGACAAAATATAACAGGAGAAGTAGTAAAAGCGGCTATCACAGAGATGCGAAACGGAACAGCTGCCGGATACGAGCAAATACTACCAGAGCTACTCAAATATGGAGGGGATAGTATGGTAGAATGGATGATCAAGATATTTAAACAAGCATGGGGGTCCGAGAAGACACCGGGAAATTGGCAAAGAAACTGCATAGCACCGATACATAAAAAAGAAAAATAAGCGAATGCGACAACTGTAGGGCCATATGCCTCTCTTCTTACGCTTTAAAGATATACTCAGGAATTTTGGAAAAAAAGGCTAAGAGAAGAAATAAAAGAACAGCTAAAAGAAGAGCAAGCAGCATACAGAGAGGGACGACAGACACAAGACCATATTTTTACATTAAGGATGACTATGGAAAAGATGACAGACAGAGGAAGAGATTTATACCTGGCCTTCATTGA
Organism: Sinelater perroti; assembly: GCA_036346155.1. NCBI lineage: Eukaryota > Metazoa > Arthropoda > Insecta > Coleoptera > Elateridae > Sinelater > Sinelater perroti. The sequence continues at coordinate 10,045,334 of JARFIY010000270.1, read as the reverse complement.
CCTTAAAGCCGCGCCTAGAAAACAGATATGGATAAAAGTAAATGAGAAGCTGAGAAGACTAATAGAGAGTATATATATATATATATATATATATATATATATATATATATATGAAAAAATTAGAAGCATTAGAGATGTGGACATATAGGAGAATTCTGAGAATCTCATGGGTCGAAAAAATAAGGAATACGGATGTCTTAAACAGAGTGAATAAACAGGAAACGGAAATATTGGATGAAATTAAACGGCGCAAACTTCAATATTTGGGACACGTGATGCAGGAGGAACATTATTATCTGTTGCAACTTATCATGCAGGAAAAAATCAAGGGCAAACGTAGTGTGGGAAGAAGAAGGATGTCGTGGCTGCGCAATCTTAGAGAACGGTATAACTGTAGCTCCAATCAATTCTTTAGAGCAGCAGTTTCAAAAGTGCAAATTGCTAGGATGATTTCCAAACTCCGTAGCGGAGATGGAACATAAAGAAAGAAGATAAGGTAGTAAAAGAAATAGCAAGACTAGAAGGAGAACAAATGAAGAATTCATTTTGGAGAAAGAGATCAAGCAAGATGATAGTCTCAGGCTCCTGATATTCGTCCTAGCTATAAATACGGTGATTAAAAATAGTAAGCAGAAAACCAGAAAGATAAAGATAGGTAATTGAAACATGATCTACGCAGATGATATCGTGGTCTTAACAGGAAGTATAAAACAACTACAGGCAGCAGTAAACGTGCGGAAAGAGAAAATAGAAGCAGTTAGACTAACAATTAACATCGGAAAAACAAAAACAGTGAACATATCGAAGCAAGAACACCAATCTGCACATAGAATTAAAATAGACAACATAGACATAGAAGAAATACAAAGATTTGAGTATCTAGGAACAATAATTTCAAACGATGAAAGAATAGACAGCGAAATATTAAATAGGGTAAATAAAGCAAGTTAATTATACTACGCTATAAACAAAAGTATAATAGAAAAAAGAGAGGCAAAGACAGAAACAAAGCTACACATATATAAAACAGTACATGCTCCAATTTTGACCTATGGAGCAGAAAGCTGAACTATGCTAGTTAAGCACAAATCCAAGATGGGGAAAATAAAGTACCTAAGAAAAGTAGCTGGGAAAATGAGAAAAGATAAAATAAGAAATACAACGTTTAGATCCCAACTACAACAAATACTGCAAGTAACGACAATAGAAAATAAACAGTTAAAATGGTATGGGCATACCAAAAGAATGACAGAACACCAAATCCTAAGACAAATTCTAGAAGCAAGAACGAAAGCTAGACAACCAAGCGGTAGGCCAAGTAGAATGTGGACAGACAACATCCAGGAAAGGAAAAACGATAGGAGAAGTAAACAGATTGACTGGAGACAGAAACTATAGGAAATAGATAAACGCAGCCGACGCAAACAGGAAGAGAAAAAAGAAGAAGTATATTAAAAAGAAACAGGTTGAAGAAGAGTGACTTCTAAACGAGAAGATCAAAATCGATTCGAAAATCCTGTATAAATTGGAAAAACACCCTTTCGAGCTCACTACCAAGATGTCTGCAGAAATTAGCTGGTCCTACTAGACAATAGGGCTGATAGACTTGCCATTTAGATTTTAAATGCTTTTATTTACACAGTTTTTATACTGTTGTCAAGCAAACATAATATTTTAAGTTGTCTCTACGTTCTTCATCATTAGATGCAACATCGTGTCATTGTTTTTACATCATCTTTTATATAGTGTCTATTACAAGTTTTGCTTATTGTAAATATCTATAAAAATAAAAATGTAAATGTTCGTTTGTTCGAAATCTTAAATCTCCGAAAGTTCTTCACCGATTGCTTTGAAGTTTTGACACAACATTGCATTCGAATACGCGCGTGTTTTTATATAACATGTCACATTTGTGGCAGAGCCACAGCAACGCGTAGCCGGATACAGCTAGTTACAAAATAAAAATAGAAATGTTCCTGGGGAAAAAAGCTTTTTAGTATTTTTTAAATGAGAACCAGCTATGTGCTATTATCAGAAAAGCTTCAAAATGTTTATTATTGCACTAGTATATTTATAACTGTATAATTTGCAACTGACAAAAAATATAGTTTTTTTAACTTAAAATAAATTTAACAGTTTGTGATTTTTTTATATGTTAGTATCACTTACCTACCTACTAAACATTTGAATATTAGGTACCAAAATTTGCCAATTAGCTTCATATTATGCGTTTTAGTGCGGTCTATGTTTGTTCATTTCCCATTTTCTTTCTTTTTGGGGTCTTCTAATTGAAAGACTTTTTGCTTCTAAATGTATATTTAGAAAGTTGAAACAATTTGACAAAAATGTTTTTTCAAAAAACTGGCTATATTTTAAAACAAAGTAATAAATACTGATTTTCCTGACGAGCACAAACACGAATTTGTTAAAACATTGTCGCGATTTAACTTCGAAATAAAGTCTAAGTGGCAAGCTGCTAAAAGAACAGACCAAGTTTACTTGAATAAAAACTATAATTGTCTGCAAGGAACTATAGGAATCTTAAGAAAGTCACTAATGTAGCTGTTGGTCGCCCGCAGAAGCCTTGTAAAGACCTGATAGATCGCAGTAAGCGCCGGAACATTTAGGGACATGCGGGACAAATGCTGCTACGATAGCAAGGAAACTTAAGTGGAGCAAACATTATAATTTTCCCCACGGTGAAAAGTACAAAAAAACATACAGAAAATGTGATCCAGTATCATCAGTTAATAAGCAACCCCATCAAAAGCTCTATCGATGTTTGTTAAAGCGTCTTGAAGTAGAAGGTAATATAAGATTATTTGAGAAATTCCCAAAGGACTTTATCTTTGTTACAGAATTTGGCAGAAACCAAAAAGATTGTTATCCTGTGAAAGACTCCTAGCGTGTTAATCTTACCTGTGCAAGGGTTGGTTTACAAGCATTACTGAACTATACTGTAGAGCAGCTTATATTATATCTACTTAAACGATGTTGTTGAAGTTTTAACAACTGAAGAATTGGCCTCCCTTGAACTAAAATTAACAAATAATAAAGTGATTTAGCAAACTTCAACCCCTTATCGTCTCAGTTTTGTCGTCCTATGAGCATAGGTTTATACATGCGTTTAAATTCAACAATAATAGCAAAAAAAAAAGAAAAACCAGTAAAATGTGTTTTTAACTATGATCGATGGCAAAGTGTGTAACAGAGCAACACATATTACAGCAATCATGAGATATTGCATTTGTAAAGCTACATCAAAGCAGTTTAACGAGTTATCAAGATGCAATGTCGTAAATATGTTTTTGTTTTATTTATATTGTGATCTAAACTGTGTTTTATATAAATAAAACAAAAGACAAATAAAACAGCTATACTCACGCCTGAAATTTCAGTGAAGGATGGTAGAAGCAGTTCAGTTTAAATTTTCTCTAGTGTTTTTTGAAAAATACGTGACAAATACGAGATCCACACATCTTTCGAACCTATACTAAACCAAAAGGAACACAAATTAGCATAAAATTAGTTTTGTCCGCTTTTCTGGATCAACCCCTCTGTGCGGCGACCATATATATGATACGTCTGACATTAACAAAATAGAGAATAGCAAATACTTATACTGTAGCGAAGTTCAATCATCTAGAAAGAGGTTTTCCCGGGGCTTTCTCTAAAATACCCAAATTGGGATTTATTTCAGAACATCTTGGAACGCATTTTTTGAAATTTAATAGATAAAAAACGGAAAGCACATAAAATATGGTGAAGAACTAAGAGCAGGCTGTAAGAAACGAAACCTTTAATCACTATATTAAAAAACTTTTATGTGACGAGCATTTCGTCTAAAAAACTACAAAAGATTGCAACCTCCTTTTGGTGTAGTCGATAACGTAACTATTAGACTTGATTGAACCGGCTTTTGGCCATGTTGCTTTATTAAAACCTAGTATTTAAATGCCTAGAAAATTTTTGTATATGTAGTTGTTCAGTTTAAAACGCGGTCTGTACATTCTATGTAGCTGTTCTTATCCTGCCAGGGGATTGTTGGCACCATTGTCTTATTTGTAAAACAGCGTCGTATCCTTTGCTTGTAAATAAATGGTGAGTATTATTGGGATAATAATCAAGCGGTTTATAACTTGCTTCTGCACCGCAGTGTCAAAACTGTTATTGCAGTTCTGACAGCGCTTCTGAATGTGTCATATTGTTTGATAATTAAGTACAGTTAAAAGTAACTCGATAAGCAAAACAGGAAATAAAACAAAACAGAGCTGTGTAAACTGTGTATTGGGCAAACGAAATTAATAACACAGTAACAATTAAGCAAAACAAAGAATTTGAGAAAAAATAAAAAAACAATACAACTATGATTAAATAACTTCAAATGTGGTGGACGGCAGGTCAGTTGTGCACTCTCAAGACACAAATAATGGTCTCTGATAGCCTGGACGGCGGATTTCGGCGTGCTCTTCGTTGGCGGCTTCAACCCGGGGGTGGGTTTTCCTTGGCCAGTTGTACTAGGGCACCACGGACGGGGCGGAACGTACAAAAGGCAGCGACAGCGTGCAAGCACAGCGCAATAAAACACCAGGGTCGGCTGGCTCTGCTTCGTCGCTCAGGGTTCGAATCGGAATGCCGGGCGGCGATTAAAATCCCGTTTAGTTGTGGCTAGGGTGGGTAGCGGACAATCAAGGTTACAGGTAGAGATGGGATTCGGGACAAGGGGGTTTAGAGATGAGCACCAAACACATATACTGACGATTAGCACTTTACTACATTTTCACCAGTATCATCTAATGTAAAGGCTTTTGTCGTTTTTCCTTGTTTGCTATATCTAGATACTGTCACTTAATTAGCCTTTAGACCAATATAGTTTTCCAAAGTGCGGCACTAGGAGCCATAGGTGATAGCTGGGCAGCAGTAGTATGAAATCTCCTCCTACCAGACTAATAGGTACTGTCTCTGTACCATGGTCCTGTATCCCTAACTTACTACTAGTGTGATCCTCAAACGAAATGCCAAAAAAGTGAAGCAACAAAATTTGATTGATGCTAAAGATTTTGTGCACCAAGAATGTTTGCTGAAGGATAAACGATAAACCAAAATTTTTACATTAATGAGCTGAAACTTTCGCGCCAAGCAATTCGGAGACGTCACCCTGACTTGTAGGCGTTTATCCAGTAGTTCTTATTGCACGATAATGCAAGGTCTCCAGAATACTTGGCCGAACATCATTTTCCTGTTTTTTTTGTCTTCATATTTGTTAGATTTGTTTCTTTGTGATTTTGTTGGTACCTTGTATAAAAATATATATTATAACAATACAAACGACCGTCACAGATGTGCTAAGTAGTATCACGGATGAAGCTTTTTCTGCTTGCTTCTATAACATTTAGAAAATGTGGCATTTATGTATAGATAACCAAGGTTACTAGTTTGGCAAAAGCCCAATCCTGGCAAAGGTTGTAAAACATTACTAATAATTTAAATTTGAAGATACATTTTACAAAATCATGTACGGCTAGTGTTTATTTTTATAAAAACCTAAGTGTTATACGTTTGTTTTGTAATGACCATGTACTTAGATAAATGGTTTAAATTTTAACAGATAAATATATTCTACTGCTGCATTAATAAATCACATATGTGATTGTAATGTTGTAAAGCAAATAAATCATGGGCTAATTTTAAAATATATCCCACCATGCTCACCCTCCTAATAATGCAGCGGACACCTCTAATTCGATGCTTGGCATCTATGCTAATTTAGAATTTGAATAGCCCGTTTAGTAAGCAAAGCCGCCTATTGCAGTATTGAACACGGCCTGCTAATTTGTTGCAGCAGATGCCGCACGGAACGGAACAACAAGATTACACTTTTCTGAAATGTAGTAATTGAAATAGAAAAGCCTTCTCGTTGTTATCCCAACTAGCTCGGCGTTGTAAGCTGTCTAGACTGTTTCTTGTGCTACATTAAATATCAGCCCTCCCAACAAAAAGTGGGCACTGAAAGCGGCTCTCGGGAAAAATGAACGCGCGACGTTTTGCCTGCAAAATCGAGACATCTGTAATCCGCGCCGAAGATTGCAAATGTTTATCACTTCCAGTAAAGATTTTTTAACGCTGTGCTTTATAAACAATTTGTTTTTTGTGCTATACAGATATATTCATTAAATACAATATTAAAATTGAGTTGTTAAATAAAATTGAAGGGAAAACATTTTAAAATTAATAAAAATGGAAATCTGTACAAAAAATTTAAACCTGAATAACTTGGAAAAAGCTTTAATTTAATGACAATGTACTATTGCTTTGTTAAAGTTGAACATATTATTTGGTTAATCATTAGTTAATTTTAATCGGTGATTTACATTATATATAGTACCCCCTGTATAGTCATAGTGAAACACCACCTTTCAGTTTTACAACGCATTGTAAGACAACGTAACCTAAAAGTCAATATCGGTGAAGTCCAGGAAATTATTTGCGCGGCTTTTCCCTAAATTACCTGTTAAATGTATGTAGTTTAAATGTAAGTGCAGATTTTGATCTGCGTTATGTGGAATGCCTTTGATAGAGAATGATAGTCGAAGATGAGCAAAAGGAACAACTTTTAAAATACAATTGCTGTCGCAAACAGTCAGACCTCGCAGTAAAACGTTAAGCTATTTATAGGTGTTTATATAAACTGAGGGTAAATTCACAAGAAAGGCTGCTGCTTTCATTTGAGAACAAGAGTAGACGCTATGGTATAGCCAACAATTACCATCCTAGGTCGGGCGATTTTGTCATACCTGGTGTATTCGCTAGGCTTTGTCACTTCAGAGTATCATCGCTTTAGATCTCTCTAACAACAATGGCTTGTACTCGCTCTAATGCCGACAAAGTTGTCAAGAAAGTATGGCAGAGTTTATTAACTTTGACAATCTTTTATTTTACGATCACAATCACGATGAGTCTTTTTCTATACATTGTTGGACGTAGGCCTTCCCCAAAATTTTCTATTTCTCTGTTCATTGTATTCCTGCAACGTTTTGTATGTCATCTCGCCACCTTTTAGTTGGTCTTCATTTTTCTTTTTTGTAACTTCGCTGTCTCTGTTGCAATGTAGTTTTACTCCATCTGTTATCTTGTCTACGTGCTAAATAGCTAGCCCATTACCATTTTTTCCATAATATTGTTAACTTTTGTTTGTTGGCGTATCCAAATGTTTTGTTTTTTATTATTGTTCTTTGTGTTATCGCCAACCACTGATAGTTTTTTTTGTAAATCTTTAGATTTCACAGTCATATGTGAATGTTGGGATGTCACATTTGTTGTAAACTTTTAGGCTTAAATGGTTTGGAACTTCTTGTCTTGCAGAATGTACCTGAGCTTTCCAAATGTAGACCAGTCTATATCTTTTCTTCTTTTTATTTCTTTGGACACGTTATTTTTCTGTTGAGATTTGTTGGTGTAAGTATATATATTTATCAATTTCCAACGGCATGCCTTCTAAAATGATGTTCGTATTTTTGCTTGCGTTTCTCATTATCTTAGTTTTTGTTTTGTTTATTTTTAGTTCAACTTTTGTTTAGCGGTTTTAAAGTTTGTTAATCATTTCTTGTAGTTCTCGGATGTCTTTGCTAAGTATAACTATGTCGTCGGCGAATCTCAATTGGTTCACGTTCACCCCGTTAATGTTTATACCTTTATTCGACCAATCCATTTGAAGACATATTCTATCACGCTAGTAAATAGCTTTGGGGAGATCACATCCCCTTGTCTTACTGCTCTCTGTATAGGTATCTTATCTGTAGTTGGGTTTGTTTTTATATACATACTTGCATTGTTGTAGATGTTTTTTATTAATTGCTTGTATCTGGTGTCTATTCCGCAGTTGACCAACGAGTTGAGTATTCCCCAGATTTCTTCAGAGTCAAATGTCTTCTTACATACTATAAAAGCTTTGTATAGATGTATGATATTCTTTAGGGATTTCTTAAGTTTCCAGGTATTTATTATATATTTGTACAAGTTGTTGGTATAGCTTCTCTCCCGGCTCTTTCAGCATTTTAACAATAATATTGTCTGGCCCTGGAGGTATATTATTCTTTATCTTTTTTAAGGCGTTTTTAATTTCGTTTATTGTCATGTTCTGTATTTCCTCCGAACCCACATTTACGATTTTGCTTTTTAAGACTGCAATTTGTTTGCCGTCTGGGTTTATTTTTGATTCGTAGAGTTCTGTGTAATACCTTTTGATTTAATTTTTTATGATATCTCTCTTGGTTGATGAATTTTTTTTGTTTTTGATCTTCACAATGTTTGGGCTATTCTTTAAAGTTTTAGGTTCTTTATTTTCTTCCAATGTCTCTAGTATAGTCTTTACTTTAAATTTGTTTACATCTTTTCGTATTTATTTTTTAATCAATTTATTTAATTTTTGCCAATTCTGTCTTGTTTAAGTGATTTTCTATTTTGAAGCCTTTAATTCTCTTTATTAGATTTGCTGTTCCTCGGCTAATTTTCGTTTTTTTGTTTTGTGTTTTAGGGGCTGCTTTTTGTGCTGGTTCTATTATTGCCGACGAGATATACATGCTTGTTATGTTTATTTATATCTTGTACACTTGTTTTATCTGGTAGCAGCCTTTTTGTTGGTTCTTCCTGAAAGAGTAACTTATTTTCTGTCAGTTTGTTAGTTTCTTTTTATTTTTAAATTTTTTAACTTTAACTGATTAGAGATTAATTTACAGCTTTAATCGGACTGATACATCTTGTATTATATTTTTCTTTGCGGATATTATGGTTTTATTTTTTATCGTATGATCAGGGTGTCTCCCTTTCAATTTGCGTTATTTTCTTTTTCTTGACTTCAGAATTTACTAACACATCTCGTCTCATGATTTCTTTGGTCTATTCCATGTGGGCCCATGCTGTTTTCTATTTTGTTTTAGCTTTTTGCCTACCTTGGCATTAAAGTCTCCAATTATTAGCTGATAAGTGGTTTGGTTCTATTAGTCACTCTGTTAGTTCTTCGTACAATCCTTTATTTACCAAATATAATTTGGCAAAACCTAGAACAATATTACAAATGTAGTTGACTTTTATAAGTCAGTATTATAATTTTTTGACAGCTGTCAATATAGACGCATGCAGCATGTCATCTAAAACCAAAACTGTAAAATCATCGGGAGATAAAACTACTAAAGGAAAGCCCCTAGGACCAATCCTCCCTGAAACTTTACCTCCCGTTACTCCTGTTCCTGTGAGAACAGACCCTGCCAACCTCCCGTTTCCTGAATGGTCTGATCAGAATCTGAATTCTGAAAAATGGGATTTGCCGAAAGGAAAGATTTTAGCACCAATGCTACAGACACCAGAGATTATCATTTGCAACCTGCAAATGCAGCTACAACAGGCTGTAAATGAGATTAATCAACTGAAAATTCAGGAATGTACTTTACAGGAGCGGAACGAGTATTTATCACAATTAAAGGCAAAAGAAATATTGCCAAAAAAGAAATCACACAGTTCAGCAAATTCAGAGGAGGAAGAGAATCTTGTAGCCAAAGAAACGGAGTGGATTTTAAATGAATCCAAAAAAACCAAAAACAAGAATAAGAAAAAACGAAAGACTGTCGAATCTCCCGAAAAAGTAGATGAGAGCCCTAAAAAGCAAACAGAGGAAACGCCAAAAGTCATTAAACCACCGCCGGTAATATTAAGTAACGTAAAGGATTACCAAGTCGTCAAAGATAGCCTAAATACGGAAAAATTTGAATATAAGACAAGTATGATGAGTAACAACCAAATTAAAGTAAATGTCAGCTCTAATGAAGAGTACAGAGCTCTGACAGCCTCAATAAGCAAATCGAATATAGAATGGCACTCTTACGAAAATAAAGCAGAAAGGTCCATTAAAGTAATGGTTAGAAATTTACATCCTTCAACATTAGCAGAAGAGATCTCAATGAACTTGAAGAAAAGAAGTTTAAAATATTAGGGTAACCCAAAAACTCAAGAGAACTACCGACAACAATAAGGTGAAACACATTCGCTTACTATTGTATATGTTGGAGTTTGAAAGTCAAAAAGAATCAAAGGGAATAGTGCTTATTCCCAATGTAAAAATTCAAAGACAGGTCACACAAAGTACTGCAGAAGAACACCAGCCTGTGTGAAATGCGCAGGAGAGCACCTAACTGCAAAATGTACTAAGAAAAGAAGCAATCCTGCCAAGTGCATCAACTGCTCTGAAGCACACCCTGCTAATTATAGAGGATGTACAATAGCCATTGAACTACAGAAAAGAAGAGACGCGGCCAGAACAAAGAAGGCCACTCCTCAACCAAGACAAATTGTCCTAAACACAGTAAAGGCTGGGATATTGTATGCCCCGTGCGCACAACAAAAGACAGCAGAACCAACACCTGCCCCATCGACAACTGAACCATCTATGATGCAGCTTATGCAGAATATGATGAATACATTAAATCGAGTCAATGCAAGACTTGATAGATTAGAAGCCAGGAGCACTGGTGCTATACTAAAGACAAAATAAACTATGGACCAAAAAGTTCTACGTATTGCTACCTGGAATACCCCGAAGTCTTTCTAAATACCCAACACATCGATGTCTGCCTCATATCAGAGACACATATGACAAATCAATCATACCTCAAAATATGAGGATACAAAACATATCATACCATCCATCCAGATAATCAAGCCAGGGTGGTAGTGCAATCATAATAAAAAAGTACTCAATCACTATGAAGAACGCATCTCAAAAGTGGATATTCAACTAACAGTGGTTGGAATTAAATCAACAAAACAAACAATAAAATTGGCCCTATACTGCCCACCAAGATATAACCTCAAAAAACGATTATCTTACTCTTCTGAGACACTTAGGAGAAAGATTATTGTTGGTGGAGACTTCAACTCCAAACATGTAGATTGGGGCCAGACAACCACGGAAAGGAAGAGAACTACGCAAAGCAATTAAAAGATGAATTGCAACTACCACTCAACAGGAAAGCCGACCTACTGGCCTACTGATACCGATAAAATCCCGATTTACTAGACTTCTACATCACTAGGAAAGTATCCCCAACTACACAGAAGTGGAAGAGAGTTTCGATATGGATTCTGATCATTCGGCTATTATACTAACACTAAGCAAAAAGATAATAAAAAGAGCAATTAGAGTTACGCTCACAAACAAAACTACTGATTGGGAGAGCTTTCAGATTGACCTTCAGAACAACATCAACCTGAACATCAGTCTGAAAACAACTGACCAGCTAGAAGAAGAAGCTGAAAAATTCACCAGCCTTATCCAAACAACGGCATACAACAACACCAAAGAGATTACACATATAACCAAAGGTGTAAATTATCCAGCTGAGATCAGGGAATCAGATAAATCCATACTTAATAACAAGACTCAGCAACTCAGAACAGAAATTCAAAAACTTAAAGAAGAATCTATAGGCACCTATCTGCAAGAGTTATCAGCATACGAAGAAACTGACTACTCGCTGTGGAAGGCAACCAAAAAGATTAAAAGACCTGCGACCTCTACTCCTCCGATTAGAAACAATAATGGACCATGGGCCAGAGACAATAAGCAAAAAGCAGAGTTATTTGCAGAACACTTGGCTGAGATATTTACTCCTAATCCAGGGCAAAAATCAAGACATCACTAATATTGAAAATCAAAGAACTGAAAATATCACACCGGTTACTCCAAAAGAAGTAACAGATGAGATAAAACTAACCTGAACCCAAAGAAAGCTCCAGGATACGACCTCATAACTGGAGAATTTTAAAGCACCTGCCCAAAAGGGTATAGTTATGTTGACCTACCTATTCAACGCAGCTTTTTATTAAAACATTGCCTGCATGCTGGAAAGTTGCAGAAGTAATTATGTTACCAAAACCAGGAAAGCAACCTAATGATGTCAAATCAATAGACCAATCTCCTCCTGCCGTAGTCTCAAAACTCTTTGAGAAGCTACTGCTCAAGAGGTTGAGGCCTAATAAAAATAATAATAATCCCAGATTACCAATTTGGATTCAGGCAAAAGCACTCTACAATAGACCAAGTACATAGAATAACTAATGTCATTGAACGTGCGCTAGAAGAAAAGCAAGTCTGTTCGGCAATCTTCTTAGATGTGGCACAAGCCTTTGATAAAGTATGGCACGAAGGACTAATACACAAATTAAACAAAATGTTACCAAAACAATATTAGCATCGTACATATCAGAGAGACTATTCAGAATCAAACAAGAGGACGTATACTCTGACCTAAAGGAGATCAAAGCAGGGGTGCCACAAGGCAGTGTGTTTGGGCCCATTCTATACCTATTGTATACCAGAGACTTGCCAGTGTTAGAAGAAGCAGTCATTGCTACATTTGCTGATGACACTGCTTTTCTCGCAGTGGATCAAGACCAGGAAAGATCAGTTAGTAAGCTCCAGATAGCAAGCAATGAGATAGTTGATTGGACCAGGCAATGGAGGATCAAACTTAACGAGCTTAAATCTGTACAATGTAAACTACACTAACAAGAAAATAGCCGACCCACATCTGCTAGATATTAATGGAACAATTATACCATATTCGACTACTGCAAAATACCTCGGCATGAATCTGGACGTCAAACTTAGATGGAAGCAGCATGTAAAGAAGAAAAGAACTGAACTGAACTTAAAATACAAACAGCATTATTGGTTGATAGGAAGAAACCCAAAACTTTCAATCTCCAACAAAGTACTAATCTATAACCAGATTCTAAAACCAGTGTGGTTATATGGTATTCAGCTTTGGGTCTGCGCTGGTAACTCCAACATAAAGAGCATACAAACATTTCAGAACAAAGTGTTGCGTAACATAGTAGACTCTCCCTGGTATGTACGCAACTTAGATATCCACAGACATCTCCGGATTCCAACCGTCAAGGAAGAGATTAAAAGGTTTGCTAGAAAACATGACCTACATGTCAACACAGAGGCTCTTCAGCTGCTGGACAACCAACACCAAGTCCGAAGATTGAAGAGGAAAAAACCTGCTGATCTTGTGTAATGTGTTGTGTACAAAAGCAGAGCACAGTGCGCGAGTGAAGTGTAAATAGTGTAGAAAAACCTCGAAGACATCATTGGATAGATTCTAGTCGTTAAGTATATAGTTTAAGATTTCTTAGAGTAAAATTAATGGTTAGCCTCTAAAGATTAGTTTTAATTACAAGCACAAAAGTGCTATAAAAAAAGTATTATAATTCAATAAAAAATGCCAAAAATTATGAAGGGCTATGCAAACTACTATTAAAATTTTACTTGATTTTGTTGAACGTGTGTGTATATAGAAAAATACAATCTCAGAATTTTAATGGAACATAAATGATAATAGGTATGTAATTAAAACTGTGAAAGTGAAGTTAACTTGCCTTGAACATCTTTTTGAATAAAGATTATCATTAATTAATTGTTGAACTTGTATATTTGCTTATTTATAGCATTGTATATGCCCAAAGTACTGATTTACTATTAATGTGTTATTCCTAAATCATACTTATCTAAAAACTTGTATAATAGTTACAAGTTTGCGAACTAGTCGATGTGTTAAGATAATTAATAAAAATTATTGCAAAAGAGAAAATAAAGAAAAGCTTACTGATAAAATTATTATTACACAAATGTAGACCAAGTTTAATGCTATATTTAAATGTTTTACTTTTTAGTTTTACACCATAACAGATGCACTCTGACTACTATACGATAAAACCGATTTACCTAGACTTCTACATCACTAGGAAGTATCCCCAATACACAGAAGTGGAAGGTGAGTTCGATATGGATTCTGATCATTCGGCTATTATACTAATTCCATAGCGAAAAGATAATAAAAGAGCAATTAGAGTTACGCTCACAAACAAAACTACTGATTGGGAGAGCTTTAGATTGACCTTCAGAACAACATCAACCTGAACATCAAGTCTGAAACAACTGACCAGCTAAAGAAGAAGCTGAAAATTCACCAGCCTTATCCAAACAACGGCATTGACAAGAGATTACAATAACCAAAGGTGTAAATTATCCAGCTGAGATCAGAGAATGCAAAGAAACGAAGAGCTAGAAGAAGATGGCAACAGTCAAGGGATCAGTATAAAATCAACCTTAATAACAAGACTCAGCAACTCAGAGAAATCCAAAATTAAAGAAGAATCTATAGGCACCTATCTAAAGAGTTATCAGCATACGAAGAAACTGACTACTCGCTTGGAAGGCAACCAAAAGATTAAAGACCTGCGACCTCTACTCTCCGATTAGAATTAAAATGGACCATGGGCCAGAGACAATAAGCAAAGCAGAGTTATTTGCAGAACAGTTGGCTGAGATATTTACATCCTAATCCAGGCAAGTAAATTCAAGACATCACTAATATTGAAAATCAAAGAACTGAAAATTATCACATTGGTTACCCAAAAGAAGTAACAGATGAGATAAACTAACCTGAACCCAAAGAAAGCTCCAGATACGACCTCATAACTGAATTTTAAAGCACCTGCCCAGAAAGGGTATAGTTATGTTGACCTACCTATTCAACGCAGTTTTTATTAAAACATGTGCATGCTGGAAAGTTGCAGAAGTAATTATGTTACCAAAACCAGTTTGAAAGCAACCTAATGATGTCAAATCATACTAGACCAATCTCGTCCTGCTAGTCTCAAAACTCTTTGAGAAGCTACTGCTCAAGAGGTTGAGGCCAATAATAGAAAATAATAACCTAATCCCAGATTACCAATTTGGATTCAGGCAAAATGGCACTCTACAATAGACCAAGTACATAGAATAACTTGACGTCATTGAACGTGCGCTAGAAGAAAAGCAAGTTGTTCGCCAATCTTCTTAGATTGGCACAAGCCTTCGATAAAGTATGGCACGAAGGACTAATACACAAATTAAACAAAATGTTCCAAAACAATATGCTGACATATTAGCATCGTAATCAAAGAGACTATTCAGAATAAACAAGAGGAGATCAAAGAGGGTGCCCAAGCAGTGGTTGGCCATTCTATACCACTGACCAGAGACTTTTAGTGTTAGAAGAAATTTGCTACATTTACATGACACTGCTCTTCTCGCAGTGAGATCAAGACCAGGAAAGATCAGTTAGTAAGCTCCAGACAGCAAGCAATGCGATAGTTGATTGGACCAGGCAAATAAACAAAGAATGCTATTCAATTGTGAAAAGAGTGTGTATCACTGTCCTTCAGTAGTGACGTATCCTTCAAACTGGAAAGAATGTATAAATTAGTGCGTTAACCGTTTTTTTTACTTTGTTACAAATATTTGCTGTAATAAAATTGTGAACTTATTTTTCACTTCCAAGTAAGAATTTAAGTTCTTTATGATTACATTTGCATTGAAAACTAATTGAAAATCCGACATATGTCCTACAGTGTATAAATAAATGCATGCGCCCAGTATACGTATCAAAAATCATAGGTTTCAGTTTTTGCTTAGAGTTACAAATTTAGACCTATAAGGATCGGCTTCAAATGTAGTTTATTCTTGTAGCTCATTAACTGCTTATTGAAGATATGAAAAGCAAGTTTGCTCATGCCTAGTCCATTTTTTGAAATTGTGGCAAGTGTATACTCAGGGCGTGTAATTTAATACTTCCCATATAAAGTGCTCATTTGTTTTTTTTTCGGAATTTATTATTTTTTAATTACCTATTCTACATTTTCTCATTTGTACTGTTTTAGTAATGCCTCAGTGTAGGAAAAATTGTCGCAAATTAGCAAAGATATTGTTAAACAGACCCGGAATACAGTCTGATAAAATAGATGTTTTAATTCGGCACATTTTGAACTGCTTAAACACCGAGAAAACATCCATGCCGAAAAAGGACAGGCTAAAGCACGGCATAAGGAGATTTGCTTTCGGAAATTTTCAGCAACATGGAACAAGGAAAATAATAATGAGATATGGCTCGATAAATTTTTCACGTTCGATTACTCCCATTTTTCTGAAGGTAGTGTTCGTCAACAAGGCGTTCAACATTGGCTGGTGGTAGACCGTTTGTGACTTTTGCTGTAGGTATTATAATAACAAAGCGTAGAAACATGAAGAATTGAGGCAGTGTACTACGACACAAGAACTGACCTTTGTTATTTAGATGAAATTAAGGGAAGAAGGTTGGTTAGATGCGTCAAAATTGATATCAAAGAGGGAAGAAAATCTAACGAAGGCATTTAAAATCCGAAAGGTGTGAAAGTCAAGTTCACCAACTCCAGCTTTACAGTGATGACAAAGCTTTGGCATATTTTGTCGACGTAGACCTTACCAAAGATCAATATTTATTAACCAGATTGGGTGCAAAAAAGAGGTGCAAATATATACCCTTCTATGAGAGGATATGCGAAGCCAAAAGTCACTGCTATCCGACTACGGTAACAGCAAGCGAAAAAGGTGCGCAGGTAACACAGTCTCTTGTTAATCATACATGCGTGCGCCTTTTTGGCGTTTAAAGGTCTGTTGTATAAACATTAAATCACAACCAGCTATGCCTTACCTGGAAATGAGGATATGACGGAAGTAGCGGGAGGTCACTATACAAATAAAAATTTGACGATCACAATCTCGGGGATTCTAATATATTTTTAACATCCGCCATTACGCTTAGACTATCATATGTCGATGAAGGAAAGACTATAGTCGTTTGTCAAAATAAAAATGCATCATCGACCAAATTTTGTAGGCCGATAACATTTGATTTTATTAAAAAAACTAAGGAGGTTACCAAAGACGAAGTTAAGCGAGTGAAAGAGAAAATAAAATTATTGTCACTAACAACTATTAATTAAACCGAAGAAGGTTATGAAAAATAATGCTGATCCGAGTACGTTTCGATTCGGTTTAAGCACGCAACATGCATAAATAAGCTTCTTTGAATGCTATGTATCTTGCCGCCTAGATTTCAATTATGGCAAGCGGGTGGAGAGGTGGATAAAGAAAAATTAAAAAAGAGAAAGGAAGAAATCGAAGAAAAATTCAAAGACTTGGATTTTTTATTGATGTGCTAAAGCCGAGTGAAAGCGGGACTACAAATGACGGCAACACGGTTCGTCAATTTTTGATAAAGAAGAAGAATCCGCCCAAATTACTGACATAGATCGGAATTTGATCTATAGATTTGGAACTATATTAAAGACGCTAGCCAGTCAGTTACCGATAAACGCTACTTTATAGGCGCATCTGTAACCATAGTATCACATGCCGAGTTTGCATAAGGTATTAATCTATTGAGCTGATATCATTGAGATATATATTCTGCCAATTGTGCAGACATCGAAAGAGGCTTAGAATACTTGAAATAAACATCTGAAATCGTATAAAGCGCATAAATCGTATAAATCTTCAAGAGAAAATACGAATAAAGATATGTTCTTGCGGCTTCTAGTGACATGAGAACCAGTCATAAGCTCTTTGCAAAAATTACGAAAAGGAAACAAAAAGGAACTTCTACAAGATGTGATTCAATTACTCCAACCTTTTGACAAGGCGATAGAAGAGGCTGAAAAAGAGGACAAAATAAACCTAAAGAATAGTCATTTCTTTTGAGAAAGGATATTTTTTTATACATAATAAATGAGAATATTTCACTTGTATACGGCTCAAAAAACCTAGAAATAGAGCACCATATTGCTTTTTTCGGTCAATTTTAAAATTAAAAACTCCCCGGACTTCAAGAAACATATTATCTCAAATTTTCATTTTCTTGAATGTAATATTAAACGCTTTCAAAGCTTTGATGGTGTTTTTCTCAGTCTGTTCTATAGTGGGTTGGTAAGAGTAGGCTATAATATGTAGTTGGAAAGTGAGTGTATGTAGTGTATAATCAGCACATTTGGATTGACTGGGCGAGTAGAGCAGCAAATCTGAATCACATTTATGAGAGCTCAAACTTTTGTCTACAGAAACTATTTGGATAATTCAGATTTTCTACTTGCAATTGTGTAATGCTCTTATTTTGGTAGTTGTTTAAAGTCTACTTTTATCATCAGTTGCCATACATTTAGAGTTTGACCACAAAGTTTTCGAGTGCAGCTTTTAGCTGCCCCATTTTGTTCTTCATCAGCAGCTGAAGGTCCTTGTTTGCTTTCCACAGCTTATGATAAACTTGCTCCATCTTCAACTTGTGAGTATTGGTTTTGACAATTTAAAAGTGGTGATTTTGACACAGAAGACAATAAGCGCCCTGGGCAGCTAAAAACGTTTAAAGATGCAGAATTGGAGGCACTACTCGATGAACATCTATGTAAAACTCTTAAAACTTGCCAGTTTTCTTGAATGTTGATTTATCGACCGTTGGTAACCGTTTTTAGGCAACGAAAGTAACCCAAAAGCAAAAAAATTGGGTTCCACCCGAACTGAAGTTGAGATGTCAAAATTTGTTTTCCATCTGCGAACAGCTGCTTCAAAGACACAAAAAAAGAGTTTTTGCATAGTACCCTAATTGGTGAAAAGAAATTGATTGATTATGAAAACCTTAATCACATAAACGTTAGATGTATGCTCGGCCATAAATCTCAACATGACGCCAAAGGAAAACATACATGGTTTGAAGCTACTGATCTGCATTTGTTGGGTTCAGAAGGGCGTATTGTTTGAGCTGTCGAAACAAGACACAAATATCATTGGGAAATGCAACCGACGTCAACTGGTCAAATTGAATCAAGGGTTGAGAGAAAAACGACCGGAATACGGCAAAGTGATTTTCGAGCACGACAATACTCGGCCATATGTTGCAAAATAAGTCAAAAACAGTTTGAAAACACTTAAATAGGATGTCCTTCTTCACTCACCGTGTTGATTTTGATTATCATCTGTTTTGATCGATGGCCTGTCTGAGCAGCGCTGCAACTCTTTTGAAGGAAATTAAAAAATGAGTCTATTTATGAATTGCATTAAAAGACGAGGAATTCTTTTGCCGGGGAATCCGCCTGTTGTCAAAAAATGGAAAAAATTGTAGCTAACGATGGACAGTACTTTGAATAACTTGTGCTTTATAATTTTTATAAATAAACAACTGATTTTTAAAAAACATTTTTAAAATTACATCCAAACCCCAATACTTTAACATTACATAGTATTACATAGTATTATAAGGTATAACATGGTGGTATCCGATAAAGGGTTCTATACTATTACCACGAAAAATTGTGAACAGGCGCTAATTAGGCAAGTATGAAACCGAAGTTAACATTGTGGTGTTATGTAAGATAATACTACAATAAGTCTGTGCCAAGTTAAACAAAAGATGATCTACTTAAGGAAGCGGGACAAAAGCTGAATAGCTTAAGAAGGGTACAGGTAGGTCGGCCACAAAACTAAAGGGATGTAACCTACCTGTTCAATATTCATCACGTGCACTTTGAACATGCACACTCTGGGCAAGGCCTGAAGCTTTATAATTGTTTTAGTTGTAAGTTACGTCATAGGTGTATTGAAAGTTCTTTAATGTTAATCGTGGCATCTGATCGCTAAAATAGCAGAGTTTTATTAGAGTAATTGTTTAATATAATTAAATTAAAAACTCTTCCTGTAAAACGATAGCATTGGGTGCATTTCAGATGAAAGTTTTATATGAAATTAATAATTTATATGAAAATAATAATAATAATAGTAATAACACAAAAAATTGGCTAGAGTTTGTTTTGTAACTGTAGAAAAAATTAATTTAAATTGTAAAGTTAGAATAGATCTAAAAGCTTTTAAAACTTTCAGCAATTGGTTCACAGGGTAAATGTAATTGACCTGGCAATAAATCACTTTCAACTAGTGCTTTAAAATAAAAATTTTATAAATAATGTTTAACTATTATAAAAATGTTATCAATTGTGGTACAATAGAAAGGTTGCGGAAATTCTCTAAGACTGCAAGAGCTTAATGGTCATTATTTTGTCATTGGTTAAGAGGTTAATTTTTCGCTAACTAAGTATTTGTTTACTCGATCTACTTTCATGAAGACAGCAACATTTAAATTCTATAAGGAATATTATAAAGTTCTATGTCTTTTCAATCTAATTTTTTTTAGAAATTTTTAGTGTCAGCGGCAGTATGGATTGCAAATAAGAAATACCATTTTAAGTGTCTGTTAATTTTCGTTATTAATTGACATTGCACTATAACTCGTTTGTTTTGTTTTTAAAGTAATTAAAATCTAGAGAACAACCAATAAACTTCCTATCTCAAATTAAAAATACTTTTATAGTACGTCATACCCTGCTCTTTACATTTTAACGCAAAATTCATAATAAATTATGTTATTTTGAATTTATATAGAGTGGGCCAAAATTTTCTAAACAAAAGTTTGTAATTTTGATATGTTTCTACAGAGTGCACCTCTGAAAGTTTTATAACGGGAAGATTTAATATGAACCAGAAAAACGAAGATTGTACAATTTTATTTGAACTAAATTATTTTCATATTTGAATTTGTTTAAGTAATGGTCTTGCTAGGCTTTCAGAACACTATCTGTTATTGGTTCCAGTTCTCCTTTTTCTCTCAGGATATTAAATATAGGTTTTGCAGTTAGTTTTTATATTACATTCCAAAGCTGCTTTTGGTTGTTTATTTTATTTTCTTTTATACTTGTACTCAATTATTTCCATAAAGATCGCTTTGCAAGCTTTACAGTTTCCTTAGATTTATTTACATTTTGTATACAGTATAGTCTATCCTGTTTCGTATTTGTCCTTTTCTACTCCTTTTAAGCCATTTTTTCTCTCTGACTTTGTTCTTCACCTCTTCGTTTCACCATAAAAATTGACAAAACTGTAGGTAAACATAACATTATCCCAAAATTAACAAGAAAAGAAAGATAAATAGTCAGCAGATTGCTCGCGAGCCTGCCACGCTTTGGAGAGTTTCTGGAAACCGAAATACTGTTATGGCTGCAGTCACTGCAGTTTGGACCCCTTCGTGGACCCAAAACGGGTTTCTTTCAGGCTGTATTTGAGTTTTAAGAACAGAAAAAAGTCAAGCGGGACCAGAAATTCTCTTAGGAGCAACAACGTGTGGCTGGGCGCGTTGTCGTGATGGAGAGTTCAGAGGTTGGTTATCTCTTTTCGAACGCGAACAACCCCCTTTCGCAGCACATCGATATAAAATGTTGCATTTACTGTTTGTCCGGCAGGTACAAACTCTTTGTGTGAGACACATTTTGTGCCAAAGAAGACAATGAGCTTTAATTTCATTTTTGTCTTGCTCAGGCGGGTCTTTTTTGGGTGAAGGGATGCGGTTGGACGCTACTCAGAACTTTGTCTTTTGGACGCGAGTTCGTACTCGAACACCCATGTTTTATCACCGGTTATTACCGTGTCCAAAAAGTCAGGGCTAGACACAACACGTTCCAACAGTTCTCGGCAGGTCAACATACGCAAATCCTTTTGTTTTTAGGACAATAACCTCGAATCAACTTCGCACAAATTTTTCTCATTTACAAATCTTCAGATACAGTTTCATACTACGGTTTTTAGTAAATTTAACTTTTGTGCTATCAATCAAATACTTAAACGGCAACTAGAGTTCAACAATTGTTTCTAAATTTTTATGACTGCGGCTTCTTGACAGACATCCTTTGCTTTCTTCGTTTTCTACGGCTTTTCTTCCTTCACGAAACATCTTATACCACTCAAAAATCCTTATTTTTGGCATGGCATTCTTCCTATAGGCTTTCCTTATGAGGTTAACGTTGCTCCAACGTACGCTGTATGTCGAGTCAGTGGTGCGTCACCAAAACACGGTTTGCGGGAGCACGATTCTCACTTTCTCAAAACTCAGAATTAATTAAGCCGGGTTGCATTCTTTACCTAAGACCTCCTCACCATCCATCCCGCCGAAAATTATATCGCTCTAGCCCGTCTAGTTGGTTAGAAAACTTATTCTCTATACTTTCCGGACAAAACATGTATATGCACAATTAGACATTAGTAAATAGTCTAAGAAAATCGATAGGAAAGAGGAAAAACTATTGTAGAAGTATAAATAATAGCACGAGGCAAAAACCTATAAGAGATGAATAGAGGGTCAAGCGCTATGAGGTATAAATAGAAAAGGAAAAGAAGAAGTACCAGAGAGCATATCGCCGATATTTTAATGAGAGGAATGGCTTATTGGAAATGACTAAAAGCAATATTACTCACCGTTTTCGAGAAGAAGACTCTGTAATTTTCTTGAACTGAAAAAAATACAACGTGTAAGAAAGTGTACAGAAAAGTCCTAAAACATCAACTTAAAGAAGATTTTGCTTAGCCCATATTTTAAGATAGAAAGAAAACAGACTCCTAAACTGCCTAATCATAAGAGATGAAACCTATTACTATCTGAACTACGCAAAATTTACCAGCGTCAACTACACCTAATTAAATATACAGTGGGGTGTGGAGCAACAGCTCGTAGAATCATTGATAGATTTTTCCAAAATGACGATGATGATGTAGCAGCTTTTACCGGAGATACATAATTTTTACATCACACAATTCAAAATAGACAAGAGGTATGGTTCCAGCAAGATGAACCATAGCTCACACAGCAGAACGAACAATCGCATTGTTGACACAAGATTTTGGAGGACGATCCAATTCCAAGTGACCAGAAATTGAACACCCAGTACGTTTTTTCTGTTCTCACACTGCTCGTCATAATCCTAAGTGTAAGTGTGCCGACATAAACTTTGAACACTACAGTACCTTCTATGAAGACTCCTCTAAAAAGAACAATTTTGTTTGAAGCTGAAAATAAAAGAAAGTGAGCCACACTTTAGTAAAAAATTTAAGAATGTTGAGGAATAACAAATTTTAATCTTAATCCACCTTGTTTAATGGGCTAAAACGTAATTTTGAAATTATACATTTGCTTTTAAAAATTGGTCTTTAGTAAAGGTGACCAATTAAAAACAATAGAACTGAAGACTAACAAAAGATATATAAAAATATAAATACATTATTGAATTAAACTATTACTTATTGGTTTTATTAGAATATATTTGCATTAACTTGAAATATGCATAAACAGAATAATATAAACATAAAAACTTAAAAAACTGTAAGTAAACGCGAAGCATACTTTAAATGTATGAGAAAAGAATTACATAAGTTAAAGATATTCAGAAGAATAGAAGGTAAACTCAAAGATTACAATATTTGCTTGCTTGTAAATTGTAAAAACTATTGCACTGAAGTCACTGGTAAGATATTGGGTATAATACAATTCTTTGAAGAAATCCTTCTAAAAAGATTCTTATAGAACGTCGGTAAGATTAAACTGCGATGTTACTAGTTGGTGCCTAAAAGAGGAGGGGGGGGGGGGCACTAGTCCTAAATAACCTTCTAGTCTAAAAATAAATAGTACAATATATCGCTAAATAGTTATTTGAGTGTTAAATGAAGAATTTTTTTTATCAATTGCAGTTTTACAATCTATTCTACAGTAAATATATGGATATAAACATATATACAGAGTAATAAGTAAAATGTTTGAACTCTGCTGGACATGAGGTGGGAATCCATATTCAGTCTAATCATTGTTATCTTAAGTCTTTTCTGTTTGAGAACTTCTATGAGCTGATTTGTGTACTCATATTTAGATTTGTTGACGTGGGTACTGATTATATTTGTGACGAATAGTATGCTGAAATCCGCATGGAGAGTCTGGGTGGACACATACCAGGGAGCATTGCCTATAATGCGAAGTATTGGACGGTTTACTACATCTCCAGAGCTTAATACCGTACGTCCAAATAGGTTTTGTGAAGGTTTTGTAAATAAAGAATTGAACCCCCAAAACAAGTTTGCTACAATACATAATGGGTTTATATATTTGTTTTCATTACTATAAGTTTAATCCTTGACTGCAAAGTAGTACGTATTTACAAAATGAAATCGACTGGCGAAGACTAGCGTTTTCTAATTTATTTATGTTTTGTAATGCGGTTTACGAAAGTAGTTGGTGCTCATGGAACATATTTCCTTTTCAACCGTAAGAATGTTCAGGTTATTATTTATAGTTTTATTTATTTATTTTATTTATTTGTATTTAGGAACATACAGTCACATAAACAGATTGACATAAATTTAGAGTAATTTAAGTCCTAGAGTTCCCTAGTAATAACAGAGAATTAGTATAGTAGTAAATACAGTTATATTTTATCTTTTATGTATCCTGTTCATGGTTACAATATTTACTTAAAGTATAATTACTAATACATAAAGTTGAAAATTTAAATTTAAACTTCTAAAGAATTTATTATTAAGTTTTAAATTTTACTAAAGAGCTATAAAGAGATCAACATTATTTAACCTTCAGTGAAGTACATCGTCTAAGAAACGGTTTTTTCAGGACATGTTTTGATTTAAGAAAGAAAAAGTTCAGGGACCAGAAATTCCTTCCTTTTAGGAGATACAACTATGTGGTTGTCGTGATGAGAGAGTTCAACAAAGTTGGTTATATTTTTAAAGAAACAAGCGACACAATCCGTCACATTTCAGTCAGGTATCATGCGATATAAAATGTTGCATTCATATAGTAATTTCCTATTCTATATTCTAAAGCTTTTATAAATTTCTTTTGCAATCTCTCAATTCTATTAGAATGAATTTCATACAATGGGTGCCAAACCAAGCAAGCAAATTCCAATCTACTGCGAACATAACTATTGTATAAAAGTATATAAGTAAAAGAGCTCTTAAAAGACTTGCTCACTCTTAATATGAAACCCAATTGTTTATAGGCTTTGCATAAAATACTGTCAATATGAGGCACAAAAGATAACTTAGCGCCCATTAAAACACCTAAATCATGAACTTCTGTCACTTTATTAAGATGCATATTGTAAAGTTTATGCGAATACTGGATAGGTTGCTTTTTTCGGGTGAAAGTAATAAAACAGCACTTATCTAGATTCAGAAAAAGATTATTATTCGTGCAGAAGGATTCTAAGTTAAGTAAATCCTGCTGTAATGGACAACAATCATCGACTCTACGAATAAGCCTGAAGATTTTAGTGTCGTCCGCATAAAGTAATACATTTGAATGTGCTATGCTTTTCGTGATGTCGGTGATGTAAAGTATAAATAATAGAGGACCTAAATGGGACCCTTGAGGTACTTCAGAACTAATATCTTTATATTGCGACGAAAATCCTCCCAGTACTACAGCCTGACGTCTGTTTTCGATGTATGATTTTATCCATCTTAATAAGTCACCGTGTATACCGAGCCCCCAAAGCTTCAACAATAATGTGTTGTGACAAATTTTATCGAAAGCCTTGGCAAAATTAGTATACACGTCGTCCACCTGACAGCCGTTATCCATGGCATTAAAAATGAACTCAGTAAAACTCAAAAGGCTAGTTTCAACACTACCACCATTAAAAAAGCCATGTTGGTGGGATATAATAAAACAACAAGGGCACTGAATCATTGACTAGTAACTATCTTTTCTAATATTTTTCCAAACTGGCATAACTTGGAAATAGGCCGGTACTTCTCTATGCCTTGCGTAATAGACCCTTTAGGTATCGGAGTAATCCAAGCTCTCTTCCAAATTTTTGGTACACATCCTGCAGAAATTGACTTTTTATAAAGCAATGTTAGGGGCAACGCCAAAGTAGAATAACATTTACTAATTAGTACTGGATGCACACCGTTAGGCTCTGCACCTTTGTTAATGTCAATATGCTTAAAGAACTTTTTGACAATTTCTTCTGTTATATCAAAAGAGATTCCAGCTCTTTAATATTTATAACTGTTGGATCAGCTACCTCAAACACAAAATGAAAATGAACATTGAAAAATTCGCAAATTTAATGTCCGTCAGTAGCGTACGCACCTTTGTAGTACATAGTTTGCGGCAGACCATCGTTAGAGAGACCGATTTCACAAAAGTCCAGAAAAACTTGGGATGAGTCTTCATTTTTTCTTATGAATATTTAATAAATTTTTGATAACATTGCCTTTCTATTTTATTCACTTTTTCTAAGAATCTCGAAACTATTGTAATCGAGGGGATTTCCGAATATTTTCCAAAGACGATGGTATTTCCGATTTTCTTTTAATATTTTTATAAGCGGTCTGCTATACCACATCGGTAAACTATTATTATTAGGGTACACTGTACGACGGGGTAAAAAACGCGAAATTAAATCATCAAGTATGCTATAAAATTTTGATATGCATTGCTCAACATCCAAATTCTTAAAAATTGATTGTTTTTTTAATTCATTTATTTTTCCAAAATTTGCTGCATGAAAATTATAAATATAAGTTTTAATACTTATGTACCATAAAGTATCTATAATTAAGGAGTAAGGGCCGTTTGGTCATAGACAATGTACCTCCTAAGAAACAAATTTTATTGTCATATTTAGTTAGAAACATCAGCTATCTACATAATCGCCGTTCACTTCTAAGCATGTACCGCTGCCACTTTTAACCCTGCATAGGTTGCCGCCTGAGAGTTGAACCAGATTGTTTAACGGTTTAGTCCTCTTGGTTTCAAAACGTTGTCCAGCCACCGTTTGGAAGTGGCAGAAGAAATATGATTTGAAGGTCGAGACTGTACGGTGGGTGGTCAAAGTTCAACGAAAATCTTGAATTTTCTCAATGGTATAGCTTGCAGTGTGAGGACGCGCGTTATGGTGGAGGAGGATTTTCAGATGACAAGTCGCGCGTTCTAGACTTTTGATCGCACGTCTCAGTGTTCTAGCTTTCGCATAACAGTCAGCTGTAATTGTTGTCCCACGTTCCATGAAATCAACCAAGAACACCGTCTTTGTCGGCCAAAAACGGTAGGCCATCAATTTTCGACTTGTGTACTGAGTTTGTTTAGACGACCGTAAGTTTCAGTTGCTGATACCCACGTCTGTCCCAGTAACAATGTGAAAAAATCATCTCCATTCCTTCGTTGAACGAAGCGCGGCGCGGGTAAAACTTTCGTCCACTGGAGCATTCTTGCTCTTTGTGGTGGTCGAGCATTTGAGTACCCAGTGCGCCCTGCAACATTGCTACGCCAGCGTTTTCAGTCACAATATAGCAATCCAGTGTCGTCTCAAGTTGACGAATTTGTCAGGCCAGGCCACTAATCGTCAATCGACGATCAGATCGCAGTGCTTGGTCCACGTAAACGATTTCATCAGTCTGGATACGGGCGGCCTGCTGTCATGGACATTTGTTCAGGCCATTTGAAAATAACCACCATTGTCTAACCATGCGTTGGCAAGATAGGTGCTGGGTCCCAGGAACCCCACCAACGCTAACGCAAATATGGTGAAAAGTGAAAAATCGAGCATGAGACAGACAACCAGTACGGGTTCCGCCCTGGTCACTCCACCATCCACCAACTCTTTCGGGTGGTGGAGCAGATTACGGAAGGCTTCGTCAAGAAGCAATACACCGCTGCAGCCTTTCTAGACGTGGCCAAGGCATTCGACAAGGTGTGGCACCATGGTTTCATTTTCAAGATGGCTTCAGACAACATCCCGCTGCCGATGGTCCAGCTGATTCGTCCTTCCTGTCTGATAGGATGTCACGGCGCGTTCATCGAGACTCAGGCTCCAGTGTACTGTCCCCACTCTCTTCAACCTCTACGTGAGGGACATTCCGACGGCCCTCTCCACGAAGATGGCCCAATTTGCAGACGACACTGCGGTAATGTCAAGCTCGCTTAGGCCCTCCCTGACAGTACGACGTGTCCAGGAGGAGCTTGATCAAGTCGAAGAATGGTGTGACCGGCGGAGAATCAGGATCAACCCCGAGAAGAGCGCGGCGGTCCTGTTCATCACCAAAAAGAAGACCAGATAGCGCGGTGACCTGGGAAATATCAAGATCTTCGGAAGAGATATACCCTGGAAAGAAGCTCACCTGGGGAGTTCACGTGGACAATATGGTAACTAGAGCTAAGGCAGCCCACCAAGCCTTAGGAAGCCTAACGCACTCCAACAGCAAAATGTGACAATCTAACAAGATCTTGCTGTACAAGATAGTAATAAAGCCCACCATGATGTACGCATGTGCTGTTTGGGGATATGCGGCAAAAACCTACGTGAATAAACTGCAGGTGGTCCAGAACCAGGCGTTAAGGATCATCTTCAGCGCTCCGTGGTACGTAAGAAACACCACCTTACGCAGAGACGCCAACGTGCCAATCCATCCAGGAGTATATCTCTCAATGCGTTCGACAACTGCACACGAGCGTCCAAGGTCACGGAAATCCAGCAATTTGTGGTCTTTACAACTATGAAGTGGACAGAGGCGCCCGCCACAAGCTCCCGAAGATCTTGATTCCCCCGTAAGGCGGTGCGGGGGCGGCCTGAGAAGCAGGCCATCCAACATCCCAGACAGGTCACCGAAGAGATGGGGGTTAGATGCTGGAAACCCAGAAACCCCCAATGAAATGATGAAGATGTCTGTGTGTGTCGAGCATGAGCACTCGTTCTGTGCGTACCCATAGCCAGAACAGCTCTCCCCTCCTCTTAAGGAGCGCCGTGCGCCCATAGCCGGGATAGCTCCTCTACTTCCTCCTGAGGAACGACCTTGCGTACCCATAACCGGGCGGGCCGCCCAGGTGCACGGAAGGCGTTCTGTGCGTACCCTTAGCCAAGTTACCCTTGCAACTGACTAGGGGACTCTCGCGCGTACCTCAGCCGAGTTCCCCGGTCAAACGGGCCGTCATTTCCGCCAGAAGATTCCACCAGGGAATCGCCTCCACCTACGGCTCTCCGGAACTCGTCACTTTCCGAAGCCCGCATTACCGCTTCCGCTGTCGCCCAAGAAACGGCTCATCAGAGGACGCCCCCAGACGAAGGCAAGGTCCCCCCGGAAAGCGCTCCCATTTCCTTCGCCAAGAAGCAGCAGCGTCCATCCTTCCAGGTCCGGCCTCGCCCGATAGAAGTCGCTCTTGCAGACCCCAGGAGATTCGCCCTGCGACGGTCGCATAGACGCACTCAAGCACCTTTATAGCGCCATTATAATTGTACACACATAATTGTAAATAAAGCGTTTTTTGTAAAGTTTTATTTCAATTTCTAAACATTTTAATAGTAGTTTTGATCAGAAGAGCAATAAACTGATAAGGCAATACGAATTTAGTGAGTTTGAAGGTTTTCCAGGTTTGTGTTGTAATCTGTGAAAATAATCTTAAGCCGCTGTTGCAGATTGTGATGAAAAGTACAGCTCTTTTTGGCAACTATTTAAGGATTTGGACTAGAGAAAATCAAATCCTAAGATTATGATTTTTATATTCACAAATTTCTTTTATTATTTTGAGAAATAAGATGGATTAATACAGGGATCCATCGGGCAAGGAGTGTTTAGGAAATTTTGAATTATGGCATCAATATCATTTGGATTGGGATCTGGAAGACTAAAGCAATCTAAGAGGTGTTTAGCGAAGAATGTGGCTTTTTTTATTGTTATTGTTGTTTATTATTAATGGCGGTCTACGGTTTGCTGGTCTCTTAAATTTATTAGTTGCTTTCCAAATTGAGTGGTCATTTTTGTATAGATCAGTTATGTATGACTCAAATGTTGAGTTTCTGAGTTTTGTAATGCTCTTTTAAGATGTCGAGTAATCCTCTTGTATACATTTTTATTAGTTGGGTTACTAGTCCTGTTTCATATATGTCTTGTTTGTCTTTATCAGCTATTAATTTATTAATATTCAGAGGTATGTTATTGCGGAAAGGGTAACTATATTTTTTATGCTAATTTTTTACTATTGTGGTAAAGTATTCATTATTTTAATTTTTAGTTTTAATTTTTTCTCTAGGCATCCTCAACCAAACAGTTTTAGAGGCGGTAAGTCTTGGCTTAATAATAAAATGACCACTGAAGTTAAGAATTAATAGTGTAGTCTGATTATTAGTTGTGTAAACATATTTTTGCTTTGCCAATAAAACCACATATTAATTGTAATCAGATCTATTTGTTTATAGAACAGAATTATTACTCTCTCTTTATTTCTTTTTTCTAAACTCCAGATTTCCACTGTATTTTTTTTTGTATAAAACTCCCCATGTAAACATCCAGATCACATAAATTCGCAATTGTTCATACATTTTCCACTTGTTCGTATTATTTCTGAACTTTTTCGAGTTTATCGCTAGTAGAAGCATATACATATACTTGTATTAAGTTTAAATTCAACTGAATTAACATAATTTGTCTAATTATGTTATAAAAGTAGTAAAATTTTATTAACTCTTTTCTCATTAAAATAGCAAAATCATATTGATGATTAATGCCATTCATTCCATGTCTTTTTTTATCTAAATTCGCTCAGTCTTAATGCGTCTATTTTTAATCTTTTTATTTCAAGACTTACATTTGCCAGTTTTCTCTCCCCATTTAAGTTTTTCCGTTGGGGTTCTTTCACCCACTTAAAGCATGCCAGAGACAGAGGGCCAAGTCTATATGTTGATTATCATAATAATTTTCTTTGGTTATTATTATTAACCATGTACTGTATTACTATAAAATAATTTAGCATTTAAACTATGTTAAATTATTATTATTGTAAAATAATATTTTTTAATATTTGAAACAGTTGTTAAAAAATGAAGACCTTTTAGCAAAACGTTTAATTTAACACACACCTTGGTATTAATAAAAATGCGCTCTGCATATTTTATGAGCCACTGTCGAGAGCATAGCTGTTAGTATTTCACGCACCGCTTCATACGTTAAATGAATACGTTGCTCCTAATTGTGGCAACATTAAAATAAATATCCGTTAATTGAAATGGCTAATCCGCTTTATTATTCACGAGAGCTGCCATCCATACTACGCTTACAGAAATGATACTGAATATTTATGTAGCTTAACTTGCTTATGAATATGCAGGCGATTTTATCTGTTATATGTTACTTGAAGCTGAGTGAATTACGCCAGCACATAAGATTTAGCGAAGTTACGCTTTCTGCATAAGGTGAATTTTTATTGGGTACAAGGATTTATTTGATTCTGGATTATTAAAAGTGAACTGTAATATATACACTACTGTTTATTGAAATTGCAGCACCAAAAAAAAATAAAAATTAGCAACTGAAATTTTGCAGCTTTCTTTAATAATTCTAAGGTCTCCAATTTTTTTTTAAAAAGTACTTACATTCATCATAATTTTCGTGTAGACGTACAAATTATTTACAACGTTGTCGCCATGATTTCATGGCTGCTGAGAACACTTTTTGTCCACTGGAAAATCACTAATGCAATCGTGGTTCGATTGGAATATAAGCGGTAACAGAGAGGGTCTTTCATGGTGGAAATTTATGGCAGCATCACCTGTTAACATGTCCTTGTGTTTGTCGGTTAGCACTCGTGGGACCAGGGTTAAAGAAACTTTCAACATTTTCTTCTTCTTCTTCTTCTTCTTAGCCCTCTTTACATCCAGTGTCGGATATAGGCCTCCCCTCTCATTTTCCATTCTTCTCGGTTTTGTGTCTCTCTTGCCCATGTGAGCCCGGCTATATGCTTTAGGTCGTCTTTCCACCTGGTCTGAGGTCTACCTCTTGATCTTTTTCCCAGCCAGGGTCTCCATTCTTATATCTTCTTATTCCATCGGTCGGATTGCCGCATAGTACGTCCGGAACATCTCCACTTTGGGCTTATATATGTTCTTTTACATCAATTACTTTTATTTTTTCTCTAATGTATTCATTCCGTATCTTATCCTTTATCTTTATATGTAACATCTGACGCTCCATTGCCCTCTGAGTTTTGGCTAATTTATCCATTATGCCCTTTGTCAATGTCCAGTTTTGTGCTGCGTATGTAAGAACGGGTAATACGCATTGATTATATACATTTCTTCTTAGCCTTAGAGGAATTTTTTTGTTAGTTAGGATGTTTCGTTGTTTTCCAAATGCCGCCCATGCCAGTCTAATTCTTCTAATATATATATATATATATATATTCTTCTACATAGTCAAGTGTTTTATTCCCTATCCTTATGTCAAGTGGGTTATGGTCATTTGTCATGGCTTTTGTTTTCTTTTCATTTAGTTGTAGTCCCACTCTTTCGGATTTTTCCTTGAGATCGTTTAACATTTTTTGGATGTCTTCTATATTGTCTGATATTAAAACAACATCGTCAGCGTATCTTAAGTGGTGTAGTCTCTCTCCGTTTATATTTATTCCGGTCTTATCCCAATCCAGCTCTTTAAAGATCTCTTCCAATGCGGCATTAAATAGTTTAGGACTCATTAGATCGCCTTGGCGTACTCCTTGTTTTATAGGTATGAGTTTCGTTGTTTCATGGGCTTCTATTGTCATTTTCGTATTATTATAGATCGATCTTATTAGCTGTGTATATCTATAGTCTATTCTATTGTTGTTCAGAGCTTTTTCTACCGCCCAAGTTTCAATACTATCAAATGCCTTCTGATAGTCTATGAATATTAAATAAAACGTTAGATTATATTCTGTGGCTTTCTCAATAAGCGTTCAAATCGTTAGCAGATGGTCACTGGTTTCTCCTGAAACCTGCTTGTTCTATCGGTTGGTTAGCTTCCAGTTTGTTTTCTAGTATGTTGATTATTATTTTAGTAAGTAGCTTATATATCTGCGACAATAGTGATATTGGCCGATAGTTATCTAGCATTTTCTTGTCGCCTTTTTTGAACAACAGTATTGTTACGGAATTATTCCAACTGGTTGGTATTTGTCCTTCATCTAAGCACTTATTTAGCAGTAATTTTAAAATTTGTATAACTGTTTCATCTCCTTCCTTTGTTAATTCAACTAGCACTTCGTCTGCACCTGGAGCTTTGTTATTTTTCATGTTTTTCAGAGTTGATATAATTTCTTCTCAGAGTTGACGTTGATAACTTTTCTCTTTACATTTTCTTTCGTCTTTTCTGGTATATCATTTTTTGATTCGTACAGTTTTTGATAGTAGTTTTCTATTACTCTTAGTATTCCGTCTCGATTCTTTATTTCTTGCCCACTTTCATCTTTTAGATTGTTAATTATTACTTTTCCTAGGCTTTTTTTGATTGCTTTCATATTTTTGTTTTCTTCTATTATTTGTTCTATCTGTTGTTCCAGTTGTTTTCGTTTGTCTTCTTTGATTGATTTTTTTCAGCGTTTCTATGTACTGAATCGTGTTTCTTTTATCCTCTCTGAGTAATTTTCTTCTTTCTTCGAATAGTTGTTCCGTTTTCTTACTCCAAATTTTTTCGCTCTTGTTTTTTTTCTTTTTAGCTACCTTTTGTGCCGCCTCTGTTATGGTTTTTATCAATACATCATTGATTTCATCTATGTTTTTATGACTTAAATCTCCTTGGCTTTTTATTGCTTTCTTTGTTTCATTTTGATATTTTGTTTTATTTTCTCGTAGGATTCGCGTGTCTATTTTTTTCTTGTCGTTTGTCGTAAATCTTTTTCTTTCCATTTTCTTGTTTATTTCTATTCACTATTCTATGGTCACTTCCTGTGTTGATGTTATTTATGACTGTTACATCTTTTACAATTTTTTTTCTATGGATAGTATAAAATCTATTTCATTCTTTATTTCGCCATTCAGTCTAACCCATGTCCATTTTCTATGAGATTTCTTGTAGAAGAAAGTGTTCATAGCATATAATTGCTCTTGTTTTAGATAATTTACTAATGTGTTACCCCTTTCATGTCTTGTACCTAGTCTAAAATTTCCTGCCTTATTTTCGTTGGGGTCTAATAGGCTTCCTATTTTGGCGTTAAAGTCTCCCATGACTATAATATAATGACATGGGTTTTCATTTGTTGCGTCGGTTACCTCTTCGTAGAAGGTGTCTATTGCTTCTTGTTCATATGTGGATGTTGGGGCATAAACTTGGATAATTTTTAGTTTATAGTATCTTGTTATTTTTACAATAATATATGCCACTCTATTTGATTTTGCATTATATGTTAGGATATTTTTAGTTATCTTCCTATTTATTATAAAGCCAACACTTCCGATGTTTTCTTATTCCTCCTCATTTATTCCTTTGTAGAATAGTACATTCTTTGATCTTAATGTTATGCATTGTTCGCCTTTTCTTCTGACCTCGCATAGCCCCATTATGTCCCATCTCATCTGCTTCAGTTCTTCTACTTTATTGTCTGTGCTCATTGTTCTTATATTGTGCGTCATTATTGACAGGTTCGTCTTTCTGTGACAGTCTTTCCTAACGCAGGTATTCTTAGCACCCTCTGTCCTTTCCCCTGCTTGGTTGCTGTCGTGACCAAGGGTTCCAGGACTGCTGCGGACTGAGGGTCTTTTCTCTTTGAGTCTGTTCATCATTTATTTGGGGGTGGTGGTGGGGGGGTGTAGGCATTAAAACGTTACGCTTGCCAGGCTTGTTGGCGAATGGTGTATTTATGCTAAGCATTTTCTAGGAGCATTTTTTTACAGTTATACTGCTGTTACTCGGTCGCCAGAGCCTCGTCTGTTATCTAGCAGGGTGTACCGGGCGGCTTAAGCCACCACTCTTGCAGGTGAGGTTGACGTTTGGGCTGGTTCGACCTATTACCTTGCGCCTTACACCTCTCAACATTTTCAGATCATGAAAACTAGATTCCACAAATCCTACAAAAACACAAAGTTTAGAGGCGATATTATACACACCTAGTTGACGGTCTTACAAAACAACTTACTCCACTTGCGCAATTATGGCTTTAGTCTAGCTGGTTCGTGGTCGATGCTTAGGTTTATTATCTTACTCTATTACTATACACTTATTACCTTACTCTTCTTACTCAATTGGCATTAAATTTTAATGGGCGTTTCACCACGTAAGAGAAGAAAACGGATGATTACAGGTTGTTCTAGAACAAAAAACGTTTGCCTTTTTAAGTATACAAAACAACACTCACTGCAATAGCGGTAATACGACCTGTGCACATTGTATGGTGCTGTCATCTATATCACAAATTTAGATATATTTCCCGTGTCTTTTAAAATTAACCTTATCTTTCTACTTAGTCTCACAGCCGAGAAAAACATTTGAAGATTTTAGAACTTTGAACGTCTCTCGTATTAGACAAGTAAATAATCAAATTAAAAATATGTATTCCAAAATATTTAAATTTATTTCCTAATATATACCTTGAACAACTCTACTAGCTTAGTTTTGTTTACAAGAGTGGTCGATAAAAACCGAATTAAAAAAAATCTAAAAAGAAGTTCAAGGTCAGTAGCTCCTTTAAAAGACATTCTGAAATATTTAAGAAAATGACTTCAGTGCAGCTTATAATTTTCTTATCTGTCGAATGTTACTAATTTGGTCCTAGACCAAGTACGTACGTTATTTTAATACAAGGTACACTCAGAATGTGATATATGTTTATACACACTTAACATTCTTCAAAATAAGACTCTTAAAATTTTATATACCATTACCAGTGGTTCTGTCACTAGCCGTAGCTCGTCCAGGAATGTTAATTAGACTCTCTTCGGAGTACTCGTCACAGCAGCTTGAACATTTGTGACGCTCTCAAATTGGTGTTCTTTCACACTGGATTAGAGTCAGAAGTAGCGAGAATAACGGTTCTTTTCTCAAGAAACCCTCCAACTAGTTTGACGCATTGCCGTAGTTTTTTTTCATTCGTTTAAGCACTTCTACGCAAAATCCAGCGACGATCGTCTACCTGGATGGTAGAAACTTTTTACAGACAACACCTTTAGAAACAAAAAAGACAATAAAAGGAACTTTCATTTTTAACTCGGCAGTGTGCCACTATGTTTTTTCGTTTTTTGGTCGTACTCAAAATTAGCGTTTTATCACCGGTTATTACTTTTTCTAAAATATCAGGCTTACTTATTATGCAGCTCAGAAGTTTATAAAAAATCGACACGTAGTTTTTTTTCAGCATAAATTTCGCATAACCTTTTCTCTATCTGCGAGTCCGCTGTGACGATTTCATATGCAATGGATTTTGGAGACCGCTTTCACCTTAGTCACATTGACTCAAATGTAAAAAGGTAATGGAACCTTTGCACGTTGCTCAACCTAGACATCATTTCTTCCTTCCTCAATGTTTGTGATTTTTATAATTCTTTTTGCAGACTTTTTGTGTTACAACAAACCTCTGGGCTGCGAATTTTTCTAGTTTATCGCACAATTTTATCGTGTATTTCTGCTAGCAATTCAATGTATAAGTGATCCGCACTCCGCAAAAGTTCAAAAGCAAATGAGCTGGGGCAGACCAGTTACTTGACATCCCCCGCCAATCTTCAAGCCCGAATATTTCGCACTTGATCTTTTGCTTGGACCAAAAAAATCAGTCTCCTGATTATCAGCGCCATGTTTTTTTCTTAGCTAAGCTTAGATGTGTATATTGTAGTTACCATATTTTCTATTATCGTCCAGTTGTCTTTATTATGTTACTGACTGGTAGTTCTTATTCTATTTGAATGTTTGTGTTATTGCTTCCCATTTAATGCATTGGCAAAATGCATGTTTGAAGCCACTTTCTTCTTTGCTTCAACATTGGCACTTTTGTATTTGATTTTTTTCAAATTCTTATTGTGCATGGTTGAGATGCATCATGTTCACTTAGAAATTGTGTTAGGTGGCTTAATTATCTGCGATGCTAAACATTGTGTTAATTTTTTTGTTCTTTGTGCTTTGCTCGCGCTATTTCTCCATTTGGTTATACCTTTATTTATAGTTTCTTGTTAGGTCATTAAATGTTTGTTTAATTTCTCCGTGTATCTTGAGATTATTTTGCATATGACTTGTATCGCGTTCATTAGAACTATCTTATAGAGATACACATTTTGGTGTCTCATATAATATTTGAATATTTGTTAGCCTTAAACCACTGTAATATATCATTTCATAGTTGTTTCTTTATGCATAACTTTAAGATACTTTATTTTCCTTGCGTCCTTTAACGATTATTCTTTGAGCTTTAAGTTTTTTAAATATAGTTTTTCTAATCAGCTTTACAAATTATGTTTTCGCTATAGTTGTCTTAGGTTTTCTGTTTTACTTATATTTTCTT
The DNA here is from genome assembly GCA_036346155.1 of Sinelater perroti. Lineage (NCBI taxonomy): Eukaryota > Metazoa > Arthropoda > Insecta > Coleoptera > Elateridae > Sinelater > Sinelater perroti. The sequence continues at coordinate 10,008,303 of JARFIY010000270.1, read as the reverse complement.
TATAATTTTGTGTTGTATTATAAAATTTCCTTTGTATCAATAGCACAAATGTCGAAGATATAAGAGCCTTAGCATTTTCAGTTTGTAGGCTGTGTTCCCAATAGAGGTGTTAGAGCCTTACCATAACCATATCATTTGTCTCAATGGTAATGAGTAAATTTGTGCTACTCCAATAGTTTAATATTTGCAGTTTTTTTTTGTATTTTTGTCCGAAATATGTTATTAAATAAAATATTCTGAAGTAATGTCTCCATTATCTCATTGCTACGCTACAGCTTATATTGCATGGTAAATTGTTTTATTTTTATTGAAATAATTGTATTTAATTTTTATCATATATTTTCAATTTATGAATTTTTTTAATCATTAATTTCCATTGATATTAAAGGTGTTTCTAATATTTATTGCTACGAGAAGGTAAAAGCTTCTATCTTTATAAGATTTAGTTCTTATCTGCTTTATTTTCTTTTAATTTCCAACATTGTCTTTTTTGGAAGGCGTTCCAAATAAGTTTTTTCAATAAGTTTGTTGAGGTTATTTAAAAGGCAAAGGGGTTTATGTTTCTTATCGTCGTTTTTATTTTTTCTTGCTCGTACTCGCACTGCTAATACTGAAACGAACGCTGCCTTAATTCGCAAGTTAGTTGAGAACAATTTTGATAACCAAAAACGTAATACACTTTGAAACATGGTCTCAAAGTTTTCTTAATTTTGATCAAAAGATTACGCAACTAGAGATATTACGAAAACGAGAAAGATACATTTTTGTATTGGATACTAAGTTGCAACGAGCCTTGGGTCCATTATTGCATTTTAGATTCTTAAATGATTAGGTATGGGGTGGGAAACTTAAGAACGTTCACTTATCAAAGCCAAAATAAGTAATTTTCTTTCAAAAAGGTCCATGCAATAGTGTTTTTTGATTTTAAAGACCTAGTTTGTACTGTTTTTTTTAAATGAGCAGAACTTTCAATGCTCAATAAACTACTATTGTCGGCAGATTTTTTAATGAGGCACTTTTTTAAGCCACCCTGCTATCGTGTCCCGGATTAAATTAAAGCAAATGCACTGAATGACTGCTTTCCTCACAATCCTAACTTGAGTTCTTGAAAACCCTTTTTATATGCCTTAAGCGGGCAGTGTTTTAAAAGCAACTTTCAAGTAAAAGAATTCCTGCTCAAATGACTCTAGGAACAATCTACGTCTCTTGACAAAAAGTTCTATGTGAGTTGGAATAAACGTCTTAAAAACAGGCCTAAAATAGAGAGGGAGATATATCAAAATTGACTACGTGTCACGTTTTTATATCTCACTTCAATAAAACGTTATAACATACTAAAAGGAATAGAGCCATCTGTCCTTAATTCTCTATAGAGCTTGTATCTTAAAAGCAACTTTGATGAATTCTTAATGTCTGGAAAATCAGTCTTTGACAAAATTTTTCTAAAATGTACGTTTATTAGTATTGAAATTTTAATTTTCTTGTTTTCGAACGTAGTTTTGTATATTAATACACAGCTTGATCTCTAATTGTATCATACTATACTCCTGGTAAAGTATTTTATATTTTGTTGATCGTGTATCTAATTTATTATATTTCTAAACTACTTTTTAATTATTTTTCCCTGATTTGCAAATTCCTTTATTTTACAGTTTATAACATCAGCAGCAATATTAAAAAAAAATATGGAAATTTAGCCTTACTCTTGTATTGGAGTTGCGCTCGATTGCATCTAATCTTATCCTGGCGAAGCTTTATAGATCCTAATAAAGTTGTGAAATTCAAAGTTTACAAATTACTTGGGGCACTCAGCTCCAGAGCTACACAATTTGAATCGTAACCGTTAAATACATGTTAAAACTACATAGAAATTTCAAACTGTTCAGAGCTAGAAATGTTCAGATTGGTGATTAATTTTATTTACTGCATATATTACCAGTCTATTACAATCATATAGTTGCACTTAATGTCATTGATAATTCAAAATTTTTTGAATTAACAGGATCCACACGATCATTCACTTTTTATTAGGATTGCGGTTAAAGGACCGATATGTGTGATATAAATAAATTCACTATGTTACAGTTTATGCCAATCTTAATAATAATTTCTTATTTGTTTCGAAAGGAGGTGCACCAGTACCGTGTGATATCAGTGCCTGAAGCGCTTAGAATTATACCTACTGCTTAAGGTCAGGCTTTCACTTTTGCTATTAGTATTTAATTTATTATATATTCAAATGTAGAATATATTCATGTATGCCACGCACCCAGAACTAAATGCACAAATGCTAAATGCACAAATACCAATATGTACCAATGTGTGATACCCTCAGCCATTGCTAACGCAACAAATTTATCCACAAAATACTTAATTATATATCAGCTAGCCGTAACAAAATACATCCGTATTAAATCTAACTCAAATACAAGATCCGTCATATATGTTCTCTTCAAATCTATAAAATCAATGACAACAAGTTAAAAAAACATAGAACTTTATACAAACAGGCCAAGTAAATTACAAATAAACAAGTTACTGGCTTGAAGAAACTAACAACCAATTTAACAAATTTACAGAAAAAGCTACGGATAGTGAAGACAAAAAAAGTCCTGAACCAAAGCCTCTATCAGTATTCGTTTCAGGCGTTAAAAATATAAAACATTTGCTTAATGGCGTAGCAAAAAATAAATGTATTTTAAAAACTTTATACCACGACCAAGTTAAGGTACAGCCTTTTGAAAACCCTATATACACTACCATAATGAAAGCACTAATAGAAAAATATACACAATTTCACAAGTACAAAACAAATAACGAAGAAAGCTTTCGCATAGCCCTTAAGAACATACACAGTCAACTAATCTTGAAAAAATTAAATTCAGCCTAGAACACAAGAAATGTGAGGTAACGAACATCTAGAATATTAAACGGAATTCGACAAACAGAAGTCTCCCAATACATTTCCTTGATATTAAACCTAATAAAAACAATAAAACACATTTTTAAAATTGACTTCCTACTTAGTACAAAAGTGATATTTGAAGGTACACATGCTGAACGTGAAATATCTCAGTGTATACGCAACCAAAGTTTTAGACCTACTGCAGAAACCACTCAAGATGCGTCAAGTGCACAAGCGCACATTTAACTAGTGAACGCTCCAGAAAAGAGAGATGATAAAGTCAAATATGTAAATTGCAATGAAAAACACTTCGCAAATTACAGTGGATGCGTTATACATAAACAAATTCAGAAAAATGTACCCAAAACTGAAAGAACAAATAATAACAACAAGACCAACCCAACTAAAATGGAATACCTACCTCAAACAAGAATCAATTTAATTTGTTACGACACAATCTGCCTATAATTTAACGGAGCTTAAGCAGACGATGAAACATCTACTCGACCAAATGGGAACACTAATAAATCTCATGTCAACACTTATTAGCAAAAACAAGTAATGGCTCAACTTTTAAAGTTTGCGGTTTGTAATATCAATGGTTTGTGCCGACACTCACAAGATACAAAATTATTTCTGCAAACTCACCCATTTTATCCCCAAAAGTTACACAACGATCCCAAAATACAATATAGGTATACGACACAATTCATCCAGATAAATCTGCACAAAATATTAAGCATTACAATAGAACAAAATGTAAACAAAATAACATACAAGCCACTAACATTACTGTTTAAGATAGTACAGATGTTACATTTTTCGCAATCTACTGTCCCCCGAAACATATAAACACTATGACGGAGATTATAATGACAAAAACACCTATTGAAGATCTCGAATTACAACCACAAAAGGACGACAACTACTGCACGCGATGGCAAATAACAACCTAAGCTCTCTATCAACAAGAGAGACTACCTATTAGCCAACCGTTTGATAAACCGTCTAATAAACGTGTGTGTAACTAAAGGAATTGATACAAAAAAGCATGGCGAGCAACACCAATGCCATTAAAATGAATATAAAACAGAAACACCCAATAACTGTTAAACAGATACTAGCAGAAAAAAGAAAAGCTTGCAAAAAGTGAAAATGACCAAAAATCCTGTGGACAAATAAGATTCAACAAAAACCTAAAGAATCTAACAAAACTTACTCCAACGGCAACCACGGACTACTCATTGTGGAAAGCTACACAAAAAATAAAAGAACCCTAATATCAAATTCTGCCAATATGATTAAACAATGGCACCTAGGCAAGAACGGACAAAAAATGGCAACAGCTTTCGCGGACCATCTTGCATCAGTGTTTCAGCCCTTTTCTTTCTCAATAACAGCAAATGAAAAGGAAAGCATTACTAAAGAACTACAGATCACTCATAGACCTTCCAATTAAAGAAAGCAAAGCCCATTAGGTAAAAGCAATTATAAATTTAAAAATCAATCCAAAAAGGCCCCCGGATGTGATTTGATCACCGGGAGAATACTGAAAAATCTTTCTTAAAAAAATCGCAACAAATTTACAATTCCATCCTCAGAATCAACTACTTCCTTAGTCACTGTAAACTGGGGAAAATAATAATGATTTCCAAACCTGGCAAGGCCCCCATTGATGTAACATCATATCGTGCAATTAGCCTTCTTCCACTTCTATCCAAAGTCCTTAAAAATTATAGCTTAAACTTCTAATACTAACCATCGATGAAAATAGACTAATGCTTCCTCATCAATTTAGTTTCTGTGTCAGGTAACTATCAAACAAGCACACATATTGATAGGAAAAATCAGCAACGACTTAGCAGGCGAACGTTACTGTTCCGCACTTTTGAGCTTTTGAGAAGTTGTGGCAGCCGGGCTACTTTACTTAAAAATGTTTTTCTCGCCAACAATGCATCTGTTATACATCGCAGACTTAACGGAGTCTAGGTAAACCATGACAGCTACATATGCTCATGACATAACAATCCTATCGCAAGTCACATAATTGCCATCCACACACCTACAAAATTATATGAACCAGCTGAAAAAAATGGTTAAAACAATAGCGCATAAAAGTGAATGAAAACAAATCAGTTCATGTTACATACACAAGAAAAACACAAATCTCCCAGTGACGCTAAATGGAAACATAATGCCACAAGAGCAGTGGCCAAAAATTTAGGCATCCATATTGGCAGATAACTAACCTAATATACTCACATATTCTCAAAAATAAAACAGCTCGAAATTCCAGCAAATGTACTGGATTCTAGACAGAAAATATAAATTATTAACAGAAAACAAACTCGCACTGTACAAGTCTATACTAAACTTATATGGACCTATGGTATATCTCTTTAAATTCAGTTAGTAACTCAAACTTAGAAATCTTGCCAAAACTTTCAAAATAAAACTGTTGCAGCTGTAGTAAATGCACCATGGTATAACCCATATAAATTATTACACTCTGACCTAGAGATATCAACCATTAAAGAAAAATTAAGAAGTCACAGCATCAAATACAAAAATAGAATCTTCACCCATCTAAACGACCTCGTATCCTCGCTCATCAACGAAGACAGAAAAGATTTAAAGTTTTGGATCTTTCTAGCAAATTTACTTAAACAACAAATACACCAGTTGAATAATAAACAAGAACGGTGTAATACCGTAAAGGAAACTTTCTACAGCGGTGCGATAATATTTTAAAAGGAATTAAGATGTTGATTAATGTCTCCAGAATGATCAGCGTCAAAAATGCTGTCGAATTATATGCTGCATGACATGTGAGTATAATGCATTTTCGAAATCGTAACGGTCACTTCCGGTTGCCGTTAACCGATTTGGCTGAAAATCAATCCCATGAAAGGCACTGACCTAAGATGTGTGTATGCCAAGTTTGAAGTGAATCCGTTGAATAGAATGGAAGTTATAGTGTCTCCAGACACACAGACAGACAGGCAGGATGATAATCTCATTAACTTAAGTTAATAAGAGGGCATTCGCTGGGATGCTGTTCTCCATGCCATGTATTATATTAGATTTTAGTTTAATATACTTATAGTCCTTCCTGGGCTGATTGTATATTTCAGTAGCGCCAATAAAAAAACTTAGTAATAGTAAAAAAATTACAATTATAGGCCTGTCAGGAATTAATCTAAAATGTATAAACAAGTTGGGTTAAGTAATAAGTTCGGAGATTTCGTATCAGGTATTTCCGGAAGTCCTTCAGACGAACCATTTCTTGTCAATCTGAGATTCAGTTTTCTTGTAATAATTGATTTAATGGAATCCTTTGCAACATTATAATTTTTCAAAGTCGGGGCTTTTTGACTCCCATGGAAGTGAAAAAGCTTGTTTTGCCGGCACACATTTGTGTCTGTAACAAGTGAACGCATTTGAAGAGTTTTATTATCCAAACCCCAACGAGAAACCTCTTTGTAGTACGCAAATATACATATCTTGGACTTGCAAATATACTACAATTATACTACACTGATAACGCCAGAGCTAGAAGTCGTTCTCAAAAATTGAAATAAAGATATGGTTATTGTTATTAGATCTTTTTGCATAATTTTAGTTTTGTCTTTTTTATGTAGGGATTTCTCTGGTCAGTTTCTCAGTTCTTTTTTGTTGGTAGTCACAAATTTGTTATCCGCTCTCTCTCATTCTGTATGTTGTTGAGAATGTCTTTTATGCTCTGTGTGGTGTTGTCTTTGAAAAGGTGATGGTGCTAGTACCTGAGAGTAACTTAGTGCACGGGAGCTCCCAAATAAAGGTGTGCGTAAACACTGAAAATTTTCCGTTTCGTCGCGCACATGCACATTCTTTAAATATAAATAAATGTATATTTAATCCTAAAAAAAGTATCGATTTGATTGGCTCACTGCGTGAACGCAACGAACCAGAGGGGCGCGGGGCGCATGCCGATCGGTCGTGCAGCTTCCGGGAATGTAGCGGACCGTGCGATTCGTGTGGGAGAATTTTACAAAAACAATTATTCGGCGATTATTGCACGGAGAAAGTTCAATAACCATGATTTGCGTATCATAAATCAAGCACCAGCTAGTTGAACTATGGATAACCTAAGTCGGGACGACCAAGGTCATCAAGAACTGACGAAAATTTAGATACAAATTTAGATACAACAGTCTGTTCGCGATACTCCTGACCTATCTGTTCGTAAGCGGACAAGTGCTTTGAATGTTCCTAGATCATAATTGCTCCTCATTCTGTGCAAAGATTTGTGTCTGCGCTCCTATAAAATTCAGTTGAAGAACTAAAGCCCAATAACGCCATTCAGAATCTTCAGTTCGTTAACTGTGTAACTGAGCATTTCAATTCATTCAACATTTTGTTTTCTGATGAGCACGGCTACTTTAACAAACAGAACTGTTGTTAAGCGCTATAAACCCAAAATGCAAGCAGGAGAAACCCTTTGTTCATCAAAAGTGCCTGTATGGGCTGCAATGTCAGCGCGAGAAATAATCGGCCCGTATTTCTTTAAAGCTGAAAGGGGCCGCACGTTGTCAGTGACTTCAGAGCGTTATGTGGAGATGATGAACAAGTTATTGGTACATGAATTACAAAATTTTGCTGGTTATAAACAAAAAACATGGTTTCAGCAGAATAGAGCAACATCGCACATTTCTAATTTGTCTTTGCCACGATTTCTTGAAATTTTCCCTCAAAAATTTCCGGAAGAAGTGATATAAATTGGCCTGCACCCAGCCCTGATTTGACTTCTACGGATTTTTTATTGTGGGAATATCTTAAATCAAGATTATACAGCAGCAATCCGGGCTCTCTGGGTCAGTTGAAAAAATATATCCGTCAAGAAATGGCAGCTATTACGAATTTCGTTTTTCTTTTAAAAGTGTCGTGAGTACGTAGGATTACATTTAGATGAAATTTTTAAAAAAACATGTTTTCTTAATTTGTTTCTTTGTAACAAGGAGAAATGTACGTATACTTAATTATTTTGTTGAATATTTAAGAATGCAATATATTAACATCATAAAAATATTTTGTTGTAAAGAAAACCACCATTTAACTATTAAAAATCCATAACTAAATAAGCTCTATATAAAGGGTATGCAAAGTATAGAGAAACATATAATTAGATATTCTTTATTAAGATAGAGATGAACCGTATTTAGACACATATACAAGGTAACCAATAAAGTCCTTGCCATTTTTGCTTTGCCATTGAATGAAGGGAGAATAGGTATGCAATTAGTGTATCACATGGTTTAAAAACAGGTCGGTCGAAAATAGGAAAATTAGTCGTTATAAAAGCAGGTCACTGTGCACTTTCATCATTAGTAACTAGTACAATAGCGAAGACAAATAGAAG